>OX382259.1:5165384-6365384 GCA_947507595.1 Pyralis farinalis | reverse complement strand
AATTCAGCGACATGAACGTTCTGTGATTGGCTACGCCTCGCGTGACGTCACACGCTAGTAAACATTGTTTATTGTTATACGCTGTATGTGATTCTATCATTTTTGTCGTATTTTCTTCGTTTCTTGTGCTATTTTTACAAGAATTTTTGAAGATTCCGCAAGACATTAATGTCTAGTAATAAAAATAAAAGTGTTTGCTATCAAAATGGACGAGAATTTTGTACGAGCCGACAATAGAAATCTACCTACGATAGACGCAATTATGGTTGCACTTTTCTTCAAAAATAATACTGATTATTATGCTGCAGAGCTGAAAAATATAAAAACTGCTGTGTAAGTATCTACTTATTTATTTATAATGATATTTTTTATATAAATTTGCGTCGCGGTTCCACAAAATATTTAGGTTATGTCTATTAATACCTTTCAAAATTTCTAAGCCCATTTTGTACTTCATGTAATTAATTGTATCTTTTTCCATCTGAAATGTAATAATTGAAGCTAGGTAAAACCAGTTTTTGCTATCAAGTTGATGGAAACAACACATTTTAATCAAATGGTTTTAGGTTATGTATATGTACTATATTTATTTCGTTTTACAAAAATCATCTTTTACTTATTTCCTATTACTATTCGAATCAAATATTACTAGCATACTTACATCAAAGTGATCTTCACACATGAAAACATTTGTATGAGATAAAATGCTGTTTGGGTCTCTTCGAGCTAACTGTAACCACTTATTACGTCTCTTAGGGTTCGTTGGAACAGAAACAAACACTTTTTGTGGAGTTTTTATAGAAGTATTTGTACATTGTGGCACAATACACCATTTATACACCATTTTTTTTAGTAAATTGATAAGAAAAATATTAGAAACACGCGGAATGTACACTTCGGTACACTCGTTTACTTGTCTGTGACGCCACGCAGATCATATGCACCCGCCATTAAAAAAACAGCGTTTTTAGCGCGAATATTGTAGTTTAAATTTCAACACAATATTTTACGTAAAATACTGCAAATTTCGCAGAAATATGCATGTGGTTCTATTCATCATATACCAACGAATAATTGAAAACAATTTTTCAAAATCAGTCAAATAGCCTATTTCGGTGAAATTTGACGAGATCACCCTATAAAAACACGAATTGTTTTTACTTATGAGCCATCGTACGACCGTATTGTCGCATGATGTACTTCACTCAATTCTTAAAATGTTATAGTCCTTTGAAATATTCAAATACTCAACCAAAGAAACTGCTTGGTTTTAATTCTGAAAATTGGATTCAGTTTTAAATGCAGATAGATCAATAATATATTCAACTGTGGATTATTGTATAAATCGCCACTGATATTTCCATCGTGCATTACTGCCTCCATAAAAAGCTACATTATCCCAGAGATCGCTGAATTCGCGGAATAACTTATCTAGGCGGATAGACGTCACGTAGGCGACGACACTTACCCTTGTAATGAATAAAAGAGAGTAAGGTATAATAACTAGCAAAAATAATTTGTCAGTTTAGCATTTACAAACATATTTACCTTAAAGTTTTACATTATACTGTAATATTATTTTCATATAATTACCAAAAAAAAAGCACACACGTGCGGCATGAAATAGGACGACAGTGATTTAAAACTCAGTGATTAAAATCACCCGTCTTCCTCCCCTGCCTGGTGAGATGGTAAAGTGTGCGAGCGAGCGTGCAAATTCAATGTCGAAGGGGAAAGCAGAATATTTCATATGTTTAAAGTTTTAAATAACGGCCAAGTCTTTAATAAAAAAATAATGTTATGTAGTAGTATTCATTGCACAGGTATAAATAAAAAAGTACAAATATTACAGTCATTGAAGTGACTTTTAGTGTTTCTATTGCAACTTTTTAATTTGTTTGGAATGCTTGGCATACATGATTCTGCAATAAGTTTATGCCGTGGCGGCCTAAAGGTTATAATTAAGTGTTCAAATAATAATTGCTTTTCAAATTAGATACCTCAAGAAGTTATTCAAATAGGCTGTAAAACAGGCATAGCATAGCTATTCATTCACAACAAAAGAGTTAAAAGCCGGAATGTTACTCGATATATTTTATCCGAGATCTCCCTAATGATAATGTCGGAACAGGACAGTGATATAGATACTGAATAAGGCTGCATGCTGACAGAGTTTTTGCCAGCCATTTAATTGTGTAATAAAGAAAAATCTGTCAGTACTTGAACCAAGAACGTCAACCAGTTCGATGTCAATCTGTACAAATAAACATATACTAAAACATTATTTTGTGTATTGTAAATGTATATGCTTAGAAAATTCATATCATTATAATACATTGTTTATAGCATTTTAGATTAGAGTAATACGTTTCAGTGTTTTCCTCATTATTTTTATTATGTTATCATCTACTTTCTTTTAGTTTAGTGAATTTAACATTCTCTCACGAACGACTGCAATAATTTGTATTATTTAAATATCTAAACAATGTCCAACAAACTAGAATTTAGCAAAATATGCCGTACATGTTTATCATCTATTGGCCCAATGAGGAATTTGTTTACAGTCTGTACTCCTGAAATTTTTAAATATTGCACTTCCATACAGGTACATACTTAATTAGAAAAGAATATTGTATAGGTACCTATAAATAAAAATCACAAACATGTTGTTATTTATATATATCCAACATCTATACTGTCAGGTTTATAAGTTTCTCACTATTATCTATGGAGATCAGACATATTCACTGAATTTTGAATACTATACATTAGAATTCATGTATGCTGAAGCTTTCTTTATTTCTTGCGTAATGATTACTTTTTTTTATACTATGACGGATAGCAAACAAGCATACGGTCCGCCCAATGTAAAGCAGTTACCTAGCCTATGAGCGCTAGCAACAAAAAGAATATTGCTAGCCCATTGTCAACACAGCAACTCCTCATCTTCTGGTGACCTCACTTGCGGGAACACAACAACCAGAGAGTTGTTATTTGGCTGTCGTCTTCTGTGAGGTGGATGTACTTTCTCAATCGGTTTAATGTTGTGCCTTACCTCTCTTTGCTAGAGCCTCGTCTGTTAGTAAGCAAGGGGTGCACCACATGCAGGTGAGGTTGATTTTGGCTCTAAAGGTGACATTGAGCTACTTATACCCCATGCTTGTACAATAAAATGTTTTTCGCCCCAGCCAATACTTGGGCTACCCAGGCTTAAATTTAGAATGTAATGTGTTACGGTTAAAAATAATTTATTTTTATTTCCATGAAGATTTCAGAAGAAGATAGTTTACCAAAACAAATATGTCCAACATGTGTGAATTTACTGAGCAAATTTTACTGTTTCAAACAAGAGGTTATGAGGTCCAACGAAGTGTTACAACAACAAAGCGTAAGTGTTCCTGATAGTAGAATCTCATACTTCAAACTCAAATTTGAAGTCATACATGCATGAAACTTGACCCATTTTAATCACATGTAAAAAATTAATTTACAAACTAAAACTACAGCCGTAGTCAGTAGCATTTAGTAGGGTGCATATGGTAGGGTGGTGCCTGGAAGGTTGTTATGTTCTTGCATGTGAGTGAGGCCTCCAGCAAGCGTCTAAGGAATTGCTGTGATAGTAGCAGAGGTGGTATCACGAGTTATGCTTAATGTATTACCAGCGCTCATAGGCTATGGTAATCACTTTAATCAGGTGGGTAATATGCGTGTATGCCTCTCGATGTTGCATAAAAAAGGAGTATGCTCACGCTTTACACTTCAGTTACTATTTTCTGACTGAAATGACCATTGACAAAGAAGAAATACTGAAAGAAGGCAATGTCTCTTTTCAAATGTAAATTGGATATTACAATAAATTCATGCCAGCATAATAATACTGTTGCCCGAGACACAGGTATCTTACATAGTTCAGGCACAGATGCAATATATTATAAGTTTATATCAAATTTATTGCTCAATAACGTTATTATTATTATCCAATAATAATTTCAAATGGTAGAATTAACGATTATTGAAAAAAGGTCTGTGCTGAATTACATCCAGACATGTACATGTTTGTCAGTTTCATATTCATGAATTGACATCCCAGCTTGGGAAGTACCTCCACCTCACAGAAAACTGCAGCCAAATAACAACTCCCTAGAGGGTTGTTGTGTTCCTGCGTGTGAGTGAGGTCACCAGTAAGATCCTAAGGAGTTGCTGTGTAAGCAGTAGAGGAGGCATCACGCGAGTGATAATTAAAATATTGCAAGCTTTAATAGGCTATGGTACCTGCTTTACTTTAAAAATATATATATATATATTATTTCAGGTGAAACTAGAGAGTCAAGCTACAGGCAGTGATGAGATTGAAGTGACTTTAACAGAATTCCATAATGTTTCTATTGACAATGAGATATCTAATGATAATAGAAACTTATTAAGTCAAATGGAAGACATCCCTGTCATCAAGTAAGTTTCATTTATTTATTTTTTCTTATGATCAGGCCAGAAAAGCCCATATTTTGCTATACATATTAATAAGTTGTAATCTTTTTCTTCGAATTATCCCGGTTACTAATCCATTAGGATTGGCTGGGTCCACTAGCTAAGCCCAAGGATTTGACGAAGATACAGATTTTTACATGGGGAGACTGCCTGTCAGACCTCGAAAACCCGGAGGGAAAACCATATCTTTCTTAGGTCACACATCCTTCGAAATATAACTTCCTGGATGTGTGGGTTTCCTCACAATGTTTTCCTTCACCGCCGAGCAAGAGATAAATACGTACATAAATTCGAAAATACTAATCTAGTGGTACATGCCCACGCCAGGATTCGAACCGGAGACTAGTTGGTCAATAGGCTGATTCTTTATGCACTGGGCTATCACTGCAATAAGTTGTAATATATTACCTTCTTATTACATAGTTTTCGTGAAAAGCAGCTTTCCTTTAACCTGTGAGACCCCGTTATATACGTTTTCCCCATACATTTCTTGGCGGAAAATCGGCCCGCGGGTAATGAGAGATTAAAGCAGTTTTTTACGGGTATAAAAATTGTTTTATATCCCATACACTTCCATAAAAACACAACAGATAAGCAGAGATTATTCTATAGTGAATTGAGATTTCGTGGTTGTTGATAGTTTTTCATTTTATAAACAAATGTGTTAGTGGTACAGAGGTGTAAATTACTCTCAAGGATAAGGTGATTTTTTCACTCCATGCACATAAGCCAAAGACATTTTAATAGAACAGACATTTAAGAAAAAATTCAAGAGTGTTTCATATATTTTCAGGAAAAAAAGAAAAGGTCATGGAATTAGTATACCAAAGCCAGCCAAGATCAAAACTAGAATGAAATGTGTGAAGTGTGAGAGAAGTTTTCAGAAATATGAAAATTTTGAAGCACACCTTCGTAGCCATTTTGGAAAGAAGGTACTGCTTGATTATTTTTAAGATCTGTGATCCTACTGCCTTCATGTGTTGGACTCCAATGTAGGTTAATGACTTTTTGATGAATTCTTGAACTCAGACAGTAGAGCAGCATCGAAAATGCGTACTAAATGTCAGTTGTCTTTAGTTTTGGCGGTAAAACTTTTGGTAGAGTGCTTTGAAATAGTTAGAGCATTTATACAGGTATTAAGTAGTTCAGTAGAAAAAACTTTAGGTGAATTGAGATATCTCTGTACACCAGTGTTAAGACAACAAAAGAACGGTTTTTTGGTATTATTACAAAAGCATTACAAATGTTGCCAATAGTCGTTTGCAAAAAGTAAGATGAGAATTTCCAAATTTTTCCTGTTCAATAAATTTAAGAAAGTAACTGATATAGTAATAAATACGATAATCTTCTAAAGTGGACAGTGTATTGAATTCGTACACACCTATCATAAAGTTTAACAAATCATTAGGGTTCCGTACCCAAAGGGTAAAACGGAACCCTATTACTGAGACTTCGCTGTCCGTCCGTCCGTCCGTCCGTCCGTCTGTCACCAGGCTGTATCTCACGAACCGTGATAGTTAGACAGTTGAAATTTTCACAGATGATGTATTTCTGTTGCCGCTATAACAACAAATACTAAAAAATAGAATAAAATAAATATTTAAGGGGGCTCCCATACAACAAACGTGATTTTTTTGCCGTTTTTATCGATAATGGTACGGAACCCTTCATGTGCGAGTCCGACTCGCACTTGGCCGATTTTTTTTTTCGATTGATTTAGAATTTCGTTTTCGGAACACTCGTAGAATCATTTTGGTGTGCTTTTAACCGTCCGTGTACTCGTCTGCTGTTACTTCTTATTGACCAAGTAAATTTAAAATTGGCACAGTCATAGAAAATAGTAGACTATTATGTACACGTGATATAATTTTACTGCGGTTGTAAACTCGAAATATTTTTTCTTCTACCTAATCAAAGTTCTTACTAAAATCCTCCGTAAGGGATACCAGTTTCAATGCTCCTTCACAGAAGTTATGGACAAGTTCGTTCTTAGTAGCTAATTGAATACAGAATTTCATTAATAATGTTATACCGAAATACCGGGATCCTGATGCTATAAATCTTATTGGACCCACACCGCTTTTTGATAAAAATCCAACTCCGCCAGGCCCTAAAAATAATGCCGGAATGTCGTTCGAAGGTTAGAATAATTGGACAAATAGATTTCGTTCATTCAGTCAGTACAGACATTATATACATTTAGCAGTTACATACATTTCCTAAGAATTTTATTTAAGTAAGTAAGAATTTCATATATTTTCGATGACTTCTGCATTAGACAAGCGAAACTAGCGCATCCAAAAATAAAAATGAAATTAATTAGAAGAGAGATCATAGAAGATGTGCATAACATTATGTTTTTCCTATCCTATCCTAGTCCTATGCAAATATTTTTGTGTTACATGTATGTTTTTTTTCAATACAGGCATAAGTCTTGCATGACTAATCACCTAAGGGCCTTTCATTGCCATCATTATAGTCACTGTTTTATTATAGACTCAAAATTGCAGCCAGACATAAAGTGCGAGCATTGTGATAAGACATTTCCGACGCTCCGAAGTCTCAACAGCCACTTCCGCACTCACTCCGGAGTTCGCAAATACCAGTGTCTGACTTGCGGCAAGAACTTCGCATATCTCAACGTACTGAAAAACCACGAGCTGATACATGCCGGTGTCAAAAAGTATAGCTGTAATATTTGTGACGCCAAGTTCGTTCAGCAATATAATTTAAAGGTATATGGCATCATTTCACTTAATTTCTATTACCTACTTATTCTCGTTTTCATCCACACCCACAAAGGCCGTTAACCGCGTTCGCAATGATGATGTTAGAAACAGACTTGGTCTGAAATAGAGTGTCGGTGTTAAAATAAGAGTCGGGCTCCGTTGGTTTCCGCATGTAGAAAGATGCAAGAAGAAATAATTACAAAATAGTTATACTATTTTATTTTATGAGAAAGTGACGATATTTTATGAGAAGAGCCCTAGAAACCGGAGCGTGAGCGCGAAGATAAGAGCTATGAATGTTAAAGAAGCGAGTAAAAACCGAATCATGTGACACTCAGCTCTCTCTGACTACCCTGTCAGGGATTTGGTATGAAGTTATAGATAGACATTAACTACATGCGCGCGCAGTCCCACAATTACACATACACTCTTTTCCACACAGAGACACATACAGACATAAGTGCGCTCACTTTTCACATTTAAGAATATGTTTTACTATACAAGTTCTTACTAAGTCGAATTGTAGTAATTTTGTTTCATCTTTTCTGGGAAGAAACTACCTCTAATATACAGCAAACGCTAGTTTGGGAGTTAGGGCTTACACGTTAATTGTAATATAACTATTTCATGTTACTTTATATAAATATCTATACAAATTACATAGTGCCACCTAGTTCCAATGTAATCGGGGTACTAGACAACTGAAAAACTTCTTTTTTGTATTGTGTTACTACAAAAAAAAAAGCTCGTAACATATTCACCAATAGTCTTCTGCTTTTAACATAATGTATAACATCCAGATTAAGGCAAGCTGACTTGTTTGTGTACATAAATGATTGTCTTGTGCAGCAACCGAACCCACGACCCTTATTGTTAAGTTATCCGTCATCGTCCCAACTATACTAATGCATAAAGAGGAAGAGTTTGTTCGAACGCGCTATAATATATAATAAATATAATATATTTAACAAATAATAAATAAATGTAATAAATTGCTATCACTGTATGTACCAGATAATTACAATCGGGCGCGATATCATAAACTGTTCGCTCTCCAGGCCACCAGAACAACTGCAGCAGCTTACGCTCCTATCAATCGAGCGCTGCGATTGCTTTGCTTAATGCATTGGCATTAAAATACCCGGCGGTCGACTTGTTCAGTTGTACTAAAGTACAGTTTCACAGAACGGCTGTAGAATATGCCGAGAGTCTTATGTAGTACGAAATATATACGAATGTATTTTAATTATAATTGAGTGTATTTAATATATAATTGAATTTATGTTTACCTAATAATGATAATGCCAATTTTTGAACAATATTGAGCGTATTGGATTTATCTGTAACGCTCAATATTGTATGTACCTAAATAATAAAAAAAAAAAAAATCTCTGGAATTTATTACATCAATTTATTTAAATACAATTTGTATTACTTCATGTATTATTCCTCAAAACGCCTGTTTAATTCATAACGGCAACAAGATTCGTGTCTTATAATTAGTTTACCCGCACTTCTTAAGACATTTTTTCTTAGTGCACGTTAAAAACATTTTGACATTTCATTTTTACTTTGACAGTCTTCGAATACAACTGGTGCATCCTGTTAGCATTTCAAAATACCTGGATACTCCCGGAATGACACAAAAAACGATTAAGACTTTGACAGCTTTATTAATTAAAATGTATTGCTTCAGGCACACTTAGACACACATAGTAAAGTGAAAAATTACAGCTGTGCGCAATGTGGGAAAAAGTTCTCCCAATCCGGTAACCTGAAGACGCATCTTATACGACACACGGGCATCAAGAACATTGCCTGCCCGCTCTGCGACATGCGATTTTGTATCAAGGTCTGTGGGATTATATTACTATTGTTTTTACTATTCAATAAACATTATATAGATTTACTAATGGTGAAATAAATTGTAAGTTGTAACTGTTAGGACTACCAACATATTATTTTTATATAATATTGTATTTTTTTATCGTCGGGAGCCTTACAAGCAAGCAAGCCGCCTGACGTTAAATGCTTATCGTAACCTATGAATGTGCCATACCGCAAGTATCGCTCGCGCGTTGCCACCCCCGTTGCTAACTTAGCATCTCCTTAACAGCTTATTGGTAACCCGATTCGCTCGTAGGCCGTAAAGTTATATGCCACCCGACGTTGTATAAAAAATTAAAACCAGTTAAATACGACCCCAAAAAAATCTGTACGTGATATATTTATATATATATAATACTATTACATACCTACAAGTGATTGTTATAATGTTTTTATTTCAGGGCGACCTATATAAACACATGCGATCTCACTCCACAGATAAACCATTCTCGTGTCCATTTTGTGATAAGACATTTAAAAGTAAAAGTTTTCAAGTGGTGCATTTGAGGACACACACAGGTAAATAAAATGACAACAGACTTTATAAACAAGAAAGCTAAACTTTCACTATTTATATGTATTTATGTATATCTTCACCGGGGTAGGAAGCACCTCGCTGGCTTTTTTAACATTCATAGAATATATTTGCTTCTTTAACATTTGTATTTTGGCGCCAATTTGTTTGTGCTATGTGAGTCTTGGTTTTCTTCTGCTCCTACATCCTTCCAATTTCGTATTATACATCTGTTTTGTTATTCTTTTTCTACATACCCGAACCAACGGAGCATTCCACTTCTTATCTTAACACCGACACTCTTTTTCGAACCAACATTCTTTCTTTCGTATTCTCAATGAAATGCATGTTTCAACACTGTTCACCATAATGTTGGAAGGAATTAGGTAGCTTTTGTTTTGTATTACAAATTTAGCCCATTAAAATAAACTAAGGCCTTAATAAAAAAATGCCACCCGCATTTTACCTATTGGTAAGTTGCAAATAACTATATCCATTTTAAAGGTTGTCAATTTGTTTTTGTAATTCGTATATCTGCTGGTCGATTATACAAGTTGACCATTTAGCGAAGTTGTGTTAAAAATCATTCGCTGTAAAAAAAACATTTCAATAAAAAAATATAAAAATACTTCCATACACACAAACTGACACACTACATACACACAAGCACACAAATGTTTGTTATAGGTAGGAATTAAACCCACGTCTTCGCGATAATATAGTAATTGCTAACCACTAAACCTTCGGGCTCGTCAACGTCATTACCAATCTCCTAAAATGGGACGTTAATACAAAATTAAAGTTCAATTACACATGATAACTTAATAAGTTGATAAATTTTATAATTTCTTAGTTTTATAATCCATGAAATGATAAAACGTGTATCAATGACCTAAAAAGCATGTGGTGCCATAATTATCAATGGATTTACTTTTGGATAACAGTTTTAATATTAATACTAAATAAATATTGAATTTATCACGATTTCGAAATGTACCTAATTTGTTACTCGTTTGCGCGACATATTTGAACGTTACAAATGGTTACGCAAATAGAATGAACATAGGAGAAAATGAAAATCTACATGTACATTGAGTTCCTTGCTGAACGCTCAGACTGTTACTTGAAGTTCTTGCCATGGATTTTAAATGAATTTCCAGAACGACAAGCCGGGAATACATGACATTAATTTACGTAACCAAATATAAACAAAATAAAAGCAATAACCATAAGTAACAAGCGATCAAATGCTTCATTACCGATCATTCAATTGTTGTCATACAGAAAGTTGTTATATAGAGAGCTTACGGCCTGCCTGGTGGTAATAAAAAACCTTGTAAAACATATTTTAACTTCGAACAATATAATAAATATTTAAAATATAATAACAATAATATTTAAACTTCTATTAAGAATATTTTAACTTCTATTCTGTCTATTGTGTGACCTTCTAATTATACTATTTTGCTACATATCGAGAGTAAGTATAATGATTTTTTGAATAATATATTTAGGAATATAAGAACCGACCTATTAACTAGGGGAGCTGGGCCTACGGCGCATTGGCAGAGCTGCTTTTGCACAATAAGTAAATAACAGCAAGCTGCGTAAGCAGAGCTGCTAACTCTAACCCTAAGCCACAACACCCGCTTTGTTGTAGCGGCACACATCTGTTGCCCCTAGATGGCGATAGTGATTGTGTTGTTTTTTGTTCAGTGCTCGGCATACGCGGTCCAATTGACTTTGTATTGGGACGGTTTTTGGGGCGATAACATCACTTATCGATATCCTTTATTGAGCTAATCGAAATTTAATCTATTTTAGGGGAATCTACAATACTTAAGGTACATTCACGTCGAACAATCAGCTCTCTAGCTTCAAAACTGAAGGAGTACTACGTGAAACAGTCGAAAACTGCAAAAAAGACAATTTTCTCGGTTATAGAGCTTCGCCGGCTAACGCAGCTACGCAACTAACTGGTGTCCCCGGTTCGAATCCTGGCATGTACATGTACCGCAAAATTTGTGTTTTCGGTTTTTTTGTACGTATTTGTAATTATTACTTGCGCGTTGGTGATGGAAAACATCGTGATAAAATGTCCGCATGTCTCAGAAATTATATTTCGAAAGTTGTGTGACCTAACCTAGCAAAGCTCTGGTTCCCCTCTGAGTTGTGGAGGTCCGGCAGCAGTCGCTCCATGTATAAATCAATATCTTCGCCAAATCCCCGCCAATCCTAAAGGATTAGGAAACGGGATTACGCTACAAAGACGAAGATAACTTGGAATATAGGACTTCTTTTTTTATTGTAAGTTAAACCCTATGACGAGCTAGGTGGCTCTGTCGTGAACGACGCGACTTTGACACCAACGCTCGTGGGTTCGATTCCCACACAAGGCAAACATTTGTGTACATAAACATGTCTGTTTGTCTTAGTCTGGATGTTTTAAGAGAGGTAGGGCGCATCAAAGCAGCCCGTCTGGGGAAGTACCTCCACCTCACCTGCGTGTGAGTGAGGTCACCAGTATGCTCCCAAGGAGTTGCTGTGTAAGCAGCAGTGGAGGCATCACGCGAGTGGTACTGAATATATCGCAAGCGTTAATAGGCTACGGTTCCCGCTTCACATCAGGTGGACCGTATGCTTCTATGCCTCCCGACGTAGTATAAAAAAAACCCTTTGAAATTGTACCATTAACTTACAATTTATCCATAACAGTAAACAGTAGGATTTTTTCAGTAAAGCAACTTTTTATGTAGTTTAATAGAAAGAAAAAATCTACATTCGAAAGAAAAGGTATCAATTAATATCAATTTTTATTTTATTATATTTAAGAATTGCATTGTAATCAGAATGACATTTTTATATACTAATAACGAAATATGCGTCCGTCGGTTGGGCAGTACCTACGTACGATTGTATTTGTGATAAACGGTTACTGCTACACCAACCCTAACTCACCACTGCAGGGATACGGGTCTGCTTTTAACTGAAAGAGTTTTTGAGCGACAAACGCATACAGGTTTTATTTTGATACACACAGTACAATTTTTATTTTGATTCTATTCTATAACTTCACGCCTAATCCCTTGCAGGGTAGGCAAAGAGAACTGAGACCATAATATAGCCCTATATTCCTAGATATCTTCTTCTTTGTAGCGTAATCCCGTTTCCTAATCGATTAGGGTTGGCGGAAATTTGGAATTTGGAAGATACTGATTTTTACATGAACACCACATCATTAACCCTATGGGCACTACAACTTCAGGCTCACTCGGCGTTGTCGACTCTGTAAAACCCGCAAGGAGTTTATACCATAAGTTCAGTACGCGACTACTGCGGTTCCCGTTCAATGGAGGGATGTTCGATCGGTTCTCGATTTATTTTGATAATTCTTTTTTTTTTCGATTCATAGGCTATTACAGTAGAATCCCATTAACTTCTGAATTATGCCTCAGATAATTTAATTGCTATAAACAATTTATCTGAAATAACCCTGTACATTATGTGACTGTGTGTTGGTGAGACAGTGATGTATGGTGACGTAAGTGCGCCCTTTTGACCGTTTGTCAATAGTCTGACAGATTAAAAGAAAATAAACTATGAGAATTGAATGAGATGCAGTAAGATTTGATATAAAAAATGTAAGATGTCTAAGTGCCAGCGAGGGCTCAATGGCACATAAACATAATTTATATTGTTTTGTTAACGTTTTTCTTTTGTATTTCCAGGAGAACGCCCGTATGCATGTGATTTTTGCCCCAAAAAGTTCATGGCTCGTAAAGACATGCGCAATCACCGCATGATACATACAGGAGAGAAACCACACAAATGCCAACTGTGCGATCAGGCTTTTATTCAGAAATGCGCGCTCAACAGGCACATGAAAGGCCACGGGAAAAACGTTGAGAGCCACGGTGTGATCTTAAGGCCGCAGGAACAGGCCGAAGAGCTTAGGTACACCCCGCCACTGACAGTTTCATATGCACAGTGGAACAGTGATGCGTAGTGTTGTGGTATTGAGGTAGACTGCCGTGACCGGCGTCTTTGAGGGGTTTAAGCGGCTTACAACTTTAGAGCTACAGCCAACCAGTACATGATGCATGCTGCCTGCAAGAAGGCACAGTGGAAGTATCTACAGGAAAACGTAGTCAAATAACAACTTATTAGAGCAGACAAACCGATGTAAAGTGCTTACGCTATCATCGCTTGCAATGCAGGGAGTATCGCTCGCGCATTGCCATTCCTGCTGCTGCCGCAACGACTTCAGGAGCTTTCTGGAAACATCACTTACGCAAACAACCCTCCAGGGAGTTGCTATTGGGCAGCGGTTTTTTTTTGTGAGGTGGATGTACTTCCCCAAACGGGCTTCTTTGAGGCGCCCAACATCTCTTAAAAACAACCATACCGAAACAAACAGATGTGCTCATGCACACAAACGTTTGTCTTATGTGGGAATCAAATTCATGACCCTTGGCGTTTAAGTAACCGTTGCTAACCGCTATTTCCGGCTATTATTGGACCTGTTATGATGTCGCCTATAATATTTAATAGACGCACCCGATGGAAGTCTACCTTAACAAAGCGAAATATGTGTGATTGTGAATGAATACTTTGTGAATAAGTCAATTATTGTAATAAATTATTTCCTCGTGTTTATTTTGTCTTGTTCTTCACAATGTCCTGGCTGTACCTGAAATAATCTTTTGCGTCATCATTATACAGCATGCTCTTTTTCAGTATGCTGTCTATGTATATACATATATCACCTTATATTATAAAAAACATGAAGCATTTTATAATGTCATATATACAGAGAAAGCATACAGAAAAAGGGCGAAAACGTATTTTTTATATACAACGTCGAGAGGCATGCAAGCATACGGGCCACCTGATCTAAAGCGCTTACCGTAGCCTGTGAACGCTTGTAATTCATTAACTATCATTCGCGCGATGCCATCTCTGCTGCTAACACAGCAACTCCTTAGGAGCTTACTGGTGACCTCAATAACACGCAGGAACACAACGACCCTCCAGACACTTGTTATATTTTGCTGCGGTTTTTCTGTAAGGAGCTTTCAAAATAATTTTTGAATGTGTAAACTCGTACCTAAGGGCTAATATAGCCATAGGTACTTACTAAAACAAAAATAAACAAGTGTTTAACCCTCAAACTTAACGATAAAAGTCCAAAGCGTGATAGAATATGTAAGTGTGTTGAATTGAAAATGAATTAGGTGTTTTATTAATAGATTTTATAATTATATCTACCTGTGTTGATTGAATTACGTAATGAATGAAAGCAAGGAAACACTTTACGAAGCATTTTGTAGAAAATATTCAACGCACATCTATGCGTAACAAAAATTTTTGCCGAGATTGTCCCAAAAGACATGCATGCCTTTTTAAAGCATGCATGTTATAAGTATTTATAGTATTGGCCTGGGTGTTTTCTATGAATCATAATAGGCCTGGATTAACACGTAAATACTTATTTTTAATTCATAGGCTTTTTACCATTCCACGTCGGGAGACTTACAAGCATACGGCCCGCCCGATGTAAACGTATCCTATGAAATTTTGCAATACAAGAAGAATCGGTTACGCATTTGGCACACCAAATAGTGTCCTAACTCACTTGCAGCAATGACGCCGGTCAAGAGCGAGTCGAACACTACGGCTCTTAGATCGCATGACAAATTTTGTTTGTGTAGAAATTTTGATGATTTTGTTATATATTTTATTCATCTTTATTTCAATCTGAACCAAACTAGACCCAGACCTAACTCGATCCTGACCCAAATCTGACTCAAACCTAAGCTAAACATCAAAGTCAATTAATTGCAAGTCGATATATAGGTATGAATAAAAGTCCTAGTTTAGTACAAACTTGGGTAATAGCTGTAATTGTAATTGCTGAAAATTGTCTGAAGTTAGAAGCATCTCTCAATGTTTTCTGCAATATATACGTAGACACAGCGATCAGTTATGTTAGACAGCTAGAGATATCGTCGTGTGTACAAAACCTCTATCAACTCGTATGTATTTCAGATTTTTGTCGATACAAACTTCGGAGATAATGGAAAGAGAATGCTATATTTTTTTAATGAGTTTTAAAACAATATGCTAGCTAAACTCAACAATATTATTCAATATTTTCTGTAATATTTACTGAAAAATCTGAATAACTGAGATCATACTGAAAGTTTCTGATAAATGAGATCAGACTTTAGATATATTTATTGTTTTTCAAAGTATATGCCCACAATTTATGCAATTTTGCATTCTCTGGGACCATTGTAAAAAGCAATTCCTTAGGGACCTCCTCAATGGTTTCGTAGAACGCATGCATCATTGATTACCTACATAAAATCGTGCCTCTAAGTTTGTCTTTAATTTTAGAAAACAAAAAGAGTTGCTAAGTGCGTTATCTAGTTTGTATTCAACGAATGCAATTCTCCCGTCCCTTAATTTAAAATCTTTTGCATTTGCTCATTCCAATCTTCTTCTTTTCTTAATACAATATATAAATATAATAAAAAAAAACTTCAATGTAACACCACAATTTCGGGAATGTCGCTAGTAAGTTTCCTCTCCCTGTATAATAAATATATTTAGCTCTAAGAGATATGCAGCGATACACATTCAAATACACAGCAATAGACAAGCACAAGCAATAACATCATTAGATAAAGGTACATCTTACATAATTATAACAAACAATCTTAATCTCTTATATTTAGTATAGATTACAATAATCGTTAAGCAGCTGACTATTATGTAAGTACACATTTATTTATTATCACAGTATATTTTCCTTACAGGAGGAGCGGGACGAGAGATTTTAACACATCCTCAACACGTACATCGTCATATTACATCACCATGCACGCACACGCTGATGATTTATCAAAAAAAAAGTCAAATTCGTTTATTTGCACGAAACATGGTATAAAGTTGTTCAAATAGTATAAAGTTGCTCTCATGTTTAGCTGATAAAGACAACATGCAAATTTTGGATTACACATTGTTATTATATGTCTGAAAAAATATAGCTTATTCTAGGAAATTGCATTCAAATTACATGCATAATTAGGTATATTTAAATCATGATCTAAAATTTTCTATTCAATATTATATATTTCAATATTAACGTTATAAAAATTATGCTTTCTAAACCATTCATACATCTTATGTTTAAATTAATTTTGATCTATAATGGCAATTTAGCCAAATTTCAATTAAATTCTCTGGCGACTCTATAACTGACTTGAAAATTTTTCACAGGTTGCATTTATAATAGTACGGACACACAACTTTTAAACGCCGGCCGCCGAAATGATAAACAAATGATAATTTCAATAGCAAGTAACATCTTCCCAGGGGAGTTCAATATTCAAATTCTGTAATAGATTTTTTATTTATTATAAGCTAGCTGCTGCCCGCGGCTCCGCCCGCGTGGAGTGAAATAACGTATGCTACGTGTACGCCTATGTGTTAATCCAGATCATAATCTATCTACGTGCCAAATTTCATTCAAATCCGTTCAGGTTTAAGCGTGAAAGAGCAACAAACATCCATACATACAAGCTTTCGCATTTATAATATTAATAGGATGACCAAATTCAAATACTTTCAATATAATAATTATATTATTATATAAGTAATTATAGTCATGGAGGAAATAACCTATAGAGAGACGATGAGACCGATATTACGTAGTAACTCAATTCACCGCTTCGGGTCGGGGGTCAAAATAGAACACGTAGCTCTTATTGGCTAGTTCGCGGACCAACATTGCGGCATTCGCAATTAAAATATTGTCCCATTGGTCAGTAGGTTCAAGTCGCTGAGATATTTAACACGTTTTTATGATGGCGGGGGTGCCTTCATGCACAGTCTAGTAGTTTATTGATTTGTGGTTATAGACTATGATTAGTACAGATTTTTCACTTTCGCTATCTTAGCGCAAATCGACTGGCCCCGCAACTTGTTTCCATAAAACGCATGACTAAGTTTGTTTGCAAAGGAAAAGAGTTAGGAATTTAGGAACGACGAGTTACGAGTTTAGGAATTCGTCAAAAAACCTGTAAAGACCAACTTGATATCCGATCCAAGTCCGATCCATATCGTACTGAATCTCCCCCATGAGTCCGATCCGTGTTTGAACAATTTCCGTATGACTAACTTCGGCGAATTTCTGAAAATTCAATGAGACATGCATGAACAGAAAACTCACTAGTGAATGAAGTAGCCTGGTCAATAGTTAATATAAGTACTTACATACCATATTTATTATATTTCAAGGATATCTCGGAAAAGAGCTATGAATGTTAAAGAAACGTGCTTTTAGCCCTGAGAACGAGTGTACGATATCTCTGCTGTGATACGGTGGTAATGGTAAGCACTTACCGCAGTATAAAAATTTCTTCACAGGGATTTTGAAGATATTACGAACTGTAAGTGGTTCTTAATCATCCTTAGAGCCAAAGCCAACTCACCTATACATGGTGCACGTAGCCAATCAACAAACGAGGCTCCGGTGAAAGAGTAAAGCGAGGCAAAATTCTTCGAAGCGAATCGATCAAAGCAGCCTGAAAGGGAAGTACCTCCACCTCACATAACCCGAGGTCCCGGTGCAAAATTGTGTAGGTATCTGTTTTTTTTATTATTTGTTATATTTTTATCTGTTTTAGGTAAATGATTACTGGTAATATAATGTAAGTACTATTAATTCCGGGTTGCCTATAAAAAATTAGCCCCAATGATTTTTAATTAAATATTTTGTAATTAATGAATTTGTATGATTTTGAGCTATGTGTTTTTTTAATGGAAATTATGTAAATAATGTAAAAAAATGTGGTTGCCACCTACCAGTCAGCAACAACCTTTAGGCTACCCACTGTAAAGAGGTAGGTACATTAATACATAAAAAAGAAAACATTTCTACACAAGGTAGCCACAGTGACTCCACACGCCGCGCACCGCCGAGCAAGTGATAATTACTAATTATGTATACATAAATAGGTACAATAATAAGAACTTATTTTATAGTGGTACATGCCTCAACAGAATTGAAACCACGGACCAGTCGGTTGATAGACTGGTCTGTATCGCCACCCATCTCCCCCAAATTATAGGGCACAAAAAACCTGTTTTGGAATAACGTACAACTAGGACCCTTCAGATGAACTAGACAGCTGCACTTGGAAATTTGAAAAATAACAGGACCCTCCACATTTCGCTTTCGTTTGCAAACATTTCTTTATACGGGACCCTATAAAGGAAAACTATGAGAAATTAATAAGATATAATAAACATTTTATTTAAAAAATGTATGATTAACAATGAAGTAAATTTATATCCGTACTAGCTGCTGCCCGCGGCTCCGCCCGCGTTGAGTCAAATAACGTAGTCTATGTGTTAATCCAGATCATAATCTATCTACTTGCCAAATTTCATTCAAATCCGTTCAGCCGTTTAAGCGTGAAAGAGTAACAAACATCCATACATACAAACTTTCGCATTTATAATATTATTATTAATTATGGTAATTTGACCGTTCGTAAAAGATGTGCCCAAGAGGATCCAATATGGCAGGGCGGCAAATAAAGAATTCGTAACTTTATTTTTATCTTATCCAAATGTAAGTAGACACTCGTAACGGTACATTTATCAGTCTCACTTCACACCGTGTAAGTAACCAGTAGGTACGGTCAATTGTAACGGTATAAACATGTTGGCTTCGAGCGACAGAAGCGGGTTTTATAAACTTTTGACTGTGGTTTTTGTGATTGTAGTATACAGGTATTGAGCTTGATAGCGCGTGCCTACCGAACATGCAGGTTAAACAACGGCGACCGCAGGATGTCTATGGATGGGTTTATCTATCTCGAGTCTCCGTGCTCGAGGGCACGTTAAGTCGTTGGTCCCTGCTGTTGTCCATAGAGTCAGTCGCTTTCGGGCGGCTTGAAAACTCTCACCTCCGCTAATCCGTATTTGAGTAGCATGGTGGAGTATGTTCTGAACCCCTTCGATTGAAGGGAGATCAGTATACCTGCGGTGGGATGCGTTAGGGTTATTGAAGTAGTATACAGGTTACTATCTATTTATATATTCACGCCAGGTTCCTTACGGGGTAGGCTGAGAACAGAGTGCCATAATACGTGGTCCTTAGGTACACACCTCGCTCGCTTCTTTAACATTCATAACTTTTTATTATACTACTAGGGTAGTAAACAAGCATGCCCTGCCTGATAGTAAGCAATTACCGGAACTATGGACTTTTATAATACCAGGGGTACCACACAGGCGTTACCGACCCTCGCCGATTCCTTGGGCTCTTGATCTCTGATAACTCTACCAATTTGGTCATAGGAGGTGACTCTTGACTCTACTTCCTCCACTCCTTCCACTTTCGCTTGTTTATCTTTTTGTCATTTTATAGTACCGCATCTTCCTAAATTCCCGAAACAACTTCTTATACAGGTTACATTAGTCAGTAATCAAGTTGACCTATGAATTGTATTTTATCATTGTTTTTATAGGCATCCAAAAATGTGGCACATGTCGAAAGTGCACCTCTGCAGGTTGAACTTTTATTGATAAGAAATAAGAATATATATTTTTACTTTTAATCATTAATCGGTGCTTAGATCTACTTAGTGATATACGTAATTTCAAAGAATTGGAATTGTTTACGATCGTATATTTTTATCTTTTTAAGTGTCACTGGTAGACCTATTTCATAAAAATCTTTATATCTATAATACAGCGGAAGAGTTTGTATGTTTGAACGCGCTACTCTGAAACTACCAGTCGGATTTAAAAAATTCTTATTGTATTCGATAGCCTAATTCTCGAGGAAGGAAAAATGAAAAGAAAGTAAAAAAGCGGTTTCTACAGGGCACCGGATACGCGCGGACGAAGTTGAGGGATGCAGCTAGTGTGTTTATAAATATGTAAAGAGAAAACAGTCGGTTACCTTTTTGTCCGTTAATCTACCGATATTTTTTTAGTAACTATAGATTACTAAAAAAAATATCGGTTTTAAAAATTTTAGTTTTTTATATGTAAAAGCATATGGCCCAGCTGATGTAAAGCAGTTACTGTAGCCTATCAACGCCTGCAATACACCAAGTACTACCCGTGCGATGCCTCCTCTGGCTCTTACACAGCAACTCCATAGGAGCTTACTGGTGATCTTTCTCACACGCAGGAACACTACATACAACCCTCCAGGGAGCTGCCCCAGACGGACTACTTTGATGCTACTTACCTCTCTTAAAACATCCAGACCAAGACAAACAGACATGTTCATGCACACAAATGTTTGCCTTGTGTGCGAATCGAACCCACGAGCGTTGGTGTCAAAGTCGCGTCGTTCACGACTGAGCCACCGAGCTCGTCAAAATATTTTTAACGTTTATATCAGTGAACTCCTCTTAAACTAGTTTACTGAATGACTTTTTGGTGTGTGTGTGTGTACCTGGATGGTTTAGACCAGTGTTTCTCAAACTTACGTTTCCACGTACCCCTGTTGAAGTTTCGAGATGACAGTGAACCCCTAACACATCCAGAAAGTAATTGGCTGTTGAAGAAAAATAAATAAGGTTTGTTATTGGCAATATGTAACATACACTGTGGCAAAAATAAATCTCGTTTCAATATTAATGTGATGGGTAGGCTTGTTTTTGTCGCAAATTGATTCAATTGTAGGAATTTCTCTATATCGTTTTTGCCCTGACCTAGTGCGAAAACCCACGTACGAGCTAGTTCAGTCGCGCAACATTCGTTCCGCACTTGTCTGCCAGTCATCCAGCCATCATTACGTAAATCTTGTCGCGAACCCCTACCGTCGAATGGCGAACCCCTCGCGTACCCAACTTTGAGAAACCACGGTTTAAACTAACAATTGTACCTGGTAGGTGGCGCTGCAATGGGGTTCTAGAATATATTTTTTTATTTAGACAGGACGTTTGTCGGGTCCGCTAGTCAATAATAACATAACTATTGGATACTGTAGACAACAAAAGTTGAAAACATGCAAATTAATAGTTATCCTCAAATTTTCAAATAGTCGAAAGGTGATTATGATCGAATTTCGACCATTGGGGTGAACTCTAGTATTTTAAATTCATATAAGTATGTAGGTATACAAGACAGTAGATAGATGTAGCAAGAGTTCAACCTAAGAAAATTACCGTTTAACCCAAATTTCGTTCACAATTTGTATAAAGTGTAAATAACTCACTTTGGTGTCCACGCCTACCTTACCTGCTCGTGGTGCACCTGCTAATAACCAACGAGACTCTTGCGAAAGAAAGGGCGCATCAAAGCAGCCTCACGAAGTACCTCCACAAGGCTATTTGTGTTCCTGCGAGTGGGCGATATTATAACAGTAACTATCCTTAGGAGTCATCAGCATTCTCCTTGTATTGCAAGCGTTCATAGGCTACGGTATGAACCTATAGAGAGCCGAAGAGGCTGATATTACGTAGTAACTCAATTCACTGCTACGGGTCGGAGGCAAAGTGGAACGCGCAACTCTTATTGGATAGTTCGCCGATCAACATCGCGTCACTTATCCGACCTATTGGTTAAAATGTTCTCACATTAGTTTGTAGGGTCGACTCACTGAGGGGCTTAAAAACAACATTTTCCGGGGGGGGCCTTCATGCGCAGTCAAGTGGTTTAGTGGCTTGTGAGTTACGGCGACCATGTTTAGGCCGTATGATTATCCATCTCCAGACGTTAAATAAAAAAAAATTGCTGACGTAACAGTTTCTCGCCGCCTTCCTGGTAACCTTATTCTCCTAAAGGAACACCATAGCCTTTCATACAATTGTTATTTGGCTGCGTTCTGCTGTGAGATTACATACTTCTTCTTATTAATAAAGCCGGTTGTGCCCTACATCTCTTTCGCCAGAACATTGTTTGCCAAATCAACAGAGTGCACATGCACCACGAGCTGTTCCCCCCTAGGATAAAAAACTGGTTAA
Source organism: Pyralis farinalis (assembly GCA_947507595.1). Classification (NCBI taxonomy): domain Eukaryota; kingdom Metazoa; phylum Arthropoda; class Insecta; order Lepidoptera; family Pyralidae; genus Pyralis; species Pyralis farinalis. Next base: position 6,342,768 of record OX382259.1, on the reverse strand, counting down.
GTGTGAGCTGGTCACACGGCTTTTAGCTTTTTTCACGGTGGTACGTAATAAAAATTAAAGGAAAGACCTCATTCTCACACATATCTTGTATGATTTTACTTATTTTATTATTTCTCTTTAATTGTATTTCATTTTTATTATAGCGATCATATTAATACATTCTCTGAGAAAATTTCAAGAGTCTACCTATAACGGTTCAAAAGATACAGCCCTATGACAGGCATACAGACAGCGGACTTATTAGTTACTAGCTGCTGCCCGCGGCTCCGCCCGCGTAGAGTCAAATAACGTAGCCTATGTGTTAATCCAGATCATAATCTATCTACGTGCCAAATTTCATTCAAATCCGTTCAGCCGTTTAAGCGTGAAAGAGCAACAAACATCCATACATACAAACTTTCGCATTTATAATATTAGTAGGATAGGTATGATCCCGTCCTACGGGTACGGAACCCTAAAAACGTGATGACAAACTTGTTACTGTTACTATATTTCCGATGAATATCAAGAACTAATTGTTGTACATATACCTAAGTATACCTATAAGTATTGATTAGGCATTAATTTCACCGGCACAATCAAATATATACCGATTACATGTAAAACAGCTGCTGAGTATTCATTACGGAATATTTTCGAAACAAGTAGGTTGATCTCGTCATCTCTTTCCGTAATTCAGTAACCCACGACACGGGTTTATATCGATCGGCGTAGGTACGATGTGTTGTTTCTGTAGTAAAGATGTTTACGCCCACACGTTTTTAGGTTATGTTGTTGAGAAAGTGTATATCTCGTCGTTCTTGATAGCTCCAGCGTTGGTCGATAAACATAATTAAAAATTCCACAAGTTTTCGCTATCGTAATCTGTCCTAATGATTGCCTTGTAAACGAGTTAAATAGTATTTAGTTTTTAATACCTACGTATATACTTAGTATTGTAACATATCATCTTATTTAGTTATGATAATGATAGCGTGGTTTTGACGTGAAGTGAACAAACGATTGTGTGATATGTGATGTCAACTCAACAGTGTAGTCAGTGTACGTAACAGGAGCGCACCGAGTGCCGACGAGAATTTTACGAGCTCATATTTCGCGTCGCTTGAGTTGATAAGAGCGATTTTATTGTTAGTCACTTGCATTGCGAGACGCGGCGTACTTGTTTGCTTAGTTTACCATAATAACAATAATTAATTATCGAAAATGAATACTGTATGTAAAAGCGACGGAGTGCCAGTTCTGACCATACCTAGTGACGAGAGACTTACACTATTACGGTACAAATTTTATGAAGGATATATGTGTAAACCATCGTTTTACGTGCGAGTGCCGGGCCGCGTAAACATTATTGGGGAACACGTCGATTACTGCGGCTATCCAGTGTTGCCCATGGCTTTGGAACAAGATATTATCATCGCAGTCGGAATAATAAGCACACCGGAAATTCGTGTACGTAATGCTGATAGTAAGTACACTGCATACGAAACAGAAATAAATAATATTTGCGATATTGAACCAGACGCCAATGGGAAGCCCCACTGGTATAATTATGTGCTCTGCGGAATTAAAGGGGCGTTAGAATATTTAGAGGAATATGATGAGAGCAACTCTGAAATACGAGGAGTCCACATGTATGTAGATGGGAATATACCACCGGCTTCGGGCCTCTCCAGTTCTTCGGCTTTAGTGAGCGCCGCTTGTCTAGCTTTTCTATATGCTCAATCTACAGCTCTAAGTAAGACCGAGATCGCTTCTCTTTGTGCTAAGAGCGAGAGATACATCGGCACTCAGGGTGGCGGTATGGACCAGGCTATTGCTTTCCTAGCGGAGAAATATTGTGCTCAATATATAACATTCCAGCCACTTCATGCCACTCCTGTCGCTTTGCCGGAAGAAGCCACTTTCGTTGTCGCCCACAGCCTGGCAGAATTGAATAAAGCTGCGACTAATGATTTCAACAGACGAGTAATAGAATGTAGACTCGCCGCTAAGATTATAGGTGTTCTTGAAGGCGTATCTCAAGATAAGAAAATAATCACTCTAAGTCAAGTGCAAAACAATCTTGGGAATAGTTTACAAGAAATGATTAGTCTCGTTAACAAACATCTACCGAAAGAGATCTACACGAAAGAAGAAGTGTGCGACATTTTAAATGTAGCCGAGATCGAAATGGATAGTTTATATTTGACACCGAACACGAAGGATCTTAAAGAATTTAAGTTGAAACAAAGAGCTCTTCATGTTTACGAGGAAGCAAAACGGGTCGAGGATTTTCGCAATATTTGCGGACGACTTACAATGGAAGGAAATGGTGATACGAACGGTTCAAACGGCAATTCGCATCTGAACAATGACGCTGAAATGAATGGAACTCTAGACGTCCTTGGACAACTAATGTCAGAGAGTCACGAAAGCTTGAAGACACTTTACGAATGTTCACATGATAATCTCGACCAGCTCGTAGACATTTCTAAAGAATTGAACATCCATTCGCGACTCACCGGTGCTGGATGGGGAGGGTGTATTGTAGCTCTGTGTTCTAAAGAGAAAGTAGAGGAATATATTGAGTATATAATCGAGAAGTTTTATGTAAATCATTGTAATATAGATAGGACGAATGCACTAAAATATGTTTTCGCTACTTCTCCTAATTATGGTGCTAGTATATATGTATAACAAAATAAATATATCTAACTACTTGTTTTGCAAGTTAGATGTAACATACACCACCTATAGCAAAATTGTGCCTTTTATTGTATTTTCATAAATCTTTCATTGTGCCAGTTTAGCATTTAATTTGTCTAAGAATTATGCTCGTTCAATAGTAAGTATTTGTCTGATTAGCGCAAAGACTTATATGTAGATTACGTCATTAAAAAAAATACTCTTACATACTTTAACAAATCAGAATACCTACACATACACTTACATATAAGCATCCATCTGTGTTTCTATTTGTCTGGTCAGCTTTCCCACACAAGCCCCTTCTTATTTATTTGAAACGGAAACAATGTATTTCCCAATTTTACGGTTAATTAGTATTTTTATTAAGTAAGTGTTTAAGTTTATTTCATTTAAAATTATAATATAATGCAATAAAATAAAGATTACTATACTAAGGAGATATTTGGTTATTTGCACTTGCACACCTCGTATTCTAGAACCGTATATTGGAAAATTCTTCGTTATCAATGACAAATGTAATAACATTGTACTCACTTGTAAGTAATTAATCTTTCGTATAATTTTATACAATTAAATGTAAATTAAAAAACCGGCCAAGTGCGAGTCGGACTCGCTCACGAAGGTTTCCGTACCATTATCTATAAAAACGGCAAAAAAATCACGTTTATTGTATGGCAGCCCCCCTTAAATATCTGTTATATTTTAATTTAATTATTTATGTTTAAAGTGGATAGATAACTAAATATTCTGTGAATATTTCAAGCGTCTACCAGTTGCCGTTATCAATAACGAGCAAAAAATCACGTTTGTTGTATGGGAGCTTCCTTAAATATTTATGTTATTGTATTTTTTAGTATTTGTTGTTAAAGCGGCAACAGAAATACATCATCTGTGAAAATTTCAACTGTCTAACTATCACGGTTCGTGAGATACAGCCTGGTGACAGACGGACGGACGGACGGACAGCGGAGTCTCAGTAATAGGGTTCCGTTGTACCCTTTGGGTACGGAACCCTAAAAATGACCCGTAGCGGTGAGTTTATTTACTACGTAAAATCGTGTCATCGCGTCTTCATAAATAACATATGGAGACGCGATGACACGATTTTACGTCCTTCATGTTTTACTATACCTGTTGGGTACTTAATTGTAAATTATTACATCTAGTCCGGCCATTGGTTCTGTAAAAAATTAATATGCATTTATTTTTTTATGAAATAACATAATCTTAATAAAAGTTAAATGTACATATTTATGGAAGTCTCAGCAAAAAAAAAATAAAAATTGTATTCGAAATGGCCACCTGTGGCTTTGCTACAGGTCTTTAATCTGTCTGGCCATGAGTCTATGGATTTACATCACTGTTTCGACGGGAAATTTAGCCACTGCATACTCCAGAGATTTCTTAAGAGACACAATGTCGGCGTGTCGATTCGAGCAGGCCATGTCCTCAAAATCTGACCACAATTTATAGTCTGGGCTAGACGAGGGCCAGTCTTTAGCTGTTATAAAGTCCAGAACGTTGGTTTCGAGCCAGGCTTGGGTAGTTCGTGCCTCGTGACTAGGTGCAGAGTCCTGCTGGAAAGTTCACTATATGAAGCTTTGTGACTCCTTGATAAGACTCTCTCCACCAAACCATTACAGACGCAGGATGATGACCACGTTGTAGCTTTCCGAACACTTCGGCGGCTTCTTTAGAACTGTGTGCGTACACTTTGTCATTTGTTGTACTACTCTTCAATCGTGGATTTTTTTTCATCAGTAAAGAGGATATTTCTGTGCCTTTCACCTGAGTATGCGGAACAGAAGGCGTTTTGATCGATCCACACTCTTCACCTGTAGCGATTGACTTAGAGCATGTCCTGTATATCGACGATAAGCGTCGAGCTTCAGGTCTTGATTTATTATACGCGACAGAGTCCTAGCGAGAATCTTCATTTCTCGCGATAAGTGTTTCCTAATAGGGTTTCGGCGAATTCTGGCTTTAACAGCTTTTGTAGTTCAAACTGCATGCGGTCCCCAGATCTTTTATGGTCTTCAACAGAGGAAGTGTTGGTACATATGTCGATAGTACAATATACGAACATACGGCTGATAACCAACCTTTTGAAGTGCCGTGCATGTGCCGTGAATATGACCGACGGCTCCATACCTACTTTGTGCAAGGCAATCACTGCAATCCTATTTTTTTAACACCATATTCCATAATGTAATTTGATAATAAACACGAAAAAAATATGTAAAACGGTGGGAAATCGAAAGAAGTTTTTTACTTACATATTAAACGCGTTCCAAATATTTTTGCACAAAAACTACAAATTACTTTATTACGATAAGTACAAATATACATGTCAATTTATTTATTTATTCTAGTCAAAAAGTCCGCCCCGAATCGTACCTGACACAAAAGTGCCCATAACACTTGCAGCATTTCCCCGCTGTATCGCGAGGGATATGCGTTGCGTCAAGTATGACTCGGCGCGAAGGTCAGCACGAATTGTCCTAGCCAAATGCGTGGATGCGAAAGTACTGACGCAAGTCGCATCCTACACCAAACATCCGACCCTTCTCCCAAGGAATGAGAGTGAGCCCGTCCGGCCTCTTGCCATCCGAACGGCTCTAACCCGGTGGCTCGAGGGTACAGGGCACCTCCACAGACACCAGAGCCCTCCGGATCACCTCATTCAGCATATAATGCCGTGGAAAACGCCCAGCCGACTTGCCGCAACTCAAACCATGGTAACCCTTGGAGTCCACCTGCGCTCCACGTATACAAGTGTGGGGTTTGCACAAAACACAGCCCAATCTGAGTGCTGCGGCCACTCTCAAGGATCCATCATCGAGTGCGGTACCCATATAAGGCGACGGAAGGGCGTGAGCCAGGCTCCCGACTCTGGAGAACTTGGCGCCCTAAGCCGAGCAATATCAGCTCCTACTGCCACTTCCAGCAACTGCCCATACCTCACCTTACACAGTCGGTAGTCCCATCGACGCTGCACACCTCTGTCTTCTGGGGGCTCAATGGCGGGACATGCTGAGGACCAAGCGCTCAAGGCTTCCCCCGCATAAGGTATCTCTAGATCGTCACCGTGCACTTGGAGTATAGTAGCAACTAATCCGCGAACCCTATGGGAGGAAGCCAAGAAGGCCGATGTGTCCTGCATACGCCTAACGCTCAATCCACCGTGACGGACGGTGAGCGACGCTTGCGACCATTGAGCCTCGTCAAGGTGTACATTGAGAATGGTCTCCAAAGTAACCTTCATTTCGTCATCTAACTGGGAAGTCTCAGTGGGGAAGAGCCATGTTGGTGAGGTCTTAGAGTCTTTACTAATTCGTTCCAAATTCAATATAATTAAAAAGTAAAAAAAAAAAGTTTATGTAACAGTATTTATTATATAACTTTTATACAATTTAATTTACAGTTAATAGTATAAAATTATATGAAAGGTTAATTACTTATATAGTTAAGTGGGTACAATGTAATCACATTTGTCATTGATAACTAAGACTTTTCCATTATACGGTTGCAGAATACGATGTGTGCAAGTGCAAGTAATCAAAAAGGAGAGGCAAAATCTTTCTTTAACTCTAGTCCTAAATACCATATCGTATGTGGTGGTGAGAATTATGGGAGAGTGAGGAAGGTCTACAGAAGCCATGTAGATATCACAACATCATCGACCTGGCCAAAAATGAATCGGTCGATCAGATTTCGACTTGCCGATTAATAATATCAGGTTATCAGCACCTATACATCCATATAAACTGGTTTTTATTACTTAATGAAAATTTCGAATGACATTATTTATTAACTGAGTTACTATCATCAATACGTAGCTGTTTCCGGAATAATTTCTCAGAAAATCCAATCAAAAATATAAAACTTTACTGGTAGCTCATTTGGAAGAGCTTGGCTAGTAATCGAGAGGTAGGCGGGAGGTAAATTTTTCCATAATAAAAATATTTAAGAAATCTTTTTTTGAACTATTAAAAAGCATTAAATCATACTTAAAAATTCATCTTTTTACGTACAGAGTAGACCGTTTCTAATTACATTTTTTTTTTTATTAAAATAGATATATTCTAAATACTACCCTATTGACGCATTATTTGCGCATTTATATTTGACGGGGCAAGCTGTGTGTTTCACTCCTTCCCAGGGAACCGTCAGGTGCCGAAAAATTTCTTCGACACAGCTTTTAAAAAGTAAAGGAGATTATAGGGTCGCCGTCCGTGTTTCACCAGTTTCTCAACACTAAGTACCTACTAGATTCTGGTACTTGATGAACCTTAATGTATACAGGCATAGTTTCTGGATAGCATTTTTTAAGGTTTATGTAAAATCGCTTTTTTAGTAGTCTTTACTAAATATTTATTCATATTCATATTGCACCTCCTTTTACACGAGCAGTTTGTGGGTGAACTACACGCAAAAACAGTTCAGCGCCCTAAGAGTGCAGTATAATAACGTTTTCAGGGTGCTGCTTGGGCTGCCCCGGTCCTGTAGCGCGTCGGGAATGTTTGCCGATGCCCGCGTAGATTGTTTTTATGCCATAATGAGGAAACGATGCACGTCCCTGATATTCGGGATAGCCCTTACAGCATCTTGAACATGTTTAGAAGTAGGTGTGATCTTCAGTATATGAACCATTTATCAATGGTTCACATGCTGAGGATCAAACAGCTGTCTAAATGTTAAATATATATTTTTCTATGCTTGCTAACTATAGGAATAAGATTTATGTATATTACTAACCCATGACTCACTGTTGGTCGAAATAAACAGATTATTATTATTATATAATATACATTTAAAAACTTCAAAAATAAAATATTACCTACCTATACTTACAAAATTTGGTCCAAATCATCAGAGCTGTTTCAAAGACCGACTAAATATATTTATATTAGTATTGCTACTCTACAGCTACTAACTACTAAACAGCCTAGACCTATATATTACATATATAAGAATTGTTCCTTTAAAGATGTTAGATGTAGGTGGCTTTCCCGACGGTTAATGTGTTCGTCTTCAGAATGTTTTTAGGGGAGAACCTAACAGTTTTCCATCACCTAACTCTGGTCTGCAGTCCTTCACCTAACAACAACAACAACAAGAGACTGTTAATAAGCTAGGCGTAATAGAGAATAATTATTGAAGTTCATTACTGGTTCTAAAAGAGCTACACATATAATTTCAAACGAAATGTAATATAATTCCTTATTTATGGGGTTCAAATATAAGGCGTAATTAATAAAATTAATTATATGAATTATGCATGTGGTATCCATTACTAAAAATTACCACACCACCACGCCACATCAACCTTACCTACTCATCCCACTGCAGGAATACGGAGTCTCCCTATAATCTAAAATTCTTCTACTGCTAACTGCGGATTAGACAGTGTTATAAACCCGCCTCAAAGCCACTACCTTGGCTTAACGATTGTCATCTATTGATAACAGCCAGGCGGGACTGACGGCTAAACGTGCCCTTGGAATACTTGGATTATCTCTACCTACCCCTCAAAGGACTTGGCGTGAAGATATAGATAGATAGAAGATGGAATAATGAATTATTAAACTAATATTTTAAATAAACTATTATTTTACACGCTGTCCATCGCTCATCAAAAGAAATTCAAGATAAGAAAATGAAACTATGATAAAATAATGACAACTGGCGGTATGATCTTGGAACCTTTGCCTACTACGTAAATACTCAATAAACATCATCATCAAAATTAATTCAATTTTATAATCAAATTTCATCAAGCAATAAAAATACTTTTGCACTAAAATAGGTAAATAAAATTCAATTTTAATATATAAAATCGCTAAACATTACTTGTACGAAAATATATACTATAAGCAATGCGATATATGTCCTAGTTAAACACAAATTGACCAGTAAGTATTAAATCACTTCAAAATTTCAATTGTAATAATTAAAAATTCAATTTTTATAATGTAGTTTGTGTTATAGCTAACCGAGGATTAGCTGCTATGATTTTGTCTAAGGTATTAATACATAAATAATAATATCTTAATATTTTTGTTATGCGACAGCTCGCTTGCTTGTAGGTTATGATTTGCATCATCTTTTTGCGACGTCGACACTAGATTTCCCTGGGCATTGCGGAGTAAAATAATCTAACCATTAATTAAACCCTGTTGTTTTAGATGGTTATAAATTACACACGAAAGGCTACTTTTTCGAATTCCGCATATTTCATACATGTCATACAGTAGGCCAATTCTGCTAAATAACTGCAACTGCACGTTTACGCCTGTCACTTGAATCGTGCATAAATAGTGCAATAGTTGTATTCTATTAAAATTTCCTGCACTGTGACTACCCTGGAATTGTGCATATGCTGCACTGCAATGGCATTGCAACTGTGCGTATCCTGCAAGTGAACTACTTAACACCTGAAATGTTACCATATTTCAATCTAATAAACTGGATTTTTATTTAATGTTGACTCCTATAGTTTCACACCCCATTGTCCTTGGTTGCCGGCGTGGAGGTATTTCTAACCGAAAGGAAGCTTTACTTAATCAAATACATCCACTCACATTTCCCAAAACAAAACAAATATAAATCACTGCTTCAGAATATTATTCACTTTGCAAAAGTTGCTCAAGGGTAATGTTAACAAAACTGCAAGTAAACTCCTTCAAAACTTCTATCACCAGTATACAAATGTCAAAACAATTTATCAGAATATGATTATATTGCAGGAAACGTGCAGGTGCAGTGCAGGTTTTTTAACAGAATAGAGTGTCATTTACTGCAGCATTCCTGCAACGCCACTGCTGTCAGATTGCTTAACAGAAAACTGAAACGTCAAAATGTACACAGTTGCAGTTATTTAGCAGAATTGGCCTACAGATCCAAAAATGTTAAATATGGTTGTCATAAAACAGCACAAAATCCTAGATAGACTTTGATATGTGTATATCCTATAAGCAATTGTTATAGTTAGAAATTTTTAACTGTAATAACTGCTTATAGGGTAAAAAATATAACACATAGATACTCTGGACTTCTATGTGATTATTGCTTTCAGGCCACACTAATAAATATTAAGACATTTAATAAGACATATTATAAAGTTAATTAGTTGTGTTAATTTCCTCTGGTACTACTTCCTCTGTGTCTTAGATATATTTAGATTTTAAACATATATTTTAAAATCTAGATATATCTGATTATATTATATATATCCACTGACTTGGGGGGATGGGCTGGAGAGTGTATTTTCTTTTTCCGACTCTACACTTACTACACTTAACTTTGAGAAATAAATTTGAAGAATAGATTATGTATTTCATACTAATATTTTTTTTTATACAACTTCGGAAGGTGTACTAGGAAACAACCTGCTTGATGTTACCATAGCCTATGAAAGCTTATAAATCATTAAGTATCATTCGCGTGATGCCTTCTCAGCTGCTAACACAGTAACTCCTTAGGAGCTTACTGGTGACGTCACTCGCACACAGGAACACACGCTCTACCTCTCTTAAAACATCCAGACCACGAAAAACAGACATGTTCAATGTTGTGTGGGAGTCGAACCCACAAGTGTTGGTGTCAAAGTCGCATCATTCGCAACTACGCCACTAAGCTCGTCAAATTTATTCTTAAAAATAGTTTCTTAGGTAATAATAATTGGTACCTTCTTAAATCCCAGTGGAATAGAAATTATCTGTGTGTCAATTTCCTTTTCTCTGAACATTTTATAAGGTATTTTAAATGTAGTTGACATTTTTAGGATGATAGTGACAATACCCAAGTATCTGAAGGTCAAGTAACATCCTCAAAGAAAAGGAGAACAAGGAGAAAAAAGCTTCAAGCGGCTCAATCTGTGCACAGCAAACCACAGAGCATACCAAATAAACAATCATCTGTTCTGCTTGTAAATAATGTGTCAAAAAATTTAAGTGAATTTTCACAAAATAGCAGTAACAAAGTAGATGATGATAAAATCATTAGCTTAATGTTAGATAAAACAATTGAAAGCAAAATGCCTAACGAAGACAAGTCTAGGGAAGATATTTTAGCTGCTAGAGAAGCTAAAAAATTAGCTAAACTTAAGGCAAAAAATAAAGGTATAGCAGGACAAAATGAAAATAATAAAGAAACTCCTAACAAAGATGTCAAGAAAGATATTAAAACACCAGTATCAACTACTTTACAAAATGTAAATAAAGAAACGCATCCCCAATTGATATCTACAAAAGAATCTCCTAGGAGCAAAGATGAGGTAGATAAAGCTGTAATAGGAAGCATGTCAGAGATAAAAGAGGAAGTAAAACCTGAAAAATCATATAAAGAAGCTAAACAGAAGAGTGTGGAAGCTGGAGATCAGCTGGTAGGTAAGAGGAAAGATATGACAATTAAAGATGTAGTGGAAACTTTGAAAGACATTGTTAATGTTGCCAAAGAAGTTCAAGATGTGACTGCCAAAGTTCAAGCAATCAGCTTTGAACAAAAAAAGGTAGAGGTCTGCTTGATGGGTTGAATACTTTTTAAGAATCTTTCAGGCTTCAATGTGATGTGCCTTTATTGAGTCGAGACTCGGCTGGGATCAACAAATCTTACATTAAAATGTGAAAATAGCAAAACACATAGACCCTGAATGATTTGCTAGATCCTATCCCGGTCTAAACTCAGGCTGCAACCAGGCTGACCACATCCATTGTAGCTTGCTTGATCCTGTAATATCTTTACTTATCAATAACAAACACCATTTAGTATTCCTTTATTTTCTATAAACAGCATGATTCTGAGGAAAGGGGCAAACCTAAACAAGACGAAGGGAAAAGTAAAGCAGAGTTAAAAGCGGAGCGACGAGCTAAACAAGAAGCACAGCGCGCCGCCAAACAGGCAGCACAGGATAATGGCGCTAAACCTAAAGCAGATGCTCTTGTCAAAGTTGTCAAGTCTGATGAAGCAAAGACAAGAGAAGTAAGTATAATTTTTGACTTTCCTTGATATGAAAAAAATCGAACTCATTTGCCAGTGGTTTGTGCTTCTTTAGGGGGATATTCTTCTTAGAAAATATTCTCGAAAATTCTATAGTACAATGTTCCACAGGATATATGCTGACAATGTTGTGGGTAAGGCACCTAGTAAATAATTGAGTAATCCTGAAAGTTGGAAAATGCTCTTTTAGCTATATCTACTGAAATACTGAAGGTGATGAAGCATTAACACAAATCAGTTATCAAAAGGCACTGCTTTTGTCAGTTATTGCATGAGAGAACAAACACTAAAGTTGCAATGTATGTCAAGCATATTAATTTCAATTGATTAATTCATGGTCACCAATCCTGATTGGTTGTAAAATCTAGTCTTTGCGATTGCAGTCCAAGGCTCACCCAGAACAAGGGTTACTAGCTTTGCATAATTATATACCTATTATTGAACTTACTACATTACCCAATGATTGCCAAGTGTGGCAAAAACACTGTGATATGTGCAATTCGTTTGTTAGCATATGCCACCATCATCCAATCCTTACTCACCCCACTGTAGCAATATGGACCTTCAATTGAAGGGGTTTAGAGCATACTCCGGCATGCTGCTCAACTGCAGATTGAAGGAGGCAAATGTTTTCAAGCAACTTGTAGGTCACTGACTTAGCAACTGTCATGTTTGACAACAGTCCTTTGGTGACGTAGTAGAAGCACGGTGAAGCTTGATAGTGAGAATGGATAAACGCAACCATAGACTGACTGCAGTCGACGTTGCTCAATTTGCGTATTCGATTAGAGTGAAACGCACAACGAGGCCATTAAAGCCTTCCATTTGTTTGTATATCTAGGTATAGTATTTAGAATAAACCAGTTAATGACTGAAACTTGTTTATTTTATGTCAATAAGATGATAAACAAGCTTATGGCCAGTGACAATAATTAAATGATATACATCGTTTATAAATACAGCTGATAATAATATAATAGAAAAAAATCAATTTTTTTTATAGAGTTATTTATACAATACTAAATGTATTGTATAAAAACACATCCATCAAAAAGAGTATGGTTTTATTCATTGTGGCTATTCCAAGTTTTTTGCAAAGTATCCAAATTAAATATTAACTTTAAATGAGTAAATTAAATGAGTATTCTATTAAACATAATAATCAAACTGTAACAGTTGCTAAACAAGTAGCAAATCTATTTGATGACTACTTCATTAATATCCCTTACAGTACCACTGACTCCCTTAATTCATCTCCACATGCTGCGGCTGAGTTATTAAAGGAGAATGTACAATGACTGTTTAAATTTAAACATATTCAGTCAAGTGAAATTATTAAAACTTTTGAACAATTAAACATTGAAAACTCAGAAAATCATTGGGAATGTCCATAAAAGTATTTTATTGTATTATTAAGTCAATAGTTCCACACTTGGCGCTTATTTTTATTCAATGTATAGATGTTCCCAGATTTGATAAAATTTAGTAAATTAATTCCATTATTCAAGGCTGACAAAAAAAGTGAAATTATAGACCGATACCTATTTTGCCAGTATTGAGTAAAGTATTTGAAAGGATAATGCTTGACCAATTGCAACTCTATTTTAAGACCAATAAAATTTTTCATAATTCACAATACAGATTTACAGCAGGAAAAACCCACTACAGATGCAGGAGTAGCATTGGTCAAGCATGTTCTTAGCGCATGGGAGAGATCCCAGGACGCTATTGGGGTCTTCTGTGATCTCTCCAAAGCTTTTGATTGTGTCGACCATCGGGCATTATTGCTCAAGCTGTGCTATTATGGAATTAGAGGTAAAGCCCATAATTTGATTGCAACTTACTTAAGTAACAGAATACAGACTGTTAATATAAATGGGGTCAAATCTAAAGGCAGCAATGTTAATATTGAGGTGCCCCAGGGCTCTATATAGGCTCCCTTTGTATTTTTAGTATATGTGAATGATCTGCCCTACATGGTACAGAAAATGGCGGACATACTACTGTTTGCTGATGATACTTCTTGAATTATTAATGTTACTCGCCGGTGCGAAAGTATTGACTATGTAAATAGTGTTCTATCTGCCATTCTAAATTGGTTCACATGTAATATTTTTTTATTAAACTCAACTAAAACCAAATGTATAAAATTTAGTCTACCAAATGTGCCTTCTGCCAATACAGAAGTTCTCATTGACAATAATGTACTAGAATTTATTAATGATACTGTATTTCTTGGAATTACAATACACCAAATTGCAGTGCACCAAGTTGCAGTACATAAAAAACTACCAGACCAGCTCAGCTCCACCGCATACGCAGTTAGGAGAATTAGACAATTGACGGATGTGGCTACTGCGCGCTTAGTCTATTTCAGCTACTTTCATAGCATTATGTCGTATGGTATACTATTGCGGGGAAAGGCGGCTGACATTGAAACTATTTTTATATTACAAAAGACAGCCATCCGCTCTATTTATAACATGGACGCCAGGGAATCACTTAATGAACTATTTAAAGAAATAAATGTCCTCACGGTGACCGCTCAATATATTTATGATGTATGCTCGTAAAAATATAGTCATTATATAATATCATAAAATTTACTGAAAATTTTAGAAGCAGGAATAGATTGCGTTTGTTGGCTTGCTAAGACTAGTAGATCTTTTATTGTAAATTGTATTCCATTCTATAATAAATTACCTGAAACAGTTCTGTCCTTGCCTGACAATGTGTTCAAATGGTACATCAAAAATACTCTGTGCAAGAAGGTTATTACAGAATCAATGAATATCTAAATGACAGAGATGTTTTGGAAATGATTCAGCACATGTATTAATATATCTTTAATTGTACCACTTGATATCACTATATGTACGACCACATATATTTATTACTAGCTGCTGCCCGCGGCTCCGCCCGCGTGGAGTCAAATAACGTAGCCTATGTGTTAATCCAGATCATAATCTATCTAAGTGCTAAATTTCATTCAAATCCGTTCAGCCGTTTAAGCGTGAAAGAACAACAAACATCCATACATACAAACTTTCGCATTTATAATATTAGTAGGATAATATACATTGACAATGAAAAAAAAAACCCATATTAGCAAGTTTCTTTTGGCGTTTCTTCTTCGCCAATGGTAATTTTCGAAATGCTGGTAGATTAAAAAAGAGAGATTAAAACTAAAAAATATGGAAAATTATTAAGATACAATATGATCTAATTTAAAGAATGTATGACGTGTCTAAGTGCCCGTAAGGGCAATAACGACAATAAATGATTATTTTCTTTTTTATCTAACACAGCGACTCAGTCGTACCTCCGTGCACGCTCAGCGCGTTGAATGCACGTTACTGCAGTATTATTTGTACTTATTTTTGAGTAATGTGACTGCTTACAATCAGAATTGATAATGTAATGATTAATTAATGAATAATTAATAATACAAAAAAATAAAATAATAAATAACCATTATTACGTAACAATTTTGGTACTGTGTCTTCAATTATATGGTTGAAGTGAATTAGAGAATTCCTTTACATTTCAATATTACGCACAAATTATATTTTTTTCTAAAACTTGGCATTATCAAATACTTCACCAGAGCCTATATTGTTAATTGGCATTAATAATCTAGGCTATAGCGAATGAGGCGTAGGGCGCAGTGAAGCTGCTCAAATGGGAAACTACTTTCATTTCACAGTAGACCGCAGAAAGTACCAAGTTCCAGGAGCGCTGTGTGTTCGGCGAATAGGTGACTCGGAAGTAAAGGGTCTCTACTCGATAAACAAGTTAATTCCAATGGACGCTTCTCACAATGCAGACATCACTCCCACCTTACCAACCATGTGAAAAATCCTTGACTCTTTGTTATTTAACTTCATGTTTATGTTAGCAAGGATTGATTTTACATATTTAGCCATTTAGTAATAAATTATTTTTACAGTTTTATTAAATTATTTATTTATTACAGTTTTTTAATATTGCATAAATTTAGTTTATTTGTATTTGATTTTTACAGACAACCCCAGCAAAAATGAAAACGATAGAGAAATCAAAGACAAAGTCACAATATGTACACAGAGTGAATTGGTTCCAGCACTTGTCTATAGAACAAGATAAGGAGGCCTTGAAGAAAATACCTCTCAACTCCAAGTAAGACTTACAGAATTAGGACAATGTATATTGCAGTACTTGTATTTTGTATTAACAATCATTCATATCTTTCAAGGTAGCCATGAAATTGCGTATTTGGTTTGCGAAATTGTATCGAATTAATAATAATGTATTTAAACTATTATTTATTTCATGATTAGGTGTTTCGGTATACCATACCGAAACACCTAATCATGAAATAAATATTCCCCAATTAATATAACCCATTCATATAGATTTTCAATATTATTAGTTACGAAAAAAATATATTTACGACAGATTATATTTGAATATAAAGTGACTTAATTTTTTTTTATACAACGCCACGAGGCTTTTAAGCATACGGTCCACATGAAGTAAAGTGGTACTTTCTCCAGGAATTGTTATTTGGTTGTGGTTTTCTCTGAGGTGGACGTACTTCCCCAGTCGAGCTGCTGTAATGCAACCTACCTCTTAAGTTTCAACAATCATCGTTCATTCCAGTATGTGGGAGTCGTCGATAAACGAAATCAACATATTCGTATATTGAGGCATACATCCACTTGGCGTGGATGAAGAGTTGTTCGATATACAATGTTTTTTTTTTCAGCTTACATCCGGCCATTATAAAGTTAGGCGTGCAGCTTGCATCGAGAGTTGTGTCCGGATCTAATGCCAGATGTATAGCGCTACTCGACGCCCTCAAAAAGGTTCGTTATTTAATCTACGGTTTAAGTAAACCCCCCCACTAGTATGGCCTTCGTCCTAGCGTTTTTCCGTTTTAATGGTGGAGTCCGCTACCTTAAGCCAAAGGTGAGGATACTGTTTTTTTTTTCATGGAGCGGCTGTCAGACCTCCTCAACCTACATGTAAAACCAAACTAAAGTTAGGTTTGGTTACAAGTCTTTCAAAATATAATTTCTTGGGCGTGTGGATTTTCCCCCAATGTTTTCCTTCACCGCCGAACAAGTGATAATTACAAATATGTACATAAATCGGAGAATACGAATTAAGTGGTAACTGCCCAGGGCAGGAATTGAACCGGGGATCAGTTGGTCAATGGATCGGTTCTTTATCACTGGGCTATCACTGCCCAACTCCACCAGTATGGCCATTGGGAACTAAATATTCCGATTGAATTTCTATACTGTACCAATGTATTAAGGTTTATAATTTTAAACTTTCACGTTGTTTATATTACTATTTAAGTACAGGACTTGCGGTGATTTGTTTTTATATTTTGGCTGCAACGTCGTCAAAAAATCATTAAAATATGAAACCAAAACACGATAACAGAACTTACCATGATTATGCGATAGTATTAAAGCACTTACGTAACAAAACAATTTACATTACAGATGTATTCAAGATGTATTTGTATACTTGTTAATATAGATTCCAAGACTAGCAGCAAATCCCACTTTCAAAAAGAAAAAACCTAACTGTTACGTGCATATACATATTAGAAACTGCTATCTTTGTGAAGAAAAATCTACATCACTTCGCACAATACCCACGGATTCAAAATCTACGCCCGTAAACGAAGCTAACAGTACCAGACTCTAACTTAGAACTAGTCCACTCAGGCCCAGTAGGCATGGCTGTAAAAATAAATAATAAAAAATCCGAATTGCATAAAGGAGCATAACAATATTGGGCATGCTCCGTTGGTTCGGACATGTAGAAAGGATGCGGGACGAAACAGATATACAATGCAAAAGTAGAAGGATGTAGGAGCCGACGAAGACCGAGACTAACCTACCATGACCAAATTGGTCGTGTTTTATCAGAAGGTGATGTCAGGAGCCCCAGGAACCGGCGAGCGTGCATGAAAAGAGCTATGAATGTCACAGAAGCGAGTGAAGTATGTAAGGACCGCGTCTTATGGCGCTCGGTTCTCTCTGCCTACCCCGCAAGGGACTTGACGTGAAGATATACATACATACAACAATATTAACAAAATTAGAAGCGCCTTAAAAAAAGTACTGTTGCACAAATGTTATTAAATCTACAAGAATTTTTCAATGATAAATTTAAAAACTCACTTTCTATATGACCAACAATTGTCTAAATGTTAAATTTAAAATTGTATAATTATTGAAAAAGAAAATGTAATAACATGAATTTAACTATATAATAATTGTATAAACTGTCACGAAGAAATTAATATGTAATCTATATTAATAAAAATGGAGTTGGTTTGAAATAATTTAATCGACATTGTATTAATAATTACTTGTTTTATCAGAAGGTGATGTCTGGAGCCTTAGAAACCGGCGAGTGTGCATGAGAAGAGCAATGAATGTTCAAGAAGGGAGTAAGGTGTGTAAGGATCGTGTAGCGTGGCGCTCTGTTTTCTCTGCCTACCCAGCAAGGGATTTGGCGTGAAGTTATAGATAGATAACATCTTGCAACACCCTTGCAGGGTTCATATCTGTACTACATTTACACATAAGACCTTAATGTGTAACATGAATGCAAATAAATGATTATGATATTAATGTTCTGGTCGCTGCCTAAGTCCCAGCCCTTCAGGAACCCAAAACTTTTCTGACATTAAAATTAGTGTAAATTGACATTGACCAAATGCCATAATTTTTTTTATACAACGTAGGAGGCATGCAAACATACAGTCCACCTAATGTAAACCGGTTACCATAACGCATTCCAAACCGGTTCAGTACTTTTTGTGTGATGCGTGCATGGCGGAAAAACTTTTATAAAATAATATTTTGGCTTCTGTATCGACATTAGGGTCCAGCTGCATCACTATTTCAAAACAAGTTTCATTTACAAAGCCAACCCATCAGATAAACACACGGGGTTATCATATTTCAAATTTGAAACCGTGCGCGACATACACCATTATTTTTTTGAAGTGGAACCAAACTGCACTCTAGTCTTTCACGTCAACTAAACTACTCTTTCACATCACATAAATTGTATTTCCATTAAAAGTTTTATTTCATAACCTTTTAATTTATCATTACATTTTCGTCGTGTCTACATCAAATATTCACAAAAAAACAATCATGTAAACCGGTTCATAATGACGTAGATATCAGGTGAAAAGTCGCTAAATATGCACGGCTGAATTTGGTTTATCAAAAGTTTCTGTAAAACTGTACACATTGAATGATTGATGTAGCATCATTGAAACTTGTGTGGGACCACTCTTGGGGTATACAATAAATAAATAATCATCAAAATGTATTCACAATTGGCGAAGAGATCGCGTCACATACAGACAAAAAAAAAACAATCGATTTGAGATCATTTACCTTTTGGTTTGAAGTTTGTTAAAAGGTATAACAAACTTCAAACCAAACTTGATATGCAAAGGCGACTTAATATATCTTACAATATTTATTGTACAAGACTTTGAAACTTTTCTTTTGAAATATGAACTGTGTAATGTATTATCAAGTTATTCAATTTGTTTACAGGTGGTGGGTGACTACACTTTGCCAGCGAAGACGGAATTCGCCCGCGGGCTGGAGTCCCACCTCGCCTCGAGCCTGGACTTCCTGTGGTCGATGCGACAGCCAGCAGCCTCCCAGACCAATGCTGTCAAATACTTCAGGCATCACCTCACGCAGCTACCTAACAACGTCGACGATTACGATGTACAAAGTTATATATCTATCTATAACGTCACACCAAATCCCTTGCGGGGTAGGCAAAGAACAGTTATCAAGTTAGCTCCATAATATAATTTACTGTTGAAACTTTTTTAAACATTACTATTTTTTTTATGCATCGTCAAGCAAGCATACCTCCACGGTGTAAAGTGGTTACCGTTGCCTATGATATGCAATACATTAAGTATCGCTCGCTTGATGCCACCTCTGCTGCTAACACAGTGACTCCTTAGGAGCTTACGGGAGGGAGTTGTTTATGTACACAAATGTTAGTCCTGTGTGGGAATCGAATCTACGAGCATGTTAAAGTGTTTAGTTTTGATGATGATTATTACATGGAACGACTGCCTCCATAGCCCAGAGGGAAAATTTCGGTTCGGAAAACTTTCTTAGGTTAGGTCACGCATTTCACGGTCGCAGGTTTCCTCTAGATAAATAATAAATAAATAAATATTGTCTGACAAATTACACAGCGCCATCTAGCCCTAAAGTAAGCGAAGCTTGTGTTATGGGTACTACACAACTGATAAACATACGTAAATACATTTTTTTTTTGTAAATACATACTTATTATACATAGAAAATACCCAGACCAAGACAAACAGACCCACGAGCGTTGGTGTCAAAGTAGCGTAAAGTAGATGTTTTCCTTCACCGGCGAGCACGTGATAAATACCAAATATGTACATACCACAACATACATTTAAAGAGAGGTAGGACGCATCAAAGCAGGCCGTCTGGAGAAATAACTCCAACTCACAGATAACCGCAGCCAAAGAACAACACCCTAGAGTTGTCGTGTTCCTGCATATGAGTGAGGTCACTAGTAGGCTCTTAATGAGTTGTTGTGTTAGCAGCAGAGGTGGCATCGCGCGAATGCTACTTAATGTATTACAAGCGTTCGTAAGCTACGGTAACCGCTTCATATCAGCTGGGCTGAATGCTTGTATGCCCCTTGACTTTGGATAAAAAAAAAACTGAAATTTCAAATTCTAGTTGTTTCTTATCATTTAGGATTATATTGTTTTAACAGGCAAAAAAGAAGCTGCTAGACGTGATAGATAACTACATACGCGACCAGATCGACACGGCGGGCGAGGCCATCAGCATGGCCGTCAGGGACAAGATATGCACCGGCGACAACATACTCACTTATGGATGGTATGTATGGCTGTAAAGACTGACCACCACATACAAACACCTCGGTATTTATATTTATTGCTACTACTAGGTATTGGACATACGACGTTTGAGAATGGGGGCAATGCTCGTGTGTATGTATGTGGACATTTTTATACAGTCTTAACGCTTACTTATGGAAGCGAGAGCATGAATGTAGGATTACCGCGATCGATGTGCGAGCGTTGCGCAAAATTTGTGGCGTAACGCTTGTAGACCGTATTCGCAATAATGATGTTAGAAACAGAATTGGACTGAAAGGGAGTGTCGGTGTTAAAATAAGAAGATACATGCTCTGTTGGTTTGGATATGTAGAAAGAATGCAGGAAAATAATTACTAGGAAAAAGGAAAAGAAAGTACTTCTTTGAACTGAATTTGCCCTGAGGACAGACAGCAAATTCTCCGAAGTTTACGATGAACCAAATACTTTTTCAGCTCTTCACTAATAGAGCGAATACTAAGAGAGGCATGGCAAGCGCCTCTCCACTTCCACACGGTGATAGTGGGCAACCGCATCCACAGCGACGGCCGCGAGCTGCTCCGGAGACTGACTGCGCACGGTCTGCCCTGCACGTACGTCGACATCACCGCGCTCAGCTTCGTCATGAAAAAAGTTAGTATGCCGTTACATCAACATCTATCTTTAATCCCACTGCTGGGATAGTCTTAAAGCCGAAGCACACAGGGGCGAGAAAATCGGGGAAAAGGGCTGTGATTCGGGACGGAATTTTTGTGTTTTACGCAGCGTCGTAAAAAGACGGTCGTACCGCACAGGATTGCGCCCGCTTTTTGCCAGGTTGCATACCAACACAAATTTACAAAAATCCGTTTCGGCTTTTATATTTTATACCCCGTTGTCAATCTAAAGTGTTAAGCTATATTGACTCCTTTTTAACTGGATTCACAAAGGACTTCTTGCTAGTAGTAGTACTAGTAGTATCTTATTGCATGATACACATAAATGACACCAACACGATATCAAAGTTACACGATTGGGGAAGTACTTCAGTATATAGTGTGGGTACATCTGTTCACCTTATTTGTCACTCAAGTTCTGTGCAGAATGAGATCTTCACAGAACTTGAGTGACAAATAAGGCTATGACTAGCCTGATTGCAAACAATTGCCCAAACTGTGAAAGGTTGCAACACCAGACCCTACCAGTCGAGCGTTGCCGACACTAAAATATACTTCCTCTTCATTTTTGTGGTAAAATAGAAAACGTAATCTACTCGATTTTGTCCATGTTATAATACAAACTGTTATTAATTTAATTGTTGTAGATTAACAAAGTGTTGTTGAGCGCCGACGCGTTGTTAGTGAACGGGTCCGTGCTGGGCGCGGCGGGCACGGCGCAGACGGCGCTCGTGGCGCGGGCGTACAACGTGCCCGTGCTCGTCGCCTGCGAGACGCACAAGTTCAGCGAACGAGTGCAGATGGACGCCTTTGTCTACAATGAGATAGGTAACGTCTATTAAACATCTTCTATTTTATTTCTTCTGGTACTCAGATTTTTTTATTAGACTTAGCCATTCAGTCATTACCTTTATACCAGAACATAATGACTGCGTCTCAAATTCGTTGAAATACCTCCAACCTTCCAGGCTTAAGTACTAATAGCATTACGTAAGTGTGGTTCACGATTACAAAGCTTAGTTTTTAACCAGTTTAATGCTTGCTCTCTGATGCCGTATTTCTCGCATTTGTTTTGTTATATTTCATGTCGAGAAAGACAATTTTTTCAACAGTATTTTGTGTGATTGTTTTCACGAAAGAAAATGTTGCATCACTCACGCGTTAGCACACCATCGCTGGTATTATATTCATCGGACAAATCAAATATTGACGACGACACAAAATAGTCCATTATTTTGTGGTTATTAATACATAGTTAGGTTTGCTGATGTTTGTTATAAATACGAGTTTTCGTATTTATCTACATATTTATCACTTGTTCGGCGGTGAAGGAGCGGTCCATGTAAAAATCGATAGGCTTAGGTAGTGGACCCCGCCATTCCTAATGGATTAGGACACGGGATAACGCTAAAAAGAAGAACAACGCCAATAATCACTGATGATATCATTACATATGACGAATATAAGAAAAATATACATATCTTTAATATATGTGTTCTATTATTGTATTATGTATCTTTCTGTAAAATACAGTAAATGTCTTTTATTGTTTCCCAAATACTATATATTTCGCAAATTTCATTCCTAGATATGATTATATACACCGTGGAAATTTACGAGTGACACGACGAAAGAAGACTGATTGTGTAAATGTAATACAACATTTTTCCCAAAGAAACTATACTTTTATTATTAGCCGTTTTCGAGTTACAGCTTATCAGTTTTCATAGAAAATGTCTTATAAGCAACCCTAAGACCAGCTCGACTGCAGCAATTAACATTGTCGGAACTGCATTTTGACGATTTTTATTTTAATGCACTACAAGTCTTAAAATATCAATCAAAATATCAATATCTATGCGCTCGCAAAGTTTCATATCTTAAACTAGACTCCATATCTATTTTACATACTGAAAAAAGTAGGAAGTTTTCGTAGATATTGATATTTTAAAACTTGTAGTGCATTAAAATAAAAATCGTCAAAATGCAGTTCCGACAATGTTAATTGCTGCAGTCGAGCTGTTTACGCGTCCGCAATGTGTCTATGACCGGGCACTTCTTTGAATGGTTCCTTGAACTCGCTCGATTTCCGATACTTAAATACGTAATACCTAAACTTAAAACAGATAATTATTTTCGTAGTATCAAAACCTCACCAATAACTCCGAAATAAATAATATCCTATTATTACATCATTATTAGTCAATTTACTACAGAGTTTAAGTATATTAGTAACAGAGGTGAAAAAAACACGTGCCGTGGCGCCAGCCGATCGCAACAATGGCACCTCAGGCGATTCTCGCGCGGTCTACAGACCGAAAGGCCGCGCCAGCAGCTTCCCGCACATATTTTTATATTAGTTCTGTAATAACTGTAGTTAATCGTAAATTTTAAAGTGGCAACAGTGTAATGTGACATTAGTGTAAAGTGAAAGTTCATGTAATTGTGGACGCGCCGAGTCCGAACCTCATTTTCACACCAAAATGGAAGATTGTTTGAACATCGGATTTAAAATTAGGTACCCTACCTAACTTATTTAGTTTAAACTTTATATCCATGAGATAAGTAGGTACAGTTAAATGCGCGTTAAACGTAACACTTTGACCTTTGTACGTTTCTTAAGTCGTACATAATAAATAGGAGATGGTTACAACAAAACGTCCAATTTTAAGCCTGTTCTGCTCTTAGCTGTACTCCTACATTATTTATTTACAATTGTGTAATGTATAGTATTTTATGATAGATTTCATGCATTGTCTTGTAGAGAAAGGGTTATCAAAGGGTATAGTTATTTACCTACATCTTTCAGTTAGTTCCATATCACCATAAATATTATATGTATAGTACGTAGCTATGTTCGGCCGCGTAGAGTAGACGCGCACGCGGGTCTGGTTTACGATATGACTTAGGGTTGTCAGTGGAGAGAAAATGATTTATTTTGAAGATGAAAATTTGTGACGAAATATATTATTATGTTTCTAACTATTACAAATCGATTAATATTAATAATTACAACTTTAACATGACACCATATTTTCGAGGATGTCACTAGTGGGCTTCCTCCCGGTATAATAAATATAATAAAACAAAACTTTTAGGTAGGTTATACATAATTGTACATTTTGTCTAATTTTTAAAGTGGTTATTCCCACCCAGGTGACCCCGATGACCTCGTCGACAAATCAGACGAGAACTCGCCGTTGAAGGATTGGCGTTCAAATCCAAACCTCACACCTCTGAACCTCATCTATGACGTCACTCCGCCCAGTCTCGTGACGGCTGTCGTCACCGAACTGGCCATCTTGCCCTGCACCAGTGCACCCGTGGTACTTCGCACAAAGCTTGCTGAGCATGGTGTTTAAGTTGAAAAAAAAACTAGCAAAGTTACTAAGATATGTCTACAGCAAAGTATAGTGTTTTTTCAATAAAACTTTACTAAATTTCTGGTAACTTGGCCAAATTCAACTGTTAATTAATATGTTTCAGATTAAACTATAATTAATGTAATGTATAACGTATTTGCATGTTTTGTTACATCATAGATATACTTAGTCCAATTGTGGTAATAAAAAGTTGGCCATAAAGGAGTTAAGGGAGCGAGTTAGGTGTGCAAAGACCGCGTCTTACGGCACTCGATACTCTGCCAAGTTCGCAAGGGACCTGGCGTGAAGATATACGTACATTGTTATATGGTACTCTTGGTAACACTATCTTAAACTGGCCTTAGTTTAAGGACATACTTGCAAGAAGAAAACTGATAAAACATATTTCATCGCTGTAAAAAGATCATATTTCTGTTTCAATCTTACAAACAGGAATGTGATATGTGTGTAACCTGTCATTTTAGTAGTTATCACATAAATAGAACCTTTTGGGATAATTAATTTCATGCTGTAACATCCTACTTTTTTTTATCAAGTCTTCCCAAATGTAAAGTGCTATAAACTTGACATTGCTGGTGGAAATACAAATAATTTTGTAAAGTGTTTTGTAAATACTTTTTATTTACTCAGTAATGTCTAATGAAAGTGTGTACTGCGTGATTATGTCTATTTCTAATTTGGTTTGCCAGGTTACAATGATATCGGCGATTAAAATGTTTTATAAATATAAGGCTGGAGACTCAAAAACTGACTAGGATCAGTTGGGCTAAAATAGAGTAGATCTAATTGCTGGATCTCGCTTTTTACATGTCGAGTATCTTGTATTCATTTGAGATTTAGTCCCCCAATACATTCAAAGAAATTCACTAAAGTGTGCGGTTTTAGAAAAACATTACAAACAATTCACTATAAAGACAATGTATGACATTGTATTGACCGCTCTAAACTTTACGTCTTGTGACATTTTCTACGATTTAAAATATCTATAATAATTTCATATCTCAGTATTCCTATCAATCAGTAATATTTTCCTTAGAAATATCCTAAAAGAAAATTAATAGGAATAATCTGCTTGCAGCTTTGATTCTGTTTATTAAATTGGGTTAGATTTGTCGTATGAAAGTAGAATGTCGAATTGCAAAAGCACTGGTCGCGTCCAATTTATCTGGAAACATCGATGCACCCAATGTCAAATGAGGGCACTAACTTAACACAATGTACTCATGTACAAAATTATTGAACTTTGCTATTTTAATGTCCTAAAAATTCAGACTCTAAAACTGTTACGTTATATTAATAGTAGAAGATAAACAAATTCTTTGTTTTGTACATATGAGCATGTAATGGCGAATGATTTAATTTGAATATAATTTATTTGTATTAAATATTTGTTTTATTCTATAAAAGAAAATCCTAGACCTCGATTGCAGCGCCATCTACGAGCTTCATTTGTGAATCTAAACCATTCGTATACCCACTCAAACACGCACAAAAAAATACATCCAAATCTGTCCGGTCGCTTTGGAGTTCAGTGACATACACGCGTACAGAAGAATTATATATATGGTACAAACATACAAACACAGCACTAAAGTTATGCTTATGGTCGTAGGCCTATATTCTATAGTGGGTTAACAATATATACAAAAATCTTTACCGAACGCGTTTATGAAATGACTTACAACCATGAATGTGTAGAATGATTGATTAGAAACCGAATATTTATTTAGAAATTCACGTGAGTATTGCATACAAAAAATCAAAATCAGGCAAAAAGTCTGTTTTAACTGACTTCAGATTATTCATACCAGATTCAGATTATTGTGGTAATGTGTAATTATTTGTATCAAATGCCGTTAAACGGGGTGAATAGCAACAATTTCCAACTTCAGCTACAAGATCTTGCGATTGTTTATTTTTATAAGTTATTGGTTCTGTACTGGACCCGGTAACCTTTTAGAAACTAAAAAACTTTTAACCTGTTGCACTTTAAATAAATATGAGGTTCGAGTTTTTCATAAAATTAATAAAATGTACATTATTTCTGTTCACCCAGCGATTGGGGTCAATATAAATCAAAAATATCGAATGGGGCGAATAGATAAATTGCCAGGGTTGCCAAAATTAAATTATAGTTTTATTGACTTCTAAAAAAAGGAAATGTTTGAAATCTTGCACGCTGTTTACAATATTTATACATACATACGTGAATTTTTCCAGAAAGCGGTAGACAGCAAGAAATTTACCAAGAAAGTTTTCTATAAATATGCATTTATCCTTGTAGGTATCATTTCAAATGTATGTATATCTTCACGGCAGGTCCCTTGCGGGGTAGGCAGAGAGAACTGAGCACCATAATACGCGGTCCTTACACACTTCACTCGCTTCTCTAACATTCATAGTTCTTTTCATGCCCGCTCGCCGGTTCCTACGGCTCCTGACATCACCTTCTGATAAAACACGACCATCTTGGTCATCGTGGTAGGTGAGCAACTCTCAGGAGACTATTGGTAAACTCGCAGTTTCGCAGGAACACAGCTTTCCAGGTAGTTATTTGGTTATGGTCCCCTTTGAGGTGGAGATACTTCCCCAGTCAGGCTGATTTGATGCGATCTGCTGAACTAGTCGGAGGCTTGTTTGTTAGTTAGCAGGATGCACGTGGCATTCAGGTTGAATGTGACTAATGATAGGGAGCCACTAGCACCCCAAATCAATCTTTTTTATTTGCATAAATAAATAGATATCGGGTCATGTGCCAGAAGCGTGTTCGTTCGCGACCTCTGCCAATCAATCAGATTGCAATTCTGAACCAAGAGCGCACCGACATATAGTATTTCTGGCGTTGGGGGTAGCCACCCACCACGCAGCGCCAATTCCGGCGGGACGAGGGGAGCCGAGTGCTGCATAGGCACGTGGAATGTGAGAGGTGGATTGATTTATAAGATGAACGAACTGATGGACGTAATGAATGAGAGATGTTTGGTGTGACAGAGACTAAGGGGAGCGACACCGATGATCTGCCCGGTGGGATGATGGCCCTATGGTCTGGGGTAGTCCGGGACGATCATGCCAGTGCTGGTGTAGGTGTCGTACTCTCTTCTAGCTTAGCCACTGGTGTAAGAGATTACTGTTTGGTAGGGCCTAGACTTCTCTGGGTTCATATTAAACTGGGCATCACGCGAGTATTTCTGGTTGCAGCATACGCGTCCGTAAGTTCAGCGTGTGCTTAAGAACTAGAGAAGTTTTGGTAGTCTCTGAGGGATGTTCTGGTCTTAGCTGAAGGGAATGAAAGAGAGATTATGTGTGGAGATTTGAATGGATGGGTTGCGACCAAGCGATACAGCTATGAAGCTGTTCTTGGTTCGTATGGAGATAAGACAGTGAACGAAGCAGGTAAGTCTATACTAGATTTATGTATGGAACGAAACCTCCTTGTGTCGAATACTTTATTTCATCATAAGGATATTCACACGTATACATGGGGACGGAATGACCAAAAAAAGTGTGATTGATTTGATTTTAATAGATAGACGTCTCCGAATTGTTATAATGGATACAAGAGCCTTTAGAGGACACTTGAGACGGACCACTATCTGGTGGTAAGCCGGTTTGTGGGCCTTTTTAGGAAGCGGAGGCACTGGTGAGTGCGTATCCCTTTCAGAGACCATGAAAGGATAAGGAGCGAAAAATTGCAAGATGAAAGTGTAAGGAGAACGTATGTGCATCTGGTAAGTGAAAGACTTACAAATGCAAGCCTCTCCGACTCAGATGTGGATGATTGTTGGAAAGTTTTGAAAGAAAGTATGGTGGATAGTGCAAAAGAAGCATGTGGATGCCCAAAGAGGCGTAAAACAATGAAAGGAGATGCCTGGTCGGATGCGGAGGTTGAATCCTCCGTAGCAAGAAAGAGGAAAGCGTGGCTGGATTATGTATCATAGTTGCCCTTAAATGAAAATATGAGAGAAAAGAAGAAAGAAATGTATCGTCTATGCAACAATGAAACCAAAGCTTTAGTGAAAGAGAAGCGTGTAAGACAAATTATGAATGAGGAAGAGAGGCTGACGAAAAAATTCAAGGCAAATACCAAACTCTTTTGGACAGAAGTAAAGAAGTCTCGGAGTGGTTCGTTGGCATCCAGAATGGATAAGATAATGTCTCAAGCTGGTGCCATTCTTGCGAACACTCAGGAAGTGTTAGAACGGTGGAGTGAGTATTTTGAGGAAATGTATAATTATACCTCGGACGTTGACAATGAGAGTGAGTCGGATGCTGACGGCGTCCGGCGAAGGCATAACTATAGATGAGATCGAATGGTCAATACGAAGCTTAAAAATGGAAATCCAGCAGGAATTGATCTGATCACAGATAAGATGATCAAACTAGGTGGCACTTACGTACGGAACGCCTTCTGGTACTTAAGCAATCTATGCTGGAGAACTAGAAGGGTCCCAATGTACAAGAGACGCGCAGTCATCATGCCTTTGTATAAAGGCAAGGGGTCATGCATGGACTGCGCCAGCTATGGCCCTATAGTTTGATCTGCTTAGCAGCAAAATTATATGGAAAGGTGATTGAAAAGAGAATGAGGGTGAAACCCGATGAAATGCTGTGGGAGGCACAGGGAGGATTCCGAAATGGAAGGGGATGTACGGATCATCAAGTTTTCTCGCTCCGCAATATCGTGGAGAAGCATCTGGCACTAGACCAAAAGTTTTTCTGCTGTTTTGAGAATCTTGAGAAAGCATTTGACAGGATTGTGCGAAAGGGACTGTGGGGCATATTGCCAAGATATGGGATTGACGGTTCACTGCACCGTGCAGTCCACTTACAAGGATTGCTCAGCATGTGTGCGGATACAAGGTGCCATGTCACCCTGGTTTGATGTCAAACTTGGTTGCATGCTATCTGCTAGGTTGTTTATCCTGTATCTCGATAGTTGTCTGCAGAGAATAAGGTCAACGAATGTGGAATTGCAATCTAGTGGTGAACTGTCTGCTGTATGCAAACGATGCAGTGCTATTAGCAGAAACACCAGATGAACTGCAAACACTGATCACAATGACAAAAGACGAAAAACAAAGATTATGTTATTTGAAAGAGAAGAACCAGAACCAATGTAAGGATTACGGTTGATGATCAAGTGTTAGAACAAGTGGATGACATTGTATATCTTGGATGCGTTCTCATCAGGGATTATTAAGGAAGGTACACCATAGATGTAGAAAGACGAGTGAATGCTGGGAATAGTGTGAATGCAGCGTTGGGAAAACTTCTTGGCAGTAAAACCTGAGCCAGAAGGCACAGCTCGCTATACACAATGCAGTGCTGGTCCCAACGCTTACTTGTGGAAGCGAAAGTTGGGTATGGCAGAGAGAGAGAGCATGAAAGTAGGTTAAACGCGGTCGAAATGCGAGCGTTGCGCAAAATTTGTGGCGTAACGCTTGTAGAACGTATTCATTCGGTCTGAAAGAGAGCGTCGGTGTTAAAATAAGATGAGGCATGCTCCGTTCGTTCGGACATGTAGAACGAATGCAGGATGAAAGAATGACGAAGCAGATATACAATTGTGCAAAAATGGAAAGATGTAGGAGCAGAGAAAGGCCAAGACTTACCTACCATGACCAAATTACTCGTGTTGTATCAGAAGGTGATGCCAGGAGCCCTAGAAATCGGCGAGCGTGCGTGAAAAGAGCAATGAATGTTAAAGAAGCGAGTGGTATGTAAGGATCGAGTCACGTGGCGCTCGGTTCCCTCTGCCTACCCCGTAAGGGCGTGGTTGGCGTGATGCTATAATAGTAGTAGTAATAATAGAGACCATTAAAAATGTCAGTTTTAGGCCGCACTATTAAGGGTATACTGATTTTAAATAGCAAGTAAAATGAAAACGATGTGCCATTTTGTAATTTATGATATATGTTCTAACAAACAAACATACAGTTTAATAGGTTGTTGCACCACAAGAACTCCATTAATAGTTTGCAGCTTATAGTCAGAGGCCCTCACACTTGACAGGATTTATTTCTCACATTAGCAATGGGCATCATCTCATATTATACAGTGGATTATTTATGAACGTCATGCCATGGAAAGAGACTAATGGATCCACCCCGTCTCCTGCAGAAGCCCTTCCACCCGCGCTATCGATTTCTCTTTTTTAACCCAACAGTACTTTAGCTCGGAGTAAAGGCTTGCGTAATAAATAAAAATAACTTGTATATTTTAAATATTACTAAAAGTGGTTCATTAATTGTGCCATAGTCAGTTTTAATTAAAGTAGTGGTACTTCTTTCTAGACAATAATTTCTAATAAGCAGTATGGTCGTGTGGTTGGAGTGTTTCTCTTTTAATAATGTTATCAATGAATTGTTTTAAAATTCAGGAGTTTTTTTCTTAAATATCATGATAAAGAAAAAAAAATATGAAAACTATGTAGAAAACGTTTTAGTAAAATAGATAGAATAGAAAATTGCCATCATTGTCAAATGTAATTAATTAGTTAATATGTTATTAATAAAAATAAGTAATTAAAATTATATACAAGCATTGACGACAATAAATTATACTTAGATTCACATAAACAAACATCTACTTATGGAGTTCGCTTCGTTCCTTCATATTAAAATCTTCATACAAAAACCTTCAAACACATGAATCGCGCAAAGAAAACATATCAGTTATCATGCATATAGTCTGAGTTGTTCAATATACTTTACTTCCTTACCGAGCTATTTGGTGTTTTCTTAGTATAACCTGCGTGGAGTATTGCTTGCATCTCTGAGACGGCTCTGTACAGTATTTTTTCTCTCTCTAGGCTCTCGATAGGTTGCAGGGACGGGCTATCTGCATAATCGACGACGAAGAGGTCACCAAAACCTCTTCAACTACGTAAGGACATTAGCTTGCTAAGCATATTTTAGCGCCCTTACCATGGCAAGTGCTCTGAAGAACTGTTTCCCTTATCCCTCCCTCTCCCTTCCGCCATAGAACCACATGTGCAGGCTTGCGATGCCATTGTTCCACTGTTGAGAACATCTATCTTTATCTTTGATACTCCAATCTTTGTCTTATGATTAAAAATTGGAACGCCTTGCCTGCACATGTGTTTCCTCCTTCCTACAATATGGGAGCCTTGAAACGGAGCATCTTGGAGCCTTGAAACGAAGCATGCAGAAGCATCTTGGGGCCAGCACGGCAGCATTAACTGGTCAGCACAGCAGCATTAACTGACAGGACACTGTGTAGTCTTTTGTCAGTTGCAATTGCGATTTGGGCTCCTCTTTCGCTTACCATCAGGCTTTTGCCTAAGCCACTATGCTGAGCTTATATAAAAAAAAAAGACTAATTAAACTGTCCAACAATGACACATTATTCCATACCATTATCTATAAAAACGCCAAAAAAACCATGTTTGTTTCATGGGAGCCGCCTTAACTATTTGTTTAATTTTAATTTAATTATTTATTTTGAAAGTGAATATATAACTAAACTTTCTGTGAATATTTCAAGTGTCTACCTGTTGCAATTATCAATATAGAGCAAAAAATCATGTTTGTTGTATGGGAGCCCCCTTATATATTTATTGTTTTTTTAGTATTTGTTGTTATAGCGGCAACAGAAATACATCATCTGTGAAAATTTCAACAGTCTAATTATCACAGTTCATGAGATACAGCTCAGTGACGGATGGACAGACAGTGGAGTCTCAGTAATAAGGTCCATTTTACCCTTTGGTAGGGAACCCTAAAAAGGACATATATTTGATGAGGTGAATCTTTTCATTTAATTGAGAATATTAAATATACATTTTTCTCACTTTATGTAAAAGACTAAGTAATAAGACAATGCTAAAACTTAAATCATTTATTTCACACCCACTCATTTGAGACCACACAAAAATGCAAAAAACTAGATGGGTATAAACATACTGGTATATATTAATGTTTAATATTACATTAAAATTAATTAATCCTTATGGTGGTGCTCAGACTTGTGAATTGAAAAATCTAATCTTACATAAATAATAACACATAGGAATAATGTGTATAGGAATCCAACAACCAGCAGTGGTTCCTGCAACATCAGCAGACGAGGGAATGTGTACCGGAGTTGAAAATCTTGGATGTGGTTCTCAACAATATTGGTCTTTCTGAATGTAATCACGGGACGACCTTTAGTGTCCAAATAAGTGTAATGAAGACTATCTGGCTGCCTTACAATTGGATATGGAACATTCAATTTGATACCTATAGACCCCTCCGGCAAAATTATCTTAGTGACTAACTCATCAACCTGCATATCATCAAAAACATGATCTATTACCCTCATCTTGAGCAAGTACTCATTCCCTGAGTGATACAAGTATTCATAACTGGGTACATTGTAACCGAGTGTATAGTGGGACTTCCAGCCACCAAACAAAGGGTACCTCGGTCTGAGGTCCAACTCCACAGAGTCTTTCTTCACTTTCATGTTAGAAGTAGAGATATTACCATTTGTGTCCCGGTAATAAACATCCGATGCTGAAGCGGGAAGCAGTGTTTTGTATGATCGGACACTTGCAGGTCCACTATGATGATCCTGCTGATAGTCGTAGCGTGAGAATGGACCCTTCAGTTTAGCACCAGAGTGCACAACCTCTATTACCTCTTCAATAGCTATATTTCCCCAATGGGAGACCTCAATCAATCTTTCAATACGGGTCACTGTCAAAAATGGAGCATTGTTCTTGTAATGGACAGTTAGGTCTTTTTCACTGAATGGTGTAAGATTTGCATATGGACCATAAATTATAGTTCCGTCTTGTTGTGTGAACGGCTTCAGCTTTGTAAAAGCCTCAACATTCTTTGTGTTCAGAATAACACTTGTTTTTTGCGTGGCAACATGGTATGGAGTAAAGAAGTACAAATTACCACTGTATTTCACCAACTGGTCCTCCTGTTGAGTAATAGCAGTAGGATACGGCAGGAGAGACTTCGTGAACACAGATTCTGCAGTGACAACTACTGCTGATCCAGCACCGACTGACTCCTTCAGATCGACACGCCAAAACCTAACTTTATCATAACCTTGTACGCTTGACTCCGTAAGGCGTAAATCTTTATTACTGCTGTCTTTAGCTCCAATGAAGGCTAAATTGGCTGATAGTGAGGCTTCTACAGCCAATAAAAAGTTTCTTACCGGCACTTGGCCTGTGTTCTCCAAGGATATTTTCGATGAAATCTTTACAAGTTGCGATGAGATATCTATGGTTCGCTCCACATTTTTAAATTTTATGTCACTAGATATAGTTTCAAAGTTTGCGCCTTCACATTTAACGAAGGCGTAAAGTAAAAATAATAAGCAAAACTGTAATCTAGACATTGCCGGTATCGTTAGACTTTTCATTTTACCTTTTGTTTGACATTTAGTAGTGCGACGTCACACACCGGAGCGGAAGTACACGCCATCATATTAGTTGGGCATAGATATTTTTTTTGTTTATTATCTAAATAAATAGGTCGCTATGATTCGTAGACAATACATATTCAATTGAAGTTTACATATTAGCAGATGATAAAAGGTAATGATGAAAAATCTTTACAGTGCCCTTGTCTTCTTACATAACGCACATAAGATATAAAATATGGACGAATCCCTATGCTAAAGTATCCTCTTTGGCCAAGGACGTTATATGTGTAAAACTATTTCACTCACGATCATGACCGCTGTCCATCGCGAGAAAAGCACACTAGATACTACCGATGTAGTTAGTATAAAATATGTATACCTATATAGTTGTAAAGTTCCGCAGTGTTCTTTTCTCGGGATTCCCAATGCCTTACGAGGCCCAATCACAAAATCGGATCATGAGCCGAATATTACTTTCCGGCTGACCCATTACACGAGTCAAAAAAGCCAGTAGGAGTATTCACATCGCCTCTACATTTTGACAGATAACTTTTTGATTCCGATCCGAGTATGCTTTCCAAGGCAATGGAAATACAACACTAGATCCTATGTACCTAGGTGTCCAGAATCACGTCTAGACATCTCATCGCCAATGATAAGAAGAAACTCGCGTTTTACCTAGATCGGTTTGTTGCGAAACTCAGGAAGAGTAGAATTTCACGTATAAATTAGTGCATACTCTACAAAACCTGCACCTGCGCCGTCCTCGGCTATGGCAACTTTCTGTTCGCACATGCATCTTGTACTCATCTGGCTAAGTTTCAGAATCAAATCCGTCACAAATCTCCATAGCAACCTTTAACTATCTGTCATAATCAGTTTCATGAAGTAGTAGGCAAGTGTCTAGGCGTTACTTCGAATCTGCCTTTCAGCACCCAAACCCATTGGTTGCTCAGCCTACTAATTACATTATACCACGCGGATCAAAGTCAAAGTCAAAATCTTTTTATTCCGTAAAAATGGCTACATTTGTTTGGAATCGTCACAATTTTTTTCCCTACCGTGCAGTTCATGACTAGGTGAGCACTGATAAAAATACTGCCAAAAAACTCAGGCATCCCTCTTTTGGTATCCAAACAAATTTACATAATTTATTAATTACATTACAATTGGATCGACTCACTCGCAGGCATTTTTATCATTAATATAGTCAGATACTTTATAATATGCCCTGCTACACAATTTGGCTTTAATAGTAGTTTTAAATTTGTTTATTGACAATTCTCTTATATTGCTGGGAAGTTTGTTATAGAACCGTATACATTGCCCCATAAAAGAATTACTTATTTTGTGGAGACGGCTTGCATGTAACACAAGATTATGCTTATATCTAGTATTTATATTATGAGTATCACTCTTTTTACAAAATGAGTCTATGTTTTTATGGACATACAAAATATTTATTTCTTTGAATTTTTCTTTAAGGCTCTCCCGGGGACCAAGTTTGTAGATAGCCCTTATGGCTCTCTTTTGCAATAAAAAGATGGTGTTAATGTCCGCGGAGTTACCCCAAAGAAGAATTCCATATGACATAATACTATGAAAGTAGCTGAAATAAACTATTCTAGCCGTATCAACATCAGTGAGCCGTCTAATAGTTTTCACTGCATAGGCTGCAGAACTTAGTTTTCCTGATAATTTTTCAATTTGTGGGCCCCATTGTAGTTTGGAGTCAATTGTTATACCCAAGAACACAGTTGTCTCCACAGGGGCTAAATTAGTTCCATTAACATTGACATTGGTAGTCACCTGTCTTACATTAGGTGTTGAGAACTTAATTACTTTAGTCTTTTTATCATTTAAAAGCAGATTATTAACATTAAACCAATGCATAACTTTAGAGAGAGCATCGTTAACTTCGTCATAATTATCTGTCTATTAATTTTGAATGTCAAAGAGGTATCATCCGCAAACAATACAATCTCATGTTTATCCTTTACATAATAAGGTAAGTCATTTATATATACTAAAAATAAGAATGGACCTAGAATTGACCCCTGTGGGACTCCCATAACTACAGGGGACCCCGAAGATCTTTTACCATTAACATCGACCTTCTGTATCCTATTGCCCAGATAAGAAGACAGAAGTTCGAGAGCCTTGTTCCTGATACCGTAGTGGTGTAATTTTCTGACAAGAGTGTCATGGTGCACGCATGGTGATCGACACCTGAGTAATCTGACATAGGTAGCGACATTAGTTGTATGATACTGATAATCGCATTGCTGTTGCAAATGCCCCCTATCTCTCTGAATTCGCCCCAACAATTTCCATTGACATTGTTTACGGCAATTTCTTGTATACATATTGATAACTTGTTAATACCGTTCTTCTTCACATATTACGCATAGCCTGCAATATCCGAAACATATTGAATTTGTTTTTTATTTTGAAGTTTAAATTTCAGTCTTTCTTTTAACATCTCGCGTCCAAAAAAAGTTCTTCATCTCTTGATAACTGATTGTGGAGGCAGGGTAAATTGCGCCACCGCCCGCGGTACTCTGCCTATAATTGTTCCTATACGCGACGAAGAGCGCGTGCCAAACTTATTTTATGCGAATCTATTTGAATTGCCGCCATTCTCTTTATTCGTCCCTAAGTAATTGGTTGAGTACAATCAATAAGTTGAGATGTTTTTGGGGATCCCAGTCAAAAGGTTGGAGAGAAATTCAATCAAGAAAGAATCTCTGGTCTTGGCAATAGAAATGTTAATTTCATTAAATTTTTTAAACCAGCAACATTGTACAGAATGTCACTCTCTGATAACTCCTTGTAATTTGTAAGTAATCGCGTTCGCATCATTCGCGTCCTACTTACTAAGCTTCGGACGCTATTTATGATGTTCTAATAAATAGGGCCCACTGAGTTAAAATAATAAAAGCGTTGTCATAGGCGAGAACACCATAAAGAAGAAATAATAATAAGTAATCGCGTATCGGACTTCTTCCCGCGCTTTTGACGATTGACATTGTTGTTACACTTGATTTTTTACTTTTCGGTATAAAATTAGTTTTATGTGACAATTTTGATAGTAATTTGTAGCTAGTGAAATTATACAGTAATGAAAAACGTCAAATAGAACACATTTATGCACTTTTTGGTGATTAAGTTCATGAAGGAAACCTTGCATAAATCACTATCGTTTGACGGGTGGTATTTAAACTGCAGAATTGGGTCTCTGTACATTTTAAAAGTATTTTTCAGGACAGTTCCTGAAGCTGGAACATAGAATTAAGATTTTCAAATGGTTCTAAACTGAAGACTTGGCTGTATGGGCTAGATCCCTTTGCCTTTCCGCTCGGGGAGATAAAAAGAACCAAACAAAAAAGTATCGCGAAGTGTATGTAATCGGACTTCTTCGCGCGCTTTTGACGAGTAACATTGTTCTTATATTTGAAATTTTTACAATTCAGTGTAAAGTTAGTTTTATGTGACAATTTCGATAGTGTTTTGTAACATAAGTGCTAGTGCAATTATACAACAATGAAAAAACTCAAATATAACACGTTTATGCACTTTTTGGAAGACGTGAATAAGTTCATAAAGAAAACCTTGTAAAATTCCTATCGTTTTACGGGTGGTATTTAAACTGGGTTGATTGGGTCGAAGTACCCTTCCCAAGTATTTTTTGAGCACAGTTCCTGATGCTGGAACATAGAATTAAGATTTTCAAATGGTTCTAAACTGATGACGTGGCTGTATGGGCTAGATCCCTTTGCCTTTCCCCTCGGGGATAAAAAGAACCAAAAAAAAAAAAGTTTATGTAATCTGTGTAATTTCAAGTCATACATACATAACTAATAATATTAATTCAATTTTAATCTTTTGGACTTCCATTCCAATTTTTTTACAGAAACATATGGTGATTTTAACTTTACTAAATTTACGCATATTGCCTCTACTTTTTTCTGTGCAATAAACAAAAAACCTGTACAGGCTCTGGTTACGTTTTTCATATTATTTGTATGTACATCTAGGAAGTGAAAAGTATCAAAGCGCCTGGGCGTATCCAGATAATGCATTCATTGATAGGCATAACCCTTATTCTACTTAGTGAGTACCTGTTAATATAATATTATTATATTCGAATAAA
This sequence comes from Pyralis farinalis, assembly GCA_947507595.1. Classification (NCBI taxonomy): domain Eukaryota; kingdom Metazoa; phylum Arthropoda; class Insecta; order Lepidoptera; family Pyralidae; genus Pyralis; species Pyralis farinalis. Next base: position 6,304,566 of record OX382259.1, on the reverse strand, counting down.
TTTCTTTCTTGTCATACAACTGCCGTGGACTATGCAAGAAGCTGTGAAATGATATTATAAAATAAAATAATTTAATGAATTTATAACCCCAAATAGATTCAGTTCTTGATCTGGTTAATACCTATTTGTTGTTTCAGTTTCCAACATTTTAATAGTCAATTGTGGAAGTTCTGGAAGAGGTGGGAGAGGCAGCAGTTATAACAAACCTCAAAGAGGAAATAAAGGCTATGTTGCGGACCAAGGTGGAATGCCGCAAAGGCAGCCAACACCACACGCTACCCGTAGAGGCCTAGGGTTGTCTGGGTGGGGAATTGTCATATTAACAGTCTTCATAATAATGGCAGGCATGGGCTTGTATTATGTGGTTACATGTTATCCTATAATATGTCAAAAACAAGGCAGCTATAACATGATGGGACTGACACCAGTGTAGGTGCTTGTGACTAGGTCTCTCAGGCCAGGAACTGCATCTGCATCCATATTAACCCATCAGTTTAAAACTCAATTTAGATGGGTTTTGAATTACAATGCGTTAGCTAAATAGTAATATTGTTGTTTACTGTGTTTTGAGCTATTTTGTTGCTATAAGAGTGATAAACCATTAATTTAAGAAAAAAAATTAACAGTGTAGATTTATTGTTACTATGGATGGTATGGTAGTAATAGTAAACATGGTATTTTGTCTTGTATTTTTTAATTTTGAGACAAGTTTACTAGAAGATATAGAGGAAAATTTTGCATATTGGCCTTTGCAACCTATGTGTAATATTATGTGACTAATTGTTTTTTAAAGATTGTCACCAAATTGTTATAGGTTGTATTTTCATGTACTGATTCAAGTTAACCTTTTTGGGTGATCTTTGAAAACCATTTTGAAAAGACTGCATTTTACTTATTATAAAATTTTGGACCAATATTGATGTTCAGATAAATATTTTAAAAATGATATTTTAAAAATGCCTATCAATGAAGCTTTTTTCTATAAAGTTGGGATTTGCCTACATGGAATTTGGGGAAGTACCACCTTTAAAGGGTTCAAATTAGCTCCACATCGAATTTTATCAAAATTAGAGTAAAAGCAAAAAGTAACAGAGTTACCTTCGTCTTTTGCATTTATATTATTCATATATATAGTTTTTACTTTATTGAGATTAATTTAGCTTTAAGGAAATGTTACAATGCAATTTCAGCAAAAAAGTCACAAATTATATTTTAGGATAGGGATGAATCTGAAATATCCACTTCTTTCTGAGATTACCTTGGGTTGACGGTCACGATAACAATGTTTTTGTTAAATATTTACTTCTTAATATTGGTACTGCAGGTAGACAATGTCTAATTGAATAATCAATTATAGAAACTGAATAGTGTAAGTATCTGCACCTAATTGAATCATTATGTTAGTCTCACAAAAAGGGACAAGAAACTCACTCTTGCGTGAACGGTAAGGGAGTTTCATGAAAATGATATGGCTTTTGTGTATAAGGGACCTTTGACATTTTTTAAATTGATATAGCCAAAGTTTGTCATTAACAAAGTAGTACTTGCGTGACCCCTCCTTTCTCAGTTTACACTGTGGACATTTACTTATAAATATCAGCATATTAGCTTTACTTAGGAAAATAATATGACTATAGTATATTTATACCCATATGTACTACTTTTTTAATATATATCGAGGTACATTAGAGTGAATTTTACAATTCAATAAAAGAAAACCCAATTTTTACATCTATAAAAACTTATAATAAACTTTTTTTAATAAAATAAAGTAAATTATTTACATTTTCTTAAATGACGAGCGTTGCAAACGTCTATTAGCAGTATGCTTGTTTTTAATGCATCACATCATTTGAATGTGGAAACAAAATTGAAGGTTGGTACTCGTAGGTTGGCATTGAAGCTTGTTAAACACATTAGTTTATAGACATTCATTTGTATGACCAAAAGAGCAGTATTAGCTTAATATAAGTTCCAAGTATAACCCTGTTATAGAAACTAAGGATTTCGTTTTAGGGAGCCATTTTTTGGTGTCTTTATTATTATTTACATTATTCTGTATTAAGACATGATTATATGTATTATACTCCTATATCTATATGCCTAACGAATGTTTGTCGAATATAATGCTCAAATAAAGTACCTACCGTGTTTCTAAAACGTTTCTAAATTCACTGCTCTCTCAAGAACAGGCACCCGTTTTGACATATAACTTTTTTATACTATGTCAATAGGCACACAACCTTTCGACTCACTTGATGTAAGGTAGTTGCTCGTGAACGTTTGCAATACGAGAAGTATTGTTCCCGCGTTGTCACCTCCGCTGCCAATACAGCGGCTAATCGGAAGATTATCGACAGTGGCGGCGGCGTTTGGTGTAGGCGACCGCCTACAACGGCTCGCTCCTGTTCTAGCATAAAGTTTTTGATAGATAGATAATTAGTTTTATTTGTCATCACATAGAAACACAAACAAATACAGAAACACAAGAAAAAAGAAAAATCACATACAGGTAACACAAAAGGTAGCAACTTGTGCGTCCTGTGTGTGTCGTGACAACAAAAAGGCCCTGACTCAGCAAAAAGCTGCGGAGTAACCACAGCGCTGATATTATGTCAGCACCTTTATCGCAACAGCATAACTACATATGTTGCATAGCTACGCTCTCACGCTTTCATCTCTTATTTGTAAATTTTATCCCAAACATGCACATACCACAATAAAAACAAAAGAATAAAAAAAAACCTATAGCATTGACCACGCACGAGCAAACAGTGGTTTCCCTCAGTTCCACACAATCCCCATCACCACACCGCTCATCCAGACATGAGACGGTAAAGTACAGCCACCAAGTTATGCCGTTCTTTGTTCCTCCAATAGAAAGGCTTTATAACATTTTTTGAAACTGAATTTCGACTTTTGATTGCGAATTGGAGGTGGTAAATTATTCCAACACTTGGAGGCTAAGTACCTGAAACTGCCCCTGAATGCAGCGGTCCGGTGATGTGGAGTTATTAAAAGATAGGAAGAAAGTTTTGGTAATGCAATCTCGACTTCCAGATGGATGCACATACGCTCAAGCAATTAATCGTAACTTATATCGGTGTTTCACAAAAAAAGGGTGACAATGATTTTGTGACCTCAGAATGAACGGTTACTACCCATATTTTAAATCGAAATAATTATAGAAAGTTGCTATCTAGTTGGCTCCCATACAACAAACGTGATTTCTTTGCTCGTTTTTGCTCGATATTGATAACGGCAGCAAGTAGACGCTTGAAATATTCACCGAATATTTAGTTACATATTCACTTTAAGAATAAGTAATTAAATTAAAATAAAACAAATATTTAAGGGGGCTCCCATACAACAAACGTAATTTTTTTGCCGTTTTTTATAGATAATGGTACGGAACCCTTCGTGCGCGAGTCCGACTCGCACTTGGCCGATTTTTTTTTATTATCTCTTATTCACGGGTGTTAGTTCCAGTCATTTGATAGGCGTGCGCGGGGATATGGATTCAACGCGTATAGGGCCCTTTATTATGTTTCTTTGAACACACATATTAAATCAGGTCATTTGATAGGCGATAGCTGCGTCTTCCTCTATCGCACTGGATGAAATGGATACTCTCTCACTCGCAGAATTTCATGGGCTTTAATTTTTAAATTTCAAAGTTATATATATAGGATTGATATTTCCGACTAGTATAGGTACTTCATTTTAGAGCTCAAAAGATTTAATCGTATAACTAAGTTTGTAAGTGGGAAAAACCGAAGAAGTAAGAGTTGGGCTTGTAGAAGAGGATACCGTGGAGGATGAGACGTGCGCTAGTGTGTGACGGCACATGCGTCGCACTTTAGCGGCGTCTTCTAAATAAACTTATGGTTCAAAATATATGAAGAGAATTTATATAAATGACATAGGTATCGTAGTTTTTATCCATTGTTTAGTAGGTATTTACCTCAATTTTATTTAGACTGTGGAAGTATATAGATTCGTGGCGTATGTCGAAAACGCAACTAGGTACCTGCGTTACAAAAATGATAATCTAATTACTTATATCTTCTATATTTAAGTGAGCAATTCTTGCATTTGTATTGTATTGTAAACACGGTAGCTAACTATATCGTTCTGAGGAGCGCATGACAAAAATAGACACTAAATTGTATTAAAAATTTAATAAGGAATTACATATTAAAACTCGTCAAAATGGCTGCGCAGGAATAAATGCATACAAATACGTTGTGGAAGAGTTGCAGCCACAACACTTACCATGTAGACCATATAACTATTACACATTATAAAATTCTACCCTCGAAACAATTAATTCCTTTAGTTACTGCATTACAATTGAATTTATTCTAATTTTATTAAGTATATTACAAATCACACTTCTCACATTCAATCACATTTTTATAAACGGCAATGTCGAGCACTTTAGATAGCGAAACTACAATATTGCAATGGGAGTGCTTCTCTGGGATTTTTATTACTTGTGCTTAGAACAATTACTTTATGATTACTTAGCTAAGCGGCGGTTCAGTTCAATTAATATTGTTAGAATATAACGATATAAACGCGCCAAAAATAGCAGGATTTGCTGAGATATGTCTCGGTCGAATACATAGTTAAGATATAGAAAAATAAAGCTTCAGAAGCAGCAAGAACTCTTACATGTTAAAACAAATCTTTATATCCAATCCAATATTATATACCCTAAATGGAAGTTAGTGGTCCTTGAAGTAATAATAACCCTTGAGATGCCTTATATCTATCAGATGAGAAATTCATAAAAGTTTCAATTACAAATCAACATGTTCTTTGTGATGTGATAGGCAGCCTGTGCGAACATACTAAATTGGTTATGAGCTCCTCCTGATCACCATAAAGTAAATAAATAATAACATTGAGAAAAAAATATTGAGCACTATTTTATCTAGACACTTTCCATTTATGTCTTGTTTAAAAATAAGTTTAAGATACACACTGGTTTCTGAACAGATTTGATTAGGGTTTCTGAAGTCTTCCCATTAAAAAAATATAACAAGTGTCATTTCTTTACATTATAGTGGAATGCTTTCCATTCAAACGAACATGTTAACATAAACTCAAAGTAAATTGCAACTTTGGCAAAGAATATTTCATACATTTCTACTCTTCTGCTTATGTTTACAGCAATGTTGTTTTGGCTAGTTTCATTGAGTCTGGGTACACAATGTATGAAAAGATTATATTCTGAGAAATGACGAGAACTATCTCAGTTTAACTCCCAGTCAGTCTGTGAGTGTTCAAATCAATATACTATGTTAGCAGTTTGAAATAAAGAGTTCACAACACATAAATAATCACGCACACGTCAGTCTATGGATTCACTTATAACTCATCCTTCTCTAGGTCTACATCGGAGAGGTCGATGTCCTCTTCTGGAGGTAATTCTCCGTCTTTGCCATCCCAGGGTTCTGTGGTAGAGACTTTGGGCATTTCGGCGCCTTTCACTGGAGCGGTTTGACCACGCCCGAATGACAAGTCTCTGAAAATTATAAATTAATTATTTAGTATGCAGTGTGAAGTAAATTCTAATAAGCTCAATGATCTGAAGATACATCCCCATAGGAATGAGAAATCTTAGCCTCAATGCCTGTTAACATTGTTCAGCATTGCATGTCAGACTTCACTTGTCTCATCTATTGAAACTCGATGGGATCATCTTGATATACTCAGACGGCAGTCCTGATAGAGCAATCAGTTATGCATCATGTCAGATATGCAAAATTCAGGCGTCACATCATACCAACTTAGTTTATTGGGAGTTACTAACAACTGCTATTATAATAATTAGTTCAGATATTATGCGAAACCTGAATTTCGTTAATCTGTAATTTTTTCTTGGTAATTTAAGACACATGTCTTAAATTTGTGTCTGTCATGGCTGCCATTTTAAATCTTGACAATTGTGGGCCGTCACAGAACGAGCCATAGTCGTATAATTCAAGTCCTAGAGATTTTCAAATATTTTTCTGATAGCTGTTATGACTTGACCTATCACCTGCTTCCGACTTATCGTCAACTTTTGGGACACCCTTATGTACATACAGACTAGGGGATGAAGGCACACACAGCGAGTTATAATAAAATTATAAACGGTGATAAACTACTTATTAACTGTCACTTCAAAATCTAACTTTGTACATAAATTACGAAAAATAAAAGGTTTTGATCACCGGAACTAATTTCTTGTAATAACCACATCTACCTATGACCTATTTAAAATTTCACCACTTCTATGCAGTATTATTATTTGACTAACGATTTGGTAAAAGATGCGATACAAACCTGAGGAACTCGTTGATGCCCGACTCTGAGAAGGAACCCCTAAGTGTTGAGAACTTAAGTTTCTTAGCGTTGACGACAGCCATGGCCGGGTACCCGAAGCCGCCCAGTTCTAGGGATTCCTCTAACGCGGGCTGCGTTGCCGCCTCCGACCACACCCAACTGGAAAATGGTGTGTTCAATGATATATAAAAAAATATGGACAGAGTGATGTGGCGCTCGGTCGTCTCTGTCTACCATGAAAGGGGCTTGGCATGTAGATATAATAGATAGAAATTAATATTCATTACATATAAAGGGTTAAAGCAAGACTTGAAAAAGCCTCTTCACAAACATATTTATCCCAGGTTTGCCATGCAATCATCTGCCAATCTGCAGTTGCTTCAACCGAAGCATCCATCAGCACACTGCTCAACTGCAGATTGGCAGAGACCAGTGATTTCATGCCGCCCGAAAGCCACTGCCTTAGCTTCTGTTTGAGCAATATCTATCGAAGACAGTAGAACCGATGATAGAATGTGGCCTTCGAACATGGGGAAAGTGGAGATATATAAACCAGGCGAAATTCTAGGATGAAGTATATAGACGGGTAATGGTGGTTGTTGTTGAACTAGCATTCTCTATTAGATTAATATGCGTAACAACACCATCAACTCCTGGTCATGCTTACTGTACTGCTTAACTTATTTTTATACAACGTTAGCATACGCCTCACTTGATGTAAAGAGATTGCCGTATCCTGTAAACTTTTGCAATACAGGTAGTATCGTTCGCGAATTGTCATACCTGTTGAAAATTGCAACTCCTAGGAGCTTACCGGTAATCCCAATCACTTGCAGGAACAACAACCTTACAAGGAGTTGTTATTTGTCGGTTTGCTTTCTTGCGTAAAAAATCTCTTAAAAATACAGACATGTTAAAGCACACACATGTTTGTCCTGTGTGGGAATCGAACCCACCACTTAGCCACCGACCTTGTCTCGTTTCGTTGTGTTGTGAATTGAGCACTGGCGTTCGACGTCTAATCATTGACTCACCCCCACATCTTGCTCTTGTATTTCTCGCCCAGTCGCGCAAGGATTGCCAAGTAGTCATTGCGACACGCCGCATTGCAGTCCAAGATATGAGGAAGGATGGAGACAACACACAGAGGCTTCTCACTACAAGTCTTCATGGTTTCATCGTTGACCACCTGGACATAACATTACGGGATTAGAAAAAAAATATTAAAAAGAAATTATTTTAAGTTTCATCACATGGATTTTGTACCCCCGAAAACTATATATGTCACCTTCCAGAATAGTGACATCTATATTAAAGGGAGGGGCCCTTTAATAAGGGGAGGGTAATAACGGCAGTTTAGTAGTAGTCATCTTTGACATTTTCTATGGAACAGGGAATTATCAAGATAAAAAATATTCTTATTGTAAAGTGTAGTACACCATTAAGCGACTTTGATTACTAATCATATTATACGAATAATAGGTTAGCGTATAATTTAATAGAAGCACGTGTACAATAACAGTTTGAGTGGTATTTGATAACATTTACGACATATCGCAACCTAGTTTAAATTCGAATCACTTCAGCAATTTCAAGCTGCACTGCAGTGACTTGTAACAATGAATTAACTATATGAAAAAAATACTTTGGTTAAAAATATCATTGAACGGATCGTAGAAGAGGTAGGTGGAAGAACAAGACGAAATTTCATGAATTAACCTTTATCATAAATGCTGTTAATTAAATAATAAATACATTGCATAATATACTTAGACAGAAATAATGTGAGATGCGTAAGAGACTCACGATCTCACTTTAAAGTCAATGCGACCGTACGTGATGATTCACGTCGTTTGTCAAACGGTACTCTATGGAAAGGCTTGGGCATAGTGATATTTAAATAGGAGCAGCTGACTAAGTAAGTACGTCCACTTCACCCTTAAATTTGCAAGCATCTATAAACTAACGAAACCTGCATTGACAGGCCGTGTGTACCCTGACGAGGTATAAAAAAGTTGTATCTTGTTGTATTACTTCCACGGAACCTTGATATTTTCGTATTTATATCCTAGATTCTAGTTGAAGAAAACTGTATTAACCTGTAAAACTTCTGGTGCCGGAACATTCTCCGCCAGTTTCTCGATGGCCCAAGCAACGATGTCGCTCGATGTCCTGCCGCCATTGTAGTCTTCCACAGAGTCAGAACTCTTCTTACCAGAACGGAACAGCTTGATGGTTGGGTAACCTTGTACTTCGTAGCGGGAGGCCATCATCTGGTGCTCGGTGGCGTCGAGGGCACCGAGTTTAACCTGTGAGTAAGTTACAGTGAATATTTATACTAATAACATAGAAAGCAGAGGAGTTTGATTGTTTGTTGACGCTAATCTCTGGAACTACCAGTCGGATTTGAAAAAATATTTTTTCATTTGATAGCCCACTTCCTTAGGAAGGTTATGGGCTAGTCAACATCACAATACAATCCTTAGAAGCCGAAGAAAAAAAACGTTGAAAAAGCTGTTCTTACGGGATACACGCGAAAAACGAAGTCGTGGGGTGCTAGTATTTCGTATAAGGCTATATTGCTATAACATGTTATAAGATGCTCTTAGATAGCACACACATTACCTTAAAGAATAACTCTAAAATCTTTGTATTTTTTGTAACATTCTGATATATAAAATAATATACACGTAATAGTTCGTTGTCCCTGTGCTTTTCTAAGTATCTAACAACAGAAGTTTGGCATAAAGAATACTCGATAAAGACACCGTGGTAATATGAGGCCCTGTCACAACTCCTGTTTTGATTGTTAATAGACAAAAATAAATCTAATACTGTTGAAAAAAATGTATTACAGCTAATCGGGCCGTTTTCAAAGCTCCATAATTAATAAAAGACATTGTGGTTTTGTGAAAAAAAAATTGTAAATAAAAATACTGCAATAAATATATGCATAAAAAATGATTTATATCAATATCTGCAACACTAGGTAAAATTGAAAAAAGTATCTTAAATATACTTTCCTTTCTTTGCTTTCTTTTTTCTATTGTTATTACTACTTTGATTAAATTTGTCAATAAATATATGCATAAAAATGATTTATATCAATATCTGCAACACTAGGTAAAATTGAAAAAAGTATCTTAAATATACTATCCTTTCTTTGCTTTCTTTTTTTCTATTGTTATTACTACTTTGATTAAATTTGTCTATGTGCTGAGAAAAATATAAAAATCTCTACAGCTACGTCTTTTGACAACTATTGTCTAACATGCTCCCGCATGTCGTATTTTTTCAAGTCTCGTATTTTTAGCTCGCACTCTTTTGACTGTGTCTTGAAGAACGTGTACATTCACACTGTAGTACTGTTAAATGCACGTTGCAAATTTATGCTACAAAGCTCTACAAGTTAATCATCAAATTTAATTTTCAAGGTTCAATGTCAGGTATTTAGAATTGTCACAAAGATTTTTTTCATGTTTCTGATACGCTTGGCGCTCCCAAGGTCAGCATATTAACTGGCTAGATCAATGCGCTAAAGTAAATACAAAATATTAAAATTTCGCACCTTGCCCTTCAGCTCAGTAGCAGCCTTGGCCCAGTGCGGCTCGAGGCTCTTGCAGTGTCCGCACCACGGCGCAAAGAATTCCACCAGCCACATGTCTTCACTGTCCAGCACCAGCTCTTTGAAGTTGCTGTCAGTCAACGTTACCACATCCGACTGGAACAAGAATACTATTTTAGACCATATAACTAACAGCATAAAACTGATTTTAGAACAGGCGAACTCAACGGTTGAAACAAGATTACAAGTTGTTCCAACTATATTATATGAGCGGTATTAATAATGACAAGTTTCTAATTAGTGAGTGTAGTCAAACTGTGGAATGCAAACAAGTTTTGGATTACGTTCGTTTTTATTTTTGGATCCCTTGTAAGCGATAAAACCTGGGTGTAATGAGGGATTTAAAAACACGAGACACAAAATTACTTTGTTCTCGTGTCACACATACAACTTTTGCATTATTGACGATAATCAAATTAACTATATAATTATGATAGGCTACAGCGTAAAGAAATGTTAAATAAGCAAATGTGCAACATTTTACTTATTTTTCTTTGAATGTCGCGCAACAAAGTGTGATTTTAGTTAGGTAAAAGGATTTTTGTTATCATTTTTCCAATCTTTCACTTCAGCTACTTTTACATAAAATAAAAATGATAATAAACAGCTGCATATTATGTATGGAGGAAGTAAGTTGCCGTGCTTTATATTGACAATAATGAAAATAAGAATATTATCTGTAATCCTACATCTGTTCAATATCAGTATCTGTTCCTATAAGTTGTCTGATTTAAGCTAATCAGAGTCCACATTTGTAAAAAGGTCACAATGATGTATTTCGTGCAAAAGTGAGAGGGTAAGTGGGCGTCGAGTGTGGGTTGACGAACTCTCTCGAAAGCAAAAAAATAATGGTAGACTATATTCGATACGGGCACCTACGCATCGGAGAGAAATCGCATGTACGTTGGACTATATTTGCTGCGTGGTGATTCATCTTTGCTATATTAAAATATTCATATACAAATTATACATTAGTAATCAGTCTTATCATTATATCTTGTAGACCTTGTGGTAACCTCATCACGTTTTTTGGAAGTACCTCATGGTGTCTTGGAATAATCTTGACAGGGAGATCACTGAACAATCTGAGGGTTCACGGAAGGAAAACCCTCTGAAACATACGCGACTATTTCGGTTCCATAGATTATATATGTATACCTCTATAATCGTAATTTGACTTCTATACCCTACGCATATACCACAACTATGTCTTAATCTAAAGGTTAGAGCAAATTGTTTACGTATGCGTAAACGTAGTGCATGTTTTAATGTTTCAATTGTATTGCGTTGTAACGTAAAGAACTATTTAACTTTAATCAGTTACACATCATACTTGAAACGCAATGGAATTCAAACAACAAGTAAACGTCTACGCGTAAGTAAGCTATCTGCTCAGGTCTTCCAACGATTTCTTTGTATTTTAAGGTAGAGTACTGTCAAGATACGTGATGAGTATTATCTTAAATTCGGAAGTAAGGACAATCTTTATTCAAACAAATCGCACATGCCTATATACACGTAGAAAGATAAGATTACTATGCCAATGACCTCTTGAACAGCAGAGATGCGAGGGAATGAGGATTAGGAGTGTTAGAATATCTTATACAGCTTTTGATATAAGTTTTGTTGCATGTAAAACTTCGTTGAATTCGAAAATGGCTGCTACGACTCAGTATCCCTAATAACCTATGATGGAACAACAGCCAGTCAATGTAGTTATGAATTGCGAAAATTATAGAGGAGACGAGTAAGACGTCAATTGACCTGCGAGATCATGAAATTTAACAACGTGCAACTTTTTTCTTTGGTTTCTTTTTATGTTTCTTTTTATACAGCGTCGGATGGCATACAAGCATACGTTCCACCTGAAGTAAAGTGGTTACCGTAGCCTATCAACGCTTGTAATACATTAAGTATCACCCGCGCGATACCTCCTCTGCTGCTAACACAGCAACTCCTTAGGAGTTTACTGGTAACCCCACTCACACGCAGGAATACAACAACCCTGTAGGGAGTTGTTATTTGGCTGCGGTTTTCTGTAAGATTCCAGACGGGCTGCTTTGATGCGCCCTACCTTTCTTAAAACATCCAGACCAAGACAATCAGACATGTTCATGCACACAATGTTTGTCTTGTGTGGGAATCGAACCCACGAGCGTCGGTGTCAAAGTCGCGTCATTCACGACTGAGCCACCGAGCTCGTCATGTGTATGTCAAAGCTACGAACAATTTAGAGGTTCAAGGAAGAGATTAGGCAGCAGTGTAGGTTGAAAGTACAAACCAATAATAGCAAACCACTTGGCTGCATATGAAGGCACACTGCGTTCACAAGAACGTTGTTTAAGCTGCTAAATATCTTAGCGATTCGAGCCTACTGACCAATGGGAGAAGATCTTAACCAATAACCGATTAAGTGCCGCGATGTTGAACCACGAACTAGCTAAAAAAAGTGCGCGTTCTACTTTACCCGACCCTTATAACGGGGAATTGAGTTACTACGTAATATCGGTCTCTATCAGTTTTCCGTAAATTATCTCCTTCATGTTTGAAAGAAGCCGACTTTTTATAACACTACTAGCTACTCGACCCAGCTTCGCACGGGTGATCCAATCGTTACCAAACTTCGCAGGATCACCTGCTGGGCTAACTTGAAGATTCACTGAAAATTTTATCAAAATCTGCCCAGCCGTTTATGAATCTATAGAGCATATACAGACAAACATTCATTTTTATATATATAGATAAAAAGGATCGCAGGTTAAGGTAGACTGGCTTGAAGAATTAAGTATTCCAGTGTTTTTATACCACTGTACGTACGTAATTGGCTGTGGTAAACAGTTAGCGTAGCCTATGGACTTACAACGTCGTCCATTGCTTTTCCTAAAAAACAAAGTATGAGTAAACTTTCTTTTTACATGAACTACATTTATTACATAACCGTATTCGACGGAATAGAGAGCATGTAGACAGTAGGCGATCAATACCGGGGGAGATTACGTTGTCGACCGTACTTGCGAGTTGGTCAGAAGCATGGAGGCTAATCGATCAGCACCTGGAAAGACCTAGGACAGAAAGCCAATTCTGTCAATAAGCCCGTCATAATTATAGACCGGTTCGAGCGCCGTGCAATTCGTGTATGGTTAAGTACCTACACTTGGACACTAAGTATATACCCTTCAATGACTCAAAATATATCTTTTCACGCATTCAACCTTATTCGGGACATAGAATGATTGTAATTAAAACAATAAAACAGATAATATAATATTTAAAATATTGAGATTACGTCAGAATTATAAATGATGTCAAAAGCGGTAAAAACTAGTGCGATTTAAAATTCATTCACACGCCTGTGTCCTATTGGAGCAAACAGAGATTATGGAACGCCAGGTGCACCGATCCAAGCATACCTCTCTCGCCTCTTCCAGATTCACTACCGTACGTCAATGTTGGCGTTAATACACCCAGATTGACAGCAAGGCGAGCTTTGATCAATATGTTTTACATGCTTGTCTAAACAGGATATAATGCACTATTGATACGGTTTCCTTGTATCACTCGTCTTTCAATACCTTCCTCACATTATCCATCTCCCGTAAACATGGAACCTAGATACACAAATTCTTTCCCTGGTTCCACTTTTTCATCTCCGATTATTGTCTGGCACTGTGTAACAGTTTCATTTCTCACATTATCCATCTCTCGTAAACATGGAACCTAGATACACAAATTCTTTTTCTTGTTCCACTTTTTTATCTCCTATTATTGTCTGGCACTGTGAAACTTTTTTATCTCCTATTATTGTCTGGCACTGTGAAACAGTTTCATTCCTCACATTATCCATCTCTCGTAAACATGGAACCTAGATACACAAATTCTTTCCCTTGTTCCACTTTTTCATCTCCGATTATTGTCTGGCACTGTGTAACAGTTTCATTCCTCACATTATCCATCTCTCGTAAACATGGAACCTAGATACACAAATTCTTTTTCTTGTTCCACTTTTTCATCTCCGATTATTGTCTGGCACTGTGTAACAGTTTCATTCCTCACATTATCCATCTCTCGTAAACATGGAACCTAGATACACAAATTTTTTTTCTTGTCCCACTTTTTCATCTCCGATTATTGTCTGGCACTGTGTAACAGTTTCATTCCTTTCAATCGCCATCGCATTCGCCTTAATTACATTACCTTTCATACCTTTCTTTTAAAGGCCTCGTTAATTCATTAAATTTGGTTCCTTCAATTTGATTAATATAATTTTAACTTTGTATCTTGCTAGAGACTGGCGTTCCCGCCACTTAACGATACTTTAAACTACTACACGGGTGTTGCTCGCCTAAATTTATAGATGAGTACATGCCGCTCGCCCTTGCCTACTGAGGCAAGTTTCCTCCGGGGGCACTATGCGTTAAGTGTATCATAGACGACGCAAAGTTGCCTAGTTACGAGTACCGCACATTATAATTTGATAAAAAGCCAACATTTTTTTCATATTAGGTATATTCAGTACAAAAGTTAAGTCAATATTCAACCCAAAATGGTTAATCATTATTTAATAGTTTTAATAATCGAAGTACCTAAAACTATTTGTCGTAGATTTATTAATAAATAATAATTTAGATACAGTTATTATATTAAGAGGACCGGTGTCGCCCATTCTTCTACGGAAGAGATTTGAGATGTGAGATTTTAACTCAGCTTTGTCCAGGACATCAGTTCCTAGCGGTTGTTCAATTTGATTGTGTCCATTGACAGTTGCACTTGACTGTCGCACCACTTTCCATGGAATATTATGACCGTAAACTGTGTTCTCATTGTTGCGCTATTGGGATAATGGCTTAATTTAAATATTAATGAAATCCAAGATATTTAATCCAGCCCATTAATTCATTAATTTATAAAAGATATTGCAATACTTTTAAATTGGTATAGAATCCGCATCGCTTGTATTGTAAAATTGTATATTTTTTTTACAATATATCATTTTTTTACACAACGTCGGTAGTCATACGGCCCACCTGACGTTAAGTGGTTACCGTAGTCTATAACGTAAGTACGCAAGTAACGCTAGTGGGTTGCCACCCCCACAACTAGCACAGGATTTCCTCAGAAGCTTACTGGTAATCTCACTCACAGGAACACAAAAACCTTCAAAGGAGTTGCTACTTTACTGTTAGTGCAAGATGCTATCTGTGAGGTGGAGATACACTCCCCAGCCAAGGTAACTGTTTCGCCCTACTTTTCCGTAGCGTTATCACGTTTCCTAATTCATTAGGATTGACGGAGTTCGCTACCTAAGCCTTAGGATTTGGCAAAGATACTGATTTTGACATGGACCGACTGCCATCAGATATCTGGAAACCGCGGGTAAAATCAGACCTTTCTTAGGTTAAGTCACACCGACTTTCGAAATATAATTTTGCCTTTCTTGGACGTAGTGAAACCGTGGCACCGGTGGAGCAGGTGATAATTACAAATATATACGTAAAGCCGAATTTAGTGATACACGCCTACACAAGGACACGGACCGATGGCTTAATAGTTGGTTTTTAATACACTGGGTTGTCACCGCTCATAAGCCTATAATTAGGCCTAACAACATGTATGGTACATATATGTATACTTACCATTCGCTTTTACAAGAAAGATAGATAAGCAGTGGATAAAGAATCGGCATATTACCCTACTGGTCCCCGATTCAAATCCTGAGGTGTGCATGTATCACTAAATTCATGCTTTCAGATATATGTACGTACATATTTGTAATTATTATCACTTGCTCGTCGGTGAAAGAAAAATATACTACATCCCAGAAATTACATTTCGTCTGTGACCTGAACTAAGCAAGATCTAATTTTCCTACAGGGTTGTGAAGATTTCACGGCAGTCGCTCTATGTAAAAAAAAATTGGCTGTCTCTGAAGTTGGTTTACGGACGATAATTTTACGTGATAACGTTATAAGAAAACATTCAACAGTTGACAAAACAGTTCACGTGTAGGTTGTGTGCTGCCGCTGTCTCTCTTCTACTCGGACGCATGTGCCGATGGAGTGTAAGAGAGATAGATGCGTCACAAGCCGAACGCTCAGGCCGATCGTGCCTCTCTATCGCTTGTTCGGCGCTCTCGCTTTTGCATGCTAGGCTCAGGCGGAACGTGACACTTTTTCGTGCGTGCAGTCGGTGTTCATCGATTTATAAGACGTTATCACGTCAAAATCTCTATATTCGCCAAATCCTTAGTATTAGATTGCGGACTCCGCCAATACTAATGAATAAATTAGGAAATGGGATAATGCTAGGAACAAGACTTTTATAAGAAAAACAGAGAAGTTGAATTGATGTCACGATTAGCACTCAAAAAACATATAGGAAACCTAAGAAATATAGTGACAAATGTATGAAGACGAATATAATTCAATTAGTTCAAATTATTGCCCCAATATTAAACCCTTTATGTGTTATCAGTTAATGTTTTAAGCTCTACATCCCATTACTACATTAGATAATGTCATATCTATAAAATAATATTGTATGTTTCGATTATCTAACCGTCAAATTACAAATATTATGCATTGTATTTGGTTTCATTATGATATACCTTCACGCCAACTCCCTTGCAGGGTAGACAGTGATCCGAGCGCCACATGACTGGGTCCTTACAGATTTTACTTACATCTTTAACATTCATAGCTGTTTCTATGCACGCTCATCGGTTACTGTTAATTAGAGATGCGCAGAGTACACAATTTACCGAGTAACCGAGTATTTCTCAGTTTTATCTTTACCGAGCTGAATTACTTGGTTTAGTTTAAGGAGTGCAGCGAGCGTGCGAGCGGTATCTCGCCGCCCTCGCCTCTCTCACCAGGTCAAGTACTAAAGCCAGAAAGACCTTAATGCTTAGTGTTCCTGAATCATAACTTGCATGAGTTAAATTTCAACCAACTGCCCTATTGGCCAACTGGTCCCTGGTTCGAATCCTAGCACGTACCACTAATTTCGTGTTTTGTATATATATAAGTTTCATTTGCTCGGCGGTGAAGGAGAACATAGCGAGGAAATCGGCATATCTAAAAATTTCTATTGAGAGCAGACGTGTGACCTAACTTAAGAAAGGTCTGGTTTTCCCTCTGGACTGTGAAGATCTGACGGCAGTGGCTTCATGTAAAAAATTGTACCTTCGCCAAATCCTTAGGCTTAGGTAGCGGACCCCGCCAATCCTAATGGATTGGGAAAATATGGGATAAAGCTAAGAAGAACATGACCAATTTCCAGTATATTCTTAATTTTATCATGTGTTTCGAAACATAGATGTAAATAACTAAATTAAATATGCTTATTTATTGAATTACTAATGAGAAAACAATATTTTAATCATAAATAAACCTAACTGAGTAGTGGGTATTTAAAACAAGTTACTCCGCCGAGTACTACAAAATGTGCTGAGTACTCTAAGTACCAAATAATAGCAGAGTACTTGACGCATTTCTACTGACAATACTTCCTCATAACCCAGAATAAATTTGGTTGTAGTAAGTAAATCTTGGCCTTCTCCTCACCGATACCTATCATTATGATATTAGTGAAAGAAATCCTTGTCAATTTTATTGTAATTGATGTTCACATATACTATATATACTGTGACGAGCTCGGTGGTTCAGTCGTGAATAACGCGACTTTGACACCAATGCTTGGGTTCGATTGCCACACAAGTCAAACATTTGTGTGCATGAACATGTCTGTTTGTCTTGGTCGGGATGTTTTAAGAGAGGTAGGGTGCATCAAAGCAGCCCACCTGGGGAAGTACCTCCACCTCACAGAAAACCGCAGCCAAATAACAACTCCCTAGAGGGTTGTTGTGTTCCTGCATGTGAATGAAGTCACCAGTAAGCTCCCAAGGAGTTGCTGTGTTAGCAGCAGAGGAGGCATCGCGCGATAATATATCGCAAGCGTTAATTCACCACGGTACCCGCTTTACATCAGGTGGGCCATATGCTTCCCGACGTAGTATAAATAAAAAATTATATACAATATAGTTTGAAATACAATTTCAATTAAAACACAATGTTTAGCGTAACACTCATACCTCTTACATTATAATACAAGTATTGCAATTTTAGATAAGCTGTGATAAATTTTTGCGAATGGGCGGGCCATATGATACCTTATACCTGTAATCTTGGATAAAAAATTGGTTATGGATGAGTAAAACTCGTACATAGGGTTTTGTACCACCACATCAAGCTGCTTCCAGCAATTTGCTGGACCTAAAGCATGTTACATCTCTTTATAACATTATTACAGATAGTATAATGTACACATTTTCTGTGCAAAAATTAAACGTGTTTTCTGCTAGATTAAAAAATATAACCGAGCCTCTATATACACAGGCACATAACAGGCATTACATGAAGAATTTGATTAGATCTTAAGCTTAAACATAGTAGTTTATCATCAGATGTTATCATGAAAGCAGGAAGGAATCATAATAATTACAATACTTTTTGAGTTTTAGTTTTGATGATTAGAATGGGGTAATGCGAAGAAACTTTTTGAGTGTGTCAATAGTTTGCCAATTTGTTGTTATCTTAACTACAGCATGCATGGCTTTGTGAGATAAAAGTACTGTATTAAAACACATTTTGACACAATTTCAAGACAAGAGCTTATCTGTAGTCTGTATATGTGTAGTCACATTGCTTCTGAAAGCCATATTATAAACAAATTTAAAAGTTGTTGCACATATTCGTATACATATAACAAGAGAAGAAAACAAGCTGATGGCATATTTGCTAACAATTATCTGAAAGAAAATGGCTCTCGGGAAAAAGATGGCCTGCAATTCATCTTCAGTAGATTCCTAATTTCTTTTGGCTTATAGACACCCTCGCACATGATAACATTCTGGCAAGCAGAGGGTCATTCCACAACAGTGCCTTATACAACTTAAAGCAAAGTGTTTTAAGGATAAGGTGGGATATTGACCCTGCTTGCACACAGTCAAAAGGACATGGAGATATTAAATTGTGCTTCCTGTACACATTCAAAAAGTTAGAGAAAAGACAGTTTAGTAAATTTACCTTATCTGATGAAGAGCTGGCTTTTTTTCCAAGATTCTCATATGCCTTCTCCTTTGCGGCTTTTAGTGCTGCGTCCACAAAAGCCTCGGCAGTGCGTTGGCCTTGGTAAGGGGAATGTTTGTTGCCCGTAAACATTTTAATGGTAGGAAAACCTGTGACTCCATACTTTTGGGCAAAGCTCTTGTGTTCATCCGTATCCACTGCACCTACTTTCACTATACCCTGAAATATGAAGTATTTATATTAACCAAGAACTGCACTTAAACTAAACAAACACAGAGAAGCACAGATAATAAAAGTAGTAACATTTTAACCTAAGGAACGTCTGGTTTTCTCCTGGGTTATAGGGGTTGTCAGTTTATGTTAAAATCAGTATCTTCCTTAGGCTTAAGTAGAGAACCGGGCCAGTTCTGATGGATTATGAAACAGGATAATGCTAGGAAGAAGAATAAACATAGTAACAGTTTGTAGCTGATTGATCTCAAATATAGATTTATGAAAGGATATAGTTTTTTAAACCACTCAAGTGTCATAACTTGAACTAGGGATGCCCTATACCATGTGATATATCGGAGTATTGGATTTATATTGGTATTGTCTTAGGTTTTCGCGATTGTTACACATTGAATTAAACAATTTTTAACGGAAGTATCGCGTGTTTTATTTATTTTGTTGAACCTGACGTTTCGAACGCTTTGCAGCATCTGTGGTCGCAGGAAGACTAAAGTGATTTTTGTCTTACATTAGTTATTCAATTATTACATCTACCAACATGGATGGATTAATTATATATGTTCCGATTCACACAAAATAAATAAAACACGCAATACATGCGATACTCTTTAAAAATTGTTTAATTCAATAGATTTATATTATTTGATATTTGTAAGTACAGACAACTTTGTTTGAGTCTAAAGTTCACTGTACAACTCACGCATGGCACGGACTTGCCAGTAAAGTCGATTGTTTGCAATTATTTTATTAAAACAGATAATGGCGAAAGTGTAAACTGTGTCATGTATTTGTGAAAACTAAACATAATATTTTGCAAACTCATTTAAAAAAACACTAAAGGGACACTGGATCGCAGTAGTATTTCCAAATCATCATCGTCATCATCACAACAGAATATAATAGAACAATACTACATGGAAGTTTCATAAAGAGTTGGTTTCTCAGTCGTCTCGCTGTGAACCCAGAGAAGGCATGGATGATATTTTAAAACAAAATTTGAGAGAACCTCTTAAGGAAAGGGAAGCATAATCCTATATTGTACTGGACAGCAAGAAGGAGTACTTGGCCTGAGGTCAGTGATTTGGCACTGCATTATTTATCTATTGTGGCTACTTCAGTGCCTTCTAAGCGCTTATTTTCTTTAGCCAGATCCACACTTTCAGAGACCCGTAACAGATTAGATCAACAATGCTAATTATTTTTACATAATTTAAGTGCATAGCAATGGCAACTTGTATGATAAAAAATGTGAACTATGTTTTAATTGTGTAAATTGAAGCTTATTTTTGTATTTCTTTTTGGTAATTAAAAAGCTGAATTAAATACTTTACTTATTTTTTAGCATTTATAAAAATATCGAAAATATTGTATGTATTGATACAAAAGGATTTGATAATATTGTGTATCGATACAAACGCATGCTATACGTTACAATACAATATATTGATACAAAAGACATTTTTGGGCATCCCGAACTTGAACAGAAGAATATTTTTGCCAGACCATCAGAAAAGGCATGAAGATATTTTTACAGCGTTTAACAATGCACAAGCAAAACCCTTTGTGTTGCAAGGGTCCATAGGCTCTTGTAACTGGTTACAATCGAGAATATAACCTTTTTGGAATGCAGTGGTTTAAAAAAATGTACTTTAGCAGCTACCTCACTCCAAGGAATAAATCTCCAGGAATTTGTTTATTTGGCTTATACAAGTCTTCTACAATGTAGAAGTAGATCCACACTCAGACCTCCACAACCCAGAGGGAAATTAGATTAGGTCATACATCATTTGAAATGTAATTTCTGGAATGTACAGGTTTCCTCACAATGTTTTCCTTCACCACCGAGCATGTGATAATTAGAAATATGTACATAAATCAGAAAACATTAATTTAGTGGTACATGCTCCCAACAGGATTCGAACCAGGAACCACTCAGTTACTAGGCCAATAATTTTTCCAATAGGCTATCCCTGCTCAAGTAAAAGTAATGTGTGCAAGTACTGCACCACTGTAGCTGCAGCTAATAAAATATCATCATCATTTCCCTAGCCAGCCTCATTCAGTAAATGATGAGGCATTATGTGTATAATGAATAATTTGAAATTAAGATGGCTTCCACAATACTAAATGGACATAAATATACATAAATAGTATTCAAATGTAAATTTATTTGCTCCATTACACAAATGCACGTATGATGCATTTGTAGAGTGGCCAGAATGTTTTTTTTTGTCTGCATCTATTTATATAGCCATTGAATGAATGCAAGTGCTTGTCCTTCTGTCAGGTCATGATGAAGCAATGGATCGAAGTGATTTTTGATCGACCAGACAGTCATTTAGGCTAGTTACAATCAAAAACTCACGCGAGCTGTTTCTGTGCCTACAGAAACAGCCAGTTTCCAATACATATAATATATGACTAAAAGGCAGGTTACCTTGAGTGCTCTCGCGGCTTTCTTGTATTCAGGAACAAGATTTTTACAGTGACCACACCACGGAGCGTAGAATTCTACTATCCAAACCTCATCTGAATAAGTGACTAGTTTGTCGAAATTACTCGGTGTCAGTTCTACCACGTCAGAAGACGAATCGTATAGGGCGAATGCGCCCGCTACGCATAATAATATTCCTGCAAAAGGTTATCAATTTATAAAATGCCGGTAAATCAGAAATATTACGACCGGCGCAAAGTAGTATTTCACAGTTAATTACATTGATATTAAACTTACCTAAGCAGTAATTCTTTAACATTTTGTTTAATGTAACGGTAGCTTTGATGAAGGGATATTTAATAGGCGTTAACTGAACTACAAATAAAACGGCTGTACGATACTATACTGATTATATTTCGTAGTCTTAGATTACAAAAATAAATGACAAGTTCTGTGAACACGTCAATCAGTTTCTACCGCTGCAAAAATTGTCAATGGATTTCGTGGGATTATGTCATTGGTGAATTTAATTTTCCCGCCGCATGTAATTACCATGTCAAAATAAAATAGCGATAAACAATATTTTATCATCACAAAGACGATCACTTATCTATGGGTTTGAAATGAATACTCAAAATTTATGAAAACAATTAACCAAACCAGTAACTTATGTACTTTTTTGTGTGTATAATTTACAATCGACCTATAAATTGAGTTAGACTTTAGTTCGTTTTAGACTAGTTTTAAATAATTATCAGCATTGTTATATTTTTACCACTCTCTGAACTTCCGTGCCTTATAGACGCGTGTTATGTTAAATACTTTTTCATTTATTTCATACCAAAATAATAGAAAAATAATAAATTCTAAATACGCAACTGAATCAAATAAAAGTACCAAGAGCGCATGAAGTGTTGAAGTGAACGCATAACAGGGATAGAATACATACCTGTGGGCAAATCGACTGATGTCTAGTATAACCATAAATACTGTTACATACTAAGATGTTTTTATAATTATAGATACGTCGTACACGCTCTAGAATAGCAATACGAAAGTAAAGTCATGTAAGGTAGTTGCCCAACTAGCATTCAGTTGGGCACGCTCTCGTGTCGCAGCTAGAGTCCGCGCCACGAAACAAGTCCCGCGACAAAACAGGGAACTAAAAATGACAGCCCCGCCATGATGTCGTTGCTTGACATTTGTTCGTCTCGTTTGGGTCAGTGTTTTCTAGAGTATATTTTGGTCAGTTCCAGTTTTTACGATGCCAAAAGTTATAAAAAGTGAAGGCAGAGAAATGATTCTCAAGGTGAATGAGTTTTGTGAAAAAGAAAGGAAGAATAATGACGTTCTAATTATATATAAAACGTTCGAGCTCGCGTCGCTGCCATGACAGATAATATTTGGGGTTGCCAAATGATAAAGTTTACCTAAATGTTAGTGTTATTTATTTGTTTTTCATTTTGATTGGAGTATACCTAGCCTAACTAGTTGAATACTATATACTTAGAACGATATGACTCCTATTAGTCAGTATATACATTTTATAACTTTTGGTTACAGGTGTTTCAGAAAACACTGTTACTAGAATTACTAGTGAAGGTAAAATTGCGACAACGAGCAATCAAAAACCAAAACTTGTGACACCAGGAAAAAGTAGGCCACATCCTAAAAGAATTGATTGAGACGGTTTTGATATTTCAGTCATACGTCAAAAAATACATTTCTATTTAGTGACAAAGGAATTGCCTACTGTCAATAAATTGAGACTTGACTTAAAACAAGATATAAATTTTAAAGGAAGTACGAGTAACACAACACTACAAAGAATATTGAAAACAATTGGATTTCATTTTAAACGACGTCAATCAAAACGGAAAGTTTTACTGGAACGCTATGATATAACAGCTAGGCGTGCCAGGTACATAGAGAGGATGAGAAAAAACAGATTAGTTGATAAGCGGCCTGTTGTGTTTTTAGATGAAACATATGTTCACTCCACATATCATGTGAAAAAATGTTAGCAAAGTGACGAAGAACAAGGAGTTTTAATTTCTGATTTTGGCTTTTATTTTTTATTTACTCATACCCCCCACATAAACTTTTTTTAAATATTTCCAATGTACAGACATCGTCCAGTTACAATTTTATTATAGTATACATTACTAGCGAGGAGGAATTTACTACAGAAATACAAAGAAGTAAAATAAAAATACAGTGCTGGCAACATTTTGACTTGCGACTGCAGCGTTGCGTCTACGGGACTTCTTTTGTGGCGCGTACTCTATACTTATTTCTCCACAAAGCATAAATCTCTTAAGATATATATTCATCTCTTTCTAACGATAGGTATTTTATATTTTATTTTATCATTTGTCTCTTTGTTAGAGAAAAGTGTCATAATAAATAACTGTACGTACAATAGACATAGCACTAATTGCGCCATTTTAAAATACAATAATGTTGGTGCATAAAGTGTATACCTTTTGATACGTCGCTGTTTACATAGAACTTTTCCTTTTTTCAAGTCTTTATTATATTGATTTCAACCGCGTTTATGTTCAAAAATTTTTTTTTCCTGTTTATTATAAAATTACAATATGGAATGGGATGTTAAAGAAAATAGGACTGCAGTGATTGTCTTGGAACAAAGTGTGTATGGATCCGTGTCGGTCATATTCAAGACACTTCATAAGCTTGGTATCAGCCGTAGTTCTAACATCGTACTATCGACAGATATACAAACATTTCTTCTTTTGAAGACCATAAAATATCGGTGCGACGGCGTGCTTTTAGAACTACAAAGGCTGTTAAAACCAGAATTCGCCCCGATTTTTTTATATAACATTGGGAGGCATACAAGCATACGGCTCACCTGATGTAAAGCAGTTTTTTATTTTTCAGTTTTTTCACTAAGGTGGCAATCAAGCATACGGCCTGCCTGATGTTAAACAGTCACCGTAGCCTATGGACATTTGCAACACCAGGGGCGTCACTCATGCGTTGCCGACCCTCTAAAAACCTCTTCACGCATTTCTTGAAGAACTCCATGCTGTAGTTCCTTGGAAAAACCACGTCTGGGAGCTCATTCCACAGCTGAGTGTTCTCGGAAGAAAACTTCTCTGGAACCGCACCGTACGCGACCATAGCGGTTCAAGCGTGTGAGGGTGAACTTCCCGCCGTCGGTGAGCGGTGCGGTTATAAAAAGTAGTCGTCGGCATCATTTCGAACAACTCTTCAGAACACAACCCGTTGTACAATCGGTAGAACACACAAAGGGAGGCAAGGTCTCTCTTTAAACTTAAGGGTTCAATACCGTGTGTAAGCTTAGGATTGTCGACAATTCTCACAGCTCGTCTCTGAATCGAATCACACGGTCCAAGCTGGTATTCAGGTGCTCCCGCCCAAAGGTGACTGCAGTACTCCAAGTGCGGTCTGACTTGAGATTTATATAATATAAGTCTTTGCCCCGCACTGAAGTACTGCTTAGCCCTGTTGAGCACACCAAGCTTTTCCACACCAGCTTGACCTTCTCCTCCAGGTGATTTCGATATTGCACATCACTAGAGATCTCGACGCCAAGCATCCTAATATTTTTGGTGATGGTAAGAGGTGTGTTCTGGAATTTAGGAACCACAGCAAATGGAGTTTTCTTAGCGGTGAACGCGCAAACTTGTGTCTTCTTGGGGTTGAATTCGACCAAGTTAAGCCGCCCCCAGTCGGATATTTTAGACAGAGTACCATCCATTTCAGACACAAGTTTGTCGCGGCTTTCCTCCACAAGGGAACGAGGGATGTTTGCACGGCCTGTATAATAAGTATCCCCGGTGCTGTCGTCCGCATAACAATGAATGCCATCAATTGACAACATATCATTGATATGCAGCAGAAACAGCGTCGGAGACAGTACAGAACCCTGAGGGACGCCAGCATTGATATCCATACTATCGGAGCATCCACCGTCAACCACGGGTTTTATGCATCTGTTGGATAAAAAGTTGGCGACCCATTTGCACAAACCCTCGGGCAGCCCGTATGATGGTAACTTCGATAGAAGACTCCGGTGCCAGACCCGATCGAACACCTTCGCCATATCTAGGCTGACAGCCAATGCCTCACCTTGACTCTCTATCGCCAAAGCCCAGCGGTGTGTAAGATACACTAGAAGATCACCAGTTGAGCGACAATGGCGAAAACCGTATTGACGGTCGCTAATCAAGTCGTGATTCTCTAGGTATCCTAGGAGTCGTATGTTTATCACACGCTCCATTAAAAATTAAATTAGTTATCGTAGCCTATTAACGCTTGTATTAAGTATCACTCGCGCGATGCCTCCTCTGCTGCTTACACAGCAACTCCTTACGTGCTTACAGGTGACCTTATTCACACGCAGGAACACAACAACCCTCTAGGGAGTTGTTATTTGGCTACAGTTTTCTGTCAGGTGGAGGGCTGCTTTGATACGCCCTGCCTCTCTTAAAACATCCAGACCAAGAAAAACAGACAAGTTCATGCACACAAAAGTTTGTCTTGTGTGGGAATCGAACCCACGATCTAAGTCGCGTCATTCACGACTGAGCCACCGAGCTCGTCAAATCAAAAGGAAACAAAAATCTTATCGCGAGAAATGAAGATTTCCGCTAGGACTCTGTCGCGTATAATAAAACAAAACCTGAAGCTAGGCGGTTATCATCGATATACAAGACATGCCCTAAATCAATCAAAATGCCTTCTGTCCCGATACGCAGGTAAAAGGCACAGAAATTCCTCTTTACTAATGAAAAAAAAATTCACGATTGAAGAGCCCTACAACGAGCAAAGTGACAAAGTGTACGCACACAATTCTAAAGAAACCGGCCAAGTGGTCGGAAATGTACCACATGTTCATCATTGACGTTCCAGCAGGACTCTGCATCTGGTCGTGAAGCACGAACTGCCCAAGCCTGGCTCGAAAACAATATTCCGGACTTCATAAGAGCTGAAGACTAGCCCTCGTTTAGTCCATATCTGAACCCCTTAGACTATAAATTGTGGTCAGTTTTAGAGGACATGTCTTTCTTGAAATAACACGCCGACATTGTGTCTCCTAAGAAATCTCTGGAGCAAGCGGTGGCTAAATTTCCCATGTAAACAGTGCGTAAATCCATAGATTCGTGGCCAGACAGATTTAGACGTTGCCGATCCTCTAAGAACCTCTTCGTTCATTTCTTGAGGGAAGTTCATTCGACAACTCGAGAGTTCTCTGAAGATAACTTCTCTGGAACCGAACAGTAGTGACCATTGTGGTTCCAGCATGTGAGGGTGAACTTCCCGCCGTCGGCGAGCGGTGCGGTCATGAAAATTAGCTGTCGGCATCATATCAAACAATTCTTCAGAACACAACCTGTTGTATGGTAGAACATACAAAGGGAGGCAAAATCTCTCCGTAAACTGAAGGGTTCAATACCATGCGTAAGTTTAGAATCGTCTACAATTCTGACAGCTCGTCTCTGCACGGGGTCACACGGTCCAATCTCAAAGTGCTCAAGCCCAAAAGTGACTACAGTACTCCATGTGTAGTCTGACTTGAGACTTATATAACATAAGTCTTTGCCCCGCACTGAAGTATTCCTTTGCTCTGTTGAGCACACCAAGTTTTTTGGACTCCAGCTTGACCTTTTCCTCTAGGTGACTTATATATTGAACGTCATTGGAAATCTCGACACCAAGTATCCTAGTGCTGTTCGTGATGGTAAGAGATGTTCTGGAATTCAGGAACCACAGCAAATGCGGTGAACGTGCAAAATCGTGTCTTCATGGAGTTGAATTCGACCAAGTTAAGCCGCCCCCAGTCGGATACTTTAGCCAAAGTACCCTCCATTTCAGACGTTAGTTTATCGTGGCTTTCCTCCACAAGGGAACGAGGGATGTTAGCACGCCTGTATAATAAGTGTCTCCGGTGCTGTCATCCGCACTACAATGAATGGCATTCAATCTGGTCCAAATGTATACGCTGACAAAAACACCCACGTTACACGAATGGGCTGTTATAAATAGTGTATCATCATCATCATATCGGCCGAAGGACGTCCACTACTGAACATAGGCCTCCCCCTTAGACTTCCACAGTAATCAGTTTTGTGCTGCTTGCATCTAGTAGCATATCAGGTGGTTAATTTCGTTTTTGGGGCAATGAGTTTAAGAGAATTGTTTTTCAGCCACTGCAACTCGGAGTTAAACCTAGTTTGGACTAGCGTGAATAATTCTTTCCAGGAGTTGCAACAAAAAAATACCGCCGATCATCCGCGAACAAGGTCATCTGTCTGTCAGTTAGATTGATCTTACTATGCTCGTTTATGTAGGTTAAGAACAAGGTGAGAGGTAAGAAAGGAGAGGACACCCTGTTGGGTCCCAAAGTTAAGAGAAGATTCCGACTTGACAGAAGTCTATTTTTTTTTCGAGATAGAACAGATTTTATTAGGTGATCAAGCCAACTGACGTGTCTTGCTGGAAATCCGTCTGTTGGAAGTACCATGAAACGAAAGCATTGATGATGATGAATGATCGTGGATACTGGTTATCGTTTTTTATGTCGAAATTAATGTCACCCGTAAAGATAACTGTTCTAAAAGAGTTTACTGAAGACAGAATATTATTTAAGTGATAGAGGAAATTATCTATACTCCTTTACGATGGTTATCGATAAATATCAACAAAGGCTGTGTCGTTTTTTACTTTATTGACTATATAGTTCGCGGCATATATTGACTTGCATACAGTTGCACAAGTTTACACCAATACAATAGACAAGTATTCAGGACAAAATAATCAATCACTATAACATAAAATTAACAAAGCTATTCCAGTGAATTCGTTCAAAGAACAGGAAAAAAGGTCTGTTCTCTCTGCCATTCGGTTGAGGGTGTGTAGTGTGCGCGTCAGCTGTAGCTCGGTTCGAGCTCTAGAGTACGCGCCACAAAAGAAGTCCCGTAGACGCAGCGCTGCAGTCGCAAGTCAAAATGTTGCCAGCACTGTATTTTTATTTTACTTCTTTGTATTTCTGTAGTAAATTCCTCCTCGCTAGTAATTTATACTATAATAAAATTGTAACTGGACGATGTCTGTACATTAGAAATATTTAAAAAAAGTTTATGTGGGGGGTATGAGTAAATAAAAAAATAAAAGCCAAAATCAGAAATTAAAACTCCTTGTACTTCGTCACTTTGCTAACATTTTTTCACATGATATGTGGGGTGAACATATGTTTCTTCTAAAAACACAACAGGCCGCTTATCAACTAATCTGTTTTTTCTCATTCTCTCTATGTACCTGGCACGCCTAGCTGTTATATCATAGCGTTCCAGTAAAACTTTCCGTTTTGATTGACATCGTTTAAACTGAAATCCAATTGTTTTCAATATTCTTCGTAGTGTTGTGTACTCGTACTTCCTTTAAAATTTATATCTTGTTTTAAGTCAAGTCTCAATTTATTGACAGTAGGCCTTCCTTCCTTTGTCACTAAATAGAAGAAATGTATTTTTGATGTATGACTGAAATATCAAAATCGTCTCAATCAAATCTTTTAGGATGTGGCCTACTTTTTCCAGGTGTCACAATTTTTGGTTTTGGATTGCTCGTTGTCGCAATTTGACCTTCACTAGTAATTCTAGTAACAGTGTTTTCTGAAACACCTGTAACCAAAACTTACAAAATATATATACTGACTAATAGGAGTCATATCGTTCTAAGTATATAGTATTCAACTAGTTAGGCTAGGTATACTCCAATCAAAATGAAAAACAAATAAATAACACCAAAATTTAGGGAAACTTTATCATTTGGCAACCCCAAATATTATCTGCCATGGCAGGGACGTGAGCTCGAACGTTTTATATATAATTAGAACGCCATTATTCTTCCTTTCTTCTTCACAAAACTCATTCACCTTGAGAATCATTTCTCTGCCTTCACTTTTTATCACTTTTGGCATCGTAAAAACTGGAACTGACCAAAAAATACTCTAGAAAACACTGACCCAAACGAGACGAACAAATGTCAAGCAACGACATCATAGCGGGGCTGTCATTTTTAGTTCCCTGTTTTGTCGCGGGACTTGTTTCGTGGCGCGGACTCTAGGCACCGACAGTAACGGGGGCCGGCGGGCGGCGCTCTACGTATCCGTCGGGAACACATACCCTAACCAAACAAAGTAATTCAGGGTTGTGATTTTTAACACGAATCAGCTTGAAAATGTACAAGGCTAAGGCCAAATCTCTCCGCACGCATAACTCAGTGTATCCTACCATACCCAGAACAAATAGAGTAGGATACATTAAAGGATAATATGGATAGACACCATAGAGCCTCATATATAAGTATCTTGTAAATTTATTCTGAATGCGCTCCAGCATGAGACTATATTTAGTTTCATGCGGAGCCCAAATGACTGCGTTACATTCTAGGTGACTTCTGACTAACGCATTATACAAGGATATAATCGCTTTGATATTTGTGAAGCCATGCACTCTACGAAGAATGAATCCCAAGTTTCTAAAAGCCTTTTTAACGATGCTATTAATGTGCTTCTTAAATGACAGTTCGGCTGTAAAATTAACCCCTAAGTCTTTTACTTCCGTCACTCTTTTCATAGTAACTTCTCCCACTTTATATTCAAATTCCAACGGTCTATGCTTTTTTTGTGAAAGTGATCGTGATATATTTGGATGCGTTAAACTGAAGTCCATTCTCATGAGCCCACGAAACTACTTGGTTAATATCGCCCTGTAAACGCTCGCAGTCCGCCGCCGTGTTAATACTAAGGGACAACTTTAGGTTGTCCGCAAATAACAGACATTCGGAGTGCTCAACGACTTTAGGTAAATCGTTGATCATTATGAGGAATTCGAGCGGCCCGATGTTACTACCTTGACTCACCCCTGATCTAACAAAATACGGCAAAGACCGACATACTGTTGTCTATCTCGCATGTAACTAGCTAAGAATTTTATTAATTGGGGAGTACATCCAACACCAGCCAGTTTTCTTAAAAGCACATCGTGGTCAACGACATCGAAGGGCTTTGCGGAAATCAAAATACGCGACGTCCACCTGGCCCCCCTCGTCTACAATTGGTATTATTCGTGCCATATGGTTCAATAAATTGCTTGTCGTGCTGCGACCCGGCCTGAAACCATGCTGTTCGTCACAAAGTTGAGAGCTTACTTGTTCTAAAATACTCTTTTGTATAGCAGAGTCGAATACTTTGGCAGGTAGATAATACCGCCACTGGCCTAAACTGATCTATATTATGACAAGAACCTGCTTTAGGGACCGGGACTACACGAGTCAGTTGCCATGCCTCCGGAGATGTTTCCACTTTTAGACAACTATTATAAATGTGTAATAACGGTTGTGCAAGTACAGACCGGCAGTCCTTGAACAAGAAAGCCGGGATAATAAGTGTCTCCGGCGCTGTCATCCCCACTACAATGAATATTTGCGACTTACTTTGTTTATATCCCTTATGAAGCGTGGCCTTACGTTTAATGTCTCGAATTAATTCCGG
This sequence comes from Pyralis farinalis, assembly GCA_947507595.1. Lineage (NCBI taxonomy): Eukaryota > Metazoa > Arthropoda > Insecta > Lepidoptera > Pyralidae > Pyralis > Pyralis farinalis. The sequence continues at coordinate 6,273,310 of OX382259.1, read as the reverse complement.
CGTGTACCACTCAGGGTAATGGTATCTTAAGTTTACACGCTTTTGCTTTTTAATCGGAACACAATCATTAAAAATATTGTTTAAAATATCATAAAATAAATTCAAAATAGATTCAATATCATTTAACTCATAAATCGGATTCCAGTCTATGGCAGCAATTCGTGAATATAATAATGGGAAATTTTCCTTAGTGAAGTTCCACTGGCCTATTGAGTTATTACTAACCTGTTGTGATAAGGCCGCCTTCGCCGCGGCCCGCCCCTTCACCTTCATTGATATATCCAGAGGAGGATGCTGCGCGTCTATCGGTACCAACGGATCACTCGCGACGCACACGCCAAACCCTCCAACGATGTTTGCACTAAATCAAGTTGACGACCATTGCAGTTAGGTATCTTGTTTCTTTGAACGAATTCACAATAAGTTTTAAAATACTCATAATAATTAAGAATATTATCACAACAAGAATATAAATTAAAATCTCCAATTACAATTACTTCGCTAAATTTAACACAATATTGTTCTATTATTCTAAATAATAACATGTATTGGTTCTCATTACCGTGCGGCGGAATGTAAACAACACAACATAGACATAAATATCTACCGCGGAGGCATACCTGCGCGCAAACGATCTCGAACGATTGCTTATCAATGTTTACATTGTCTGGTATCGGAACGCTCCGTAGCTCATAACGCGGTGTGGCGACGAGAAGCGCGCCGCCCTGCTTTCCGCATCATGGACTGAATCATTACATCCAGTCTCAGTTATTGCAAAAATGTCAGCACTCGAAGATGATATACCTCCATAGAACTTATCCAATTTAGTTCGTAGTCCCCTCACGTTCTGATAGTAAATGTCGATGATCTTACGAGGATTTTCGTGAGTTATTGTGTGGCCTACGAAAAAATATCCACTTGCTGTATTCCACATTAATTGGCTAGACGTCTGGATGACACAATTGTTTATAAAAACGTTCTGGGACTTCAATTCTGAATAAAGCATAGTCTCTCTCGGTTTTAGGCGTAATTTTCTCGATATGAACTGAGACCTCTTGACCGCAGATCTTCTTCACATATATTTCCATACTTTCTTTTGCAGTTTCCTTTCTTAGCCGCCATACTTGCAAAAATTTTTGTTCTCTGTTCCCTGAATTTCCACGACCTTCGTACTTCCTTTCCTCACTTCAGTATTAGAATATCTGCTCTTTCTTTTTGTCACTTTTATCCAGTCACTACTTTCTTGTAATGTTATACTCTCATCTTCTTCTCTTTCCAGCTCTTTGTGCTTCATCTCCAAACTGACCGGGGGTACTAAATTGGTTTGGGCTTGATACTCCATTGTTTGGGATTTATTCGCCGGTTTAGTGGCCGCACCCGTACTTTTAGTAAATTCAACTACCTTCACATTGCCTTGTGATATGAGTTTAGCAATTGATGTTGGTTGTTTTTCACTCAAACACTTTTCATCTTGTCTTTTCTTGTCAGCTAAGCAGTCTTCCAGATATTTATTTCTGTCCTGTAAAGATTTTACCAGATTTTCAAGTAATTCAGTATTGCTACTTTTTTCTTGAGCTACCGTCAGATTCTTACGCAGTTCTTGTAATTCGATCTCGGATTTAGTGAACCGATCTTGAAGCTGTGTGTAAGCATTCATCTGAACATCAAATCGTGAGTTCATCTGAGTTCTAAGCTCCCGTATTTCGTCCGGTAACTTCATGTCATTGTATGATATCGACGTGTCGGCGGGATTGAAACGAGTCCCTCCATGTTTACATAGCTAGGTGTAAAAGTTTTATTCTTCACACTTACACTAATCTCGCGGGAGTATGGGAGTATCACAGTTATCGCGTTTCGGGTTGCTGCGGGCACACTCTGGACAAATCCAAGAACTTTTATATTCCTGGGTAAGTTTTTCAAATGCCTCCAAAGTTATTCCCAAGCACTTTAGGTGGTATAGCTTCATGCATTTTTCTTTACAGCACTTCATGTAGGAAATATCAAAAATTACTGTATTACATTACCATTACATTTGGTTTCAATTTTTATTTTTTATTTATCAAATTCGATTCCGGTTCGTAGCGGGTAGCACACACGTTATACGCTCGCGACGGCGCGATATTATTATTGATGATGTGGAGTTACAAGAAAGCCAATATTCCGCTAAAATTAAAATGTCACTATTAAATTGCAACCTTGTTATAAATACTACCAAACCAATTAGCCGAATTACTACTAATATTTTGACTAAAATTTCGAGGTACTTACTGGAATGTGTTAGCATCATCATCATCAACCATCATCATTCGAGCGTTAATCCCGGTCGCGTCCTACGCTTTCGCTTCGGAGCCCAGGGTCCACTTTCCGGCATCACTCATAGTGATATCATTGGCACGTATATCATTCCTTACGACATAAGCCAGCACTTCTTGGAAGCTGTGATGCGAGCTTCGAGCTTTTTGCTCTTTGCTCGAGACAGACTCCAGCATCTCCCCTGCGTATTTTGTATCTCGCTATTCGCGGCGTGGAAGGCAGTAATGAGATGTGCACTAAGTGCGTTGCAGTGATGAGTGATTGACTGTGCCATTTTCAGCCGCCAACACAAAAGGTAGTACATCCAACACCCTCTGCAGACGTGCGGCCGCTATTGCCGGCTTTTTGGATGCTGTAAAGTATGCATTGTCGTCTGCAAACAGTGCAAGCATGACACGCCTTTGCGCCTCGGTCAGTTGAGGGATTCGTTGGTATACAGTACGGGAGACAAGCAACTGCCTTGGGGTACTCCTACTGTAATTAGCCGTGAGCTTGAAACACTGTCCTCCACCCGAACTGTGAAGGACCGTCCGCTTAAAAATGAAGCTATTAGGCTCACGAGCTGGGGTGGCGTGCTTGACTGCTCAATGAGCTTAAAAATAAAACCATTGTGCCACGCTCTGTCGAAGGCCTTCTCTATATCGAGAAACACCCCGATAGAGGTGCGGCCGTAGTTTCAATGGTCTATTAGTTCGTGAAACACTCGCATCAGCTGGAGAGTCGTGCTGTGTTGGTCTCAAAACCCGAACTGTTCGTCCCTAAGTTTAATGTAGGGACGAGGACGACTTAACAACAGACGCTCTACTATCTTAGAGCCGTGCGCCAATAGAGAAATAGGTCGATAGCTAGCGGCGTATCGACGGTCTTTCCCCGGTTTGGAGAGGACAATCACCTGCCCTGGCAGCCATCTGGTATTCTGGTGGGTTGGTGCACCAGATGCGTCAGGCTGTGCGAAAGAGCAAACGCGTGGGCGGTCCTTCCTGCGTTGTTAGTTGTGGAAGATCCCAAACAGGAGTCGTGGTGAGAGTTAAAGTTCCCCAAACATACCATCTCTGCAGTAGGGTACCGCTCTTGCGCTTCATCTGCCACCCGACTCATGTACTCAAAGAGCCGAGTTGTCTCCGTGTACCTAGTATGGGGTCGGTGTAGGCACATGTAAATACGGCTCTGAAGGCCCAGGTTTACATGCATCCAGAGGACGGGAAAGAAAGAATCCTCTAGGCAGCACAGATGGCGACAACATACATCCGAGCGGACAAACAAACAGACCCCGGCTTCCGCGAGGAAATTCTCCTCAAGCACATGACCGGGGTACTGGAGGTAGTACGTGTCCGCTGGACGCTGAATCTGTGTCTCCGTCAGGAATAGCATGGCGGGCCGTGACGTCTCAAGGTGTTGGTGGACGGCATTAAACTTTGAGTGGAGTCCGCGGATGTTAGCGAATTAAATCTTCAACAGGGTGGTGGGGGAGTGCACCGCTGTATGTATGAGTATTTATTCCTATTTGCGCTGTCATGAGAAGTGTAGAGAACGGAAGCGGGAGAGAATTGCCACGACATTGTGGAAGAAGTGCGGTGGACTGTTTCTTCATAAGTTTGTCGACAAAGGAGCCGTACTGATCCGTGGAACGGAAGGGTCTCCGCACTCCCCCGGAGGTAGTTGCCAGGTCCTCACAATTTCGTCACCAAACTGCATGATGATCTACCTCGAGATTATGCGCGGTATGCAAGGGCAGCCTCTTAAGGTGGCTAATCTTGATTAGGCCCTGTACTACACCGCGGGCGGCCAACGGAACAACTGGTTCAATGGGTCTCCCTGGCCGACGGGTTAGCTCAGTCCTTCTGACAATGGATAGATAGAATCCACCACTGCTCCTGCAATATGGCATCAACAATTCCCCCAGAACTGGTTATACACCAGCTGATCCCGAAACGCAACATACTCATAGGCACACCACTTCACGGGTATTTCTCCGTTTGTACGGTGGTAGCCAACCAGGCGGGTATTTACCCTATCACCTGCCGGTGATTTTTAGTATTCTATCTCCGTCACCGCACGGATGACGGACGTTTGCACAACGTTTCACGTTTGTCAATTCAATGACATAAAAAAAAGTCTCTATGTCCATCTTATTATTATATTTCAAACTTATATATTTTTTGTTAGCATATCGTAATTACTTTAATTAATAATTTTACAGGCTTCAAAGTTGCATTCGTGGTTTTTAAACAATGTGATAATGATGTTTTTGCATCGTTTTAAAATATTTTGTTTTAAAGGTAGGTGTGTTTACTCAATTGACTTTGACGTTTGGCTTTCGCGCTTTGTTATTGTTATTTTTGGTTAAATTCGGCGGGAAAGCGGTTAATGTCTTCATTTTGTTGCCCTTCCATAATCACCTCGTCAGTTAAAAAAAGTACTAATCATTACAGCTAGCCGTTATTTCTACAACATGAATCCTGAGAACGCAAGACCTTTCACTGTTTTCGTTGAAGGTAACATTGGAAGCGGTAAAACGACTTTTCTGGAACATTTTCGACAGTTTGAAGATATTACTTTACTTACTGAACCTGTGGAGCAGTGGCGCAATTTAAGAGGATGGAATCTCTTGGTAAAATACTATAATTGTTTACTTTATGATTTATTATAATAATTACACACGAGTACTACATATGACTTTCTCATAACCTATCATTTCATTGTTGTTGCATGACCTATTTCTTGATTTTCAGGACTTGATGTACAAAGACCCATCCAAATGGGCTATGGCTTTTCAATCGTATGTTTCCTTGACCATGTTGGACATGCATCAGAGATCTACGCCCACGCCAGTTAAGCTAATGGAGAGGTCAATATTTAGTGCAAGGTATTGCTTTGTGGAAAATATGATGAGAAGTTCAGTGCTGCACCAAGCAGAATTCGCCATACTTGACGAATGGTTTCGGTTTATTGTGAATCATATACCCATTGAGGCTGATTTAATAGGTAAGTTCTGTACATATCTTAATATTGTTCAGTTATGAGCTTAATACATTTAGAACATGATCACTTTTATGGAATAAATCGTTGAGAGATTTTACAGCAGCAATTACTTCAGCATTAAGCAGTCTGGTCAAATAAAAGACTAATTATAGATTCTAATATTGTCATAGCGATGATAAATACATACATTGTGTTTGATGTGTGACTCATGTCTTTACTATGTTTAGGTCTTTGGACTAACACACATTTGCAATCATGGTTTTTTATAGTGTATTTAAAAACCACACCAGCAGTGGCTCACGAGCGGATAAGGAAACGGGCTAGATCTGAGGAGCAGTGTGTACCTCTCTCATATTTAGAAGATCTGAACACACTGCATGATGACTGGCTTTTAAATAGGACATTTGGTGAATGCCCGGCACCGGTAAGATGTATTTAATTTACTTGTGTGTGTGAGACAAAAAATATACAGTGTCACTCTGCATCACAGTTACTGTAAATGTTAAATGATGCTGATCATGGCCTATCAATGAATGGATCTTTTGACATCAAGCTCTTGCGTGTTTCAGAAGTCATGTCTGTTTAGTTTAGACAGGCCAAGGCCATTGGCCTTTTGGAAACTTGAAAATGATTGCGCTTACTCTATGCTGCTCTGAGTGTAAAAAATAACTTTTAAAATTTATTGAAGAGGAAAGTCTGCTTCTTGTTGTAAAATGTACAATGAATGCTCTAGCAGGCCAATGATATTCTAGCTGGCCAACACTGTCTGTGATCGATGTAAACATGTAACAAGTATGTGGACCACATAATGAAAGATGGTAGATTGACTGTCGCAATGAACTTGGATTTTCTAAGAGTTGAGTTGAGACCTGGCAGAACTCTTAGAAAATCCAAGAGAATCAATTACTTACCAAAATTTTTGGTGCAAGCCTAGAAGTTTTCATCAAATGAAGGTGTACAGTAAATCAAAATTTTCAAAATCTCAAAGTATTAGTTTTTATAACCAATATGGAAACTTTAGAAAGCATAAATGCATACAGCCATATAGAGATTACATTTAAAAATAAAATATATTCTTGTACAGTTAAGTGCATGTAAAGCCTAACATTTTAACCTTTGTAGTGTTCTTATGCCATACAGAAGAGTTACAATCACACTTTGAGCATCATGCATGGTCTTGAATTTTGCTCTCTTACTGATGTTGAGAAATAAATATGTCTAAATTTTGCATGTACAATAGTCTCTTAAGATTCAAGTTACAAATGTTTTCATCAAAACCTAAAAGTCAAATAAAATTAGGATCCCAAATGTTCATGACGTGTGATCACTTCATCAAAATGTAATATTCACTATGGGAGACCACACTGAAGATACTGCAGCTATTGTTATATAACAATATTCTGGCCTCAGATGCAATGTCTTTAATCCTTATGCAATACTTTTAAGTGCTGAATGAACTTATAACATTCGAGTATAGGTACTTTCATAATATGATGCAATCATGATTCAATACATGTTTCTGTTATTAGCTCTATGCTAGGAGTTGATAAGTTATGATATATATCATATATATGAGATTCTCTATATGTATAAAAAAAAGAATAAAACAGTTTGCAACAATCTATGTTTGAGTTTGTAATTTGAATTTTGTTAAATCTCTTATGAAAAGTGTATATGAATGTCAGGCTGCAAACATTTTGGTCTGTAATTATACCCTAAATTTTTTTCTTTTAGCCTGGTGCATGTGGTGCCCAATCACTTTGTTAATTACATGTGCAAATGAGGTTGGTTTTGGCTCTGAAGTTGATGCACTTAACCCTTAAGTCCTTTGTCTGATGGACTAACATATTTAAGTATATTAGTTTGATAATTATTATTCTTATCGTACACCTGAATGTTTTTTGTGAGTGATTTATTAACAAAATATCATTGGTTTTTGAACATAGTTGATTTTTGTTTTTGGTAGAATGACCTGCAGTCCATTAAAGTGGTCCTTTTCTTCAACTCCTCTTCGCAGCTTAATCACATCAGAAATCACCATTATATGTTTCCTAAATGTAGTATTGTATGTAATACGGGATTACCTAAGCAATTACCTAATATTAAAATAATAGTTTCTAGTAATGCAATGTAGGCTTCCAATATCAATTAACAGCGAGTACTGTGAAGATGTGATTGGTTTTGCATTTAAAGATAATGATGAGCCACTTACCTCCTTATTAAAAGTTAGTTAAGGTTTTTACAAATATGTTATGTTAAATTAAAGATTTTCTATCTAAGTCTATTGTATCAACTTGCAATTTGAATGTTCCAGGTTCTGGTACTTGATGCAGACTTGGATCTGTCACAGATCACTGATGAATACAAGAAGAGCGAACACCAAATTTTAAGGAAAGCCGTGGACGTGGTTATGAGATCGCCAAACAAACACAGCCCTAAGAAACCCATCACCAGTTCACCTATAAAGATAGTACCACAGTTTGGGTTATAATATTGACTGAATTAGTTTAGGACAAATATCATTTCCATCAACTTGTATGTTTCCACCAAAATTTTTCTTGTTTTATTCTTTATTTTTTTTTTTCTGACAAATTGTGGCTAGAATTGAACGAATGAAGAACTACTTGAAGACAGTTTGGATATTAAGAGGATATTAGTAAAAACTAAAAACAAAGATAAAAATGTAAGATCACAATTGACAATTTATGGGCAGCAAAAGATCTTTTACTATACTGCCTCTAAAATATGAATATGATGTTAATTTTTACGACTCTGATATAATGTTAGATTAAATGTTTGTAAATACATTTACAAGTTGCAAAATCAAATTTTGTATGCTAATTTATGTGAACGGAAAATATTCTCAAATCTGGATATAGAGTAGATACAATTATGAAAAGTATCTACTGACTTTTGAAATGAGAAAAAACTTCGTGTCTACCAGTGAATTCTCGGCTTCATAATAAATGTGAAATGATACATCACAATCTCATTGTGACACTGTACAGATTGATCTACATAAAATGTATAATTTTATTATTATTTTAACCTGAATAATGGGTTGATCCAAATATGAAAAGTATGTAGATACTAACTAATATAATTGTGTGATAATATTATCCCATACAATCTCACTGTTTGACGCTGCCTGTGAGAGACCGGAATAAAAACAAAACCTAAAATGTTGATAGCAATTACTGCTGGTGACACAATATGGGTTGCACATGAAATTTGTCTGCTCTCGGCACTGACAGAATGAATGGCGTTAAAATAGTTTTCAAATATGATTTGGAACAAATTTTTTTTTTAAGCAATAGTTATAAGTTTTTTTAAATTCGGAATTTGATAAAATTTAGTGCCTTGAATAAACAAAAGCAACATAAAAAGTTCAGATTTAAATTTGAATAAATTATTGTTCCCTAATTTTTGCATTTAAACAATAGTTATAGGTTTTTCTGATTTCTGAATTTGATGTAATTTAGTGCCTCAAATAATCAAAAGTAACATAAAAAGTTCAGATTTAAATTAGAATAAATTAATGTTCCCTAATATATTTAGTGTATGTACATATAAACATTGTGTGTGTGGTTGGGTATTATTACTGATAAATTATAAAATTTTAAATAACTCTGCATTTAATTGAATACATTATTTAGCTAAAGTGCTGCATTTTAATACCAAAGCAAACGGCTTACTGTGTCTGTGGAGTTTTGCAACACTAGGGGCAACATTGTCCATTGCTGTACCAATTTTAGTAAATTTTTCGTCATGCAACATTATCTATAGGAGACGAGAGAATATAAATTTGCTAAGTTGGCTTCGGAGATTATCTATGTTATCATAAATAGTACTAATTAGCATGTTTATTATGATAACAAAGAATACCTATTTCTAGTTATATATTTTTCCATACACGGGAAACAACAAGAAATTGCTGATAGCTTGTTTTTTAATCGCCTTCCTAGCGTCCTCCCGTTTATTATCCATTAGCATTAGCGGATTTCACTGCCATCAGACCTCCACAACCCAGAGGGGAAATCAGACCTATCTTAGGTTAGGTCACATGTTCATTGAAGAGCGAGTGATAATTACAAATATATAAAACCGAAAACACGAATTTAGTGGTACATACCCACACGAGGATTTGAACCGGGACCGTCTAATAATAGGCCAGATCAATATCTACTGGGCTACGGCTATCACATTTTTTTGTTTATTGTCACAGGGGTGGGGCAAGGAGGGTCGGTATTTACGTGAGAAGAAAAAAAGACGATGTAAATTTCGACAAGAGTTTAATGAAATAGAAGAAGTACAGACGTTAGGTCGTATTTAAGATTGTGGTTTCCGCTACGTTTACTCTCGAAACTTATCTTCTCTCAGAGACCCGCCCGGGCACGCCGTTGTTCGGGGTTGGCGAGCTGCGATGTGGCGGAGTCGCAGCTGCCACTCGTCCGTGGAGCGCGGTATTGTCAGCTCATCAGCGTCTCCACCCGTACGGAGGAACCCTGCAACGCACACGTCCAGAGGGTCTGTAGCTGGCCCCGCCTTGCCTCTCGACTGTCTTCCCGCCTTCGATGCTAGCCGCGTAGAGTGAGAAAAACGCCTAAGAGACCAACTAACAATCTAGGAAACAAAAATTCAGAAGGTTGGATACAAAATGCATCAGAAGGGCTAACATAAGGTTAGCTGTCGCTTGAAGAGCTTAGTGAGATTGTTATGCGATAAAATAAAGAAGACTATTTAACGAAATGTTCGCGGGGACAAATAATATTACGTCAAATATCAAAACAAATATAAGCAATTATAAGGTGGGATTGAAGATCCGTTATCGAAATATATTTTTCTCTCAATATGAGTAGGTAGGTAAAATATGTAGGTAGGTAGTCGACATACATTATAATAGTTTGCTAGTTAAGACTGCTTTCATTAAGCTCTTACCCCACACGATCCATTCTCTTATATGTGATCTTTTTCTATTATAATTTTATACTACTACTGACAATGGCACCGCCCCCTGTGCTACATAACGCAGCGGAGGAGCTATTTAACATCAGGGGTCTCCACTCAAACCGAATGCTGTCCATCAGCATCCAGAGACAGCTAAGCCAGCCTTGTTATTTTTGACAGAGACAGATATCCTCACCTAATGATGTCTCGTACCTGAAGATACCCAGGCTACAAAGTGGAACACAATTTTGTGCCACGAGCCGGTGTCTGCGTTTACGTCCGTGATGATATCTTGTTACCGACGCCTTGGCGGATTTGAAGCGATGGTCCTATCTATGGCTATGCGCAGATTTCAGGGATCATATCGGTATCCATGCGTGCCTATACAGGTCCCATAGCGGTAACCGTCTGGGGAAGTACCTCCACCTCACAGAAAACCGCAGCCAAATAACTCCCTAGAGGGTTGTTGTGTTCCTGCGTGTGAGTGAGGTCACTAGTATGCCCCCAAGGATATGCTGTGTAAGCAGCAGAGGAGGCATCGCGCGAGTGATACTTAATATATCACTAGCGTTAATATGCTACGGTACCCGCTTTACATCAGGTGGGCCGTGTGCTAGTATGCCTCCCGACGTAGTATAAAAAAACAGAAACGGGGCATCTTGAGCACATTCAAACGACGACTGATATTATACTCTAACAGCAACAACAACTTCCGCTGAAATTATGGTTGTAGGCGATTTAGCTAACATGATATTACAAAAATATTATGTAAAACAATACATATTTCCGATTCACACACTGTTAGCGATTTTTGTGTGAATCGTAACATATATAATTAATCCATTCATGTCGGTAGATGTAATAATTGAATAACTAATGTAAGACAAATATCACCTTAGTCTTCCTGCGACCACGGACGCTGCAAAGCGTTCGAAACGTCAGGTTCAACAAAATAAATAAAACACGCGATACTTCCGTTAAACATTGTTTAATTCAATTTATTATCATTTCGTACTTCTACTTTTCGAAATCTAAGTTGTATGCTATGTGTAGAATACATTCCATACCTACATCTAATCCACATATGAAGCGAGGACATGCCGTATTTGCGCAAAAAGTCCCCATTTATCGTAGCTCCTCGATTAGAAGGTATACCCCACAGCGTTACGCCTAGCATCGGTATACTTGGCGTCGTTATATCGAGCGATATACAGTTTCGCGGTCATCTGGTAAGCAAGGCTAAGTTGGCGTCCAAGAACATTGGTGTGATCAATAGAGCTAAACAATACACCTCAACATCGCCTTCAATTTTATAAGGCCCAGGTCGGGCTTCACATGGAATACTGTTTACATCTTTGAGCCGGCGCGCCATAATATTTGGTTACTCCATTTGATCGCATACAACGTACAGCAGTTCGTATCGTCGACGAACCAGTGATCTCCGCTCGGCTGGACTCGCTTTGTACACGAAAAGACGTTGCTTCTCTTTCTGTACTGTACAAATTGTATCATGGGGAGTGTTCGCAGGAGTTATTCAACTTAATACCAGCCGCTGAGTTCCAATATCGTACAACTCGCCAAATACTTAAATTTCACTCTCACCATTTTGATGAGAGCCAATCCACTACAGTACGCTTTTTGAGGCATTTTCTACCACGTACGGTGAAATTAATTACCCTTAGCAGTGTGAACAAGTGCGATATGGAAGCCTTCATGAAAAGAGCCGATGTTTCCCTAAAAAGGCTGGCAACGGATCAGTGACCGTTTGGTGTTGCTGGTGTCTATGGGCGGTGGTGAACACTTACCATCAGGTGACCCACATGCTTGTTTCCCCCCACTATTATAAAAAAAAAAAGCGTGGAGTGATCTGTTAGCTACGAGAGCTAATAAAAGTGTCAAGGTTATGTAAGTTACACTACTGAAAGGGCAGTGAATGAACGATTATAATATTTTAAAAAGAAGATTTAAACAGATTATGAAAGACAAGAAAAAGGAATGCAAAGACCAGTATAACAGAAAACTCCCCAGGATACCGATGTAAGGTAATTCTGAGGGCTCATACACCTTCTAATCGAGGAGCTGCGATAAATGGGGACTTTTTCGCAGTAAACGCACACACTTGTGTCTTTAGGGTATTAAGTTGAACTAAATTACTACTACCTCAATCCCAGACCTGTTCTAGTGATATCTCAATTTCAGACACAAGCTGTGATCGGCACTCATTGACGCAATCCCGAGAGATATTGGCTTTACCAGTGTATCTTGCGTCCATCGTACTGTCATCTGAATAGCAATTAATGTTAAGCACGCGCCACAGGTCATTAATATGCAGAAGGAACAGAGTGGGAGACAACACACAGCCTTGTGGGACGCCAGCGTTCAGGGGCAGTGGATCCGAGCACGCACCGTCAACTACGACCTTGATGCTCCGCCCAATGAGAGAAGTGCTTTGTACCACACCCGATCGAATTGGCGATCACTTATCAGCTGGCGTTCCTCTTAGTAGTCTAAGAGTTGCTGGTTGACGAAATTTTCCATGATTTTGGAAAATATGGAAGTTATTGCTATACGCCTATAGTTGAACGGATCCTAGTAATCACCTTTTTAGGGATCGAGTATACCAAAGCCTCCTTCGTGAGCTGGGATCCACGCCAAGCGAAAAGGAGTACCGAAAGAGGCGCGTTAGAAGTGGATCTAACCCCGGAGCACACATCTTCAACACAATGGGTGGAATTCTATCCCGCCCGGACCGCTCAACTTTTCCGAATCCGCTAGAATGTCCAGGGAGATGAGGGCTCTACAGGGACAGCTTTTTGCGAGAAATGAATTTCAGGCATAAAGGTCTAACACCGTGGGATGGTCCAGAGAGTCCAGGAGATCAGTTTTCTCCTTTGCAGTATGGGCCAGCGATTCGTCCATTTGTGTAACTGAGGAAACGACGACTGACAGAAGTTACCCTGAACAGCTATGGCGAGAGGCCATAGGAGTCTCTCGCCAAATTTGCTAACAAATTATGACCTTGCCCTCGCGATGCAACCCTTCAAAAACCTGGCAGCGTTGTAGCTTTTTGTACTATCATATCTCTCACTTCAACATCGCACTATTTGTTCCTGATCTTCATACCATATTTTTGTCGCCATTTTGAAGTAAAACTTCTTTACGCACGCTTGACTTGGTAAGTAAGTTGGTGAATGCGTGACGAGAGCGTTACGAAAAGTGTGATCGGGCGAGGCGAATGGAAGTTGTTACGTTTCATATATTACTGTAGGGGCAAGAGAGAGAGGTGCGAGCACACATTTTCTTTCTCTCATAGCGAGTTAAGTATTCTTATATCTACAAGTAAGACACTGCAGGCCTATTGTCTGTATCACACTATGGAGCTAAAGAAGTTTTACTTCAGTCGTGTGGTCTAAAGCACACTCGATTTTTTTAAACAACCCGGCTAATCTTGTGTCTACAAGAAAGTGGTCCAACATCGATACCCCGATAACTATCATAATATCTACGTCATACTCCTCTCTACATGCCTTTGCCATGTATACATATGGATCTTTTTGTGACTCAACGTAGTGTTCGTCACTGCAAGCATCCTTTCTTCAAATTACATTACCAGAGTGCACTCTATTGTGTATGTATAGATCGCCATCAAATAGGAATGTAACTGGGTTCCTATGTTCATTGGATGCCCTTCTCAATGATGTCAAATATAACAAAAATGTTATGATTTTAGGTGACATGAACATTAACATTATGGATCAACTTTCTGATAACCGTGCCAGCAACTACTTAGAAATGCTGTCGAATCATGGCCTACTAGCTGGTCACACTCTAAATACAAGAGTAAATAGCTGCTTAGATCACGTTATCACAGGCATGGATCCCTCTAAGTTGTCAGCAACAATAGCCATATTAGATACCACCATTACAGATCACTTAATGACATTTATTAGCATTCATTCAAACACAAAACGGACAACACGAACAGCCACAAGGACTATTACTGACTACACAGGTGCGCTAGATACTATACGAGAACTTAAACCTTCTGAACTCATGTCAATTGAACATCCCGAAAAATTAGCTCAGGCAATCATAAATACAATATCTACATCTCTAGCACGTAATACGAAAACCATCAAAGTACCACACAACAAACGGATCTTAAAACCTTGGATAACTACTGGAATGTTAAAGTGCATAAATAATAGGAACAAACTTCAAAAGCAACTACACCTTGAACCTACTAACACAATTTTACAAATTACTTATAGGAGATATCGCAATCATTGCAATAACTTACTTAAAAAACTAAAACATCAATATGAGAAGGATCAATTAGCTAAATCTAAAAACAACAATAAACTATTATGGAAGTCTATTAAAAGTATAACAAATCTTAACGTCACTAAATCAAGTAACCAGGAATTACTAAATATTGCGGATTCAGAAATAGAGTCTGCTAATTTAATAAGCAAACATTTTATCAACGTGGGAAGAACACTTGCTAATGACATATCACCCAATCCTGACACTGTGGATCACAAGAAAATACTAAATTCTTTACCTTTTGTTGCTAACTCGATTGGTATTATGGCACCGGATCCATTAGAGATTGAAACAATTATTACGGGTCTGAAGTCTGATTCCGCCTGTGGTTGGGATAAAATACCCACAAAGTTTATAAAAATGGCTAAGCCTGAACTCATCCCAGTTCTAAACTATTTGTTTCATCTGTGCTTCAGGGAGGGAGTTTTTCCTCAAGTCTTTAAACGTGCAATAATTCATCCAATATATAAAAGTGGAGATAGAGATAATATAAACAATTATCGACCGATATCCGTTCTTTGCGTTCTCTCCAAAATTCTAGAAAAATTAATAAATAAACGGCTAGTGAATTTTCTAAATAAATATGACATTATCTCTGACTCTCAATTTGGCTTTCGGGAAGGTAGAAGTGCCGAAAATGCAGTTCAAACTTTAACTAGCAAAATAATCGACTTTATAAATACCAAACAGAAAACCCTATGTGTGTTTTTAGACCTCAGTAAGGCGTTTGATACTGTCTCTATTCCCATCCTACTAGAAAAGCTTGATAAAGTTGGAATACGTGGTTCGTTTCATACTCTTCTGACTGACTACCTAAGAAATAGAACCCAACAAGTGAGATTGGATGACCTCATTTATAGCACAGTTGAGTCTTCATCTCTGTATGGAGTTCCACAAGGTAGCGTCCTTGGTCCCACATTATTCCTCATATATATAAATGACCTTGCTGGATTGAAACTTGAAAATGGCTCAATACTTTCTTATGCTGATGATACGGCACTTCTTTTTCACGGACGCAGCTGGGAGGAAGTATATAATAAGGCGGAAACAGGTCTCCAAACAGTAACTAAATGGTTAAAATATAACTTATTAACATTGAATATTACTAAAACTAACTACATCACATTCTCCATACGTAACTCCCTGCAACCACGTGATCACTTACAACTAACTGCACATTCCTGTAATAATCCTATTGGTGATCAAACATGCAACTGTTTAAAGTTAAAAAAAGTTACTTCGATCAAATATCTTGGTGTTTACATTGATCAACAATTAAATTGGCATCGACAAATTGAAAACTGTACCGTACGTGTTAGAAAATTAATATGGTTATTTAAGTATCTGAGACATATTGCTGACAGACAGCTGCTGATCCACGTATATAAAACTCTGGTTCAGTCAGTAGTCAGTTACTGTTTGCCTATTTGGGGAGTTGCCGGCAAAACAAAACTTATTCTACTTGAACGCGCTCAAAGATCACTTCTGAAAGTAATATTAATGAAAAAAATTACTTACAGCACTGTTAAGGTATATGAGGAATGTAATGTTATGACCATCAGGCAACTCTATATTTTCTTATGTATCTTAAAAATTCACAAAATTACTATTCCAGATGCAAATATTAATCTAAAGCGAAATCCCTATAATGTCATACGCAATAAACCAGTAAAAACAAGTTTTGCAAGCAACCAGTTTAATACAAAATCAATAACACTATACAATAAAATAAATCGAATATTAAATATCTATAATATGTCTTTCATAGAGTGTAAGAGAGCATTAACTGCTTGGTTAAAACAATTGGACTATTTCTCAACGGAAAACTTGTTGCAGAGTTGAGTTGATAAGCGAGTGTGATTTAATATATTTAACATAAATACCACAGTAGATGTATGTATATTACTTGGATATTGTTTGTTTTTTATTTCTTTGTGTTTTTTTTTTTTTTTTTCTCTTTTGTTTAAATATTTTTTGTACCAAATTAGTATTGTTTGTAAACATGTCACAGTTGAGACTTGAGAGGAGCGGCTTTATCCTAGTACAGGTTTTTTATAAACTTAATTGGATAAAGCCCACATTTATTTGTAATGAACTTGTAAATACCAATAAATCATTTATATTTATATATTTATATTTCTACACATATATTTAACAAACATTCACCATTCATTCCTTCATCTCCTAACTTTCCTAAAATCCTTTCATATCTATCACGAAGTACACACCCATCCATTAAAGTCACCTAACAATTATCCTCTAATTTTCTTCACATTTTCCAAGTTCATCTCTAACATTGTCCCAGAACTCCTCCCTGACTTTCTGTGCCTTGGCCATAAACTTTGGACGTAAACGCAAAAGACAAATACTTTTGTCAGGCCAAGTTTTAACCTCCTCACGCATACATAAGCTTTCACGCAATCGTTCAGTTTGTTTGATTATACAACTCCCACTCCTTGGCAACTTCTCTCAGAGTTGGTAACTCCGGACAAGTATCCATAATACTGCCCATGAGTGGTCATTGTACAGCCTTTCTTCTTCGTTTCTGTCACACCTAATATATCATCTTTTCTGACAGCCATCATCTCGCTTTCCTCATTCTTAGTATCTACCCCTCCGCAAACATTGAAGGTTGCGAACTGGCTTCTCAGCCCGCTGTTTGCCTCTACTAGGCGGGGAGACAAGATGTGACGCGTGGTGTAAAACAAGTGTTATTCGATAGGGAAATATTAAAACGAAAGAATAAAAATATACAAGCTTTTATATATTTTTTATATAGCTTTTATTTCCTCTAATTTGTAAGAGGCGGTATATGTATCTGCATTGGGTTGTTTTTCAGATTATGATAAAATTAAAATAAATTAGTCGAAATTATTAGTTGTCAACACGTATGTAGCCGAAATCCAAGAATTTGCCACACTATAGAATTAAGTTATTGCTTGATCACTGAATTCGGCTGATAAAACAACTACTGGATGATTTCTGCAAATATATATTTTGTGTACCAAGTTATCTATATCTGTTATGTAAAATTTGGATACAATTTGTCACACTCACAATATTTTACAAATAATCTATATCTAGATAGGTAAGTGCATAAATCTACAGATTGTATCATTGAATCACTCTTTCCATAACATATTTGGATTGAAGGATCCTAGAAATATTTATCAATAACTTCACACCAAATCCTTTGAGGGGTAAGCAGAGAGAACCGAGCGCCACATGACTCCTTACACACTTCACTCGATTCTTAAACATTCGTACCTCTTATGCACGCTTGTATATCTGTTTCGTAATTCTTTCTACATGTCTGAACCTTTCAATTCATTATTGTCAGTAGTACTCTTTCACTCTCTCTACTTTCACTCGTAGTTCTACATTTGATTTTACTACGACATTAGCAGTGCGGTGTCCCTTCAATCCTTGATGAAAGTACATCCAACTTATACAATCTCATCCACTTGTTCCACCAATACTTCATCATCAACCATAATCCTTACATTGGTTCTGGTTTCTTCTTTTTCAAATACCGTTACCTTTGTTTTCTGCGTATTGTGACCAGAATTTGTAGCTCTGCTGGTGTTATTGCTACTAATATCGTCAGTTCATAACTAGTTCATAACAGTTCATAACTAGGTCACCCATGCACAATTCTACATTCGTTGACCTTATTCTCTGCATACAATTATCGAGGTACAGGATGATCAGTCGAGCAGACAGCATGCAACCCTATTTGACACCAATTTTGATATCATACCAGAGTAACGTGCTGCCATTTATGCTCACACATGCTGAGCAATTGTACACAGCATATCACGGAGTAGTGTATCGTCAATGCCATATCTCGGCAATATGGCCTATAGTTCCTTTCGCACAACCCTATCAAAGCTTTCTAAAGTTCTACAAAATCGTAGAAAACATCAATGGCCAGATGCTTCTCTATATTATTGCGAAGTCCGAAAACTTCCAAAATCCAATATACAGCCAAATTGTAAAATATGAAAGCAGACAAACATCTAGTGCTACGAATAGAGCGCCGCCGCTGTAAAACGTCGTGTAGGAGCCTTGCCCGACTGCAGTAACAAGTGTACTACCATGCAGTGGGCGAGCACGGCACGAGGAGGAAAATCCGTTTCGCAACCTGGAACATGGCATGCTAAGTGGACGCGTGAAGGAGCTGGCCGACGTGCTCTCCAGACGAAAAGTGGCCGTGGCATTCCTGCAGGTTTAGAAGCCAGCAGATCCCAGCTCATTGGGAATGTCGTCATACTTCGTAATACGAACGAAGTTTCTTTTTTTGTTACAATAAAGTTTTAATACTATTATTGAATAAGGTTACATTAACACTTTGACGTGTATTTATATATTAGAAATATGTGTATTTGTTAAAGAACACACTGAACATTTTTCCAAAAAAAGTACATCTAAAAAAAACTTGAGAGCACAATACAAATATGATATGTGCACAGTACAGTCATCAAGTCAAATGTTTGACAAAAGTGCGTATTATTATGGTATCAAGGTGTATAACAATTTACCAGGACATATTAAATGTGCAGATGGTGTCTCATTCAAAAAAGTATTGAAACAGTGGTTACTATGTAAATGTTTTTATAATTTAAATGAATACTTTAATGAAATTAATGCATGATGCTAAGAAAACATATATAGATTTAATAATGATTATTGTGCAATTGCTTTATAATTTAAACGAATATTTCTCGGAAAGGACTTAATTATCATATTCATATTCGTATTCGTAATGCTTAATTTTTGTTATATGATGAGTATTACTACTTACAATCAATTATTGTACGTCCGAAATGGGCAACTGTTGTTCTGTTCTTATAGTTATAACATCATTTGTACACAGTTTTAAGCAATAAACAATATCTAATCTAATCTAATCTAACAATTCCACCGTCAATAATAGCCCATTTTAAAATTATCAAATTGTTAAAACAATTTTTTTTTCATCGATTTCGATAGATTTAATCAATTGACAACCCTAAAGTTAAAATTATTTGTCAACCCTAAACATTATAGTTCTCATTTTTTCAAAACATTCTTTGCTCAACAGTCTTTCATTTTAAAATTCCATTCCATATATTGTATAATCAAAGAGTTGCAATCATTCCATAATGATTGCAACTCTTTGATTATACCCGGTTATAAGCAAATCATCAACATATATTAAAATATATACTCTACTAACTGACTCCGCATTATAATACGATACTTTCTGTTTTAGTAAAAACCTTGACTTATTATAAAATTTTTCATACCAATAACGAGGTGCTTTTTTTAGACCAAAAAGAGCCTATTTTAACTTACATCTAGTCGAGCCAAAATTTTCAGGTAAAGTTAGAAAAGTTCTAAAAGTGGCAAGCGTCCCGATCTTCTGAAGATCATGATGTATAAATAGCCGCGACAAGATTCACTAAAAGAGCTATAGTCAGAGCCAAACAGGAGCCAAACGAGACTACCACGGCAACCTATTAAAGAATTTATTTCAAACAAAAAACACATACAATAACAATTGCGTTCGTAAACAACTGCGATAGTATTAAACTGTATTGCAGCTGTTGTATTATGCGCGGTGAAAGAGAGATGGCACACATATTTCTTCGAGCTGCTGAACAAGCAGCATAAAGAGGTGCAACCACCAGTGCTCCCTCCTAATCTGCTATACTAATTTACTAATACATAGTTTAATATATGTAGCCACTAATTTTTTATTCACAAATAAATGACACCAGTCATTTGGTGACCAATGATCCAGTCAGTCATATGACTTGTGTCATTTGTGACCCTAAAATGCCGGTTAAGCTGAAATACAGGTTTATAAATCCATCATTAGACCTGTCCTTTTGTATGACAGCGAACTGTGGCCCGTATTTGAGCGGCACAAGCGGGAACTGCGTGTTACGGAGAATATGCTGCGCTGGATGTGCGGATTATCACGATAGGATCGCGTAAGGAACTCGCGGTACTATATTTAATTAGTAGCTTCTTCGTCCCTTCCCTTCTATGACTGAAGGGAAGTACATACTTGTATATTCCCTTAATTTAGACTGAGCATCAACTTTGTTCAAAAACAAAGTATTGTATATATACGTAAAATGTACAAAAAGATAAGACTGTATGGGCATATTACCTTTGCCTGCTACATATTTATTGAAATTAGATTAATCATCATCACTTTTCATGTCACCGCAGTATGTCAATTTCAATTCTTACTCAATCAGTCATATGTTTACATTTACATGCCGATTTGTATAAAATTCATATTGAATAGATTTTTAATCAATAAAATGATGTACATACTCTAACTTTAAATTAATTTATACAAATAACTTAGATCAATTTATTTTTATTCATGTTACTTGACGTTTGTGATGAGTTCCTGTTGTGGCAATGAGTTGATTTTCAGTTCGGTTCTAAGCGAAGTTATTACTAGTAATTTAAATCTATTTTTTTATTTATATAATTATACATGTAATTATTGGGGTTTGTTAAGTGTTTTAACCCTGATCAGTGTGCTATTATTGACGGCAATTCGTATCAAATTCGCGAGGACAGTTTTTGCGCCTCATACAAATATTCGAAAGGAAAAGTATAAGCAACCGAACTAAGGCATCTTACTGAGGCGTTATATAAGGTACGTATTTGCATAATTTAAATACAAGAGTAGTTCTCAGGTCGGGGTCTCGTAACAGAGGTTCCATATAAAAATAGTTGGTTATGTTAGGACCTATTTTAGCCTACTGTAATGGCTATTCTAAGTTTTAAAAATGTTCAACGTCGAAGGTTATGGCGGGAGGTAAAATAACCTCACCTAAAGGGCCATATGATAGCGAACTATTTTATTTACTTGCTTGTTTACCATAATGTTTATTCAACATCATAAATATTTTCAATATAGGAAATGAATTGATGCTGGTAATTTTACTACTTTGTAGGAAGTTGGGAAAGTGGAGAAATTTCCTGCCAGAGGCAAGTAGTTTTTAAATATCAAAAGTCTAAATCTTCATTATTTTTTTTATTATTTTTTCCAGAAAAAGGAATTAGTTAATATCCATTTAGAACAAAGAGGAGAAATCCCTATTTAACCCTACAGGTTCTGGGTGGTCTAATCAGACCACTCGCTTATGACATATATACTGAATAACGGTAACAGCGGAACTCGGCGGGTTAAGAAATCCTCTATGCAACAGTTTGTGTAATAAATTCCTTGCTGTGCTATGATGTTCTTTATATAATTCTTTTCTTTATAAAATACTAGCAACCCACCATGGCTTTCCTTGGGTGCCATGTCGACACTATATTGTTTTCAGTGCGGAGTGATTAATGTTTAGTCAGCATTTGCAATGTAAGCACGCACAAAAATATGTTTTATACAACATCACATTACAAATCTTGAAAATTCTCGGCTTCTATTATAATTTAAATAAATAGATAAATGCAATTTGACCTAATCTGCTTTGTGTGTTTCTGCCTCGGCTGCTGCGGTTGTCCGCCATCTGGAACAGAAGCTGCAGCCACCACCGTTACTGCCACAACTGTCCTGGTCGTCGCTGCAACACTTGTTTCGCCTCTCCACAAGGCATCCTCAGCTTATAGATGCAAATTTTTTGTTAGGCGGAATTTTATCTTTAGTGTTACAAAGTGATTTGAGTGAATTATGGGTTTTGAGACTAACATATATGTTATTATTTCTAAATATGTGAACTATTTTGTCAGTGATTTTTCCCAGGTGTGACAAATTCTACAATACTCTGTCTTTTTATGCAATAATTTATTGATGGTAGATTTGGAATAACCGTTTGACTTCGCAACCTGATATATTACATCAAGTTGTTGTTGTTGTAATTATCCTTACTTAATGTAACGCTCATCAAATGGTGTATCATAATTTTATATGCTGCGAGCTTGTGTTACCAAGGATGGCTGGGTGACGCGGGAATCGCGGCAGTGGTATGAGCGGTTATGGTTAAATGTTAAAAGTAAAGTGAACTATTTTGTTCTATTTCTAAAGCGAATTTAATTTAAGGGTGAATTTTATATAATTTGGAACCAAAGAAATCCAATTGACGATTGGTACCTGTCCAACATAATTATGAGAATATCGTCGACATATCTATAAGAATATGTGTGATTTACCGATTATGTGTTCCCATTTGTAATTACCCATAAATAACTCTGCCATCAATGGACTAAGAGGGGGCCCCAATGCTAACCCTTCTTTTTGAAAATAATGTTTATTATTAGTTGGAAATAATTTTGAGACATGCAAAGTCTTGTCAGTCATAATATGTTATCTGTCTCATCTGGATGAATGAATTTATTTTCTAAAGAGGACTTGAGGATTTTTAGACTATCCTCGTAAGGTAGTTTAGTAAATAAACTTTCAATATGGAACGAAAATAATTTGGAAGAAGGGGTTAGTGTTAAGTTTTTATACTATCTAATAAATGTAAACTATTTTTAAGACTGTGTTTTGGCTCAAAAGATATCTTTTCACGGATATGTACATTAAGAAATTTTGCCAACTCATAGGTGGAAGCTCCAATCTACAACACAATGGGCCTTATTGGAATATTGACTTTATGTAATTTTGATAAACCATAAAGCATAGGAGAATGGGGATTCATGGGAATATTTTTGCATATGAATTATCTGGAAAGATATATTTAGAGTTAATTTTAATTGAGCCAAATATTTGTTGATGGGATCTTGACTTACCATCAAAAAGCTGTCTGTCTATAAAACATCATTGAATTTGGAATTATACTCATTACGGTCCATGATGACTAACGTATTTCCTTCATCCGCTTTACATAAAACATTATTTTCAGTCAAAATTCTTTGCCTGACAGATACCAACGCCTTGGCTCACTATTAACGGTATTTTTATTTGGAAAACATTTAAATTATGGGGTGTTTTAAGAAATTATCTTTTTTGTTTCTAATAACAGCGACCTCCGCGTCTTTTCAAGGGATGTTTGTGTTATTTTTGGGGGGATACTGTACTTAAACCCTTTTCCAAAAGGGTGATTTCCTGGTTAGTAAACTGTGTATTTGATAAATTTTACTACTGCCTACTGTACGCGGTTCCGAATATTTCGACAAATACGCTGCGAGTTTGTTATACCTCGAAAAAATCACTGACAAAATAGCTCACATATTTGCTCTCAATTTCCATAAGTCACTGAAATGACTTTGTAACACTAAAGATATAATCCCGCCTAATAAAAAAACCGGCGTCTATAAGCTGTTCTGCGATTAATGTGAACATGTTTATGTAGGTCAAACTGGTCGTAATTTTCAAAAATTTTTTCACGAGCACGTGTTGGCGTATAAAAACAATCGCCCAGAAAGGTCGCACTTCACCGAACATCTCATATAAAAAGGACGTAGTTTATCCCCCACTAATATATATCAAAATTTACACACCATAGATAAAGGGTTAAAATTAAATAGGGGACAATTAGAAATTATTAAACAAAAATTCTAAAATTACTCTTATGAACAAACAGACTGACCTAAGCAACTCCATCTATTAAATATCTTTTCGCTCACCCCAGCCACCCCTCACCCTCAATTCAATATAAGGGACGGCACTACGATGGATTTGTCACTTGTAGAATGTTATTCTAACGATTAACGTCTACAGCGCCTGAGGATGCCTTGTGGAGAGGCGAAACACGTGTCGCAGTGAGGACCAGGACAGTCGTGGCAGCAACGGTGGTGGGTGCACGCAGCTTCTGTTCCAGATGGCGGACGACTGCAGCAGCCGAGGCAGAGACTACCGGAGCAGCCACGGCAGCGTCGGCATGTTGCATCTACTAACGGTAGTGGGTGGGTCCCGGCCGGCCCTAGAACTCATGAACTAATTGGTGGCGGAAGTACACAAAGCAGGTTAGATCAAATTGCATGTAAATTTGACTTTCGCAAAATAACGCCTAAATCTATTAACTAAATAAATAAATGTTATAGGATTAATTATATAGCGCCACCTAAGCCCCAAAGTAAGCGAAGTTTGTGTTATGCGTACTAGGCAACTGATAAACATACGTGAATACATTTTCCACGAGCGTTGGTGTCAAAGCAGCGTAACACCGCGTTTCACCACTACGCCACCAAGCTCATATTATAATATGCATGTATTATACATATAAACCTTCCTCTTCAATCAATTACGTAGTTTAACAGTTCTACGCGTACGGCGGTATGCAACTTTGACGACGCTCGAGCTCGGTGGCTCAGTCGTGAATGACGCGACTTTGACACCAACGCTCATGGGTTCGATTCCCACACAAGACAAACATTTGTGTGTATGAACATGTCTGCTTGTCTTGATCTGGATGTTTTAAGAGAGGTAGGGCGCATCAAAGAAGCCCGTCTGGGGAAGTACCTCCACCTCGCAGAAAACAACAGCCAAATAACAACTCCCTAGGAGTTCCGGTTAGGCAGCAGAGGAGGCATCGCGCGAGTGATAATTAATATATCGCAAGCGTTAATAGGCTACGGTACCCGATTCACATCAGGTGAGCCGTATGCTTGTATGCCTCCCGATGTAGTAAATTAAAAAAAAACTTTGTTTTATACTATGTAGAGATTGATGAAAGGCTAAAACTATAGTGTTTGGAAACCAGGATATACTGGGCCTGCAGGGACTGCTTCCCAGAGACATGTTGCTTTCTCTATAACTGTGTTTAAAAATCTACTTTTTCATTCATATTTTGACGATGTGTATGAAGGGGAACTATTCAGACATCCATTTTGGTGTACCCTGAATGAACTTGGGCAAATGGAGTAGGTGGAAGAACAGCGTGAATGTTCGGGCTCCTGCTTTTATCACATTTAGACGTTTGACAGTTGCATCTAGCCTGATGTTTATGTATATTTATGTAAAATTTGCATTATTTGGTAACAAGCAATGCAAGTTGTATATATTTTAACCCTTCGAAACCCGGGTGGTCGTATACGACCGCGAAATGTATGGCAAAACGTATATAACGGGTTCTGACTGCTCAATAGTCATTCTAAATAGTCTAAGAAATATGTCTAATATTGAAGGAGTGTTCTATTGTAAAAGACGTCATGACTGTCTGAAAAACGTAGGTTGCTACATTTTTATTTTTCTATTTAAGTTGTTCTCATGAGTTGGGAAAGGCAAAGACTGAGCCATGTAGGTTTCGTCTTATTCATATTAATTTATTGCAACTATAATGTGTACATTAGGTCTCATGAATATAATTACAGTAGCATTATAGATCCTGTCGAGCGCCGCAATTCTGAGAGAACGAGTTCTTTACCGTACTATATTTATTATTAACTTAAATCACGCATCTAATTTTATCACATTAGGTTAATTATTCACTATTATTTACATATGTTAAAATTTATATAATAACATTTTATATTTCTAAATCGTTCTTGATATGTTTACGTAGGTGTGTCATGTTTATTTATATTAAACTAGCTTTTATCCGCGGCTTCGCTCGTATTGATAAAAAATATATATATTTTTTAAATAAAAAGTATCCTATTTTACTTCTGATACCTTCAAGAATATGTGTACAAAGTTTCATGATGATCGGTTTAGTAGTTTTCGCGTGAAAGCGTAACGAACAAACGGACATTCACATTTATAATATTAAGTAGGATTATTATCGTATTATATTTATTGATTTTAATCATTATTTAACATTTATATTTATTGTATATTAATATCGTTTAGGAATTCACTTACTGTATAATAACATTTGGCAAGTAGCATATTTTTTAATGTTTTTTTTTAATTGTTTGTCATGACATTCTTTCAAGGATAAAGGTAGCTTATTATATATTTTGATTGACATATTAAACGTGTTCGATGAGTGAATGTTTAGTTGAGCGATCTTAATCCAAGGTTGCTCAAATTACGACGCGGTTGACAATCGTCTTGCTGGAGCTGTGCTTCAGTTGACAATGCAGAAGCTGACTATACCATGTTGTGTCTCTAATCCTCGCCATGCCGTCTCCCAAATAAGTGTCAGTAACACGATCGTTGAATGGTTTCCGGGACATGGGAAACACTAGAATCCGCGACACGAACATAAACTTGGGAACTTTTGCAAGTTCTAAAGCGCATAGCTTGACAAGTCGGCCATTATCTTTCGAGAAGGTCCGTTGCCCACCTCGTCATCGCCCCAAATTATGCTCGTGAGAAAAAAAAATTACCATACCAATCAACGCTAATATGCCCCATTGACTAGATACAGACTTAGAAAGGACGTGCCGATCAATTTGTCATTTACAATTTGTATAATGTCAATCTGTCTCAATCGTCAATGTTTGGGTTTGTGATCTAATTGACGCAGGGTTGCCATGCCAAAAATTTACGGGAGTTATCAAAGTTTAAGAGTAAATAACATTTAGGATGTTCATAAGTACAATTACGCTTTGCGTGCGCGCTTGATAATCCGGAATTTTGTAAGGAATAAAAAAATAACAAATCACTCTCATTCATGTAAGAGACCCCAATACAAAAATATCATATTTTTAAATACATAATCGGTTTTTGGTTAACATTCTACTCGTCTCTCTCTCCTTCACCGCCGAGTAAGTGGCATTTCTAATTATTACTTGTGCAGTAAAGGAAAACATCGGGAGGAAGTCCGCAAGTTCGAGAAATTAAATTTTGTAAGATGTATGATCTAGCCTAAGATGTTAGATGACCTAATTTAATGTCGTGTCTCATAACTTCATAAGTAATACAAAGCTTATTGTTATAATTGTAACATATATGTACGAGTATATAACCGTATTTTCTTCAAATAAATTCAAAAGGTTTGGATTTCCCACTGGGTTGTCTGCAGTCGCTCAGTAGGCAGAGAACCGAGTGGTAATTACACACCTCACTCGCTCCTTTAACATTCATAGCCCTTTTCATATACGTTTGCTTGTTTTTAGGGCTCAAAATTAATCACCTTCTGACGAAACACGACCAATTTGATCATGGTAGGTTAGTCTTGGTCTCAAAATAACTATCTTTATTAAATTCTTAGACTTAGGCAGTGACTCCGCCAATCTTAATTGATTAGGAAACGGGATAATGTTAGGAAAAAGATTATTCGTATCCAAATTTCGGGCCTGTAATGTATTTTGCTTTGTTGGTTGTTTAGTTAGAGAGCTCGATGGCGTCGTTGCGCGTGTAATTCTAACCGAACACGCAGGTTAAGTAACGTCAATCGCAACCTGTACATGGATGGGTTTATCTATCTCGAGATTCTCCGTGCTCGGAGGGCACGTTAAGCCGCCGGTCCCGGCTGTTGTCGATAAATGACAGTCGTTAAGGCGACACCTCGATCGTGAAGCTTTAAAATGGCTCCGCCCAATCACCCCGCGCCCCTCAATTGACACTCGACGCTCGATTTGTAAAATTTGAAATTAGCGCCTAATAGGTAACCTGGGGTCAACGTATAGTCAATGCAAACGAACAGAAAAGCTACAGAGTCGCGTCACACTTAAATAAAATTTATAATATCAATATTTAATAAAAATTATTGATTTAATTATTATTTAGCTTTATACATACTGAACCAAACATATTTATTTAAGCTAGACGGAAAACAATAGTAATAATAGTAATAGAAAACTACAGAAACGTATTCACTTTTAAAAGTTTATTGAAAGAGAAATCAATGACATCGTTTTATGTTTATATCTCTACAAGTTAACATGTCTTGGTATCTATGTTGTTCTTACTTAGGTCTCGTCCAGTGGCGAATTTTTTTTTTAAATTTAAATTTCGAATTCAGTCCTCATTGAATAAAAAAACATATTATAGCATAGAAGATAAACATTATGAAATCTTATGTTGCATTTATTACGAAGATAGTAAAGTATTTTTACGTCATTAAACCAACACTCAAAATATTCCACTATCGTTGTTATAAGCAAAAGTGCTAAAAGAGGCCGTTTTTTGGCAATTATGCCTATAACAACGAAAGCAAAACATTTCAATTGTTGGTTTAATGACGTAAAAGTGCGTTATTGTATTTGTAACACACGCAACACATGACTTTATAATGTTTATCTTCCACGCTAAGATACGATATTTTATTCCTTGAGGCGCCACTGGACGGCATGTATCCCCCTTAAGAAGAATGAAACACCAGCTACATAATACAACATTGTTTATCGAGAGGCTAAAGCGGGCCATTTGTTGATTCGGACACATATGTTTAGTTAGCAGATACACCATCTAAACTGCAAACACTGGTCACAGCGATGAAAGACGACTGTATGGAGAAAGGCTTACTACTGAATGCGAAGAAAACAAAGATAATGGTATTTGAAAGAGAAGAATCCAGAACTAATGTAAGGATTACGATTGATGATGAAGTGTTGGAACAAGTGGATGAGTTTGTATATCTTGGATGCGCTTTCAGCAGGGATGGAAGGTACACCGCAGATGTGGAAAGACGAGTGAGTGCTGGGAATAGTGTGAATGGAGCGTTGGGAAAACTTCTTGGCAGTAAAATCCTGAGCCAGAAGGCACAACTTGCTATACACAATGCAGTGTTGGTTCCAACGCTAACTTATGGAAGCGAGAGTTGGGTATGGCAGAAAGAGCATGAAAGTAGAATAAACGCGGTTGAAATGCGAGCGCTGCGCAAAATTTGTGGCGTAAGGCTTGTAGACCGTATTCGTAATGATGATGTTAGAAATAGAGTTGGTCTGAAAGAGAGCGTCGGTGTTAAAATAAGAAGAGGCATGCTCCGATGGTTCGGGCATGTAGAAAGAATGCAAGATGAAAGAATGACGAAGCAGATATACAATGCAAAAGTGGAAGGATGTAGGAGCCGGGGAAGGCCAAGACTTACCTACCATGACCAAATTGGTCATGTTCTATCAGAAGGTGATGTCAGGAGCCCTAGAAACCGGCGTGCGTGCATGAGAAGAGCAATGAATGTTAAAGAAGCGAGTGAGATATGTAAGGATCGAGTCACGTGGCGCTCGGCTCTCTCTGCCTACCCCGCAAGGGATTTGGCTTGAAGTTATAGATGTTCGAGTGTCATAATGGCTGATAGCGCCGAGTAAACACAGGATTTTTTTATTTCGAATAAATAAGAGAAATAAAATTATCAGATTGAATTAGATTGAAATTGAAATAGAAAATTGGAATTTTTTTGCAACTCCCTCCTGGTGAAGATTCACAAGTTATTTTACACAGTTAGGTATAGCTCTGGTAGGGATCCTAGGTTTTTCCCTAAATATAATACACTCTCGAATGACTAGGTATGCGCTTTCACTAACAGTCAATTTAACTTCGCGAATTTTATAAAAAAGTACAGGAAGAACTTGACGGTTAGACGGTAATTTTGCGCCTATTATTTGATAATTTACGTCTCCAACTAAGAAAATACTTGATTTATTGCTTCTCAATTCCACTGCCATCTTATAAAAGTTAAAACATTACGTATTAATCACGAGAATAACTGACATTCAAAATTAATAGACGGTTAGGTAATTATGACGAAGTTAACGATGCTCTCTCTAAAGTTATTCATTGGTTTAGTGTTAATAATCTGCTTTTAAATGATAAAAAGACTAAAGTAATTAAGTTCTCAACACCTAATGTAAGGCAGGTGGCTACCAATGTACATGTTAATGGAACTAATTTAGCCTCTGTGGAGACAACTGTGTTCTTGGGTATAACAATTGACTCCAGACTACAAAGGGGCCCACAAATTGAAAAATTATCAGGAAAACTAAGTTCTGCAGCTTATGCAGTGAAAACTATTAGACGGCTCACTAATATTGATACGGCTAGAATAGTTTATTTCAGCTACTTTCATAGTATTATGTCATATGGAATTCTTCTTTGGGGTAACTCCGCGGATATTAACACCATCTTTTTATTGCAAAAGAGAGCCATAAGAGCTATCTACAAACTTGGTCCCCGGGAGAGCCTTAGAGAAAAATTCAAAGAAATAAATATTTTAACAGTCGCATCGCAATATATCTATGAAAATCTTTTGTATGTCCATAAAAACATAGACTCATTTTGTAAAAAGAGTGATACTCATAGCATAAATACTAGATATAAGCATAATCTTGTGTTATATGCAAGCCGTCTCCACAAAACAAGTAATTATTTTATGGGGCAATGTATACGGTTCTATAACAAACTTCCCAGCAATATAAGAGATTTGTCAATAAACAAATTTAAAACTACTATTAAAGCCAAATTGTGTAGCAGGGCATATTATAAAGTATCTGACTATATTAATGATAAAAATGCCTGGGAGTGAGTCGATCCAATTATAATGTAATTAACAAAATATGTAAATTTGTTTGGATACCAAAAGAAGGATGCCTGAGTTTTTTGGCAGTATTTT
The DNA here is from genome assembly GCA_947507595.1 of Pyralis farinalis. NCBI lineage: Eukaryota > Metazoa > Arthropoda > Insecta > Lepidoptera > Pyralidae > Pyralis > Pyralis farinalis. Next base: position 6,242,345 of record OX382259.1, on the reverse strand, counting down.
TATCAGTGCTCACCTAGTCATAAACTGCACGGTAGGGAAAAAAAATGTGACGATTCCAAACAAATGTAGCCATTTTTACGGAATAAAAAGATTTTGACTTTGAATTTGAACAAATGAATACCGCGAGTACGTGCGGCACTGCCGCGCAACTTGTATGAACATGTTTCGATGTAATTCGGCACGGATTATCGTAATCCAAATAAGTTAAAAATTAATTTCCGAGTGTTTTAAAAGCAAATGAACAAAACTAAGACATATGCGTTAGAAAATAAAAACTTTGAAAAATAAGGGACACCCTAATATACATATATACAAATAGATTTTATAATCTATTCATATTTAAAAAAAACATGTGACAAATGATTTTCTTGCTGTTTCATAACTTTAACTTCAGTATAATGACATTTATTGTATTTTACTTATGTATACTCTGTGTTTTGTATTGTTGTACGTTTCCTTGTTATTTATTAAACTCTCAAGAAGAAAGAACCAGGACCATCTCTGATGTTGCAAAATAAATCTAATCCGTACAATAGTTCAATACTAACCACAATGTATAGAATAGATGATTTTTTTGTGTTTTCAGTGTTGGTTCATAGTAAATATTATTTGTTTTCACGAGTACCATGGGTATAAGTATACTATCTATCTATATCTTCACGCTAAATCCCTCGTGAGCGCCACATGACTCGGTACTTACACACCTCGCTCGCTTCTTTAACATGAAACATACCGAGTTTTTTTAAAAACTATCAAAATATACTATTTTACTAGTAATTATTTTAATACAAAAAAAAAAAAAACCACTTGTTTTCTATCTTCTGATTGGATAAATTTCCAACGTAAACTAACCTTCACCTACGTACAATGTCTAAGTCGGAGTTCGGTGAGCTTATAATGGTTACTATGAGTTTGTCGTCCCGTATAACACTTACGTTAAAGTAGCATATAAATCGAGTAGTGATTCTTCTGGTGGAATATGTTTATTTAGTAAGTTTCTCCTAAAAAACAAAACAGCAAAAATATTCTATTTTATAAGTTTTTATTTTAATACAAAGAAATAAAGAGTCTCCACTGGTTGCTATGTGCTGAGAGCGCGAACCTTATTGGTATAAATTTCCAACGTAACCTGACCTCCACCGACATACAACTTCTAAGTCGGAGTTCGGTCAGATTATAATGGACATAATAGGAGTTTGACGTCCTATATAGGTACGCGGTCAGCCTGTGGATAATGTATACCAATTATCAAATGTTACTGTTTATTCCTGCAAAAAATAACTCTTATTTAATTAATGCAGTTTTATATAGAGTTATTAAGTAAGCAAAATTAAAAAAAAGTTTGAAGAGGAATTAAATAGCTTGGGCCAACCATACCTAGGAACTGTTCTAAAAACTAGAAATATGTCTACACAATGTTATTATAATATGTTTAATGAATACAATAATTAAAAAAAAAAAATACCTTGTCTTGTTCGCCTCCGCCATTCTACGAACATTTTCTTTGTATTTTTATTCTATATATTTTCTTTTTAGTGTTCCCCATTATTACAACAGTATAATAAATATATATAAACCTATAATATTATTTACTACTTATATCTAATAATAATACACTTACGCTAAATACTATAATATTGAATATTTACAACTATTAATTATAAAAACTTCGGTGTCGCGATGTAAATGGAGCGAGCTCGAGCAGACAGTCGACATAGGTCTTACCTCGAAGCGGGCTGCAGCCGGACTGGCTGGATGTAGTTAGTCAACGCGTTTATAATCCTCATTACCGCACAATAAGGTCGAAAACACGTAGCACCCAAGACGAATGTGATCGCTTAGAAATTGTCAGAAACTTAAAATATTTTTAAAAAATTTCATGTTTCACTTATCAAAATATGCAGCAACCATATTATAAACATAGATATTACTAATAGATTTAAGTAATTTTGAAGCGTATAAACAGAACAACTTCGTTGTAATTTCAAAAATAATGAATTTCAGGAGGTGTTTTCGAAAGTAATTATTATCGAATCAATTTTACACAATCGCGTATTTGAGCAAGCAAATTCAAGATAAAGAAATGAAGTTATTTATATTAAAATCTTAGATCCGTCAGTTTAGTCATTAGCCTATACTATTCGATGAAAGTTGGTCTAATTTTTCGATGTGTCGCCTTAAGCTAAGTCAGTGGCCCTCGGGCGGCTTGAAAACACTGGCCTCCGCCAATCCGCATTTGAGCTGCGTGGTGGAGTATGCTCTAAACCCCTTCGTTTGAAGGAAGACCCGTATCCCTGCACTGGTATGAGTAATGGTTGATGTGGAACGTATTTTGTTTACGTGCCAGATGTCCATGAGTACAAAAATGTCAACTAACAAACAACTAAAAAGAGGACTGCCATAAATTGCCCAAACCACTACTCACGTAATTATATAATACTAGCTGCTGCCCGCGGCTCCGCCGACGTGGAGTCAAATGACGTAGCCTATGTGTTAATCCAGATCATAATCTATCTACGTGCCAAATTTCATTCAAATCCCTTCAGCCGTTTAAGCGTGAAAGAGCAACAAACATCCATACATACAAGCTTTCGCATTTATAATATTAGTAGGATAGTCAAAGTAGTACATGGTTGTTTTCAGTCAAGATCTTTGGTTTTTCGCCAGTCTGATAATGAACAAGTACAGACTGCCTGAAAAACATGTAACGTCGCCCATATTCCATTGGAATACAATGGATACTATTGGCGCTGCAACCTCGCTCTCAACGCAGCACCTCTGCAGGACTTTTGATAATAGAAGTAAAGTAACACTAAAAATATTTTTATTCTCCTTTTGTCTCCTGTAAGTTGAAGATATTTCTTGCAGTCTTCTTGCGAGCGTTGATAAGACCAGTGGAAAAAGAACTGCCCTATTGACCAACTGGGCCCCGGTTCGATTCCTCGCATGTCGCTTAATTCGTGTTTTCCGTTTTTTGTACATGTTTTTTTTTTATACAACGTCGGGAGGCATACAAGCTTACGGTCCACCTGATGTAAAGCAGTCACCGTAGCCTATTAACGCTTGGAACATATATCACTCGCGCGATGCCTCCTCTGCTGCTTACACAGCAACTCCTTGGGAGCTTACTGGTGACCTCACGCACTCGCTGGAACACAACAACCCTCTAGGGAGTTGTTGTTTGGCTGTGGTTTTATGTGAGGTGGAGGTACCTCCCCAGACGGGCTGCTTTGATACGCCCTACCCATCTTAAAACATCCAGACCAAGACAAACAGACATGTTCATGCACACAAATGTTTGTCTTGTATGGGAATCGAACCCACGAGCCGCCGAGCTCGTCGTGTTTGTAATTAATTACATTATCATCTTTGTAATTACCACTGTCACGTCGGCGGTGAAGGAAAACATCGTGAGGAAAGCCGCAAGTCTAAGAACTTATATTTCGAAAGATGTGTGATGTAACTTAAGTAAGGTCTGGTTTTCCCTCTGGGTTGTGGACGTCTGGCGGCAGTCATACCATGTAAAAATCAGCATCTTCGCCAAATGCTTAGGCTTGTGTATTTTTTTATACTACGTCGGGAAGCATACAAACATACGGCCTACCTGATGTAAAGCGGGTACCGTAGCCTATTAACGCTTGCGATATATTAAGTATCACTCGCGCGATGCCTCCTCTGCTGCTTACACAGCAACTCCATGGGAGCCACCCACGAGCGTTGGCATCACAGTCTCGTCATTCACTACTGAGCCACCGGATCTCGTCATTCACGACTGAGCCACCGGTTCTCGTCATTCACGACTGAGCCACCGGATCTCGTCATTCACTACTGAGCCACCGGATCTCGTCATTCACGACTGAGCCACCGGATCTCGTCATTCACGACTGAGCCACCGGATCTCGTCATTCACGACTGAGCCACCGGATCTCGTCATTCACTACTGAGCCACCGGATCTCGTCATTCACGACTGAGCCACCGGATCTCGTCATTCACGACTGAGCCACCGGATCTCGTCATTCACGACTGAGCCACCGGATCTCGTCATTCACGACTGAGCCACCGGATCTCGTCATTCACGACTGAGCCACCGGATCTCGTCATTCACGACTGAGCCACCGGATCTCATTATTCACGACTGAGCCACCGAGCTCGTCATAATTATGTAGGGAATCTCACCAATACCAAGGGATTAGTCAACGAGTTAACGCAAAGAAGAAGTTGAAGATATTTCTTCAATCTGCTGGTCTTTCCGAGACCATTTAAAGTTAATTTTTTGTCGAAATAATGATAGTGAGGTAACCCTAGGCACAATTACGAATTCTCAGTAATGTATTTTATATGGCTCTGTTATTTTCGTCCCGCGATGTTGATGAAAAATACAAACTACACTAGATTTTTTTTATTAAACCTCGTGAGGCATACAGGCATACGGCCCACCTGAGGTAAAGCGGTTGCCGTAGCCTATGAACGCTTGTAATACATTAAGTATCACCCGTGCGATACCACCTTTGCTCCAAACACAATAATTGGCAGCGGTTTTTTGTGAGGTGCTGCCCCACTCGGGCTGCTTTGATGCGCTCCACCTCCCTTACGTTCCCCCATTGGTTATTTCTTTCATTTACGTAGTGATATCTATCCTCTCTCTCTCCGGATTTGGCGTAAAGTTATAGTACAGTATTCAATAACACACATAAGGTTTAAACAACAAATTCAAAGTTTAAAATGGAGAATACGAGTTCCAACAAAGACGTTAAGAAAAATAATTGTAATTGAAGGTAAGATCGCGTAAACTAAAAAAAGTAGATCTCTAGATCCCACATCCAGAAATTAGAGGAATTCGTCGACTTGCCTTTTTTACTTACACTTCTAATTTTAAATTTTATAATATAATTTAATTTTACTTTTAAATTTGTGTAGTAGTAAGCTTTAGTTTTACCTAGGATACGCTATCTGTAACAAAGGAATACCTATTTGTTTTCAATTTCAATGTAGATTTTTTCTAGAGAAAACAAGTTTAAATTAGAAACCGATTTATCACAACCTAATTGTATACTAAAATATAAGTAATAGTGTTAATTGGTAGTAATTTTACAAAATAGTGTATATTCTGATCAAATTAGCGAGTTCCTGATTTCTGATTGCTAAATCGGAGTTTTTGCAATTGAAGGGCAATGTGTTTCCATGCTTATTATCATTTTAATAATTGCCGACGGAGCCACGTCGGATGTCCAAAGGATGATATACGTCGCAAACAAATAAACCAGTTTATTCACCAAAACTTAGTGTTTATGGGCCTAAATATCTCACAAATTTAAAGCCAAATCCCACAGGAGCGAGAAAAGAGGGTGTGCGGTAGCAATCCGGGACGGATTTTTTTGTAACATTCGTGTCTGTATGTAACCTGTCACACAAAATGCGACTGCATCGCGCCGGATCACGCCCGCTTTTTGCGTTACAGGTTTTCCACTGCCACTTCTCGATTTTCCCGCCTCTGTGGGTTTTGGCTTTGAAGCCTGCGGTCCAATGCGAGGATATTTAAACCAATAAGCAGATAAGTTATGTTGATCCGTGAACTAGGCAATATCGTAGCGGTGAATAGAGTTTCAAAGTAGGTCTCCCTTCTAGGGAGTTGTTATTGGCAGCGGTTTTCTTTGAGGTGGAGGTGCTGCCACAGTCGGGCTGCTTTCCTCATACGCCCTACCTCTCTGACGTTCTCCCATTGGTTATTTATTTTATTTACGTGGTGATATGTCCCAATTAAAGAAAGTCCAGCCGGTACGGTTTATATAACAAAATGGTCTGTTTTATATTCCACATTAATATTAACCGCGCACACACGCCTGCGTCATATAACCTGACATTTACCGACATGGCCGTCAGATGAGCATAACTTGACATTCATCAATTCACCATTAAAAATGTATGTATTGCTAACATGGACGTGTTTTGCTGTTTTATGGTAAAATATTTTAACATTGTGTATTTTCGACTGACGACGCGATCTGGTTTCACCTAAACTGAACAGCCTCCGAATTCGCAGCAGGTAATTTTTAGAGCAAAATGTCCTCATTGAAAAAGTTTTCGTATACGGGACAGGCCCACCACTCATACCCACCACTGTGTCTCCTGTGTAGCCAGAATTAACAGCGGCGACCACAAAAAAGGCAATGAACAGTGAAGTCCATTGCCGTCCCGGGGGTTAAACTACAGCTGCCTTGGAACTCACAAACGAATTTAATCAGAAGAAATTTGTAGGAGTAGGAAGTTTTAGAATTGACTTCCCCTCTTGGCAAAGTGAGAGACAGCAATATGACAAATAAGGCATTTAAAACCTCAAAGAGATGGCTAGTCAAGTGAAGCTCAACTGCCGTGCACCACGGATAATCAAATATCTAACACTATTGGGACCTAACCTGTGAGTTGTTACCTAACACATCGATTCCAATAACATAGATTGCAGAACCGTCTAAACGCCTGGTAGTTCTCCCTTGTAAACTGCATGGGATCTAAACGTAATTTATTTATAAGGTACTGCATTAAAAAACATAATGTTTCTCAATATTCTCGTTTCAAAACGATCGCAATTTAAAAAGTAATGTACACATTATATAGAGATCTTGAAAACTCTACATGAACAATATTGGGGGAAAAACCGTGAAAATAAAATTAATTAACCTATTAGCCAGATATTCGTTTTTCGCTATTGTAGTGTAAAAAAAATACATTGCAGACACTATAAAAAACCTACAAACGCAACAGCATGTTTAGCCATCAGACCGTCAATTAAAAAGAGAAATTTACCCCTTACAGAATTATTTCTAGGCTTGTATTCATATTAAATACAGGTATAATGCTTCAAAGATGTTTTGCTTTCATGACTTTTTATTTGACAAATGATGTATGTATGTATACCTTCACGCCAGGTCCCTTGCGAGGTAGGCAGATAGAACCGAGCGCTATAAGACGCGGTCCTGAGAAACTTCACTTGCTTCTTTCACATTCATAGCTAAAATAAAAAATAAGACTACCCTTAGATACACCTACTATATTACAAATACAAATACAAATGATTTATTGGTATTTACAAGTTCTGTAACAAATAAATGTGGGCTTTATCCAATTAAGTTTATAAAAACCTGTACTAGGATAAAGCCGCTCCTCTCAAGTCTTAACTGTGACATGTTTACAAACAATACTAATTTGGTACAAAAAATATTTAAACAAAAGATAAAAAATAAAAAAAACATAAAGAAATAAAAAACAAACAATATCCAATACATCTAGTGTGGTATTTATGTTAAATATATTAAAATCACACTCGCTTATTAACTCAACTCTGTAACAAGTTTTCCGTTGAGAAATAGTCCAATTGTTTTAACCAAGCAGTTAATGCTCTCTTACACTCTATGAAAGACATATTATAGATATTTAATATTCGATTTATTCTATTGTATAGTGTTATTGATTTTGTATTAAACTGGTTGCTTGCAAAACTTGATTTTACTGGTTTATTGCGTATGACATTATAGGGATTTCGCTTTAGATTAATATTTGCATCTGGAATAGTAATTTTGTGAATTTTTAAGATACATAAGAAAATATAGAGTTGCCTGATGGTCATAACATTACATTCCTCATATACCTTATTATACTCTAGTAGGTACTGGTTTCTGTGAATGACTAGGAATTCACTTAAGATAGGGATGCTTTCACTAACACTCTTACTGTCACTACTGTGAGCAGTGATAGCTCAGTGGACAAACAATCAGCCTATTAACTCACTGGTTCTAGTTCCAATCCTGGTACAGACATATACCCCTTTTTTATAGATATTGGTAGGCATACAAGCATATGGCTCACCTGATGTAAAGCGGTTACTGTATATGAACGCTTGCAATACGTTAGGTATCACTTGCGCGATGCCTGCTGCTAATACAGCATCTCCTTAAGAAATTTAAAGACGTACCTACTTTAAATATGTTTCCATAGTGGGAGGAATTCAGAAAACTGCTGATAACAAAATCGGTGGATATAGTTTGGTGTTGTAGCTACATATTTATCGGTTACGTCCAAAATTTAATTACACTATTTGATAGCTAATGAATCAAATAAATCGTTACGCTAAGTGAGGACTGTGACGTTTGCGCGCGCCGGTGGGGTAAACGCCGCCATTTTGAGATAATTTCGCGGTATCATATACCCACGTAAAACTCACGACCGTGTCCATGACACAGGCACACCCCGTTATTTATATTGAACTTCTTGTGTTCACCGATTAACAAACAAACAGACATACATAGATAAAAGTTTATAGCTTATCGCTGCATAGATACGTACACGTGGTCTCCTTGACCGGAGCCATATTGTTTTTAAGAATATATTGACATAACTTATTTGCTGAACTGACATTATACATTTTTCCAATAAAGCTGCGCCAGTTCTGTTTATTGAATAGTTATTATAATAATAACATAACTTTGTCAATCGTACACTGTTTCCACAGCGGTTCTTGGTTATTGTAGTAACCTCTTCGTCTCTTCAGGGTTATTTCGTATTCTAATCCATTATACATAAATAAATATTTTACAACAAATTACACAGCGCCACCTAGCCCCAAAGTAAGGAAGGGTACTAGACAACTGACAAAAGAAAAAATATATATTTTTTGTATATACATACTTATGATACATAGAAAACACCCAGACAAGATAAACAGACATTCATGCACACAAATGTTTGTCTTGTGTAGGAATCGAACCCACAAGCGTTGGCGTCAAAGTAGCTTTACTAATCACTGCGCCACCGAACTCAAATATACAATTATACTATTGGCTGGTACCAAGGCATTTGCAATGTTACTTATTTTGTTATGGAGCCACTGCCATCAGACCTCTATAATCCAGGGGAAAACCGGACATTTTTAGGGTTCCGTACCCAAAGGGTAAAACGGAACCCTATTACTGAGCCTCCGCTGTCCGTCCGTCCGTCTGTCACCAGGCTGTATCTCATGAACCGTGATAGTTAGACAGTTGAAATTTTCACAGATGATGTATTTCTGTTGCCGCTATAACAACAAATACTAAAAAAATAGAATAAAATAAACATTTAAGGTCTCCCGTACAACAAACGTGATTTTTTTGCCTTTTTTTATAGATAATGGTACGGAACCCTTCGTGCGCGAGTCCCACTCGCACTTGACCGATTTTTAGATTATATCACATGTCTTTCGAGTTACCACGAGTTGTTCTTCACTATGTTTTCCTTCACCACTGAGTAGTAGGCACGATTTGTATTCTTTTTTATTTTTCGTTAGAATTTTGTAACTTTTGTTTTACATTTTTATTAAAAAAAAAATAGTATCCATAAATTTCAAATTCTTTAGTTTTATCCACTTGTACTGCTGAGGTTGCGCTGTCACGAAATCTCACTGGTGAGTTTTGGAGGGAAACAATCTTGAAGCTATAATAAATAGTAGTTTGACAAGCTCGGTGGCGCAGAGCTTAGTAACGCTACTTTGACACCAACGCTCGTGGGTTCGATTCCCACCTTGGGCAAACATTTGTGTACATGTATATGTCTGTTTGTCATGGTATCGGTGTTTTTTTTTATTAAAAATTACCTTACCTTATTAGGTAGAAGGGGCGCATCAAAGGAGTCTGACTGAGTAGGTACCTCCACCTCACAGGTAACCGCAGCCAAATGGCAACTCCCTAGAGAAATGTTGTGTTTCTACGAGTGAGTGAAGTCACCAGTAAGCTCCTAAGCAGTAGCTGTCTTAACAGCAGAGGTACGAGTAGCATCGCTTAAGTGTCACTTAATGTGTTGCAATCGTTCATAGGCTCCGGTAACCGCTTTACATCAGGTGACCTATATGCTTGTAGTTGTATAAAAAATGTAAATCTATTTCAAGGCTGTTTTCTTTGTGTTGAGGTGGATCGTTATGATTGTCATCTAAACAGTCTACAAATAAGTTTGTGCGTGTAAAAGGTTCTTTATTTTTAGTTAGGGGTCTCTATATTGCAGTGTTAGCAACGCATTTTAACACATTTTAAATAAAAAAGTGAAATCTACTATATTGAAGTCGACGCAAGTGATGTCGAACTCGATGGCGCAGTGGTTAGTAACGCCACTTTGACACCAACGCTCGTGTGTTCCATTCCCACACGGGATATTTGTGTACGTGAACATGTTTGTTTGTCTTGGTCTCGATGTTTTTAAGAGAGAGGTTGATCAGCGCGTCAGAGCTTCGTCGGGGTAAGTACGTCCCCTTACAGAAATTCGTTGCCAAATAAGAACACCCTTTTTTTTTATTCAACGTCGGCAAACATGGACATGACCCACCATTTCTGTGTTAACACAGGAAAACGGTTACCGTAGCCCATGAACGTTTGTAATAAATAAATAAATATTGTCGGACAAATTACACAGCGCCACCTAGCTCCAAAGTAAGCGAAGCTTGTGTTATGGGTACTAGACAACTGATAAACATACGTAAATACATTTTATTTTTTTGTAAATACATACTTATTATACATAGAAAATACCCAGACCAATACAAACAGACATGTTCATGCACACAAATGTTTGTACTGTGTGGGAATCGAACCCACGAGCGTTGGTGTCAAAGTAGCGTAACAGCGCGTTTCACCACTGTGCCACCGAGCTCGTCAAAATAATACATTAATACGTTTGTAATGTGCCATGACAGCTCAGCTGCTAACACGGGAGCTTAGGAGCTTACACCCTCACTCACACGCAGAAACAACAACCCTCCAGGAGGATGTTATTTGGCTTTGGTTTTCTGTGAGTTGGAGGTACTTCTTCATAGGGGCTGCATTGATGCGCCCTACCTCTCTTAAAAACACCCAGACCAAGACAAACAGACATGTATATGCACACAAATGTTTGTGGGAATCGAACCCACGTTACTAACTACTACCAAACGAACACGTCTTGAATCTTCAGAGGCAAAAATAAAATATTAATACAAATGTTGTTTTCGCGATTGTTACACATTGAAATTAAACTATTTTTAAGGGAAGTATCGCGTGTTTTATTTATTTTGTTGAACCTGACGTTTCGAATGCTTTGCAGCGTCCGTGGTCGCAGGAACTCTTCCTGCGACCACGGACGCTGCAAAGTATTCGAATTTTTATAATTAAAAATTGTTTAATACAAATGCTTTATTGTTAACAAAAACTTCTTTTACATTTAAAACAATATTAAGCCACCCTTTGAGGTAATATATTACCCGTGCCAGGGTTGTAATAAAATGTAATGACATTTTGATGAATTGTATGTGTGTAGGTGGCATAACGCTTGCTGACCGCGTTCGAAATGATGACGTACGAAAGAGAGTTGGACTGAAAGAGAGTGTCGGTGTTAAGATAAGAAAGGGCATGCTCCGTTGGTTCGGACATGTAGAAAGAATGCAAGATGAAAGAATGACGAAACAGATATACAATGCGAAAGTGGAAGGATGTAGGAGCCGAGGAAGACCAAGACTAACCTACCATGACCAAATTGGTCGGGTTTTATCAGAAGGTGATGTCAGGAGCCTTAGGAACCGGCGAGCGTGCATGAAAAGAGCTATGAATGTGAAAGAAGCGAGTGAAGTGTGTAAGGACCGCGTCTTATGGCGCTCGGTTCTCTCTGCCTACCCCGCAAGGGACCTGGCGTGAAGATATAGATACATTCATACATGAATTGTAATGTTGAGAGTGCGAGATCAAATAATTTCCCGTGTGTCAACTTATAAGCTAGTGTCCTCATAAATACTAGTTTAGTCCTGCGCTCAGACTATTTAAGGGGAACTTGTATCTTTTTAAATCACCATAATCAGGCAGTGTTGTGCAATTATTCTCATACATAATGTATGCGGTTCGTGAAGACAGGCTCTCACGCAGGTGATTCTAAGTATATTTTTGTTCTAACAAGCTGCGTTTAGATCAAACAAAAAGTTGTTCGCTCCTTAACTACCGCATAGCTAACTCAGCTACCATTGCGTTGGATCGTTTGGTTTATGCAGTAGCGTATTAATAACTGACTAACCGACTGATCCCTCGTTTGAATCCTGGTGTGGGCATGCAGTCTGGGGAAGTACCTCCACCTCACAGAAAACCGCAGCCAAATAATAACTCCCTAGTGGGTTGTTGTGTTCCTGCGTGTGAGTGAGGTCACCAGTAAGCTCCTAAGGAGTTGCCGTGTAAGCAGCTGAGGAGGCATCGCGCGAGTGATACTTAATATATTACAAGCGTTAATAGGCTACGGTAGCTGCTTTACATCAAATTTGGAATTATCCCTCGCTCGACGGTGAAGGATAACATGGTGACAAATATATTTCAAAAAGACGTGAGGCCTATCCTAATAAAGATCAGAGTTGTAGAAGACTTTTAGGGTCGGCAACGCAAGACTGACACCCCTGGTGTTGCAAATGTCCATAGGCTACGGTAACTGCTTACCATCAGGCAGGCCGTACGCATGTTTGCCACCTTAGCGGTATAAAAACAAAAGACAGATGACAGTCGCTCCATGTCAAAATCTTCACCAAATCCATACGCTTTGACAGTGAACCCTGCCAATCCCAAAGGATTAAGAACCGGGAGAATCAGATCAGCGCAATCAGATTTCGTTTTATTTTTTTTTTATTAGAATTGCATTTTTTAAATAATCATTGGCATAAAAGAAACTTGCCGGTCTTTTGCAAATCGTCAATCAGATAGGTATTATAAAATAGGTTGATAATATTACAAAAAAAATATATCGGTACAATAACAATGATGTAAAGTGGTATATATGATATATATGTATGATATATCGTTGCCTGTGTTGAATTATTTCTATATCTAACAGACATCTTTGTCAGTCAGATATTCATCAACTGTATAATATACCTTTTTACTAAGTTTATTTTATACCTTCCTTTTGAAGATATTGTTGGGAAATGATGTATTACTGAATCGAATACAATTTATAACAAAATACCACTCTCCCGGTCCTAACAAACCGATATAACGACTTTCGCAATGAAATCCTACTTCTATATTTTCATTGTAATTTAAAAAGGATTTAAAATATTTCCAGCATACATTATGTTTTTATATTGAGAGGTAAGTATGTGTATATATATCTTCACGCCAGATCCCTTGCGGAGTAGGCAGAGAATCGAGCGCGATAAGACGCGGTCCTTACACACTTCACTCACTTCTTTCACATTCATAGCTCTTTTCATCATTGGTCATTGGTCATGGTTAGTCTTGGTCTTCCTGGGCTCCTACATCCTTCCACTGTCGCCTTGCACATCTGTTTCGTCATTCTATCGTCTTGCATTCTTTCTACAAGTCCGATATTGAGAGGTAACATTGAGAATATTAATTTATTTGAACAGTACCTGTGTGGTTTCCTGCAACCCGTGTAATAATAGGGCGGATGATTTCTTTTGTAAAATAAGAGTTGCTTCAATGTCAACCGCTTTCCGTACAACGTAATTATGTACCATACGACACAATGTTGTGAAAGTTACTGAAATAGATTAGGCGCCCAGTAGCCACGTCCGTCAATTGTCTAATTTTTTAAATGCATATGTGGTGAGCTGAGATTACTGGCAAGTTTATTTCTATGGGGGCCCATTGAAATTGGAAGTCTACTGTAATTCCGTGAATTAAAGTGTCGTTGTCAAATTCTAGTATCAATGAGAATACTCTGTCAGCATAGGAAAACTTACATTGAGAAAATTAAATATCATCGAGGCAGATAATTTACATAGACAGAGGGAACCGAGCACCGCATAACTCGATCCTTATACACCTGACTCGCTTCATTAACATTCATAGTTCTTCTCATGCACGCTCGGCGGTTTCTAAGGCTCCTGACCCTCGGATCATTTACAACATAAAAAAAATTATTACTTTGTTGTTAAACGATTGTACGAGCGATATTCCCTGGAATGAACTCCCTTCCGAGATTTTCCCTAGCGATTACAACATGACGTCTTTCAAAAAGTCGGCAACGCCCGAATTACAGCCCTGGTGTAGCAATTGTCTATAGGCTACAATAACTGTGTATGGTAGCTGTATAAAAAATGATATCAGTATGGTGAGCCAAATACTCCCATATTTGACTCACCTGCACGTGATGCACCCTGCTTACTGACAAACGAGTCTCTCACAGAGAATGACAGAAGGGCGCATGAAAGCATCCCGACAGGGGAATTATCTCCTCCGAAAACAACCGTCAAATAACAACTATCTAGACGGTGTTTTTGCTAGGGGATGAGGTTACCAGTAAGTTCCTGATTGTTGCTGCGATAGCAGCGCGAGTCAACACGCTAGCGATGCTTCTTATATTACGAGCGAAGCATGTTTGCCATACAACGTTGTTTATGAAGTACAATGAAATGAAAGCCGTATTCCAGTACAAACATGATATATTTTTTTAACACACAAATGAGTGACACCCCTAGTATTGCAAATGTCCATAGGCTATAGTAAGCCGTATGCTTGTTTGCCACTTTAGTGGTATAAAAAAAGTTTAGTCGTATAACACACTACACGACAAACGGCTACTTCCTTCGCATACACTCAAACGCGAAAACTAGAGAAGATAATCCGGATCTCGAGTTTCCGGGATCTCGAATCCTGGGATCTCAGGATCAATTCCTACTTACTATTACTGGAAAGAAGGCCAGAGCTGCACAAACCGCCGTCTGACGGCGATGCTTTCGCTACCCTTTTACGTCGTCGCACATTTGTGTGCATGAACATGTCTGCTTGTCTTGATCTGGGTGTTTAAGGATAAGTAGGGCGCATCAAAGCAGCGCGTCTGGGGAAGTTTCCCTCGCAGGAAACCGCAACTAAACCGCTTCTCGACGTTCTATAAAAAAAATACTCGCGCCTACAGCAACAACTTGCAAAGATGAGGCTAGGACATGCTTGAACTTTATAAAATCTATCTATCTATTTATAACTTCACGCCAAATCCCTTGCGAGGTAGGCAGAGAGAATCGAGTATGACTCGGTCCTTGCATACCTCACTCGCTTCTTCAACATACATTGCTCTTCTCATGCACGCTCGCTGGTTTCTAAGCTCCTGATATCACCTTCTGATGAAACACAACCAAATTGGTCATGGTAGGTAAGTTTTGGCGTTCTTCCTTCCTTTGACTGTATAAAGTCAAAGGCTATATTTTCCAACCCTTTCTCTTTCCTTGCATTTCACGTGTCTTCATTCTCTGAGCCACTACATTGAGACGGTGGAGAGTTAAATTTTCCAATTTTGGTTACGGCTTCATTCCCACTTTTACTACGTTGCTATCTATCTTTTCTTTACTTGCTTTTGTCATTCTTCACATCCTTCAGTATCCTGAAGGGAAAGGGAATACTGAAGGGAAGGTATATTTGCCGCGTATGATTTCTTTTTACGTATGCACCTGCTTGAAAGTACGTGAAAAAACATTGTACATGAAACGGTTTAACAGATTTGGAAATTTCAAACGATTTCTGGTTAAGTATATTCGAAGTTAGTGCCATTAAGTTGAGAGAAGATTTGGTAATTGATTAAATATATAAAAAAGTATGTATGTGTGTATATGTTTACGCCAGGTCCCTTGCAAGGTAGTCAGAGAGATCCGATAGCCATATGACGTTCATTGAAGTTGGTTTCAATTTTTATTACCACGTTATGCATAGTATATAGCACGATATGTGAAATAGTAATTTTTATTGCCACTTTATCGCCTTAGTGACATAATATAAAATTTATGAACGAGGTCTTGTACTTCCTTGCTAAAATATTTACGCGTATTTCTGTCCATGCAAACTGCATCATAATTCGATCCCCATGGTAAATTAATTTCTAAAAATCCTTTCTTGTTTCACCTCTCCTTTTATTCACTAAAAAGAACAGATATGTTTAATTTAAATTTTCTCTAACCCTATGAGTTGATAGGGTGGGGACAATGGGCTGTAGTAATAGTGTCGCTGTTGATCAAAATTAAATTATCCCGGAAAGCTATTGGCGTAATTTCATAAGTTGTTACTTTTCTTGATATAAGATACGTAAGTAGTTATTAAAATGTCATTCGCAATATAACAATAAGTATATCTATAATTTTGTCCAAGTCAAGTTGCTGAATACATTTAATTCGAATATATCTTGATCGCTGTGCCACGACTATAAAACGACTATTAAAGTTATATTGAGTTTAAATTGGTATAATTTCAATTTTTTACTATATTTCCGTAACCATTTGTAATTTCGCGGTTATTATGTAGCGTATGTAATGTTGTCATTGTAGAGACTCATCGGTTTTTATTGGTTGAGAAGGAGGCAGTCGGACTACGGAATGACTTCGATCTGGTTTATGTTTTGTAAAAACAGTGGAAAACATTGAAGCAGTAAATTATAGAGGTGTAGCTAATAGCCAAATTTTAGTACGTTATTATAATTCGACAAAACCTTTAAGAAGTAGACTACTATCTTGGGTTAATCAGGTTGTCTTTTCTCACATATGGCCTCTTGAATTGATCTTTGTATGACTAAAATATATATTTTCAATTTTGTTTCATCTACGACGTCGTTGCCAATTAATTTAATATCTTGATGGAGAAGCATGATTGCAGAAAACAGTTTAATTCACTCTCTTATCTTCTACTTTATTGTAAGAAAAATGGGAAAAGTACAATTTATCAAAGCTGTTACCGGCTTCTCCAGACGAAACGTTGTCGTCGGAGCTCATCAGACGCGTATCGGTGCGACATTACAGTGACGTAAGTGAGCGGATTCGGCAGGCTTTTCGGCGGGGCCCCCACCAGCACGTTTTGTTTACACGACGGACGACGCCGCGCGCCGGCACTCCGCAGCCGGCACCACGCGGGAAGCGACGCACCGCGCCCCACTCGCACTGGCCTACCATCACACTGACCACAACTCGGTGATAAGTGATACCCTCGGACATTTTAAGGCCCCTGCGGAGAGTACCGGTTCCGAAGTCACCGAAAAAAAACTAGAGCTATTACAGCCGTAGGCGTCACGCGACAGATCATACTGAAATCATACGTGCATCAGGTGTGTGCTAAGGATCTGCATCTCGCCGAATACCGTCGTAAGTCTCCAATTTTTTTGATCATTCCAATTTTCTAAACCAGTTCTCTTACATCATGTTATGAAAACAACGAATGCAAATGTTTAGTTTTATATCTCTACGTCGGTTTTTTTCCTTAGATAGCTGTTGACGTTAATAAAGTTTTTTTGTGTGCTTCGTTCAATTTTAGGCACTGGCATTGTGTACGTGGAGGTCGTAATTTTATGTCACTTACGTTCCTTTTCGAAATGAAACCGGTTGGGGTATTTTTTAAGCCGGCGCAATAAAATTAACATATCAGCGGTAGGGATCGGGCACGCATGTACATCATGCAGGTATAGACTGAGTTTTGGACTATTTTATCGTCGCTATTACATCTAATGCAGCTATTTCGAGGTGGCAATGAGCGGCGTAGGTAACTGTCGATATGCTATTATGTTGTGAAGCTTCTCAAAGATCCGTATGTATCTAGTACAAGGAGTTCTCCTTCTATGGCTGCTGTAAACAAGTTTACTTAAAATAGATAAACATCAATGTATGTTATGTAGGTCTTTAAGCGAGTGTCGATCGGCACGTGTTTACAATGCATTTGATCTGCACCTTCGTTATCGCGTCAAGATAACAGGGTGTGGTGCTTCTAATCTTGACAATTCATAGCTCTCTGTAAATAGCCCCCAATTTTATTTTGCGTTCATCATACATTACAAGCAGTTTGTGTTGATGGTCGTTTTGTTATATGTATTTTAAGGATATAATGAAAACAATTGAGTGACTGTGTTAATTCTGATATCTAATTTATCGTTAGATAAATCTTGTACGACCACCATTGTGGTACCACTACCTTTTGAATTTCTGCAATGCAAACAACTACCGATTGCTGAATATTATGTTGTACATAATAGTTCGATACTGTTAATCTGGTTTACTGTTATTCCGTGATTCATGTAGTAAGATTTCCCAAAATTTTCACATATAACACGTTCTGTATGTGCTTATTGATCGGTGAGTAGACTATTTTGGGCGCGGCACTACAATTATCCACTTAGTAAATAAAGCATACGCTATAAATAAGGATTCGGGATCCTTCCCCATCGACCTCCAGACATTTGACCTTTCCTTCTGAGCGCTCACCAGTGGATCGTATTGCCGTGATAACAATGCGGTAGACGTTGTTGTAAATCATTTTGGGAAAGCCATTAGAACGACTCTGCATTGTGTTCAGATTTCTCTTTAGGACTGCGGAAGATTAATTGTTATTAATTATTTGTTTATATATAATTATAATAACGAGCATTTTTTATGTGTATTCTCCAGAGCATTACATGTCAAATGTCAATATTAGCATTGCTTATTTGCTTTTTGACACTTAGAGAAACGTGTTTGTAAAGTTCGCAGTATTTATTAGTATTATAGAGTTTGTAAAGATGGTGTGGGAAATTGTTTATGTATAATCAAAGTATTAGTTGTTTGTAGTTAGTAATTATAACCAAGCCACCTCGCTATTTTGCAAATGCAAACCTTTTCTGTGCATATATTTTCGAGTTACTAATATCATGGGGAAGCTCCCGATAGGGTGCTCCTTTAGAAACGTGGGGTAGAAATGCACGAACTTTTTTTTTGTGGTTGCCATCCTATCTGGTAAGAAGAATGAAGTTTGAAAAAGTTACCGGCTTAGAGACGCACAATTCAGATCAGATTTTTTGGATACTGTGAATCGTGTTTTACTCCCAGTTATTGGGAATTTCAGCTAATCAAGTACTCCACCTGCTTAGTATAATAACGTCTGAATTAACTTGAAATTCTATATTGGAATTGAAAGACTTTAGGTTCCTCTAACACCTCAGTATCAGATCAAATCATTTTGTTATTCTTGTGTTCGAGACCACATTATTGTTACAATTTTCCTCGTATGAGTAGGTCAAGGTGTGCTAGAGAGAATTTCTCAAGAGACAAACTGTTAAGTTTATTATCCTCGTTATCTATTATCGCAGAGTGATATCTTTCCAGTGATTAGGTAGTATTTTACGGGACTTTTGTTGTATATTTTTATTTAGTAACTTTGTTTAGCCGTCTTTTATATCTGAAGTTAAAGCACCCAATTCGAAATTAGTCAAAAAATACTGAATCGTACCAAGGTCAATTTACCTTATCTAATCAAGAGGTAACGACCGGTGGTTCGTCGACCTTCTCTGATCTTTTGTGTGCTCTCTTATCCTTGAGTCCCTGTCTTTTAACTGACTGAATACATGCTCTGTATATTTCAGCACGCTTTTTACGGGTCTGTAGTACACTAGATCCATATGCGTTTTATAGGGACATCCGTTCGTTTGTCAAATAGGGTATCTATTACAACAATCCAATAAAAGGAACATTAATTAGAATTATAAAAACAAAGAAAATTAAATACTCACTCACTCAATTTTCTTGTTGTACTCGTATAATTGAAATGATAGGTTCAGGTAAAATTTAAGGAGATTCGGTTTTGGCGATTTAGTCCGAGTTCTTGGTCGGAATCGCGCGCCTCACCGTTGCGTTTACAATAATAATTAATCACAGTAATCACCGAACTAATTATTGTATGACTCAATAGAATAATATCGCTTAACGAACGATGAAACCTAGGTCCGCCGTGGACCTTAAAACATGACGGGAGATCCTCTCTATCAAGCATCGTCGGACCGGCGTACTTCTCGTTCCACCAATATTTAACCCTTCGAAACCCGGGTGGTCGTATACGACCGCAAAATGTATGGGAAAACGTATATAACGGGTTCTGACTGCTCAAATACATTGGCATATTCTATGATTTATGGTATTGTGTCGACGTTTGCACATTCTGAAATTCGGGATATTGAGCATTTTCATGTCATATTGTGTAGATGTCTGTATACTGGTGTATACAGACATCTTAGTAAACATAATGACGCGTTCGCTTTCTGTGGTATTTTTGTACTTATTTGTACTAATTCACGGTACCTGTGTGTGGTCTGTGGAATGTCTCACCTTTTACTATCAGACAATCTCAAACGTATCGTTTTTGATCGTTCGATTGATGATCGGTATTGTTTTAATCAGCCCATATCTTTGTTATTTGTGGACGAATTTTAATTTTGTAAATAAACTTTTATTAGCGTAAAAAGTAGAAACGCAACATTAAACATACAAATAATAAGTGTACTTGTTGAATCGAGGGGTGGGAACCTGGTGACCTGTAATGCATGCCTTTAAATAAGCAAGTATGCTTAAATAAGCATACTTGCTTATTTAAAAGCATGCATTACATAAGCGGCGCTTAAATAAGCGGGCACCAGTTTCTCGAGCAATTTTTTGGCTTTTTAAATATATACACTAATAAATAATAATAAATAAATAAATATTGTCGGACAAATTACACAGCGCCACCTAGCCCCAAAGTAAGCGAAGCTTGTGTTATGGGTACTAGACAACTGACAAACATACGTAAATACATTTTTTTTTCGTAAATACATACTTATTATAGATAGAAAATACCCAGACCAATACAAACAGACATGTTCATGCACACAAATGTTTGTACTGTGTGGGAATCGAACCCACGAGCGTTGGTGTCAAAGTAGCGTAACAGCGTGTTTCACCACTGCGCCACCGGGCTCGTCATATTACGTTAAATATTGATAATGTTGTGAGAAGATAAACGATTATTATTATTTAGTTTGTGTGAGGATAAGTAGTATATTTATTAAAAAAAATGCAATCCGTTTACATGCTATATAGTTATCGATTAATATACATAACATGCTTTTAATTTTTATAGCGTATTCCCGCCTACGGAAGCCGTTCGCCGTGAAATACAAAACGGATACAATACTTTTTCACACATATACTTACATCCATTATTAATTTCTTATTACCATCTTAATTTTATAAAAGTCAAAGCCCGGGAAACGGGCGATACGGGATGGGATTTTTTGTCACATTCGTGTTTGTACCTATGCAACCTGTCACACATAAAGCGGCCACGACTCGGCGAGGTGCGAACGTTCAATAAATCTGCCACTTTGCCCGCCCCTATGGGTTTCGCATTTAATCTTAATTCTATGCATACCCCATAGTAAAAAGAGATATCTGTGTTGATAACAAACAAAGTAAATGTAGTAGGTGTTTTTCTATATATACCACTAATATGGCATACGACCTGCTTGATGGTAAGCGAGTACCGTAGCCAGGAAATGTCTATATTTGCAACACCAGGTGTGCACCGCGCGCGTTGCTGACCCTGAAAGTGTAATGTGTAGTATAGCGCTGTGATATATATTTATAGTCATGACCAGTTTCTAAAGTTTTGTATTAGCTATAAAATTCAATATCCTCAATCCACGCCGATATCATTAATGCTAAAGTAAGGTGTCTGCTTGTCCGTATATCTATTACCTATTCAATTACGTGTACCTACAAGAAGGCATGGAATGTATTTAAATAGATAGAAGTATTTAATTGGCCCTGTATCAAAAGAGACCCTTAGTAAGAACATTGTACGGTTGGTACTACCTTGACCGATATTTAAAAAGTGTGGTTTGCTTTAACATCGTTATAAACAACTTCACGTGATATTTTTTATTATATTCGTAATTCTATTTATATCTTCACACCAAATCTTCTGCGGAGTAGGCAGAGAGAACCGAGCGCCACATCACTCGGTCCTTACACACACACATCTCACGCTTCTTTAACATTCATATCGCTTTTCGTGCACGCTCGCTGGTTCCTAGAGCTCCTGACTTCACCAGGAATAACGTCTGAGAACACACTTTGGTCGTAGTCAATTTTAGTGTTTCTCGACTTCTTCCATCCTTCTATTTTGCGTGGTACTCTTTCTGACCAACCCTCTTAATCTTAATTGCGAACACTTTGGTCTATAAGAGTTAGGCCCCAGATTTTGTACATCGCTCGCATCTCGACGGCATTTATTCTACTATCATGCTCTGTCTGCCAAACCCAGTTCTCGCTTCCATACATTAGGGTTGAGATTTGTACCGCGTTATGTGTGTATGAGCTTTTCCGAATGCTCCATTCACAATATTCTCTGCACTCACTCGCCTCTCCACATCAGCGGTGTCTTTCATCCCTGCTAAAAGTGTATGCAAATTTATTTGTGGAGCATATACTTTATTGCCAAGGGAAATGTTTAATAATAGCGGTTAAAATATGAAATTGCCGTTATAGTAATAGATACTTTGAATTGACATTAAACCTTCATGGTGTGAGATTTTCGAGTGAAACTTTTTTCACATGATACTTATGAGGATTTTCTTTTAAAATATGTGCACCATTTGATATTCGAATTTCAATTGTTTCTTTTATTCTGCTGAGACAGAATGGATACTTCGAAAATCCGAGTAATTTTTGAACATGTGTTCCGACGGACTAACGCAGCAGAAACGGCTCGCAATATCAATGCTGCGTTTGTAGAGGAGACTGCTAATGAACGCACCGTGCGTTTTTGGTTTAAACACTTTCGTAATGGAAACTTCGACTTGAAGAACGAACCACGTGGAAGACCGCCAACAGAGGTGAATAACGCTGAATTGAAGGAGATCGTGGAAGCCGATCAGAGTCAAACTACCCAGGAATTAGCGGGATGGTTTAACGTTACCTTACCTAAAACATTAACTCATTTGCACGAAATCAATAAGATAAAAAATATGATAAATGGGTGTCTCATGATTTGACTGATCTGCAGAATTGTGAAATGTGACGAAAAGTGGATTCTTTACGATAACCGTAAGCGAAAAATACAACGGCTAACCCCAGGTCAAGCGCCGTAACAGTGCCCTAAAGCAAAGCAAAAAATGATGGCGAAACTGGCAGTGAAACAGCCCCGACTCGTGAATCGATCTTCAACATTATTACTCCATGATAACGCAAGACCTCGCACTGCACGAGAAACCGTTGTAACTCTACAGGAGCTACAGTTAGAAACTGTACGTATCATCCTCCATACTCGCCAGACCTTGCTCCAACTGACTGCCGCCTTTTTCGTGATTTGGTCAATTTTCTACGGGGTAAAAAAATTTCTTCGAAGAAGGCTCAGCCCGCATGGACCTTAGAAATAAGTTATTACTATAGTACGTGAAGTGGCAAGCTACATAGTTGGGCGCTAGCAACAAGGATATTGCCATCTCT
Source organism: Pyralis farinalis (assembly GCA_947507595.1). NCBI lineage: Eukaryota > Metazoa > Arthropoda > Insecta > Lepidoptera > Pyralidae > Pyralis > Pyralis farinalis. The sequence goes on along the minus strand of OX382259.1, from coordinate 6,219,102 downwards.
ATCTTCTTGGTGACCTTAGTCACTCGCACACACTATCATCCTTCAGAGAAATAGTATTTCTACGATTTTTTGTAAGGTGTTTCTACGGTCTTTTCTTAGACGGGCTATGCGGTCCTTGCTCCTCGATTGCTAATTGGGAAAGCGATATTGGCATTGTCTTGGTCTTTTGTCTTTCATTCTCATTGTTTGTGAGGAACTTGCGGCTCACGATGATCTCTAGAACACCGAAGGTTAGAATAAGCTTACAGTCGCGGTAAATCTCTGTTTAATTTAATATGAGAAGAACGCGTTAAATTACCTAAAGAATAAGTTTCTGGTTCAAATGAAAGTGAATCTTTTAATTACTTTCTTCGGTTCTAAACGATAGTTGAAGTGGTCGGTATACGACCCAGATAGCAAACCACTTACGCAGTATTTGATAAAGATTACAACTAGTAACTGATAAAAAGGGAAACCAAAGATACGGGCGTAAACTAGAAATTCAGTAGATTTTCAGGTTTGACTCCGTCTGATGAACTGTTATCGCAGCCTGTGCATGCATGCAACACAAGGAGTAACTCGCTTATCGTTTACTATTACACATACATTTGAATTAATGTATCATTATTATTTAATTAGTCTTTAATTGCAAAAATAACAATATCTTATAAGTAGAGGCTATATTCAGTAACCTCTGATTGTTGAAGCAGAAACAGATAGGCCTTATCGTCCATTGACCTTTATCCGCAGCGGTCGATTAGCTCGTTTTTGTAATTAACTACGAGTATTTTGAAATCGTGTGAACAATACTTCTGTCGTTTATGGCCCATGATTTTTATAATGTAACTCCATCGCCAGAAATCTTCCAATTATTAAATTATATATATGTATTAGTAAATTATTTTGTCTTTGCCTATTTATACAAATAGGCAAAGACAAAATAATTTACTACCTTTTTCTCCTACGTTTGTCAACCGATTTCCGTGGCTATTAACGTGCTTTAGTGTTGTAAATAAATATCAATGAAAAAAATCGCTAACGTGCAAATCTGTTCTAATATCCTGTATAAAGCGGAAATTGAATACGCTAATCTCTGGAACTACCAGCCGGTTTTTTTTTGCATTTGAAAATCCAATTCTTGAGGAACTTAGGAGTATTTGTAGAATAATTATTTTTAATGATATACTGGACGTTGCGTTCGGTCTGTACGCTCGTATTTTGGCATCCCGTGGGTTTTTTCTTTAATTTTAACTACTGATTGTAACCTAGTAAAGGTTTACTTATTTCGTATATCGCAGTTTTTAACTTAAATTACAATTGCATTGTAAATCTTGTGATTTTTTATTTTCTTGGGCATTTATCGTAGAGAATTTATCGGCTACTGTGACAAAGAATATCTAAATGTGGATGAACTGAGCATTGATGTGCCGTTTCTTATGTGAACGTGTATGTATGTATATGATTGTAGAATCTGCATTACATTCTATGATATACAAGCATCTTGGGTATATTTCCAAGTGATAATTAACAACCTCAATTTTATTGTGCCCGATTATATCTCATAAAGTGTCGACTCTAGGACATAACGTGGATCATTTCATACAGAAAGTAAAAGTTTACTTTCGGTATCTCAAATGAAAGTAATCCACAGCCAGCTTGTATTAGTTTCGCTTTCGACTGCTCTGACTCTGACACTATTCATATCCATAATTCAAGATAAATATTTTTATAATAAACCACTCTCTTCTGTTTAGGCAATGTTATTTAAAAGAGGTTGAATCACGCTTACTGATTTTATGAGAAGACGTACTGCATGTGCAGGATTGATTTATTGTAGTCGGGTACATCTTCACAGTTATTAGTTATATATGGATTTCATAAACATAATATCTAATAATTACAAGTTACTCATTGTTCTCGATTTAACATATTTTTGTTCAACGTTATGTAATCTTTGCCATCTTAATAAGCTAAATTTAGCTTATTGAAAACCGATATTGATTATCCCTGTGCGCATTAATATTCAGCTGTGCACGAACCTGCAAAAAAGCGAAATTTAACCAAATGTGATTGCGTACGAGAGAGAAAGTTATGTTATACGGCCCGCGCACTCGCTGACGGATTTGTGTGATGATGACGCGCACGATGCGAAAACTTGTGCGAAAAAATGCCATATCCGATGCATCTATAGGGGACTTATTTGCATCGGCAACGTCAGGGTGGTCGGCGGAAAATACCTTTTTGTGTTAATTGTTTAGTTTCCTTTACGACTTCAGCGCTAAGTGCATTTGTATTAGCCTTTATAAATATTGTTAGTTTATTTCTACGCTGATGTTTGTTTAGCTTCCTGTGTTAATTTTGTTACTTTCAAAATGCACTAATTTACCTCTTTCGATTATTATTGTTATAGTTTCTTACATTAGCATTCTTCAGACTGAAATAATTAGTAATTTTACCGTCTACATTAGATACAAATCTCAACCAACGAAATGGTAACTAAGTCGTTGAACATATGACCACAATTCACTCACGGGATCTATTGAAAGAGAAATTGGTGTCATCACCGAATACACTCATTCAGTGAACCGCTGGACCGTACACCCGGTGCCAAAGTAAAAGTGTTCCAAAAAATGTACGTCGCGAAATTACATTGCGATTTCGCCGTAACGAGGTTACAGATGTGGGTCGAGTAACAGCTGTCTGTTAGAATTGATATTTTTTCATTTAATCCATTTTGTATCCGGTAATCGTGCCATTTGGTTCATGGGCATTGAAAACTTGGCCAGTGTCAATCAAACGATCGATATGGTGACGACTGAAATAGCTTTGAGAGAACGTGTTACGTATTAAAGTCGGTATTGCAATGTTTCAGTAAATTTTCATAAGCCATTCTCACAACGAGTGTCTTTATTATCAGCTTGTTGAAGTATAAATAAGTAACTATTTACTGTGGTCCGATTAAGTCAATCGGCTATATAATTTTACATAAAATATGTTTTTGATTGAGGTTAACTGTTTTTGGCGAAAATAGTCTGCGAAATAGTACGTCACATCTATGCTATCTAATGATTCTGTGTTATAGAGATATTTGTCTAGTATTGTTTCATAAAAATGTTAACGTAGGAGCTCAGAGCATTTATAACGTTTAAAAGAAAATGGCGTAGATACTTCTCTACTTAAATAGAGATATCATCCTTAAATTAACCTTAATTCGATCGATTTAAATTGATCCGATTGTAATCATACTGCTGTTTATGAGAATAAAATTGTTAATTTAATAGCTTTTAATATTATTTAACAACGAAACTTCAATTTCTACAACTAGTATATCCTTTTTGTTTTCATTCACTTACCAGATAATGACAATTGTCTAGCATAGATTGTTCTCTTCTACTTTTATCATCTTGTTATAAGTAAAAATGTTATTGGAAAAGTTTGTGTACGTTTCTTATAAAACTAACATTGACCTTGTCGGTGAAATGTAGATAGTGGCTAGCGAATTGAACCCTGGGATAACCCACGCCGTGACTGGCAACTGAGAAAGCGTTTGAAATTTTGTCTTTCAAACGATAAATCGTGATCTTTGACACAGTTAAAATGTATTTAGTTACATTCTAAGCATTGATTCTGATAACATTTTCCGTAACCCTTATTAGTTACTTAGTTATTGTGTGACCAGTTTGGTTCTGATATGATTTCTTAGAAGACATAAAATTTTGTCTAGTGTGAATATGTGAGGTACTTTTTAAATATATATTTCCTTTATTTATATTTGCTTTTCTTTTTGTTCATCATGAAATGTATATGAAAATATTGTGTTGAGATTTCAGTATTGTTAAAGTACAACTAACTTCGTGTTTTCGGATTTATATACAAAAGGAAGGTACGATAAAGGAAGTCACCGTGAGGAGGAAACCCACACGTTCTAGTAATTATATTTCGAAATACGTATGACTTGATTCTGATAACATTTTCCGTAACCCATATTAGTTACTTAGTTATTGTGTGACCAGTTTGGTTCTGATATGATTTCTTAGAAGACATAAAGTTTTATCTAGTGTGAATATGTGAGGTACTTTTTAAATATATATTTCCTTTATTTATATTTGCTTTTCTTTTTGTTCACCATGAAATGTACCGTGTCTAATCAGTCCAGTCTAATCGGACATGCAGGTTAAGCAACGTCCATCAAGCTATCTATGAATGGGTTTACTTATCTCGAGCTTCTCTCACTCGGAGGGCACGTTAACTTGTCGATCCCGTCCGTTGTCTATAGGTGAAATTCCTTAAGTCAATAAGCCTTCGGGCAGCTTGAAAATACTGATCTCCGTCAATGTCTATGTGCAGTTGAGCAGCGTGGTGGAGTAAGCTCTCTAAATTCTTTCGATTAAAGGGAGACCCGTATCCTTACAGTGTGTTGAATATGGATTGGTGTGGGATAATTATTAACGATTGTATTAGAATTCAATTCACACCAAACGGTGTTTTCGTTTCAACCATTATACGGTTGGCTGGGTGCGAAAAAGACCGCCCTTGTAGAGTTTACTCTTTTATGTATATACCTATGTGACTTGATTTTGTACAAAAAAAATTTTACATTCATTTTATATTCATATCATTCATAGGTTACGCTACTTTGACACCAACGCTCGTGGGTTCGATTCCCACAGAGTACACAAACATTTGCATGTATGAACATGTCTGTTTGGCTTGGTCTGGGTATTTTCTATGTATAATAAGTATGTATTTACAAAAAATGTATTTACTAGTGATGTGCCGACTATGGTATTTGCCGACTACCCGACTAGCCGACTAATCGGTTTTCAAATCGCCGACTAGTCGGCAAAGCAGATCATTGTCTTCGGGCGATTTCGTCTCTACTCGGCTTGCTCACGCATGCGCACAAGCTATCGGCCGGCCTCGCGACACGTTATGACGAGTTTTGTTCACTTTTTCATTTTCAATTGTTTGTTTGCTGTGGCGGTGATTAATTATAAGACTACATTATTATTTCAGAGTAATAATAAAGTGTGAAAAAGTATAAAACTGTTTGGTGACACGAAATGTCGAAAAAGAAATCAAGAGTGTGGACATTTTTCGACGATGTTGACGGTGAACCAACGGAAGTTAAATGTAACCAGTGCCAGGGAATTATTTCGCGTGGCGGTCAAGGCAGAAAGGCGAACACGACAAGTATGATGAATCACATAAAATATAAGCACAACGAATTGATGCCTCAATTAGCAAGTTCTATTAAAACTACTTTTGATGACTTTCATTTGCCTTCTTCAGGGCCAGCTCAAATAAAGCTACGTGCTATTCAAGATGAACTAAATTTACCATCACATCAGCTTAGCTGAAATGTCTCAAATCGCTAAAGTATACTTGTGTTGTCCCGCTAGCACCGTTTATAGCGAACGTCTGTTCTCGGAAGCTGGCAACATCTATGAGACGAAAAGAAATCGCTTACTTCCTGATCGACCCGAAACATTGACATTCCTGCATCATAACTTACCTCTAATTAAAAACAAAGATGCCTAAGTAAGAACTATAGATCGCTACCACTAATGTTTTTATATTTTACTTTGTTAAAAATATACTTATTTTATTTATTTATATTATAATAATAAATAAGATATATTATTGTTATTACTATGTGTAACGTGTCAAAATTGTTCGATTAATGACTTGTACTGAATAACTGACTGATTCGTAAGTTCCTATTAAGTTACCTTTAAATATAATAGAATACTGATTGTAACTGTTTGATACTTTTAAGAAATTATAAAACTAGCATAAATTTTTGGTTTTATTTCATTGGCCGATTATAATCGGCATATTTTGCCGAATAGTCGTCGACTAGTCACCGACTATAAAATGTGCCGAATAGTCGTCTTTCCCGACTAGTCGGCGACTAGTCGGCCCATCCCTAGTATTTACGTATGTTTATCAGTTGTCTAGTACCCATAACACAAGCCACGCTTACTTTGGGGCTAGATGGCGCTGTGTAATTTGTCCGACAATATTTATTTATCTATGATTATTATAGTCATTTTCATGTAAACTCGCCGGTTTCTAGGGCTCTTGTCATCACTTTCTGATGCAACACGACCAATTTGATCGTGGCGCGCATTCCTCGGCTCCTACTACTTTGTATTGTATATCTGTTTCATCATTCTATCGTCCTGCGTTATTTCTACATGTCGGAATCATCAGAGCATGCCTTTTCTTATATTAACACAGACACACAACTTATCTAACGCACACTGTTATAGAAGCGATCAACGTCTGAAAAGAAAATGCGTTTTGTGGCACTCGGTTCTTTGCCTACCTCATAAGGTGCCGTAAGGCGTAAAGTTATACACTATAAGTTTTGCGTAACTTAAAAAAACAACATGTTATAACCAAAATATTATGTTTATTGCGTTTCAAAATACTCTCCTTTACATTTTAAACATTTTTTCATGCGATCGAACCATTTTACAGGAGGACCACAGATCTGAAGGCATGTTTTCTACGTGCTGATTGAACGCTATCACTGCCTCTTCGGAGTTGGTAAAAGTGAAACCTCTCATCAAATCTTTGATTTTGGGGAAAATACAGAAATCACAGGGTGCTAAGTCGGGGCTATGCGCAGGATGGGTAACGAGCAACGTTTCAAAAAATATAACATTCGAAATTCAAATAGTTCCGATTAGCTAGAAGTGCAAAACTTTTAGTGTGCCCCATGTATATTTAGATCAAGTTTACAACAACAAAACAGCTTCGAGGAATGATAGTATTCTTGAATGGTAGAGTTCTTATGACTATGGTAGGCGTACTGTATCAGAAGAGAAAGAGCTGACACAGTAGCCTCAATAACATTTGCGAAAAAAAAATTAGGAACAGTAAGTGGAACACGAACTTGATGATTTTTAAATCGTTCTCTTTAAGAATAACGATGACGCGTTGACTTGTTAATGCTGGAGAATCGATGAGCATTTATTGTTTTGTAATAGTTTCTTTTTAATTAAATAAGCAGTATCTGAGTATTTTTCAGTGTATTTTTTTTGGGAAAATTACATTTTTTCCAGATATACACCTGCATAGTCAAACTTAAGAAGCTAAACCATATTTAAACACAAATTTTCTTTCATTCATCATCTTTCAGTTTTAATTTCTAAACTTTTAAATTTGCCCATTTTTGAACGCCGGTGAAACTACGAGTAATATGACTGTTTTCAAACTTCCCTCCCCATACTGCGTCAGTCCAGCCACGGGCGAACAGCGAGCTTCACAGCTCCACCTAGCCACCAGGTGTACAGTATTAGTTCTAGGTGGAGCTGCTCTGCTTATTACGATCTATGACAGCCATGGGTGACGCATTATTTTAAAATGTACGCTGATGATACATGCTTGATTTACGCCGATAATGATTTTATATATAATGACTTTGAGAATGTAATAAAATGGTCTCATGATAACGGCTTAATCTTAATTTTTTTTTTTATATTGTCGGTCAAATTACACAGCGCCACCTAGCCCCAAAGTAAGCGAAGCTTGTGTTATGGGTACTAGACAACTGATAAACATACGTAAATACATTTTTTTTGTAAATACATACTTATTATACATAGAAAATACCCAGACCAAGACAAACAGACATGTTCATGCACACAAATGTTTGGACTGTGTGGGAATCGAACCCACGAGCGTTGGTGTCAAAGTAGCGTAACAGCGCGTTTCACCACTGCGCCACCGAGCTCGTCATAAATATAAGTAAGACAAAATATATGCTTCTACATTCTCCATATATATGTAAACCACAAAAGTTATTTTCGATAGTTGGGCATTCATACACGTGTTTACATAATAATAAGGCGCTATGTGTCGGTTGTGAAGAATTAGAATATGTTAGTAAGTACAAATATCCTGGATTGACAATCGATTCTAGTTTCAGTTAGAGACTCCATATACATAATATTTGTAATAAACTAAGATCATTGCTGTGTAAATTTAAGCACCTGCAAAGAATTGTCAATCGACGTACACTGTACACATTATACCATGCGTTGGGTGATGCGATCCGGGGCTACGGACTGGTAGCCTATGGTAGAACATTTAAAACATATTCGAATAGGGTGCTCAATATACAAATAAGATTTTTAAAGCTTTTAGTAGATAAAAATACCAAGGATAAATGTAACAAAAAGTATACAATTCTTTTCAAAAAATGCACAATTTTGCCAGTACACGAAAAAGTAAAATATTTACTAGCTATAGAACAATAGTGCTCAAACGATTTTAAAATTAAAAAAATACCAGATTGTAGCCTCAGGCAAACATCACAGCGAAAGTACGTTGAGGACAATGCTTGTAATTATTACGGTGAAAGAACACGCAAATATATTATACCTGGAATTTTTAATAATATCCCAGGGGAGGACTGTGTAAGTAAACAAGCTTTTAAAAGAAAATTAAAGAAATATTTAGTGGATAATCTCGAAATTTAAATTATGTTATGTAAAGTACACAATTCATATAAATTTTTGTAAGCGGATTAATATATATATATATTGTCGGACAAATTACACAGCGCCATCTAGCCCCAAAGTAAGCGAAGCTTGTGTTATGGGTACTAGACAACTGATAAACATACGTTAATACATTTTTTTTTGTAAATACATACTTATTATACATAGAAAATACCCAGACCAAGACAAACAGACATGTTCATGCACACAAATGTTTGTAGTGTGTGGGAATCGAACCCACGAGCATTGGTGTCAAAGTAGCGTAACAGCGCGTTCCACCACTGCGCCACCGAGCTCGTCAATTAGCATGTAGCATTAATCTATCAGTTACTTAATTAAAACTGTAAGTGTATTATATACTTATATGTAATTCTTAAGTGAGTGCATTATAATCGCCAACAAACTGCTGTGCAGTTTGGCGAAATAGTTGTTATATTAAACTCATTAATGTAAACCGGAAATAAATAAATAAATAAAAAAATTCGATCTATTTTGCGCCACCACTATTTCGGAGTCTGTTCCGGTGGAGCTTGCTTGGAGAATGCGGGACACCGAAACAATATGTGCAGCCATGCAATTCTGTAAGAGCAAACGTCCTTACATCCTCGGAAACATCGGCTGTTACAGCCTTGAACACAAAATTGCAATTATTTGGTGTCGCTTTTCATGGTTGTGCGACACTAGCGCCGCAAGGCTGCGTTTGGAATTGGAATTCTACAAGGAAAACAGCCTCGCGTACGCTTACAGCCTTATAGAATATCAAACAATTTAGCCGTGATCGCAGTAGACAATGTCAAAGCTGTGACATCTGTGATCACAGCGACGCACACAGCCATTACGAGTCGCTTAGAGAATTGCATGGCTGCACTGTCTCAGGTTTATAGAGTAACTATAAACCTGAGACAGTACAATCTACAAAAAATATGCCATATAAGATGTTTTTTTATTTAACGTTGGGAGCCATACGAGCACACCTGGTGTCAAGTGGTTAGCGTAACTTATGATCGGTCTTGCTGCTTACACAGCTATTCCTTAGTCAAAGCCTGTACTGGTAATATCACTGATAACCTCGCAACAGCACAATATTCCTCCTGGTAGTTGTTATTTGACTGCAGTTTTCTGTGAGGAGGTGATACTTTTCCAGTCCCAGTGCTCTTTCGCCCTTCCTCTCTTCCTTAGATTGATGCAACATTGATATGCCGGTTCTTGTCTTTATTATAATTATAGCGAACTTTATGTATGTGTGTCTTCACGCCAAGTCCCTTGCTGGATAGGCAGAGAGAACCGAGCGCCATAAGACGCGGTCCTTGAACACCTCGCTCGCTTCTTTGACATTCATTACTCTTTTCATGCACGCTCGCCGGTTTCGAGGGCTCCTGATATAATCTTCTGTTAAATGTGGATGAGTCTTGATCTTCCTTGGCTCCTACATCCTTTCGAAATTTAGATATTGTTATATCTAACCATATTACTGTTCCGTTTCCTACGTTATGTAAGTGCTTAATATATAGGTTAGTAGAATAATTTATGTTACGTACATTCTTATCCACTAATGACTTTATCAGTTATGAATTTAAATATTATAGGTAAGTGTTATATCGACTGATAATTCACCTTTCCAGATAGATAATTGAGATACAGATAAACGTAATAACATTTATTATTGCAAGATAATCTTTGATGATATGCCTTTTGTTATTTTAATGAATATTTACAAGTTATTGGCGTAGAAGTACTCGTAGAAGCGTACCTAACTCTCTCACAATTTGGACATTAAAGATCCGTCGAAAGCAATTGTTATAGCAAGCAATAGTTAAAATACCCTTCCCCGTGTTTCTCTTTTTGAAGTTATGTACGAGGGTCATTTGAAAAGTTCTTAGCCTAACATACTTAATGAACCCACACGATTTTGAGTTTATTTTTATTTTTCAACATACTCTCCTCCGAGCTCAAAACATTTTTTCCATCGACCCGGTAAGGCTTCGATACCCGTTTTAAAAAAATCTTCGTCTAACTCCTCAAAATAAGCGTCCACAGCGGCTATGATCTCTTCATTTGTAAAAAAATATTTACCACCTACAAACTTTTTCAGCTTTGGGAACAGATAAAAGTCGGACGGTGCTAAATCCGGTGAATATGGGGGATGAGGTAACAATTCGAAGCCACATTGATGGATTTCTGCCATGGATTGCACAGAGGTGTGAACGCGCGCATTGTCCTGATGAAACAAGACTTTTCTTCTCAATAAACCTGGACGTTTTTCTTTTATTTCTTCTCTCAAACGACGCAACAGGTTGCAATAGTAATCGGAGTTTATTGTTTCACCCTTTTTTAAATAATCCACGAGAATTATACCCTTTGCATCCCAAAAAACGGATGCCATGACTTTGCCCGCCGATAAAACCACCTTTGCCTTCTTTGGGGTGGGCGATCCTGCTCTTTTCCATTGTTTCGACTGTTTTTTTGTCTCGGGTGTATTGTGGTGAACCCAGGTTTCATCCATGGTTATAAATTTTTCAACAAATTCTATTGGGTCAGCTTCATATAACTCTAAACAGTCGCGAGAAGTTGTGAGTCGGTTGCGTTTTTGTTCCACTGAAAGCAGTCGCGGTACCCACTGCGCAGACACCTTAAAGAATCCAAGTTCAGTAGTAATTATATGATGTGTTCACTCAGATGAGATGCCTACAGTCTTAGCTATCTCCTCGACAGTCAATCTTCGATCAGATAAAATTAAATCACAGATTTTTTCTTTGTTTTGATCAGTGGAAGCAGTCGAAGGCCGGCCACTACGGGGCTCATCTTGAATAGTCTCACGACCACGTTTATACTCTGCCACCCAGTTTTTAACAGTCGCATACGAAGGAGCGGACTCACCCAAAGTAGCAGACATGTCTTCATGTATAGCTTTTGGAGTTAAACCTTTCAAATTCAGGAATTTTATCAATGCACGATGTTCAATTTTATCCATTTTCAAAAATAGCTCTGACTTGACTTACGGTATATCATACTTGTTGCTAAATAATGTAACTACAAAATGAGGGTAGTTTAAAAAAACCAATGACTTTAACCATGTTAGGCTAAGAAACAAATGACCCTCGTACATTTTTTTTATACACCGTCGGGAGGCATACAAGCATACGGCCTACCTGATGTAAAGCAGTTACCGCAGCCTATTAATGCTTGTACGAGTAATATATTAAATATCACTCCTCCTCTGCTGCTTACTCAGCATTGGTCACCTCACTCACACACAGGAACATAACAAACCTCTAGGGCGTTGTTATTTGGCTGTGTTTTCTTTGAGGTGGAGGTACTTCCCCAGACGGGCTGCTTTGATGCGCCCTACCTCACTTAAAACAAACAGACATGTTCATGCACACAAATGTTTGTCTTGTGTTGTTTTGTGGGAATCGAACCCACGAGTGTTGGTGTCAATGTCGCGTCATTCACAATTGAGTCATCGAGCTCGTCGAAGGTAAGGTGAATAGGAAGACGACCTCGTTGGCGTAGTGGTTAGCAATGCTACCAGGGCAAATGTTTGTGTGCATGAATGTGTCTGTTCGTCTTAGTGTGGATGTTGTCCAGGGAGCTAGGGCACATCAAAGAAACCCGACTGGGGAATTACGACTCCCTGGAGGGTTGTTGTATTCCTATGGGTTACTATATATATATATATATATAATATAGTTAGCGGAACGATAAAAAAAAATCATCACATTGTAAACATCGCCGCGACACGCAGCCAATGTGTGCAGTATGACCTTGATAAGGCCACGACGGTTTTAGCTTTTTAAAATTTAATTACATCACCAATACGACAAATTAGATACGAAAGATAAACCAAATAGACAACACGAGGAGCTCGGTGGCTCAGTCGTGAATGACGCGAATTCACACCGACCGAGTTCGATTCCCACACAGGAGAAACATTTGTGTGCATGAACATGCCTATTTGTCTTGGTCTGGATGTTTTAAGAGAGGTAGGGCGCATCAAAGCAGCCCGTCTGGGGAAGTACCTCAACCTCCGCCAACCGCAGCCAAATAACAATTCCCTAGATGTTTGTTGTGTTCCTGCGTATGAGTGATCACACGCAGGAACACAACAAACCTCTAGGGAATTGTCCCGAGTAAGCTCCTAAGGAGTTGTTGTGTTAGCAGCAGAAATGGCATCGCGCGAGTGATACTTAATGTATTGCAAGCGTTCATAGGCTACGCGGTTACACCAGGTGGGCCGTATGATTCTTCTTCTTGAATTTTGGTCAATGTTAATAGAAGATGCACCCGCGTCGCAGGGTATCCAATGGGATATTCGTTTGTTTATCTTTTACTGATTTTATTTGAGGGCCATGAAAGTGTAATTTAATTTGTAAGTTTAATATTTTTTTCTTTTAAGATATACACTTGCTTGTCTCGGAAGTGTACGCCACTGGAGAGTTTGTTCTGATGTTGTTTGCGCACCTCGCTGTACCGCGTATGCGCATTAGTTAAATAAGTAATAAACCCTTAGCCGTTTAAACAAGGGTCTTTTTTTGAGGACAGCATTCCTTCCACGGTTTGCTCTCAAAATACTCTTTGTAAGTAACAACAAATATTCAATATATACCCGCAGGTTTCTTATTGATTTATTTACAACTTCAGATTATACTTTGTATGTTGTTAATTCAAGCATAGCTTCACGTACTTTGAACGTTCAACTGCTTCTCTATAATTAGGTCGAACTGAAAGGAAGCCGATGCTGGCCTTTAGTCTCATAACTTTGTACTAAAGTAGTACAAAGTACATAATAAATCATGGAGTTATGTATAATCATGGAGCATACATAATAAAAAGTTGTACGTCAAGATTTCTCCACGCGAATCCAAGTGTTCGTTGTATGTAAATGTTCAATAGCCGAGGTTGGAAGGCGTTTCTGATACGTTGACACTTTTATCTCCCCGCCCCACACCAAAATTCAAGACTTGCCATATCACTTTCACCGTACCTTTTTTGACAGTCGTAATTATTGTTAACTCCTGCTTTTATATTGAACTAGTTACTGTTCGCGGCTTTGATTTTTATGTGACATTGTTTCGTCTTTATATATTCAAAAGTCGATTAAAGATGTATTGCTTGCCCGAGTCAATTAGTAATATCCGTTCTCGGTTTTACTCGTTGGCATGATCCATATATTAGGTATTATTTTGTACACTTTGAAGTGAAATATTTTAATATGCTAAATCCTGTCATGTTGAAGGTATCTGCTTCAGAAATAACATGACGCTATACAAACTTTCATTCTCTATTTTATCTTATATGGAATATTCTAAAACACTGAAATACGCATTGTTAATTTCTTGTATTAGACGAAGTTATTATAATTGTTATAAAAGTAGATTTTTTTATGTTTACGTCATCTTTAGTTGTTGTATACCATTTTTGAGTGAGCGTATGTGTGCGTATATAGGACCGTGGTGAAATACGTAAGTAAAATTTCGCGCCGGCACATATTTTTTTTATCCTACCTTTCTGGATATAGTACTTATGTAGACAACTGTCGATTTTCACTCTTGTTAGTGCACGCTAAGCTCAGATGCGACTATGTATGCGGATAAACACGAAGATTCGTGACTTGGTGTCGAATAAATTAGCTCATCCATACAAATTAGATGGTCGCGGTTTCAGGTCACTTTTGCTCTTAGTAACCAATCAAGTTATCCGTCGATATTAACTTAGTTGCTTTATCTTTAATCTATTCAATGTTTGAATTGATATTGCCTTCAAATGTGACATCTGTTTCATCATTGGTGAGGCTTGTTAAACGATTACAGGGTAGCGTTTCGTTTCTTCATTTACACGTTCCACTTTGTTCAATAAGCGGAGGTGATCAGTGTCAAATTGGTGGTACTCGTGGTTCGTTGTCAGCGGCCTTGCCCGATACAACGCACTCTGGTTCCACCACGTAGTTTTCCATTGCTCTATGATATTTATAGATCTTAAAACCCCTGAATAAGGTATTTTTTGCCATTCCATAAATTGTTATGTCCTAGTTTTACTATTGCAGATGCATAGTTTCTATCTCCTATGTAGCGAATGTACTCATTATCCTTCTGCGAATCATTGATAATCCACTGTGGATTAGCAAGCCTTCAGCGTCTTGACCTCCTTGTTACCTGATGGCTTTGTCACGGAGCGCTGTCTATGAGATAATATTAACAATGTCAAGGCGCTGTTATGTCAGCGTTGTGTAATACTAACGTGTGCAGTGTGTTGTTCGCTTGCGGATATAACTATAGACATCACGAAATCGTTTTATGTCTGCCCAACTGTCTCTTCAAATAGCATTCACCTCGTGGTATCGTCACGTCAATCATGTCTGGCTTGTCATCATTCATACTGTAAACGCCGTACATTTGGTTCGTAATGACGAGCGGTAGTAGTCATATTCCAGAGATTTTCAGGAACACCGTTCCTATATGAAATCTATATGTTTGTCTGTGGGCACGTTTTTTTCGAATATTCGAATTTTGACTTCAGATTCGGATTCAGCATAAAAAAGTAGAATAGGAATGTTCAGGAACACCGTTCCTATCTCTTAAGGAACATGATCAAAATGGCCGACATATTTAAAAAAAAAATGAATTGTTATATAATTGACGAGCCAGGTGTTCCTCTGGCAATGCAAGCTTGCGCATTCTCAATTGGTTTTATATATTTTGTCCCGCAGATCTATTATTTTCTGTTTTTTGTGGACACCTCGCCCCTTTTACTAATATTAGAATTTTTCGGACCCATTCCACGTCGAGATCTACTCTTAAGGATTGGTAAACATTTAGAACACGAGAAGTATGGCTCCGCTGTCAACTGTGTGGGTCTTTTCTAATGCAATAATGCTTCAGTTTATTCCTGGCGACCTCACTCATTCGTAAGAACACAAGAATCCTATAGGGAATCGTTATTCGCTACGAATTTCAGCAGGCTAATTCTTTAGATGTAACTGTACTAAAATAAATTTCTCTCTGCTCTAGTTCAATTTCACCCGATTGTGGATAGAGGGTTTCGTCGTACGAAAGTGGGGTTAGCTATATAGATGTTGTATGCAACTTCCGAAGGATAACAAGCATTCAGCCCACCTAATGGAAAGTGATTACCGTAGTTGAAAACGCATGCAATACAGGGAGTATCTGTCGGACTTCACAAGTGAATTACTTTGCTTACCTATTATTCGCCTCGTAGGTTAATTAGCGGGGTGAATCACATATAGGGGAGGTGAGATTGTCTTTGACAGTAGGTAAACCACTTGCGCTCCAACTATCTTATTATTGTGGTATATTCATGCCAGTTGATCTTCCATCTCGACGAAAAGAACAAAATACTTAGTTTATTGTTGACGGGCGTTATTAAAGTGAAGCTGAAACAAGCCGAGGGCAGTAAGTCAGTATATCTTTAGGCAGCGAGGCGGCGCCCCAGGGCGTCTCCTGTCAGACGACGGTTTATGCAGCGCTGGCCCTCTTCGCAGTATATTGTCTCACACGACTGTCGTTTTGTGTGAATTATCGGCTTTAATCACATTTTATTTTTTCTTCTTCCTCATTGGGTTTCGATTCCGATTCATTATACTACTTGTTTTGTTACGGGAGTTTTTTATTTATTTATTGGTATTTTGGTAGAGTGCCTTCGATTAGGTACAATTCCACAAAGGTTTACATTAGCTTTCGATCGAAAATAATTTAACCATTAGATTAACAGCTTCTAATAATACGTGTTTTAATATAAACTGATAGTAGTTTAAAATTAAAATTCAAGCGTTATTTTGCGAAAGCCAAATTTACGAGCAATTTGATCTAAACTACTTTGTTACCCGTTGGTTCATGCGATATAGCGCTGGCCAGCATGAACCCATTACCATTAGTGCCTGGGCTTCTGTGTTTGTCCCCGCCTCGGCTATCACGTTTTTCTTTGCGATTGCCATCTGGAACAGAAATCTCATGGATCCGCAATCGTTGCTACTCCGCCTGCTCTGGCTGTTTCTGCGACAAGTGTTTTACCTCTTCATGAGGCATCCTCAGGCGCTTTAGACGTTAGTTACAAGCATCGCTGACGGTAGTGCGTGGGCGCAGGCTAGCGTTAGTTCGCATGAACCAGCTGGTAATAAAGTAGTTTAGATCAAATTGCCCGTAAATTTGACTTCCCAAAAATTTTAATTTTAAACTGTTACATTTAATATAAATATAATTTAATATAAAGCCAAAGTATTTTAGATCGAAAGCTAGTGAAGAGCTTTGTTGATTTGTGTGCCGGCCAGTGCTAGTTTTTATGAACTACCGGACGGCGGAAGTACACAAAGTAGTTTAGATCAAATTGCTTGCAATATAAGCCGGTTGTGCGTCAAATATTGTAAGCTATTAGTAAATATTTAGCAAGTCCTGGTTATCAAAAGCCTGTATCACGGCAGCTTTAATACTGTCACAATGCAAATATTGGTTTGTAACAATTAACAAGCTATGGACATATCAGTTCGCATAAATCATTTGGTCCAACGACACTTAGCAGCTGCTGTTGAAAATTAATACATGTATTAACTTGAATTTGATTTGCAAATATAGTGGTAGTCACGCAAGTGAGCTTGTAAATGTTATGAACTATCATTGGATCGGCTTTACGGAACGTGGTCAATTAAAATAACTGGAACTCGCTCCTACTAGGACTCTGCACAACACATGATTATTAATTGCGAATGCAAATAGGCACTTAATTAAAACATTCCTTACGCTATAATGACCTAATTTTATTGAGATTTTTATATGTACAAAAGTTGAGGTCTTAGCTTAATAAAGAAAGACAGGTTACATAATAATAAATCTAAGTGACCGGTGTTTTGCATTTGATTATTGCTGTGGGTTGAATCCGGTTTAATTTAATTAAGATCCTATCAAATTTAACTACCTGACACCTACCTGTTCTGTGTTTACAACATTTGGTAATGATCGTAGCTAGTTCTGTAACGTCACATAACATTTTAAACTGTTCGTTTTATGTCATTACTTATGTTCCAACGTGAAAAATTGACAAGGCAAAGGTTTTGGATATATTCTGCTGGACTTTTCAGACGACTGATTTTTGCATAAGGAAACCTTTTTTTTTGTTGGCAAGAAAGAGCCTGAAAAATAGTTGCGGTCCTTTCCGAAAATATTTTTAATGAGAATAAGTCATTTTAATAGGATTTATGTATGCATTTATGAGATACGTTTCTTCTTCTTAGCGTTTCCTAATCCTTTAGAATTGCCGGGGGCCTGCTACCTAATCCTTAGGATTTGACGAAGATATTGATTTTGACATGAAACAACTATCGTCATACTTCCACAGCCTAGAGGAAAAATAGATCTTTTTTAGGTTAGATCACACGTTTTTTGAATTTTACGTAATTTCTTGGATTTGCCGGTTTTATGATGTTTTCTTTCACTGGAGAGCAAGTGATAATTACATATATGTACATAGTTCCGAAAACACGTATTTAGTACTACATGTCCTCACCAGAACTCGAACTTAAGGCCAGACGGCTAATAGGCTGGTTCTTTATCCACTCGTCTATCACTATGTGTAAGATGCACTATTTATAAGACTCCGCAGATTGTAAGATGATGATGGAGATTTTTATTATCTCCAAAAACAACACAATTGCAGGCTTGCGTGTAACAGTGAAAGGTTTATTCGGTTTGTCTTTAAAAATAGCTTCTTGATTAGCATATATGACGCCGTCTGTTATCTATTAAATCTCGCCATAAAAATTAAATTTGATCTCCATGGAATAATGACAATTGTCAGGTCTTACTGGTTTTACAGATCAATTGAACTTTATTGCCTTCATTTGAAAGCTTTAATGGAGCAATTATTTATTGACTGTATTGAACTTTGCGATATGCACTAAATAATATAGACACATATTTCTCAAATGCATCTGCTACAGTTCTTGAGACGGCTCAGTGGTGACAATTTTAATTTATACAGATATTGTGAATGAAATATTGTGTTGCCTGATACTTTTATACCCCCCTACACATAATGATTTTCTATTAGAATTGTTTCCGTCGACAAGCTAAAGTATACCTTACGATATAAAATTATGTTTAAATTGGAGATTAATCTTGAGTGCGCGGTGTCATCGGCAACAGGTATCTGCTCACTTACCTTGACCGCGCACGTTGTCCTCTCACTTACCTATAGAGTGATCATAGACGTCTTTAATGCGCTCGCGCAGCGCCAGCGGCACAGCGCCGCGAGCGACGTGGAACCCTGCACTATGACTTATGTCCCCTATTTTCTGTACATGTCAAAATAACATCAACGTTGTAGAATTGAAAAATATTTAAATTTCATTTATGTAAAGGTATCTTTTATTCATATCCGCTTCCAATTTGTTACTTTTTTCTTCAACTTATTCAAAGGATTCGCTGTATATTTTTTGTTTTCTCTGAATCGATTACAATGGCATTATGTTCCTCGTCGTCTATATGAAATTTAAAACGCATGTATGAAGCTGAGTTCCCGAAAATGTCGGCTTGTATCTTTTGGGTTTCAGTAATATATATTATATATACTTGAATTTGATGTGGGTTGACGTGGAATTTGTATTTGATGTTCAGAGATTTGTTCATTTTATCGTGTCACTGAATCCTAAGCCGTCGCACGGACCGACTTGGGTAATTTTTTGTTCGCTATCATGTATATTATTATCTCGTTTCCTTTGGCCAAACGTTTGATTTGAATATATCTACTTTTTATGGGCGTTGCGTTGTAATGTCAGTTTATTCAATTTATGCCAATAGGTTCTCCGGCGCTGGTGTCATATGATTCATTGCCACTCAATCGCACAGGGAGATTAAATGAATGGTCAGTTATTGTCCTCGTGTCTGTGTATGTATGAATGTGCGTGCGGAGTTCATTTTTCGAAGCGTCGTCGCCAAATAGGACCATTTATTTCGCTACAATCAGCATTAAAGCACTACGTCTTAACGTTGATTCCTATAAAATGTTTTCTTTATTAAAACATTTTGTGTAATTTTACTTTTCAAAAATTTTGTCACAAGTTTTGAACTTTGTGATTATATTTAAAATGACGAAAAAACATAAATACATATTTGAAAACTGACGCATTCAAAGATGCGTTTTGCGGTATATCGCTTTTAAATGATCGCAGAGCTTGTCTATTGACATTTGGGGATAAAATAGGTCGCCAACCTGCCTCACACAAGTAGCTCGTGTCCCGTTATCATCAAAGCGATAGCGTCGCCCATTCGCTCCGATAGTCCGCCTGCAATTTCATATGCTTATCTCAGAATGCATTTAACAATGCGCTTCATTTATCGACGGACGTGAAAAAATGCCTATATTGACTCATTCCTAAGTTGTGGTTTATCTGGTGCAATTAGTTGTATTAACTGCATAGTTTTACTCGTGGTCGGAGCAGTGCTGAGCGTACGTCGTCGGCGGCCGGTGTTGGGCTGGCTGGTCATCGCCCCTGCTGGTCAGTTTCGCAAGTCCAGTTAACCGTATGAGTCGATCACATTAATATTCTACTGCTGCTGTTATTGCAAACTTAGTGTCTGTGCCCTCTGCCTTTATAAGTACTGACACTGTGCCATTTAGTCCTTATCACTATTGCTATGTTATTATTCACGTGTTTTGCTTTTTCATATGTTGATTATAATCTCTAGAGGATATTATTAAAAAAATAATTCGTTTTCATTATTATTAATGTGTTAGTTTTCTTACAGGTATTGTAGGTAGATTTTATATTTCTGGTCGGTTTTCTACGCAAGTAGTGGACGTACTAGTTTGTGCTCTATTGAATAAATCTACGCCCGCCATAGTTTTGCAAAGTTTACGAGTTTGTGTTCGAAACGTGCACTCGTGAGGTGAGGACGCAGATAAAATACGTAAATAAGATCCCACGCTCCTTTTCTTGGTCGATGGAGGTGTCATACATACGTGTACGTGCACACAATACTATCCATCACTAGTAAATTGTTAACAGAAATGAACTTAAAAAAGCTTTCTGCGACAGACAAAGACATTCCGCAGCGTCGAGACGAGAGAGGGAATCTTAGGAGGAGGGCGTCGTGCAGACGTATCTCGTGTGTAAATGCGTGCTGCACAAAAAACGGACAGACGGCCAATAAAAACCCCGTGTGGGGAGAAGCCGAGGGGCGGGCGAAGCGGGTGCATCGCGCTGCGCCGGTAAATTCACGTTGCAGTCTATCCTCGCCGCGCTGCTTGTGCGCACGCAGCCTCCACACGATCCCCTACGGTGAACGGCTCCTCGACTAAGTATGCGCAGGACTCGCCTCCCGCATATTAACTCCGTTCTTAATTTTTGCGATCTGTCGGGTATTGGTCGGTTCCGTTATCCGGAAGCGTCACAGTCATCGGAGCTTCGCGTGTGCCTCCTTTCCGCTCGGGCGACCGCGGCTCGGGGGTTGTAACCGATAGATTACGTTAGTTGCGGCTAGATAATGACGTGAGTTGAGTAACAAGCGACTGAGATCGAATGTGCGACTACTCATCTTGTACAGCGAGGTTCTACATGTGCGTTTTTCTATTGTCACAGGGCGAGCACCGTTGCGACAGTCTCTGCGGGCGCTGAGGCGGGTCCCGCGGGCCTTCCGGCCGAGGACGCCGCCATGAAAGGCGTCGAAGCCACACCCGAGGAACAAGAACGGTTAGCTACAGGAAACAACAATGGATCTCTCGACTGCAAGATGCCAGCGGCCCCGCAGGTGGTGCCGCGGTCGGCTTTTCACTCGACGCGAGTATTCATGCTCGTATTTCTCTCCGGTTGGGTTCTTCAGGGCATGTTCCTTACATATTTCGTGAGCGTGACGACGACTATAGAGAAGCTGTTCAATTTGGAATCAAAGACGACAGGAGTGCTGTTGGCGGCGACTGAAATTGGCCAGATTTGCACGGCGTTGTTTCTGACGTATCTGGCCGGACGCGGGCACCGGCCGCGCTGGATCGCGTGCATGATGATCGTGTTGGCGGTGGGCGTGATCGGCTGCGTGGTGCCGCACATGTTGTACGGCACGCAACTGCTGGACGTCCACTTAGACGGGCACAGGGCAGGCCCGGCGCCTGTGTGCTCGAAATTCGCAAACACTACCTGTGATGCTAGCCAATACAAAAGTACAGAAACCCGGTCGTCGATAACGGCGGTGGTCATTCCGTGGCTTTTTATTTGCCTGCTGGTCGTCGGAGTGGGACAGACCGGCATCGCCACGCTAGGGATCCCATACGTAGATGACAATGTCGGCAGTAGACTATCGCCACTTTACATGGGTAAGTTTTTTCCTCGATTATTATTAGATAGTCTTCTTAATGCACAGATTTTGTTTCGCAAGCAATTCAACAAAATTTTAATTATTGTGTCGATTCATGACTTATAGTCTTCTACGAGTAGTGGTTCGATTGCTGCGCTTTGCGAGCAATAAATTGGGCATGTAAAAGTGCATAAATCATAACCGCCGCCCACGGCGCCGCCCACGTGATATTCTGCCGAACGGCCTCTGATGCGTTCGTTGCATAATTAACAATCAGTTAAACACGCCTAACAAGAATTCTCCTGAAAATTTTTATGCAATCACTTAATTATTATCTTAAATAAGGACGTGCAGTTTAAGATGAAACGATTATATAATGGCGAGTCGAATATATTACACGCAAATTACTAAAATGGACCGGTACTATATCTGAGATACTGTCTGCGCTTACCGAAAAGTATACATTGCGTCTTAATTCACAGTTCGATTATTATGATACGAGTGAGGTGTAAAAAGTTCTCAAAGGAAATGCTACAAAAAGCGAACAATTGTTGTTTGGACGGGGAGCAAAGTTCTGCAGAGAAAAAACTATACGTTTGTTGTGTCTGCAACACATCTAATAAGACTGCCACAATTCCGATAAGACTAGTTCGTGCCCCCATTGCGAGCGGAATGGGATTTATATCAGCTTAATGTAGTTGGTTGCATATATTGCCTGTCGTTTTTTAACCACATTGAATGGTAAACACGCAATATATCTGCCTGATCTAAGTAGTACAAAACACAAAATTTTGCTCATGCATTGGCAACTTCCGTGCTAACGCAGTCTCTTATCAGGAGCTGAAAACCATTCCGTAAAGTACCTTAAAAGGAAATGATTATAAAATGACGCGGTCGCGTGATTTTATAATCTTTTCCTTGATTATAAAATCACGCGGTCGCATGTTTGGCTCTTCGTCGCCACAGAAATTTTCCTTTTCTGTAACCACGAAATTCGTAATTTGGCATAAAATATCTATTACGCGGACATTATATTACTCGTCACTGGAAAAAATATATTGGAGGTTAGACTATATTTTTTCCCCATTCGTGGTGGTATTAATGATATTGCTAAAATGTGCAACAAATACCCGTATCTGCTCAGTTCTCCACGGGTTTTCAAGCTAAAATTTCAATTCCAAAAATTCGTTGAGCAATGGCGTTATTAGTTGTGTTGGATATATAAAAACTGAGATCAAATAATGTGTGAAAAATTTAGCGCGCAATAAAATTGAAATCGTGGAGATTTCGACTTTATTGCGCGCAAAATTTTTACACGTGTTTAGTTTAGTGCAGTTATGATATAAATACTTCTCACTCGAAGGATGCCCTTCCAACGAGCTACATTTTAACTGTTTACGCGTTGTAATAACGGGACTTTTGAATCATTTTTATGTTTCTCATAAATGTGACTAAAATCTGTCATTTTACAATTTTGATGTCCTAATTTTAAATTTGTGACTTAAGTGTAGATATTTTTGTTTAGTATACGTAATGTCCGTTTATGAATAGTCATTTAGTTTAGTCGTCTTTTGTTTACTTTAATATGTTTATGCATAGAAATGAATATTGTTCAATCCGCTGTAACTGAGACCGCACCTTAAGAAGCTGGCCTCGGTTTTAACTTTTATGCGATGTTATAGTGGCTGAGAATACGATATACACTGTGCATAAAATAACTTGTTTACACATCATATACTCGTATATAATGCATTTCGGCTTTATATATAAGTATTAATGCTCATATATATTCCGATAATAGATATTAAAATTGTCTAGCGTTTGAAACATACACGATCATAAGTTTTAATCGTGTTTTTATTTTAAATGTGCAATAAAAAATATAATTGTTTCTCCCGAATGGTGTGAAGGAGTTAAACATAGAAGGACTATTGCTCTCGTGTTGCCATCCCTCATATCACGTCCTCACAAGCTTACTGGTAAATGTAACAAATCTCTAAGGACTTGTTATTTTTCTTTCTCTAATCGGTCTTTAATTTGCATTATGATATCAGAATGGGCATGTAGAATAAGTTTGTTAATGTTATCTTTTTCTTTGACTATTTCAACGCTACACAAATACTCTCTTTGTGATCGATTGTGAATGAGTGAAATTAGTGGTAAAGTGTCTGCTTCAATCTGAACTGCAAACGTTATAATCACAACAATGAAATATGATTGTATGAAGAAAGACTTACAATTGAATGCGAAGAAAACCAAGATAATGATGTTTGATAGAGAGGAACCACAACGAACAAGTGGATTACGGTTGATTATGTAGGGTTGGAACACGTGAATGAGATTTTATGTCTTGGAAGCGCTTTGAGCAGTGATGGAAGCGGAGCGGATCCGGTGATGCGGAGAGACGAGTGAGAGAATGGAGCGTTGGCCAAACTTCTAGGCAGACAAAATCTAAGCCAGAAGATTACAACGCGATTCTAACTCCAACGCTAACTTAGGAAGTGAAGGCTGGGTATGACAGAGAGAGCAAAAAGTGGAATAAATGCGAACGGAATGCGTGCATAACGCAAAGGTAACGTTTGCTGACTGAGTTCGCAATGATGGACTAAGAAAGAGATTTTGCTTGAATGACGGTGTCGTTGTTAACATTAGACAAGGTATGTTCCGAGAGCATGTGGAAAGAATGCAGGATGAAAGATTAACGAAACAGATATACAATGCGAAAGTGGAAGGACGTAGAAGTCTAGTAACGCCTAGACACATCTACAACGACCAAATTAGTCGTATTTTATTAGATGGTGATGTCAGAAGCCCTCCCAACCGGCGAGCTTGCATGAAAAAAGTTCTGTAAATACCGCATCTTGTGGCGATCGATTCTCTTTGCTTACCCCGCAAGGAACCTGGCGTGAAAACCAATATAAATTTACATATACTCCTATTTACTCAAACTCGCTTTTTAGTCTTCTTCGATTTGACCTGCGTCTCGGAAAACCCTGCTGTTACAAATCCATGAAATTATTGAGGCTATCAGAATTAATGAATTGGTTATTGGCTTTTGACAATGTTGACCATGATAGGCTGCTGCCATCCCACTCTTTGAATTTCTCATCGCTAAAAAAATTGTGTATGTATTTTGCCGCGAAAAGTCAAGAATGAATACTACATTATTTATTATCTTATTTACAATCGTTAGATGAGGACGTTTGAAGTGTTCTACATTAAATAATTTGAATTCTCGCTAAATCCTGTATCTAATAGATATTAATTATTAAGAGATTAAAAGTCATTCCTCAAAAAAATAGATTAATTGCCACAGCAGCGTTAACTAGAAAACTCATTAGTTTAACCAACACAATTGGCAGTTGGTCGATTATAATATTGGTTAATCCAATTTATGCTAACGATTGTTGACCTAAATTAATTGATATTCATTCGCAGGCGCGTCTCAGTTTTGACTGACATATCAACTATTTGAAATGTTCATTGTGTTTCTAATCTTTGATATATACAGCCACAGCTCAAACTATTACATCCAATATGAGACGCAGAGGGGTACTGAAACTTCTTGCATAAAGGGCCTGTCAACCTGAAGATTGATTTAATCTCTTTTATATCTGTTTATATGAACAATCAAATTGGTAAACTGCGTGGATCACAAAGTACATCACACCTTTATAAATCAATCACAATGCCTTAACTTAGTTTAGTAGAGTGTAGCGTTTATATTCACACCACCACGCCTAGAAAATACAGGTAATATTCTTTTGTGTCTAATTAATGTTTTTTTACATCTAGTAATGTTCTTTGTACCACGAGTATAATTTGACTCCATACGACACTTATTTGATGGGTTGTCGCAGTTACCATATTTTAAAATAGAATGCATAGGCAAAAAGAAGGAAAATACTTTTTTTGGGTCTTAACTAATGCTTTTTTTATTTTTATTTGACTCCACGCAACACATATTTAAACCAAATTTTGATTTTCTATATACAGCTTATTGAAGTTACCCAATTTTAATTCAGGATGCAATGACAAAGAGGTATGCTCTGTTATGACTTAAGAAAACTTAACTGTTTTAAACATATGGTGTGTTCATGAAACTACGAATACAAAATAATACGCACGAAGTCTCCGTGTGTAGTGTAACGTGCCGTCGCGTCAGTTGGGGTATAAAAAACAAACTGTCCGGTTATTAAATCCTTTCATGAATCTATCCCCAGACGGGTAAATGTAAATTCCGTTGTGCTGTTTGTCATTTCCGTAGTCACCTAAATGATAAGCATTTATTGGAATGCATCATTGAGGGCATCCTACTATGGCACTGTTTTAATTAAATTATTTAATCTAAATTATAGGTCTCGATAGCAATTAAGTTGACTTTAGCGTGAGTTATTGGTCTGTCCGCTGTGAATATTTTTGCATTTAAATATCCTTCTAGTATAATTCTTTAATTTTCAAATGTTTTGATTTATCGTTTGGGGATGTTGAGCGTTTTCATTAATACTTTCGGGTTTAGCGGCCATGTTTTGTTGTTTTGTATTTATAAATCAGTCTTTCGAATATCAGTCGAATGTACACAAATTTGTTCTTATCTTATATCTTCAAATAAGTATTTTTGTATGTTTCAACTTCTCGTAAACGTTATAGAAAAAGTTGTAATGTTGAGGAGTAATTGAGACTTAGCTATCAAATTGTCGTAATATGAGTATATCGTTGGTTCTGCAAATGACAAAACTTGGGAATTGCATTTTGTAATACAATGTTCTTATGATTCTTACGAGTTTCAATCGCTAACAATAAGTATCAAGCAGAACTAATAATTTGTCGAACGAATATTGTGTGCGTGTTCATTCCGAGCCTTTAATTTATATGATATTATTGTGCACTGCCAATGCATCGCAGGGTTCAGGTCAGTGCTTGCATGCAATTGCTATTTCAGTGGTTGCCGCAAGTGTGTCACTGGGCCGCCATGTCTCGGCGACAATTTCAGCTCATTGACGATATTATTCCGAACGACCATGTTCCTTTGCGTACACGCCCTATTTTTGTGTTGCATCATATGAGCCTCCATCTGACAGCGGCCACTCTACGTATAGTGTAAATTATACAGGCGATATCGTTTCAGGTGGTATATCGTGGTCATGGTACTACTATTCCAAGACTACCATCATCGTCACTGCCGCTGCAGTACATTGCAAGCCTTGGCCTGCTTTTCCATGGTTTATTTTTTAATTGGAATCCGTCCAACGATGCCGTTCATATGGGTGAAGTGTTTGCCCGTTTGTTGCCATTTCTAATTTTCCTGCATCTATAAAATATTCTGATTAAATAAATTCCCTGCGATTTGCGCTTGTTCTCTGAATATACTTGTACATATTCCTACATTGTATCTGTTGAATATTCTTAACTTTCTATAAACTTGGTAGTGGTAACATTGCTACGTTTTCCCTTTCTACCAAGGTATTCATACATATATTTGCCTATGTAAGTACAGTATGCAGTCGAGTAGATCTACTCTCGGTTGTTTTTAACGTACAGTAACATTAAAGTGACACGACTTTCTGCGAATCTTCAATTTATCACATGATTCACCAAAAATATATCTTGACACGAACATGTAAACTTCCAATTTGATCCGAAAAATTCCATGTTTTTACTTGGCGGATTTTTTATCACGGAGATGCAAGTTGACTCATTTTATGCAATAAATGTTCAACTTTTTTTTTTTTTTTTTTTTTTATTTATTCACATCATATTAGCATACACATTACATATATTGCCTTGTCACGAAAGCCCGCAGGGTTTATCTGTGACACGGCGAGTCGCAGTTACATGAAATGAAAAAATCTATAAACTAACCATATCACCTAGCAGTAACATTGTGTGTTTGTTGGGAAATATAATGTTTTTTTAACTTAACTACATACCTTCCGTTTTTAATGTACGTATTATGTAGTTCGTCTGGTAGTTCGTTTAGGTATGTAGGAATTAAGTTGTTACAGAGTCTATATCCATATAAATTATTTGTTTTTGGAAGAACATATCTATTGGAGTGTATGTTTTGCCTTAAGTTACCTGGGCGTATTTTAGTTACCAAGGTTTCATACATATTAGGTACTTCTGTTAATATTGAAAATTTAATTTTGTCATGAACGTTCATTACATTACAATATCTGAACAGAGCTTCATCATCGTTTTGGAATTTTTCTTTAATATTTTTAGGAACAATCGTTTTCAATAATCTTCTTTGTAGTTTGTAAATATCTTCCATATAGGACCTATATGTTACACCATAACTACTCAGACCATAACCGATAACAGAGTCAGCTAGAGCCATGTACAACATTCTGAGCGTTTTATATGGTAGTTTGTATTTCAACACTGTGAGTTTACTAATTACTGAGCGGAGTTTATTACATATATACTCTTTATGTGGTCCCCAACTGAATCTGCTATCAATTATCAATCCGATGTACATATGTTGTTCAATTAATTCTATGGTTGGACAGAGGCAATGTTTAGTATTATTGTGTAAGCATCCGTGATCATGGGACACGACTTTTGGCTCAATATTCACTGTGTTTTGGGATGAATGTATGTGCATTAACTTTGTCTTTTGTGAGTTGATAACTAAACCTACATCGTGCGCCCATTTACACAGCTGATCATAATTCTGCTGCAATGTGTTAGTGGCTTCTTTCACATCTTTATGAGCGACCAATAAGCAGGTATCGTCTGCGAATTGG
Organism: Pyralis farinalis; assembly: GCA_947507595.1. Classification (NCBI taxonomy): domain Eukaryota; kingdom Metazoa; phylum Arthropoda; class Insecta; order Lepidoptera; family Pyralidae; genus Pyralis; species Pyralis farinalis. Next base: position 6,190,566 of record OX382259.1, on the reverse strand, counting down.
TATACCGATCCACCACTTTTGGTTCCTCCTCCACACCACATATTTCAAGTTGATTTGCTAACTGGTATTGTTCCATCTGATTGAGTTTATTCTCTAAGGTTTCATATTTAAGATTGATATTTTTTACGTGGTTTTTTAGATCAGTGTATTGATTGTCCAGAACCTTCATATTTTTGTCGAATGTCTTCATCTTTGCGTCGTATTCATCAAGTTTGTCCGAATAGAACTGCAATGACCGTTGCAACTCCTCTCTAATTATGTTTCGTACTTCCAGTCGAATTTCCTGCAGTATTTGACGTGTTGTGGATAGTTCTGTATTTAAGTTGGGAATTTCCCCGTCTGAGTTTTCCTCTGCATCATCATCCGGTATAATGCACGATACTCTTTTTTGTTTCGCATTTCCTGTACACGGTCTGCATTTCCAGTCGACGGAATCCGTAGCATATAGTAAGTTAAGTTGTTCGGTAGTGACAGTTGCACACGCTGCATGAAACCACTTACTACACTTTCCACACTGTAATCCTGGTGATTTTTTATTAATTAGTTTTGTACATTTTGCACACTTAGGCATTTTTAATTTCTGAGGGTATTTATTTTTTATGATAAATAACGGATAGCGAACGCACGCGCATACAGTTTCGCTGACCGCGAGCGACTGACTTTAACTGACATTATACTGTTATTTATGTCTGCAAATGACAGGTGTTGAAACTGATCGATCCCATTTTTTCTATAAATAAAACATATCTCATTTTTTTTAATAATTTATTATTTAAGAATTAAAATATTTTAATATTCTTGTAATTCTTCCCATTTTGAAAAAAAAAATAATGAGAAAAATCAGACTCATTTTGTCCGATGATGTCACGGTCTATAGGACAAATAAGATCCATCCGTTGAAACGCTATCATAGTAGCCTGGCGGAAAGACTTGTGACCGTTTTAATACTCTATGACCCCCGAGTACAAAATTCATAATTGAAGAGAATTGTAATAGTTGTGTAGTTATATGTTTTTTCTTCTCGTTATATCTCTAATTATAACTGTGTCGGAAATAAACTATTTATTTATTTATGCCAAATATTCCCTGCAGCGACGTGTTGAGCGTATTTTGTTAGGAGTTATTTATCGTATGTCGGTCAGTAGGCCGGTTTCTTAAATTGAAGCGGTGCCACGTGGCTATTGCGATAGCTTCGATATTCCTTGTATTAAACATTTCGTCACACTACATAGATATTGTTTTTTTTTATCGTGGACAATATTTTATCACATTACATTATGTATGAACAACACAAATAAGCATGATTTGATTTTGCAATTTCGTCTTTGATTTTGATCATAGGACCCATGCAACTTTTGACTAGCCCCGTGCCAGTCAAAAGTTGCATGGGTCCCATGATCAAAGTCGAAATTTTGATATGAAAATCATTTTGTCGCAGTTGTTGTTGTTGTTAAATTAGTTTTGCAATAAGCAAACAATCTTATTGTTGTGTTATAGCCAAAATTAATGCTATATGTATATTATGTATATCATTCATTTACACTAAATAAGTACCTATAATAATCATAACTTTTATATTTTGTATATAAAATTTTATTGCACGCACTCTCATTGTTGTTCGAAATTAATGCTGAAAAAGTATCATCTGTATATATATTTCAAGTGTGTATAATTAGTTCACGTCTTACGGAAACGTCCAATTTCCCAGAATACCTGTGTTTTTGTTGATCTTGTTAATTAAACTAGAAAACAATACGATATGAAGGTTAATTACAGTGAAATACATTAACGATGGTTTTCATTGTGAATTATTCGTACATGGCTGCAGTCGACTTAACAACTCCGCTGTGCACGAAAAGTCATCCACTTTTTTTTTCAATATTGGCAAGTTAATTTTAGGCAATTAATTCTGTACAGTGATGGTTAAAACTCGAAGTATTCCTTGTAAGGCGTGGTTTGGAAGATAATGGATCAAATTTATACCTCTTCCATGCATGTATTATCCGAGTATAAATTATTCAGATAATTCAAATTTTGAGTTTTTTTTAAATATCATTAAACTTCCCCTATTTGAAATCAGGGCGGTACAGTCAAAGAAAAAAGTACTTGTCATTTATTCTTAAATTTATTTTAGATCAAATTAATTCTACAGCTTCAAATAAAATGTGGAAGGAGTAAGTGCAATGCACTAAACTGTACTCTCCAGGGCGTAGTTACTTGACTGCGGTTTTCTGTGAAGAGTAGGTATTTCCCCAGACGGACTGCTTAGTTGCGCCCTACCACTCTTAATTTGCATATTACCTAGAGGTATGAAAAAGGTATCAGGACCCTTGGGAACCGGCGAGCGTGCATGAGAAAAGCTGAATGTTAAAAAAGTGTGCGAGATGTGTAAGGAGCGCTCTGTGCTCTCTTCCTACCCCGCAAGGGACTTGGCGTGAAGTTAGATAGATAGAAAAAATATATTTTTTATACCTCTAAGATGACAAACAGACATACCGCCTGCTTATGGACAGTGACAACACTCGCTAGTTGCCGACACTGTAAAAACCACCTCACACCTTTAGTAGTCAAAGATTATAACCATTAATGTAGTATGTACCGCCTTTTGTACTAGCACTTCTACATTTTCGCCTTTGAGAAAGTCTTATGACAACATTAATAGCAACTTTCATAGTTCGATGTTTTATAACGAGTGACCTCCACATATTCGCATATGAGAAAGCGTCAACTCTTTTTACACTAAGCTCTTTGACGTTGACGGTACAACATGGTCCATGGTCATCTGGTTCCTTTTCCAGTTCTTCTGTAGTCATTTTGACGAGCCTGGTGGTCGAGTGGTGAACAAAGGCTACTTTAACATGAGGGTTCGATTTCCACGCGGTAGAAACATTTGGCTTGCATGAACATGTATGTTTGTTTTCCCTGCCTGTTTTAAGATAGGTAGAACGCATCACAGCTTGACTGAGAAAGCCACCCCACAGGAAACTCCACAGCCAAATAACAATTCTCTGGAGGGTTGTTGTGTTCTTGCGATTGAAAAATGTTACTAATAACTTCCTAAGGAGTTGCTGTATTAGTAGCAAGGGTGGCATACTTAATGTAATTCAAGCGTTCATAGGCTACGGTGACATCATGTGTGCCGTATGCCTCCCGACGTTGTATAAGAAAGTAATTTTCATATGCATATTTTTTTTTTGGAATTTCAATATGTTTTGTTTGATCGAACAATTACAGCAGATAATTAGCCAATTCCCAGTAGCAATTTCTCCTTATCGACAGGGAGACTTACTTCATTGAGAGAATGCTTAATTGCAGTACTTCAAGGTGCATCAAGCATTAGGCATTACATCAGATATCGTGAATTGAATAGTAAGTGCATTGGTGTTGTCCAGAAACTAGACTTATTCTCTGTATGTAGACTTTGCACTCGCAAGTTTAAAAGTCACCTCTACATTATCGCGAGAAAGTGTCAATTGCGGTAAATATCAATTTTCTGTAGTACACGATTAATTACATTTTTGTTCTATGTATCACATAAAACAAATCATATGATAAATATAATTTTCATGTTATGTTTATCTTTTAATTTTTTTATATGTGTGTTAATTATTTTAATGTTTTCACATGAAGATAGGTATGAAAACGAAAAGCGATAGCGATTGGTAGGAATGAAACTGTTACAGAGTTGCCAGATAATGATCAAAAAGTGAATAAGTTAATGATTAGGTTCAATATTTACGAGAGCAGTGATAGCCCAGTGGATAAAGAACCGGCCTAGTCACCAACTGGTCCCTGGTTCGAATCCTGACATCTATAACTTCACGCCAAATCCCTTGCGGGGTAGGCAGAGAGAACCGAGCGCCACGTGATCCTTACATACCTCACTCGCTTCTTTAACATTCATTGCTCTTCTCATGCACGCTTGTCGGTTTCTAGGGTTCCTGACACCACCTTCTGATAGAACACCACCAATTTGGTCATGGTAGGTAAGTCTTGGCCTTCCCCGGCTCCTACATCCTTCCACTTTCGCATTGTATATCTGCTTCGTCATTCTTTCATCCTGCATTCTTTCTACATGTCCGAATCAACGGAGCATGCTTCTTTTTATGCATCGACGCTCTCTTTCAGATCAACTCTGTTTCTAACATCATCATTGCGCAACGCTCGCATTTCGGCCGCGTTAATTCTACTTTCATGCTCTTTCTGCCATACCCAGCTCTCGCTTCCATAAGTTAGCGTTGGGACCAGCACTGCATTGTGTATAGCGAGTGAGTTGTGCCTTCTGGCTCATGTTTTTACTGCCAAAAGAATTCTGACATGTACCACAAAATTCGTGTTTTCGGGTTTATGTACATATTTGTAATTATCACTTGGTCGGCGGTGAAGGAAAACATCGTGAGGAAACCCGCACATACAAGAAATTATATTTCGAAAGACGTCTGACCTAACCTAAGATAGGTAAGGTTTACCTTCTGGGTTGTTGAGGTTTGACGGCAGTCGCTCCATGCAAAAATCAGTATCTTCCCCAAGACCTTAGGCTTAGGTAGCGGACCCCGGCAATCTAATGGATTAAAAAACGGGATAACTCGAAGAAAAAGATTGAATGCTGATATCAATGGTGCGTTAGACTCGGTCTTTACAAGCGAAAAGATGTCGGGAAAATCTCTTCCCGATATTAAGGGAGTATTAACGCCAATAATAATAGCGTTAGGCTTGTAGACCGTATTTGCAATGATGATGTTAGAAACAGAGTTGATCTGAAAGAGAGCGTTGGTGTTAAAATAAGAAGCATGCTCCGTTGGTTCGGACATGTAGAAATAATGCAGGATGAAAGAATGATGAAGCAGATATACAATGCAAAAGTGGAAGGATGTAGGAGCCGAGGAAGGCCAAGACTTACCTACCATGACCAAATTGGCCGTGTTCTATCAGAAGGTGATGTCAGGATCCCTAGAAACCGGCGAGCGTTCATGAGAAGAGCAATGAAAGTTAAAGAAGCGAATGAGGTATGTAAGGATCGAGTCACGTGGCGCTCGGTTCCCTCTGCCTACCCCGCAAGGGATTTGGCGTGAACTTATAGATAGATAGATTAACGCCAATATTGATGTATGGTAGGAAAATATGGCTATATGGCAGAAAAAGTATTAAAGGTCGAGTGCTGTTGAAATAAGAGCTTGGAGGGGTATGTGTGGGGTTAGGATGATTGTAATAGCACCGTACGAGAAATAAATGGAATGGAAGATGACGTAGTGATATAAATTGAAAAGAGGATGCTGAGATGGCTCCAAGCCATATTTGGAAAGAATGCATAGCAAAAGAGTTACGAAATAAGCAAGAATGAGTAGAGATGTCGGCAAGGAACGCCACAGACGCACACATATTGATATGGGCAAATAGATGATGTGTTGAAAAAGCACCATGTTAAAAGCTCCCGAAACATGAATGAAGATGTTGATACATGTAGAAGCGAAAGAGGTATGTTTGGAGCAGCGTTCCATAGTCTTACCCCAATGATAGACAGGCGTATGTATGTAAGTTACTTATTTTGTCTAATGCTACTGCGCTGTTCTATGCCGGTTTTAGATTGAGCGTAATTATCTCATTAAAATAACAGTTTTGCGTCTAATACTTGTGCTAAAAATATCATTATCTAGAATAGAACGTAACTTGTAAGCCAGTGTATCGTATATAGTATTATGCAAGATTTATTGCAAGTGCACTATCAAATTTCTGTAATGATTCGTTGCAGTAGTTGGCATAGGTCAGTTTACATCGCCGCAACATCACGCCAGATTAGATAACTAATCTGAGATTCGATATATATATTTTGTTGCATGTATGTGCGTAGTTTTTCAAGATTTTTGTACATTTCAATAAATATGTTCTAAATAAATAAAGTGGTTTTTCACAATTATAACAAATAGTGCTATAAGATTCTGGACCCTGCTTCGAATCCTCAGTAACATGTACTGTTCGTGTTTTCTGATTTATATTTGTTATGACCACTTGCTCTGCAGAGAAGGAAAACTATGTTTGGAAACCAGCCTGTCCAAAAAATTATAATTCGAAACAAGTGTGACCTAACATAACCTTTCGAAGGTCTGGTTTTTCTCTGGGTTATGGTGGTCTGACTGCAGCCGCTCCCTGTCAAAATTATTATCTTTGCCAATGTCGTACTTTAGGTAGCGGACCCAGCCAATCCTAATGTATTAGGGGTAACGCTAGGAAGAAGAAGACGAGTTGTGACAGTTAACGAAGAGACTAGAGACCACTTTCATTGTAATAATATTACGATTAGTGTAGACAAATGAACTCATACAGTGACGTTCATAAACATAAACTGAATAAATGTTAATTATTTATTTAAACAAGCCAGTATTGTTTTAAAATATTCAGTCCACAGTGTTTGAGCAGGTGTGTGCGTAGTAGGAAAACGCTGTCTGTGTCTATTCGCGCTCTTAGAGAACGCGTTAGTCACGGAACTAATATGTATTTTGCAATGAGTGCAATGACCATTGGACTGAATTCTGTTTTTGAGTCGTGTGGTTCGTCGATGACTTGCAAATCTAATATTTGTAATAAATGATGTAATTGCGTATTTTATTAGGCTGAGTTAGATGTGGCAAATGCTGCAAATATTAAGTTCCATTACATTGATCCCTTCGTAGAATTTTTCGTCCCACCCTCCAGTATCGACAAGATGCCGTCTTCTCTATCATGTAGCACTCGACATAGCAGAAACTAAAGTAACCCTTTACAATCACCCTTTTTGTCATTCCTTTCTCAGCACACAGCAAAATCACATCTTTCAGCATCTGTTCGTGTTTTATATATTGGAAAATAGCTATTTTGTATGGAGACGCGTAGGTACACATCAATGCTCATTTAGGCATGGATCCAGTTTTCATATTTTAAACATTTTATAAAACTAGCACTTATATGTGAAGGATGCTTACAACCTTCAACGTTATGGCATATAAAGTTGAGCTCATTATGTCTGGTTCTTGCGAACTAACCAGGGAACAAAAGTCGCCAGAATTTGCTGGTAGATAATATAAATTAGAATTCCCTTTGCTAATCTTCCGGATTTTGTTTTCTATTTCAGTAATTGAGTATAACTAAGTCGCGAGAATCCGGTAGCGAATACAAATTAGAAACAGCATTGACTGTTTTCTTTTTATCATTTTTTACTTTTAATATAATATTGAGAGATTGTGTGGCAGTTGGATAACCTTATTTACTGCGGCGGACGTAGCAAGGTTATCGCTTCCAGCCCTGGTGCCTTTCATATCAATTTGTTTGTATTTTTTTCAAGTATCTATAATAGACTCTTCGATTATGACTGTGCAGTGTTCTTCTATTTAGTACTCTTTATCTCTGCGTTCGCTGTTGACAATGATTTAATATCACTCTGCTTTAGTTTTATCAATTTCTTTTTATCGGTTTATTGAAAATGTTGTAACCGTATTGAAAATAATTTGTTATACGACAGACGTCATTTAAAATGTATGTAATTCGATATTTGACTGAAGTTACTCAAGTACCCTGACACAAACAATCACGGAACAAGTTTCGAATGCCGAGAGAGATTTTAACGACGCAATTCGTCATTTTTGACAATCATTGAGCGTTAATTCGGAGGTGCAGCACTTCAAAACGATGTTAATGATGCATCCGAAACGGTAAAGGCGGAGAAGCAGGACATAATAAAAACTTGTACGGAGACGAGACCAATGCCCGTTTTGAAAAACGTTCCAGACGTAGGTACCCATCATTTATTACAAAAGCGCATGATGATAATAGGAGCGCATATTTTATTTTCCAACGTGCGCGAACACGCGAGCCGAACGCGCGCTGATCGTTTTTTGGCAAGCGATGCGGTTGATTTCTGGGAAGTATTACATTTGGGACCTAAGTACCTGATTGTTTTTCGGTCACTCACCCTACGCCGCTTTGTTATTTTATTATTATGCACAGCCTTTAATTTAATTTTGGAAGTGGGACACTCCTTTTGAGCGATGAGATGGACGAGACTTATACTCGTACTTTCCCATCGATCGTGGCCAATATATTATTTGTATATTAAATTCTTTCCAATATTATTGCGAATGACAATCATTACTCCTGTTTATAAAATATTTAAAATTGAATGTTCATTTATATGTCTGTAAATGAATGTATTTGGAAAAGTTATTTCTTATTTAGTCATGACATGACACTTAAGCAACTTAACAACTTTAGCAACGTAAACGCGGTAGCAGCGGTTGCTGACAGGAGTCTTTTATAGGATAATAATGTCGTCGTGGGTTCTTTGACCTCAATTAGCCTCTCAGCCCTATGCCTATTGAGATAAACGGCTGTAGCATTATGTATACCAGAGTCCATCTCAATTTGCATAATGGCCATCTCCGCTTCTCTGATTACGCGCATTAATGTTTACAACATGATTTAGCGTCTGATAATTACATTCCCCGAATTAACTCAGAAAATTTCATGTATATATATACCTAAATTTTATGCAAGAAAATTGCAATGCCTATGTACACTCGACGACGATATATTTTAGGGGTTTAATAATATGACAAAAAAGATAAAAAATATTCATTCGTTTTTAAATAAAAATCTTATTGTGTCATTTCTAATAGTTATCATTCTTCTTTTTTTAATCTACAAGCATTTTGGACATGATTACTGTCGAATAAGAAATACCGAAAGAAACTTACCTACGAGTATATTGGTAAGTTACCAATATGAATTTAGTAATAATAATTAGAAACTTACAATATGGGTAAGTTTCTTTCGGTTCCTTTTCAAATCGTTAATTAGATATTGCAATAAATGTTAGCATGTTGGTAGAATGGTAATTAAATTAAATTAAAATTAAAAGTAGTGTAGTAGTGATAGTGGTTTAATTAAATATTTTTGTTTCTTTATGTTTAATCTTTTCCAGATACCTTTGTCAGTTAGATGTTCATCAATTCTATATAAAAACTTTTTACACAGAGTATTTTTGATGCGTTTTGAAAGTACTGTCAGAAAAGGACAGAACTATATCCGGAAATTGATTATAGAGCCCATAGATAACAGAAACAATGGGAGATGTGACATACCACGCGAGTTTATACCGGGACGGTTGTCGCAGAGTTTCACCCCACCATAAAACACTCACACACTTAAATAAATAAAAAATATCATTCTACGCACACAAGTACAACGACACACGTTTGTTAAGACGCTGTCATTGGATGTTTATTTAAACAACACCCAAGTAAGCACGCACTACTACATTTATAAAGCGGCAGAAACAAGCGGCCGTATCTCGAAACTGTACACACAGTGAACGAATAATATTACTCGCTTTACATTGCGTGTTGGTAAACGAGCGGTGGCGACTGTGTAATGGTAGAAAAGCAATGTATGATTAAGAATGAGAAATTAGATATTTATAATTTGTATCGTGGTAAGGCCCTGATAGAAATGGCGTCAGAGAATTTTTGAAATTAATTCTGTATTTATGCTTATAAAACGTAATATTATTTGTACTTATAGGTGATAAGTGATTCCATTTGATTTAAAGTTAACCACTGCACTTCTATTTTTGCAAAAAGGCAACAGCACAACTTGGCATTTTGCTAAAACAAGGAGCAACGTATCTCAATCGAACTCGATTGCAACTAACGAACTGTTCTTGGCAATGTTCTCGTTTTGAGCATATTGCGGCGACACCAACCACGCCCCCTCGTCACATCTCCCGTTGTTTCTGTTATCTATGATAGAGCCCTACCAGTCCTAGCAAGTCGACATACCGACATTTTTTTCATACTTATAAGATTTTCACTCAACTTTGAAAACGTGTTTATATTTGTTAATACGAGTATGTGCACATTATATTTTCATAAATATACTGAGAGGTAACATCTCCCTAAATGATTCTCTTCTCATGTTATAAATAGATCTATAGGCTCCTTTTGTAAGACAACAATTGTTTAAATGTCAACCGCCGTCATCAATGCTATGAAAGAAGCTGAAATGCACCAGGCTACTACGCGTAGCCTGTGTGGAAATTGTCTGATTATGTAACTGCTTATACAGCTGAAGTTTACTGGCAAGTTTATTGTTTATTGTTAACCACCGCAACTTGTAGTCTACTGTAATTCCAAGAAATACAGCAACATTAACAAATTCACGTAAATGAGAACTTCTGTATTGACATTAGTTACAATCGGCAGACTCTATTTGTTACATTTGGTTTTAGCCGAATTTGACAAAAGATTATTACATGTTAACCAGTTTAGCTGACAGAACATCATTTACCTCGTCAATATTTTCACACCCGTGAGTCATATTGAAAATTAAAGTGTATTATCAGCAAATAATAATACTTCTACCATTTTCAGCAACATGTAAGTAGTGATGTGCTGTTACCAGTAATTTATTCCAGACCAGTATTTTCCCAGTAACATTTCAAAAAAATAGTAATTTATAACCTAGGGGAGATTTTTTTTTCTCATATTTTATTTATGATTATGAGTGCACCGATAAGTTTTCTACGTTTTTACCACTTCTAGTTTAAATGCAACCATAATTTTGGTTCCAAATATTATTTATTAATAATAATCAATAATTAACCAATATTTAATTTATAGAATTATAATATTTAATAGAAACCAATATTCCTGCAGTATATTACAGACTAAGTTTCGAGAAACTTACTGTACCTATATAACTATATAGTATTTTTATGCTTTATGTTCAGCTGTTTCTTTAATATCAATAATTTAATTTGATGACAAGGTAATATTTGCCTATAAAATTGATTTATGGTTTTATGTGCATTTGTTGTAATATTTTTTGTAGTTAAACGTTGTTTATTGTTTAAAACCATCGTCCTAAAGATGTTTGTTATAATAAACGCACTTCTTCGTTGAATTCTAATAACAGATAAAAAAGTGTATTCGTATTTTTTCACTTTCTCTCCCCTTAAGGGACATGACAACTTTTTAAATGGTAGTTGGTAATATAAGCATTAAATTTCATAGTTATTCCTGTATTAATAATGTGTTTTACTTGTCCTCAGCGATTACCATCGGCATCAGGGTGATTGGACCAGCTCTAGGTTTCTTGCTTGGAGCTCTCTGCACCAGAGTATATGTGGATCCACTAACAAACCCCGGATACGACTCCAGTGATCCAAAATGGGTTGGCGCTTGGTGGCTTGGTGAGTATTTTTAATTAAATAAAATGCATAAAACATGGCATAAAACAGAACAATAAAGTTCACAAAAAGAATGGAGGAAGAAAGAATTACGATACAGATACACAATGCGAAAGTAAAAAGATGTAGGAGCCGAGGAAAGCTAATAATTACCTATGACCATGACCAAATGGATCGTGTTTTATCAGAAGGTGATGTCCGGAGCCTTAGAAACCGGCGAGCGTGCATAAGGAGAGCAATGAATGTTAAAGAAGCGAGTGAGGTTTGTAGGGATCGAGTCAATTGGCGCTCGGTTCTCTCTGCATACCCCGCAAGGGATTTGGCGTGAAGTTATAGATAAAGTTCATCTTGTAAGATTTTCTTTCTTTCTTGTAGAGTAAAATCTATCATCTTATAGATGGTAAGTATAATAACATCTGATGTATGTTATGTGATTTATTTGTAATTACTCTTCTGTCAAACAAAAGAACTGATGTTTATTTATTAATATAAGTACACAATACAAATTGTAGTCAACAATATCACATAAGCGAGCTCGATGGCGTTTTTGCGCGTGTCATTCTAACCGAACACGCGGGTTAAGCAACGTCGACCGTCAAAACCAGTCAAGATTATCTATCTCGAGTTTCTCCGTGTTTCGGAGGGCACATTAAGTCGTCGGTCCCGGTTGTTGTCGATAGATGACAGTCGTTAAGCTAAGTCAGTGGCCCTCGGGGCTCGGGCTCTCGGCCTGAAAACACTGGCCTCCGCCAATCCGCAATTGAGCAGCGTGGTGGAGTATGCTCTAAACCCCTTCGGTTGAAGGGAGACCCGTATCCCTGTAGTGGGATGAGTAAGGGTTGATATGATGAATATCCCATAACGTAAACGGTATAAAGGTCTGGTCTGATCTGGGCTACAATTCAAAAATATGTGCACATAAAAAGTTCAGATCATTATGCGAACAAGAGAAAAAGGAAATAAAAATAATATATAAGCTATATTTTATTTCTCTTGTTTATTTAAAATTTTATAAGTGAATAATATCCTATGAAGGACTTAAAAAGTATTTTTTGAACTGCTCTGCGAAACTGGGACAATTAAACTGAAAATATCCAAGTCGTCTAATCTCTGGAACTATGAGTCGGATGTATAAAAATATCACGATACGACCCATAGAAACCGAGAAAAAGGAAAGAAAGGAAATGACGTTCCCACGGGATACGCGCGGCCGCAGTTGCGGGCTGCAGTTATTTTCTTTATAACCGCATTTTATGGCTAAAGTTTTCACGCACAAGTTAAGTACGGATTGCTTCGTGAGATAAAAGTTGCCTGTGTTCTGTTCTACTCAAAATTGTATATTTGTTTTTATGTGCATTTTTAATAAGTTTATATTTGTCTGTAAGATTACACATTTTGACGAGCTCGGTGGCGCAGTGGTGAAATGCGCTATTACGCTACTTATTAATAACAACTACATAGACGGTTGTTCCTGAGTATGAGTGAGGTCTCCAGTCAGCTCCTAATGAGTTGCTGTGTTAGCAGCAGAGGTGGCATCGCGCGAGTGTTACTTAGGCTACGGTAACTACTTTACATCACGTGGGCCGTATACTTGTGTCTCTCGTCGTTGTATAAAAAAATATATATTTGATATTCCATTGTTATTTTCACAAAATATATATTTCTTAGTAATTCGAACGGTTGAATCAAACATCTTGTACAATTGTGTAGTTAATTGTGTACTGTTTTTGACGTTAGGTGCAAACCGCACCCAGTTTTAAAACAAGTATTTGTTTTGGATTAATAGGTGTGGTGTGTAGTGAGTTTAAATTTAGACAAAAACATTAGCAAAAAATGTTAATGTGTTTCGTTATCCTTGACAATCGGAAATACCTACGTCAGCCCGTTAACTGGGGGTGACTCATTTACGTTAGTTGAAATTAGTTAAGTGTTTGTGCTTGTTATATTATTTTACTAGTTACTTAAAGTCTCTGTTTAAAAGACAATTAAATGTGTTTGGTGGTGCGGAAAGCGGCCTACGTCATTTTTAGGGTTCCGTACCCAAAGGGTAAAACGGACCCTATTACTGAGACTCCGCTGTCCGTCCGTCCGTCTTTACCAGGCTGTATCTCATGAACCGTGATACTTAGACAGTTGAAATTTTTTCACAGATTATGTATTTCTGTTGCCGCTATAACAACAAATACTAAAAAAACAGAATAAAATAAATATTTAAGGGGGCTTCCATACAACAAACGTGATTTTTTTTGCTCGATATTGATAACGTCAACAGGTAGACGCTTGAAATATTCACAGAATATTTAGTTATATCTTCACTTTAAAAAATAATAATTAAATTAAAATAAAACAAATATTTAAGGGGGTATCCCATACAACAAACGCGATTTTTGCCGTTTTTATAGATAATGGTACGGAACCCTTCGTGCGCTAGTCCGACTCGCACTTGGCCGGTTTTTTTTATGATTCAGTACTTCAAGGGGTATATATCAACCCTTATAGCATCGCTTTGTTGTCCGTCAGTTCGTCTGTCTGTAAAAAATCTCAAAGAAAACATGTACTTATTGTTAATCTACGATCATGAAATTTGGCAAGGAACAAAATTTTATAGCACACATAATTAATGGAAGAAATCGAGATATAGTCTGAAAAGAGGTCGAAAAAGCCAGAATATTTACAGCTGACTTAGTATCATGAAACTTTGGAGGAAGCATGGTCTCATATCACAAATACTAGGGAAAATATCAAAATCACCATTTTGTCGTCTGTTTGGTATTCTGCGGCAAACTTCTTGATATATAATTAAAATCGAGTTGAAGCAAAAAATATTTTTTACATATATTGTTGTCACCAACAACAACAGATTACTATAATTGATACAATACTCTGAATTAGATGATATTTAGGTGTGTAGGTATATAATAAATGTAAATTCCAAACAGAAAGTTCGGTGCTCGAGTCCGACTCACTCTTGGCCGGTTTTGTTTTCCTTTATTTCCCGATGCTCTACTGCGTGGCACTACCAGTAGAACCATAGGAGATTTTTCTTTCCCATGCCTCCACCGGTAGTGTCATGTAAAATTGCATTTCCCGTGTGCATGTCTCCAATTTTTGGCATTCTGAAGCTCGTCAGCAGCTCCTAAATAACACAAAAATCAAAGTTAGTTAAATATCAGAATATACAAACAGTACATTTTATGAATAATTCAGAGTAATAGAAGAGAGTACCTTCAAATCTTTGCCATAACCGTGTCTCATGACATGGAGATTAATCCATCGGCCATATATACAACACCAGTAATAAGAGATTATTAATGTTGATCATTATATTTATCACTTTACTTTTCGCCTACTTGTTGTGAAGATATAAATAGATATGCCATATTTTTAACGTAGTGGCCAATACCCCTAGGGGACGTTTATCGAACAGATTTTCTATATTGCTTGAGTAACGTTTCATAGTACTTTTTTTTGAACACCAAAACAATATGAATAATCTGTTTTCTTAACTAGCCCATATGCCAAAGTACAACCATTTGCCCCTAATTTTCTATGAAAATAGTAGTTGTGATATCATTGGAGATAGCAGCTTTTATTAAACCTAAATTGGAATGATCAGTCTGATTTTTTTTGTGTTTATCGACTGTTTCTGACTGTCTTGCCATTGGCCTGGTCCTAGTAAATCTGCGATCGGTGCACGTTTTTCTCTTCCATCCATTCATCTTGGAGTCGCTCTAACTTGTAACCATTTTACTTCAAATGTCTATTTATTCTATTTATACTACATAAATGTGCATATAATATCACAGGAAAATATAGCAGCAACTGAAACCTTAACAATGCAAATAATGCAGGGCATGAATGCGTTATAAAAGATAGCTTTTCCCGCATCTTTATCCGCAGAAAGTGCCGTATGTTGTCTAGGTTGCCGTGTACCTTTGTACAACTAATGTACATCACACATAAAGAAATGGCTACCGTAACTTTGCACACTTTGTTCGTTCTTGACTAAGTACTTGGTTTTGTTTCAATTGGTCATTTAACTAAAGCACACTCCTAAATTTTGACCTACGTGTGCATACGTTAATTGTCGGATCAACAAACCGTACCGATGGTTTATTTAGGCACATGTTAATTTTTTAATCAAATCATCACATTAGTCAAAGTACCAAGAACCATTGCGTCTCTTTAAAATTTACATACCAGAATGTTAAAGGTCTATAATCAAGCCCGTTGCGGTCGCGGTAGCACGACGCCGTAATCCACTCCGTTTCAATATATTCTTTTGGCCGCTTGACGTCGCCATTATTTTCCTCGAGGACCTGTAGGCCGATTCTACTAAAAAACTGCGACTGCACTCTAGCGCGGCGTGTGTCAAAATGCGTACGTTTTAACATTTCGTTAAACGTCGCTCATGTCAGATAGCTTAACAAAACGTCAAAATGTACATACACATTTTGACACAGGCCGTGCTGCAGTGCAGTTGCAGTTTTTTAGTAGAATCGGCCTACTGGATATGACGACGTGATGATCTATTTCGCATTCACATTCCTTTTGTTAGATTGAGGCGATAGAGTTTAAGTACACTATCGCTGTAATTTATTATTTGAGGTTTCATATGCCGAGTGTGTCATCTTATATGTTTAAAAGAGAAATTCTTGTAAATAAATAAATATATTTCGGAATGTCTTTCACGATTTGGATCAAATTTTATATGGCTTTACAGATTATTTATTTTTATTTATTTATTTATTTATTTGTTTCCACAGTCACACACATACACGTAGGATAAAATGAATCGTTGACCAATAAATTGTTACAAAGTTGTGTATTTGAAAGGTTTAGTACAGGTATGTGTGTGCTGCAGCAATACAAAAAGGCCATGGCTCAGTATAAAATGTTTGCAAGATGATTTGCAAAAACACTGATTTTCAGCCATAGCCGAGTGCGGGAGCGAGTGCAGCAGGTAGGTTTGATATGAGATAACGTGTTAGTCTCTAGTGATAAGATCGATTAGTATGAGTGTGTATTGTAAATGTATCTTTTGTTTTAAGCATAGAGGTTAAGTGGCAGTCAATTTTTATCACAAAGCTGATTGGGAATGAATTATAGACAGAATGGAATTGGACAACATTATATCAAGAGGGTAAAATAAGATCAATAATAGTAAAGTAAATGGAATAACATAGAATTACTGTAAATCGTTTCCGACAGCGGCAGCTATAGGCAACTGTATAGAATGCTTATTTTTTTTGTTTTTCTAGTAGGAACGTTGATAATTGCTTTTTGAAAGAATAGCCAGAGATACAGTTTCTAATAGGAGGTGGTATGATTATCTGTAGAGGTGTACTTTCTCAAACAAAAATCATAAAAAAAACGTGTCAAATACTAGCTACCAGGACTACCAGCTATTCGAAATTATTATTGTGTATTTGGTCCCGCCGCGTAAGTACGGTCGATCTTATACGGTCTTGTACGGACCTTTTTAGAGGGTCGGCAATGCATGAGTAACACTCCTGGTGTTGCAAATGTTCATAGGCTACGGTGACTGTTTACCATCAGGCAGGCAGGCCGTATGCTTGATTGCCACCTTAGTGGTATAAAAAAAACAAATGTTTCCGGTACGAAGCCCACTAACAACACTCTCTTTCGAGCATCTTTACTTATTATTTGGAAACGGGGCAAATCTTGTATATATATATATATATATATAAATAATATAAAAAACGCCGAATGAAGTTCGGTCGCCCAGGAACTTAGATATTAAATAATCATTGAATTATTTGCAAATTTAAATTTTTTAAGAATGCTTAAAGTTTTCAATAATTATGACGAGCTCTGTGGCGCAGTGGCGAAACGCGCTGTTACGTTACTTTGACACCAACGCTCGTGGGTTCGATTCCCACACAGGACAAACATTTTTGTGCATGGACATTTCTGTTTGTCTTGGTCTGGGTATTTTTAAGAGAGGTAGGGCGCATCAAAGCAGCTCTTCTGGGGAAGTACCTCCACACAACAACTACAACTCCCTAGTTGTGTTTCTGCGCGTGAGTAAGGTCATCAGTAAGCTCCTATGGAGTTGCAGTGTTAGCAGCAGAGGTGCCAGCATCGCGCGATTGATACTTAATGTATTGCAAACGTTTATTGGATACCGTAACCTTTATATCAGGTGGGCCGTATGCGTGTATGCCTCCCGACGTTGTATATAAAAATGTATACTCCGTTGCATTGCCGATTTCCCAGCCCTCTAATACACTCGACTTCACTTGTCACGTTCTACTTGTCCCAGCCATGCAATTCTGTAAGAGCAAACATCCTTACATCCTAGGAAACATCGGCTGTTACAGCCTTGAACACAAAATTGCAATTCTTTGGTGTCGCTTTTCATAGTTGTGCGAAACTAGCGCCGCAAGGCTGCGTTTGGAATTGGAATTCTACAAGGCAAACAGCCTCGCGTACGCTTACAGCCTTATAGAATACCAAATAATTTAGCCGTGATCGCAGTAGACGATGTCAAAGCGGTGACATCTGTGATCACAGCGACGCACACAGCCATTACGAGTCGCTTAGAGAATTGCATGGCTGTCGCCCGACGTCTCATTCACTGGTAGATTAGAGTAATAAGGTTGGGTTGGCAATGCCCTATTTCGTGGTACAGTCATATTAAAGTATCTCTACGCATTCAGATTGCCATTTATTAACTTGTGGCGATAACCCTGCACATTGTGACTGTAATTTAGGTCATTTCTATTTGATGTTTTAATCGCCCAGAGTCTTGTCACGGTACAAAGAGTAGAGTCGCTCCTGTTTTAGTTTTTCAGAATGCTTAATGACTTTTGTTTTCGTTGCACTGCAGACGGCGGCGTGGCATCTCACTTCTCTCAGTTTCAGTTGCATTATGTTATCCAAATGACGCTGCATTTTGTTCAGTGACAATCGATTTCTTCTTTTACTGTCTCTGTTTAGAACTATTTGAGAATATATAGATTGTGATGTACCATGCACTCTCAATTTTTTGAGGATATACATTATTTTGGAGTTATTGTATCTCTTCTTTTACCATCGCTATTTGGCACAGTTTATGGATTTTTGGGATTGTGACAATCATGCGGACACTGTCAGCAGTCACTATCACTCGTGCGTTGCCAACTCAGCTGATAACACAGCAACTCCTCGGGAGTTTACTAGTAACCTCACTCACTCGCAGGAACATGATAACCCTCTAGGGAGTTATTATTTGACTGCGATTTCCTTTGAGGTGGAGATACTTCCCAAATCGTACTACTTTGATGTTCCCTACCTCTCTTGAAAACAGCCTGACCAAGACAAATAGATGTTCACACACACAAATGTTTCCTCTTCATGCACGCAAATGTTTGTTCTGTGTGGGAATCGAACCCACGAGCGTAGGTGTTAATGTAGCATCAGTAACCACTCCGCCACCCAGCTTGTCAAAATTTGTCTATTAAATAAGCCAGTAGATTAAAATATACACGTTGGCTACATTTTATCATCTCTCCAGGCTCGATTCGAGACGTTGTGGTGACACAACACTAACAAAGTACTTAAGCGCGTAATCTCTATAATGCATACCTCGCATATAACTAATATCTAGTATTCTTTTGATAAATCTTCAATTTATATCTAAGTATATTAAATTTAAATATCCATCATTTAATTTTATTGTACTACCTCGCGTACTAAGTTCATTTCGGTCAAATATTGACTTGGACAGTTCTCTTTTTGATGTAGCATCACTCACTCAATTGTCTGTTAGTGAGCCTATCAGACAATCAGAGTATCGTTAATCTCGGAGGGTGTATGACATGCAGACGTGAAATTTAGCATAGTTAAGTAAAAAATCAAAATAAACTACAAAAACTAAAAGGTAAACTGGCTATAGTTAAAAGGTATAAATAGGTAAAACTCAAAAAATTTTAATGTATATCGAAGGAAATCGATTGTGTGTGAGTTAGCTAAGTGTGTAAATTTAAGAACATAAGTAATTATCATCATTATTTTATATATGCATGGCTATGGGTATTTTCTATGTATAATAAGTATGTATTTAAAAAAAAAAATGTATTTACGTATGTTTATCAGTTGTCTAGTACCCATAACACAAGCTTCGCTTACTTTGGGGTTAGGTGGCGCTGTGTAAGTTGTCCGACAATATACAATATATATATATATATCAATATCATAATCATAACCTTCCTCCGCAGTGCGGGGCCTGCTCGCACTTGACCGGAGTCTTATGTATGAATGAATATCTTCACGCCAGGCTCCTTACAGGGTAGGCAGAGAGAACCGAATCGAACCTTAAACACCTCGCTTTTAAGATTCATAGCCCTTTTCATGCACGTTCGCCGGTTAATATGGCTCTTAACATCACCTTCTGTTAAACCCGTCCAATTTGGTCATGGTAGGTTACATGGTTAGGTCTTCGTACTATATATATATATATATATGAACACGCATGTATGTCATTATGCATACATACATATCATCACGCCTGTCTTCACGTCAGGTGCACCGATTCAAACACCTATTTCGCCTCTTCCAAACTCATCAACCTCTTCGGTTTCGGGTGCTCTTGATTTGGCCCCTTTTCAGCCCATCAGCTATATGATCCATATGTGTACGTCTATGGCGGCCCCTGCCTATATCTCCACTCACTCTTGCTAGATATAATTCCTTCGTAACTTTTTGCCTATTATGTAGTTACTTAATTACATATTATCCATAAGCTTAGGTAATGAAGGTAAGCAGATGATTTGTACATGATATTAAAATTAATTCAATGTAACTACGCTGTATCTCCAGCCTAGCCTTAAAGGAAATCTGTTATGCTTATAAGAACAGTTGTTTGTGAGCGTGCAGCCGGCGCCGTCGACATAATTTAACGCTTATACCATTTTAATGGAATTTCTATATCTATCGTAATCGGTTAAGTAATTTACAATCTCGTAAAGATGGCGCATTTCCTATTATGGAATGCAAAATAATACTATTGCATTTGAAGAAACTAATTGTATTGTTTTATTTATATATATTTTTTATTTAGTGGTCGAATTGTTAGCAATATTGTTTATCAAAATATATGGATACGAATTTTATAAGTAAGGTACTTGGTACAGCGGGATTATCCTACTAATATTATAAATGCGAAATAATTGTATGGATGGATGTTTGTTGCTCTTTCACGCTTAAACGGCTGAACGGATTTGAATGAAATTTGGCACGTAGATAGATTATGATCTGGATTAACACATAGGCTACATTATTTGACTACACGCGGGCGGAGCCGCGGGCAGCAGCTAGTTTAGTATAATTTTCAATCGATCGATTCGTAATCGGCATTGTTTGAACTTGTCTATATCTATAATATTATTCGATTTTTTTCTGCGTAAACGAACTACTGACCAATGCAAATATCCCTACCATGAAATTTAAAATTCGTTAACTAATAACAAAGACTACAATTAAAAAAAATGCAGGTCGATCGAATATGTGTCGGTAGAACTGTTCACGACGATGACGTTGGCACATGTATTTTTTTTAATAATAATGAGTAGAAGCTCATCATTTTGAAGGTATATCCTTTCTGATACATTGTATATAGGTATAGGGCTAGATCTGATCATGGAACCATATATCTAAATACTTGAGCTTCTGGCGACATTTTGTTTTCTTTTAATGAAATTGAAAGAATTAGAAGAAGGATTTAAAAGAAGAAGAAAACAGCAATACAATCCCTTAACTTTCTTTAGTTATGAAAAGAGTTACACTAGCAGTTGATACTTTGGGTAAAACTTCATGGTACGTACAACTACTTCAGTTTTGCGTAATAACGTTCTATATCAGTTTGAATGCGGTCTTTTAATTGGGGATATTATTTCAGAAAGCTGTTTTCTGGTAATTAATTTAGAAAATATTTATCCCATTCAAAGCAAGTCCCATTTCATTACACTAGCAGTACCTACATCTCAATTTCAAGTTTAACTAAGTAGAATACTAAAGTTAACACTCAGGTAGGTAATTCTAGTAACGTGAAGCTAATTATTATCAGGAAGTGAATCGCGAAGCATGTTCAAGGAATTACGGGGATAGTCGTTGTGTAATGGCTATTGAATAGTTTCGCCCGTTGCCTTAGAACCGGAGTCCCCTTGCATTCCATCGCGGAACTACCGTCTACCGTTAGAGAAGCGCTAGTGTAGATTTGCGCGCAAAACCCACGAAGAAAGCACGCACGTGACCTAAGTACGAAACGAATAATGCGTGCGTATGAACCACAAATGTAACATCGCCAATAGATATCGACGCAGCTTCTTCTAACACCGATAATAATAAGGATCAAAGTCCAGTGACGTTAGTTTTTGCAAACTGATTTTAGTGTGCACACCATTAGAAAACTTCTACGAGCGTGCCTCGATTCTCAATAAAGTGAATTCGCGAATGCTCACTGAATGATTTCTGCGTATTTCCTTATTGTTCAACTCCATAAGTTCATGAATGAAGTTCTGAATTTTAATGAGCTATTTAACGGCTATTTTGCCTACGCATTCGCTATTTTAAAATTAACTTTATTGTCTATCTATTTAGGTTTTATTTTGGGTTTGTGTATTAAACAATCAACATGTCGCCGAGTCTGGCATTTTGTTTATGTAGTGTTTAATGGGTAATTGCAAGTTTGGATATCCTTTGGAAGGCGAAGTTTGTTTTTTTGTGAAGTTATAAACAGTTACTGTTGAGTGCAATACCTCGCCGTAGCTAGTTTTATATGTATGCAAAAATTTGCACATCCTACGTTAATTTACATGTTTTCTCTATTGAAGGGTCTTAAGACGGCAACACACGTAATTGCATACTTAAGACGTGTACGTGTAGAAATCTAGTGAATATTTATTCAGTTGTGTCCTCCGATGTAACGTAGTCCAATTCCTGTGAAACGTGCGAACACCGATCCGCACAACGCAACGGGTGACTAACACGTGCGGGTAAAAGGGAACGTATGAATTTTAAGAATTTGGAAAAGCTTCAGCTGTGTTGTGTTACTTATTTATTTAATGATTGTGTTAGCTATTAGGTTATCTGCACACGTTTTAGTTTGAAAACTATTGAAAATGACAGTTCAGTCAGTATTCGCAGCTTGTATAACGTGTATTCAATCTTTTTGCTTGGTCATTGTTGTTACTTTTGCTACTTGTATCACACAATTAGTATTTGATTACTTCATATCGTTTTCTTAGAAACTATCAACGTACACGTTGCTTGCGTGCTTGCGTTACACGCATTGCATTTCCATAGCAATGCATGAAATTTGCGTGCATTCACTACACGTCAATCAGAACAGATTACCGACATGTAACTTCAGTTTACTTTTACGGGCTAAAATCAACTTCTAGGTGCGGTCAAACTATAAATTAAAACGAATAAAGTCTCTTCAATTTAATGTTTTGACTTTAAATTGTAAGCATAAACGCTGCCGCGGAAAAACAAGTTAGCCGAGGATACCTTTAAGATGTTAATGGTACGCTATCGTTTGAAACAGTCGTTTCCATATGAATGGGATCGTTTTCCACATTTTCGTGTTGAAACCAACCGGCGGTTACTTATGTCGACGTATTTATCGTCCGCTTGCGCTCTGCGGCCGTCGCCGGCGCATTGGCTGCTTGCAATTTCCACTCTGCTTTCGCTTTTTTCTCGTGGTCGGCGTCATGCTGCGCCGGCGCGCACGTTCGGGTTACATAACGCGACCGCTTACATCACACCCGTCACCACATCTAAAATAAGCGCTCTATCTACAGCCGGTCACGGCCAAGGCTGCGCGCCTTGTTGCCGACAATTATGCCGACGATGCCCGTAATGAGGATTTAGTGGGTGGACACGCGACCGCGGCGTCTTGTTCACTTTTACTTTTAGACCGGTTCCCGTTGACCTTGGTTCTCTTCTATGATACAAATGCCAAGATCGCCCTTACCCCGGCTGTGTTGCATAAAGGACTCGTTATGTCACGTGTTTTCATAGTAGATTCCACCAGATAGTTGGTAATGTAAACAATTTTTAATCGTATCGCCGGCACAGTATCTAGCGAGTGCCCTTGACTGAGCGACGACCGGACGACCTTGTAACTGCGCAAACGTTTTCTGTTTGTATCCATTGGAATCGGACATGCCGTGCTGTAGTGTTGGGTTCCGTAGGGTATAAATGGCTGCTAATTATTGTATTTTTTATATACAACGTCGGGAGGCATACAAGCATACGGCCCACCTGATGTAAAATAGTTACGGTAGCCTAGGAACGCTTGTAACAAATTAAGTATCAGTCCCGCGATGCCACAACTGCTGCTAACACAGCAATTACTGGTGGCCTCCCTTGCGCAGAAACACACCAATCCTCCAGAGAGTTGTTATTTAACTACGGTTTTCTGTGAGGTGGAGATACTTCCCCAGACGGGTTGCTTTGATGCGCCCTACCCCTCTTAAAATATAAAAATATCCAGACCAAGACAAACAGACATGTTCATGCACACAAATGTTTGTCTTGTGTGGGAATCGAAACCACGAGCGTCGGTGTCAAAGTCGCGTTATTAACCGCTGCGCTATTTAGCTCGCCTTTTAGTCTTACACCGTTCTCCGTTTTGTTATACCAAATAGCAATAAATGATTCGAGGGCTTTCTGCAATATTCTTCAAATGTATGTACGTGTGGCCAAATTAATGTTTCGCGGAATTGGTCTCGTTCAGTGGCAGTGGCGGTACACCAACCGTGAAATGTGTAGCCAAGCATTATCTCTGATGAGATGTTCAAACGGATTAGTAGGTACATACGTTGCCACAATGATTCTCACATCTACCGCGATTATTCATATAATTAGAACGTCTCATATATGCGATCCCGCTGATGACTTGGCTAAACACCAGATCACTAAGTCAGTTTCGTGTTTGTTTGGTTGTTAGACAGTTATTTGTTCTTTATCCGCGAAATTAATATCCTACGCATTTTTTTTCTGATATAATGAGACTATTTATAGGATTTATTACCATCTGCCAAAATCAACCGTGTTTACGTTCAGTTATTGTGTTTATGCTAATTAATATTGTAATATTTGCCACATTATCAGAGTTGCTAACTTCCCAGAAAGGTATAACGTTTAAAGCACACAGCGCTTAGTTGAACGGCCGTTTATTTGGAAGGAAGCAATAAAATCTAATATAATATGTTGAATTTAGTTAAGTAAATATACGCAAATGTTTACTATTTTCCATGGCATTTAGCGCGCTCTATGACGGATCGTACTGCCCGGCTAGGTGCTTTATGTATTTACTAAATTGTATGGGAAAATTCCGACTACTGTAAGCATCGACAGCTAATATTCGAGGTCGTATGAAGTATGGGTTGATAATTAGATTCACCAAAAAATATATTTATTTAATACTTGAGCTGTAACAAGGAGTTAATGAAGACCAGTCTCTATGCTGAAGGGATCGTAATAAAGTAAGGTCTGTAATGTATTGTTAGGAGATCGATTATAAGGGTGCGTTTCCGCTGATGCGGAGCTGGGCGGAGAGGAGCGGAGAAACCGCACCGTCCCGCTACCCTCCGCTTTGCTTCCCTGCGTTCGAACCCACCGCCCTGCTCGACTCCGTTCTGTGCCGCACCGCCCGCTACCCTCCACTTCGCTGTCCTCCGCTCAACACCACCGCCCTGCTCAACTCCGTCCCGAGCCGGTCAGGGCTCGAGGCTGACGCGGAGTGGAAATTTCGAGCACTGTGATTGGTCAATTCACAGTCCGCTCCTCTCCACTCCGGCCAGCTCCGCGTCAGTGGAAACGCACCCTAACGGTTGTACCACCGTTGTACTTATAGGATCGTCATACATGTGATAGCTGCAATCCGAGACTTTGTCCGCAGGAATCTCAGTATTCCGTGCGAACCGCCTTTTCTTACTTTTTTTCATTTTCCTCAGCTTCGAAGAGTCGTATCGTGATGTTGAATAGTTCATAAACTACTTCAAGAATTGGGCTATCAAATGCAATAAGAAATTTTCAATTCCGTCTGGTAGTTCCAGAGATTAACGCGTTCATATAAACTCTTCCGCTTTATATGTTAGGATTATATCTACATTTATAAAGAATTGTCGTACTACACATAGTTAGATTGTATGTAGTCATGAGTGTATTTTTTTGTATTAAAACCATATTTATTTTTATATTTCAGGTATGGTGTTCATAGCTGGCTTCATTGTGATCCTGTCTGTGTTGATGTTCTTCTTCCCGCGACAGATCAAGCAGGAGCCTCTGCCGCCACCGCCGAAGAAAAGCAAAGAAAAACGAGATCCGTTCTTCAAAGGTAATCATGTCTTTGTAGATATTTAACAACAATTAAAGAATGATGAAACATATATGCAATGCGAAAGTGGAAGGATGTAGGAGCCGAGGAAGACCAAATCTCGCGTATTACTGTCAATTTGCCTGAATTTTATCAGAAGATGTTATCAGGAGCCCTAAAACCGGCACGCATATCAATTTATGATTCTTGTTTAGGATATATCGTGTTTGTGGTTTTTTTTATTTAATCTACAACGCTTTAAACGGTATATCTACATAGTTTTTATTAGTTTAAAGTCTAAGTACACATACGCTCAAATCAAATAAGACGTACCTGTCTTATCTAATGTCTAAATACCTAAATTTAACTGAAATGTAAAAGTCGGAACAACTATGTACCGAAAGTAGGAATAAGATATTTTTTTACGTAATTGTAAACTGCAGCAATTTTCTCTAAGCTATATAAAACATTTAATATATAAGTAATATAGTTAGGTATATAACATATAAGTAATATAGCTAGGTCTTAACGGGAGTAGGGGAGGTTGGTATGACGTGTAAAATTACCTATAACCTTGTTGTTACCAGGCGTCGAACTTCTTTCAAGATCCCCGCTTACGCCCGGTTCGTGCCATGTATTTATGAGTACCTACGTTATAAAGTTCAATTAGAATTATATGTATATATGTAAAAATTTCTGTTTTAAATTATATTTTACTTGTATAAAATCCTAGATCTACTACTCAAGGTATCCTTCTGTTCGTAACATTTGATTAAATATTATCACACAACGTCATGAAGCATATATGCGAGAGTATATCTGCGTTTGTTTGGAATCATCTGTTATCAAGCATTTTATTGAGCGACTCCTCGGAACACAACTCATTGTACAATTGATTGATCGTACGAAAGGTAAAGAGATTTGCCTCTTTAAACTAGAGGGCTCTATATTTAAGTGGAATTTGTGTGGATGGCTAGCCTTAATTGCAAACGTTTTACATTCCTTATCTATTTAAATTAATCCAAAACTTGTCTGTCTTAAAGATTTCTTCGCAACAATCAAGCGGCAGCTCACAAACGACATTCTTATGTGGCGGACTGCGAGCTCCGTTCTTCACTTGATGCCCATCAGTGGGGTTTATAGTTTCTTGCCAAAATATCTGGAGAAGCAGTTCCGACTACCCACACACGATGCCAACCTTGTCTCGGGTGAGGTACTACGATGAACATTACTTGTGTATTGGTCAAACTGAATGTAATTTCAACTTTAAGTTAATAATGAACGAAGTTTCAGTTTATTAAGTTAAGTATCCGAATTATTTTTCATAAATATGCCAAATATCTTTAATATCATGACCGGATAGATCATGAGATGGTTGTTTAAAATAGAAAACCATGAGAAATGAATTATATGCAAATAGGGACATGCTTTTTGAATCTAGAATCCTGGTATTGCTTGAAATTTCTGAGATTGCTGAAAATGTTACCTCGTACAAAATTTCAATTAAACTGATTGTAACAATGACATTTTGTACCAAGCGGTATACCGACTATCTTGTGAAAATCGCAGGGAGTCTATGGATGCAAGCGGTACAGGACCGATCGCTGTGGAGGTCTGAGGGGGAGGCCTGTGTTCAGTGGATGACCTTCGGCTGAAATGATGATGATGAATGATATTTTCATTGAACTCAGCATACTTACGTATTCGTACTTTAAGAAGTCTGTTTCTAAATAGGTTTCCTTGTCAAGTTCGCATTGTCAATTTATAGAATAGATTTCGAATGAAATCATTTCCTTTAACATAGACTGAATTTATTTGAAGTATTTCTTGCTCGGAAACTTTTGAAACTATAACAAATACATGATTATTTTGAGTCTTCTACTTTTTGTGACAATTGTTACATTTTATTCGGATATACTTGTTTTACGAAACGATGTGTAAATCCCGGGATGCCAGGATTATTTTAATTTAAATTTATTCAAACATATAGTTATGTCAGTGTATTTCTTTTGTGAAATTGTGAATTTTAAATAAATAAGCACCTGATTATCCGGTCACTAATCATGACGTTAGTAAATAAATAAGGTAATTCATATGACTTATCGCTGTGTTTAAATGAATACTAATTATAAGCTGACATATAATTTGTTGCATGTTGAAGTTAAACTAAGTGAACTTTTACACAATTAGATTTATTTATAACGATTAGACTTTATAAATGCCTACTTTATAATATGCAAGGAAACGAGTAATTTATTTAACTGTTCTGTTCGTGTGAAGAGTTTTAGTCCTATAGAACATAAGGAACGATTCTCCTTTCACACAACTCATCTTTTTTTTATACAACGTCGGGCGGCATACAAGCATACGGCCCTTCTGATGTAAATCGGTTCCCGTAGCCTATGAACACTTGCAATACATTAAGTATCACTCGCGTGTCGCCACCTCTGTTGCTAACACAGTACTGGTGATTTCACTTACACGTAGGAACACAACAACCCTCCAGAGAGTTGTATTTGGCTGCGGTTTTCTGTGAGGTACTTCCCCTGACGAGCTGCTTCGATGCGCCCTACCTCTCTTAAACGGTAAATAATATCTATTTTCTTATAAATCTAATTCCAGTATAATTGGTGTACAATGAATAAGTTAATATGAATATTATAGCCATAATGAAAATAAAAACCTTTATTTATCATTCATTATTTGGACTGACTTCGTAATACCAATGTTTCAGGTCTGGGTGGTATTCTAGTGATGGGACTGGGTATAATCACGTCAGGGGTGGTGATATTAAAGTTGGTACCTACAGCACGGCAGGTCGCCGCTTGGACAGCCGCCACAGCTGCCATTTATAGTGCTGGTACGTTTATTTTTTCTTTTTTAAGCGTTTACATTTCGAAAGTATTTAAAAGGTCCAATTACGTTTCTACTTTTTGAGATACTTTACCTCAGTAATTTTTTTAACTGTTTGTCTGTCAGCCAAGAGTCCTTTTTTCGAGAACGCCTAAAGAAATCAATCTGAAATTTACACTAAGTGTTTTATGGTCTATTGACTTATGGATGTGTAAAAAATTCAAATTTGTTTCAAATAGTTGTAGCAAGCACATGCTTTCTTAGTAGCGTGAATATAAATTCTATAGGTTGTTGTGAGTTGTCGTAGATTTTACAAATTGATAGTAAATGAAAATCTTCCAACAAAACTAAAGTATATTTTAATAAAATAACGATTTAGCCATTAGCAATATTTTTATAATATCATGTACGGAAATCTAAGGCACGAGTTCTGTTCGCATTTGTTCAGATTTTATCTGGTGTCGACGTGGTGGTTGTATGTGGATTAAAATCAAGCATTTGATAACATATCCAAAAATACCATAATATTGTGCATATTATTGACTAATTCTGTATGATATAAATTTGTAATTACTTATTGATAATATTGTAGTATTAACTGATTTATCAGATTATGAAATCCCCACGCTGCCGTATTATCTATCATCTGGTGTGCTACAGGGCTTAAATTTAGGATCAATCTATACTACGAGTATAAAGCGGAAAGTTTGTTTGTTTCGACGCATTAATATCTGGAACTACCCGTCGGTTTTGAAAATTTATTTTAGCATTTGCTAGCCCACTTCTATTTATTAGCACGATACCACTTTTAGAAGCCAAGATATAAAAGAAAGCGAACGAAGTCGCGGGGTACAGCATGTATTTATTGTATATAATGTGTACATATCTATGATCGAAATTGAATTGATGACTATAATTACAGGTATGGTAATGCTGATGTTTGTTAGCTGTCCCGAAGAAAGTTTTCGGTTGTTGGAGAACGGCAATACCAGTTTATCGTGCAGCAATGACTGCAGGTGTGATAACGTGTCCTTCAGCCCCGTTTGTGGACAGGTACCAAATATATCTATTAGATTTTTCCACTTATAATTTTTTTCTGCAAGAGTGTAAGTTGTTTCTTTATAATACAACTAAACAAGCATGTGGCCCGCATTAGATGGTGAGCGGTCACCGCAGCCTATTGACGCTCGCAACACCACGTGGATGTTACTCGCGTGCTACCAATCTTGTGACCTAAGGCTGTTAGGTCACAGTACTCAGTAATTTCTCTGCCATATCTCACCCTTCAAACCGAAACACAGCTATATAAATATAGCTTAGTAGTAGCTAGTAGAAATAGGTGAGACAGAGGTACCCACGCAGACAACTTTTGTACAAAGTCTCCCTCTGGTGAAAATGAAATATTTTTTTTTAACAATAGTACAAAAACTTTGCCTCTTTGTGTAGCGTGTCGGTTCTAGCAATTAACGTGTGATGTAATATTTGATTTACTTTTTGTACCTTTTTTGTGTTGCTTCATGTTTATAGTAAAGGTCCTCAGGCCTACTTGCTTTGAATCAAAGTAATTTGTATGATAAAGCGACAGTTCGTTTAAAAATTGTTAAAAAATTTAATTTTTTGACGATCCCGATGGCGTGTTTAGCAATGCTACTTTAACATTAAGGCTCGTGGTTTCGATTCCCACACAAACATTTGTGTGCATGAACATGTCTGTTTGTCTTGGACTGGGTAGAGAGGTATGGCCCATCGAAGCAGCCGAACTGGAAGTACCTCCCCTCACACAAAACCGTAGTTAAATAAGCAAGTTTGTTGTGTTCCCGCTAGTGAGTGGCACCAGTACGCTCGGAGATGCTGTGTTAACAACAGGGATGGCAGCGCGTGAGTAATATGTAATACTTCCTGTATTACAAGTTTTCTTGGGCTATGTTAGCCACTTTACATCAGGTGGGTCGTATGTTTATATACTTCCCGATGTTGGATAAATAAATAATGCTACATTAATAAAATTAATATAGCATTGCTAAATTATAATTGCTTTATTGTATCACGCCTGTCTCCCATTGGGGTTGGCAGAGACTATGGTACCCCAGGTGCACCGATACAAACATACCTCTCTCGCCTCTTCCACACTCATCAACCTCTTCTGGCATGCTCGTCGGTTTCCGGTGCTTTTGATTTGGCCCTTTTCAACACATCAGCTATTTGATCTAAATGTGTGCGTCTAGGGCGGCCCTTGCCGATATCACTAACTCTTGCTCGATATACTTCTTTAGTAACTCTTATAATATAATGTTTATATTAATGGAAGAGAGGTAGGGCACATCAAATAACAACTCCTTGGAGGGTTGTTGTGTTTCTGCGTGTTAGTGACGTCACCAGTAAGCTCGTAAGGAGTTGCTGTGTAAGCAGTAGAGAAGGCATCGCGCGAGTGATATTTAACATATTACAAGCGTTGATAGACTACGGTAACTGCTTTACATCTGGTGGGGCCGTATGCTTGTATACCTCCCGACGTTGTATAAAAAAAATTAAAATATTGCTATGTTATGTCTTTGAAATATAAACAGCACTATGTTTAATTCTTGCAGGATGCATTTACATATTTGTCGCCGTGCCAGGCGGGGTGCGCCAGCAGCATGCAGCTGGACAACAGCACTTGGATTTACTCCAACTGCTCCTGTATTGATGTCCATGGGCGAGGCGATAAGGCGATGAAAGCGTTAGTATCAATAATACACATTTTTTATTGGTTTGTGATTTGCTCCAATGGTCGAAATTCGTCTTCGTCTTAATTGTTATTGAAAATTTGAGGAAAACATTTACATATATTAGCATGTTTCCAACTCTTTCTTTTTCTTACCGTTTCCATGTTGTTTTTTATGTTTAACAAAATTCGAAAATTATTAAGATACAATATGATCTAATGAAAGAAATTAAAGAATGTGAGACGTGTCTAAGTGCCCACAAGGGCCTAATGGCAAATAAATGATTGTATCTTATTTTATATGTTCACGCAGTGGCCTCTAAGGAAAACCTTGGCAGGGACTTAATTCCACAACTTAAAGAGCTGAATTGACTCATTTGATTTGTGTGCTTCCAGGCTTGAACAGTACAAGTTGTTCAATTCGACGTCTCTGATGAACAGCGCGTACGACCGGCAAGGGTTCGCGGTGAGCGGCGAATGCGGCGGACCGTGCACGAAGATATACGCGTTCGTGGCGATATTCGCCGCGCTCATGTTCGTGCACGCCAGCGGCGAGGTTGGCGCAGTGCTGCTCATCATACGCTGTACAGACAAATATGGTGAGTGATCTTAACAATTCAATTTCACAATATAAAACTTCTCGTGACCTTCGCGGCCCACTTCAAACGAAAGAGACTCGTCAATTTAAGGTTCTTTATTCGCAAGATCATTTTTAGGGTTCCGTACCCAAAGGGTAAAACGGAACCCTATTACTGAGGCTCCGCTGTCCGTCCGTCCGTCCGTCCGTCTGTCACCAGGCTGTATCTCATAAACCGTGATAGTTAGACAGTTAAAATTTTCACAGATGATGTATTTCTGTTGCCGCTATAACAACAAATACTAAATAATATAATAAAATAAAAATTTAAGGGGGCTCCCATACAACAAACGTGATTTTTTTGCTCATTTTTGCTGGATATTGATAACGGCAACAGGTAGACGCTTGAAATATTCACAGAATATTTAGTTATATATTTACTTTAAGAATAAATTAAATTAAAATAAAACAAATATTTAAGGGGGGCTCCCATACAACAAACGTGTTTTTTTGCCGGTTTTATAGATAATGGTACGGAACCGTTCGTGCGCGAGTCCGACTCGCACTTGGCCGATTTTTATATTTTTGTTTGTCTGGTCGTAGCAACCTGGGTATTTGACAGGGTGTGTCCGACCTGACAGTTCTGATCTTGGGGCAAGGGTCCTCGCTAATGGACACGGGCGACCTTTGCCACTTTGATTTGAGTGTATGGTGTTTTTTTATTTGTGAGTGTATAATTATGGGCTGTGTATTGTGTAAAGTGCAAGATTATTTGTAGGTTGTCGCAGTATCTGCTGTGATTGTATTCAACCTGGCCGTATATCTGGCAGGTATGCAAATGTGGAATGATAAGCTGTTCCATTACAAGCTAAATCTAAAACACACAATAAGGTGGAAAATAACAATAATCAAATTATAATAAGTAATCAATGGTAATACACATTCAAAATAATAATAATCGTACAGAATATCAATGTGTGGTCTTTTTGTGTGTGTGTGTTTTTATATATTTATTTTTTTATTTATTTTTTTGTATACGAGAAGTCATTTAGACTTCTCGAGTTCCTTCGGCCTCCGAGGGCACGTTAAGTGTGTTCGATAGGTGACATTCGTTAAGCAATAGTAGGATCGTAGATGCAGCAAAATGATCTCAAAATGGCGGCGTTTTCCCCTCTGCCTGGCGCGACGCGAGAGTCACAGTCCTCACTCAACGTGATATTTTTTTGATACCTACATATTATAATTAACTATTGAATTTAAACTATAGACATATAGCTCCAACATCAAACTGTATGACGAGCTCAGTAACGAAACGCGCTATCGCGTGGGTTCGATTCCAGGGCAAACATTTGTGTGCATGAACATGTCTGTTTGTCTTAGACTGGGTGTTTTTAAGAGAGGTAGGGCGCATCAAAGCAGTCTAGGGAAGTACATCCACCTCACAGAAAACCGCAGCCAAATAACAACTCTCTAGAGGGTTGTTGTGTTCCTGCGTGTGAGTGAGGTCACCAGTAAGCTCCTAAGGATTTACAACTAAGCAACGGAGGTGGCATGGTGCGAGTGATGCTTAATGTATTGCGAGCGTTCATAGGCTATGGTAACCGCTTTCTATCAGCTGAAGCGTATGCTTATATGCCTCCCGACGTTGTATAAAATAAAACTGTGTCCCCCGATTTTGTTATCATCAGTAAAAATATACGTACATATTCACGTCAAAGGTATCGCAAGAATAATTGTCAATTGTACTACATTTATTATTTGTTACAGATAAGGCAATGGCGATGGGTGTGATTCAGTTTGCTATCGGTGTGTTCGGCAACGTGCCGTGTCCCATAATTTTCGGCGCGGCCATCGACGCGGCGTGCCGTCTGCGCGACAAAGCGTGCGGGCTCATTGGGGCCTGCACGTCATACGACAACGACAGCTTACGACATTTCTACCTAGGTAACACTTGCCAATGTATATCATAATATGAAGCGCGGCTATTGACGTGACGTCCCGCCTGCGTAAAAAGGCATGCGGGATTTTAGAGGCCTGCGCCTCATTCGACAACCACAGTTTACGACATTTCTTCTTAGGTAATAATCGTCAACGTCTTCTTAGCGTCATCCCGTTTCCTAATCCATTAGGATTGGCGGGATCTGCTACCTAAGCCTAAGTATTTGGCGAACATACTGATTTTTATATGGAGCGATGTTAGACCTCCACAATCATGAGGGAAAACCTTTTTTAGGTTAGGTCCCACGTCTTTCGCAATATATTATAATTTCTAAGACGTGCGGGTTTCCTCGCGATGTTTTCGTTCACAGCCCAGCGTGTTACTATTACAAACATTATAACTTCACACCAAATCCCTTGCGGGGTAGGCAGAGAGAACCGAGCGCCACGTGACTCGATCCTTACATACCTCACTCGGTTCTTTAACATTCATTGCTCTTCTCATGCACGCTCACCGGTTTTTAGGACTCCTGACATAACCTTCTGATAGAACACGACCAATTTGGTCCTGGTCGGCAAGTCTTGGCCTTCCTCGGCTCCTACATCCGCCTATTTTGTATTGTGTATCTACTTCGTCATTCTTTCATCCTGCATTCTTTCTACATGTCCGAGCCAACGGCGCATGCCTCTTCTTATTTTAACACCGACGCACTCTTTCAAACCAACTCTGTTTCTAAAATCACCATTGCGAATACGGTATACAACACTTACACCACAAAATTTACCAGCTTTTTTATTTGCCTGAGTAGGCGCTTTATCGATTTGCACTGAATTGTATGATGCATTGTCCATAATGATTGTACATTGGGAGGTTTGGAAGTAAACATGTTGTAAACCATTCTTTAAATTTATCAGCGTCCATTTCTTCATGGTATTCCTTGATACTCTTCTATTCGAATGCAAATAAATAAAAGCGTTGTTCACGAAACCTCCCCCGGCTGATCCAGCATGCTGATCCAGCTGATCCAATTATTAAGCGTCCACCTTTCCCTATCGGTACTTTAGAACAGGATGCTGTCGTATCGTCTGTAACAGGACTGCGGCATTGTATGTTTGGAGTTCAACCATGTCTCGTTGATAAATAATGAAATTCTTTGCAATACTAAACCGTATCTTTCAATTATTATTTTTCTTTTGTCGGTTTTCTTGTATTTAAAACCAATCATGCTTCATTATTGTTATTAGCGACCAAAAACTGCCAGTAAACAAGCCAGCTTCTTGAAGAGTAAGCTTCGTAAGAGAAGTTGTAATCCCCTGAATACAAATGAGCACACAGGCAACTCCAAAGTTGGTCGCCAAGACAAGACTGCGCAGGAGCAGACGCCAGGCACGTATTTCTGCAGATTGGACTAAATGGCGTGAGATGGCCGATGTCATTTGTGACCCAAAAATGCTTGTTATGCTAAAAGGACAGGTTTATAAATCCATCATTAGGCCTGTTGTTTTGTATGACAGCGAGGCGTGGCCACAAGGATCCCGGTAGCCGGGGTAAGCCCGAGAAGTGCTGGTTTGATGTCCTAAAGGATGATATGTGTGCCAATGGTCTCACAGTAAGCGATGCCGAAGACCGCGCGAAGTGGAGCAGTAAAAGTTGAAAACGGACCCCGAGCTCGGAAGCGAGAGCTTGGTACGCAACCGGGACTAACGCTCGGATGATGATGATGCTGATCATGGCTACTTCTCGAACGATTTATTTAATTTTAATCCAATAAAACTTCATCCATCTGCCCGAGCAATACAATCATCGCCCAAGGTCCCAAGAAATTGATTTGTTTTTGACATTTTCCCGCCACTTCTCCATTGACAACCTATGATATACTCCGAACTATGACCTCTTTTGTGGGCACGACATTTTGTAGGCGAACTTCTTTTGTGCCTACGTTATTTATATTTTTTTCTACAATGTCTATGCTTCGCCATTCTTTCTTTTAAAAACTCTCCCTGTCTATCGTATACGGACACGTAGACGCTTTGATACCATCCGAGGATGCTCATGAGTGTTATGGAAATACACAACAGTCATGATCCATTGTTTTGTATTTAACAGACCAGTATAGTTGACATTTATTTAATATATGTGAAAGTAAGAAACCGTCTATGATCGAGTTCCGTTGACACTTGATCGGTTATTATGTATGCTTACGTTCTACTATCTTTTTTTGCAGGCCTGTCAGCCGGACTGATGTTCCTGGCATTCATCATGGACATGTTGGTGTGGAGCAAGGCTGGTCGCATTGATATGAATCCAGGCGAATCCCCGCCGCCCCCTATCACCGCACCCCCACCGGACCTCGCGCCATTGAGGTCGCCCACGGACACGCAACTCTGACGCACAAATCTAGCGTATGAATCGCATTTCTGAACGAAAGGCCCTTTATATAATTTGTAAAAAAAACGGTAATGTTTGACTTTCTCTGTATTTCACATGTAATTTAGAGTTACAAATGTTTATTTTTCTGACTCTTAAACTAGATAAGTTTTGCAAAAACTGTAGGTACTCCAATCGTTTTTCATCTCATCGAATTTTATTCGATCGAATTGATCGATTACGCACAGGAATTAAACAGGAATGAATATATACAATGAAAACTGGAATAAAATCCAACAGCAATGTTTATCTATCAATGAAACAAAACCTAACCGTTTTATTACAAATTAATTTAGTTTTTAATTGTGGAAAAGTAGTATGTGTACTGTAGGTTACATCAACACGAATAAAAAGGGCGTGAAAAGGTTCTAACAGGGTCAGTAGTCGTACCTCTAGTGTTGCAAGTACGCTATAATAATTGCTTTCCATCAGGCGCATGACTGTTTGTAGCCGTGAGTCGTGTAGGACACACTCCAGATCCGCTCTATAGTGATAGTTATCATCATTATCATAAAATCATTCATTTATAATTTTTTCTGAGCCGGTGTCTGGATCTCCCTACTTTCGATGCGTACCCACTCCGCAACATAGCTCTCCTGTAGCTTGGCGAAAGCCTTCTTTATTCTGATTTGATTTTACCATGTAGGTAATATGTACCTAACATTTACCTACTTACATATAAAAAAAGTTGATTGACTACACGACAATCAACTCAATTTCGACTGTTGGTCCCAGCTAAGTGTAACTTTTACTAGATTTATTGTTATTGGGCATTGTCCTGGTTGAAGCTATTAAAATTTTCGATCAAAACGTGTTGACGGAAGAATGACAGTTATGATGCTGACTATAAATTAAATTAATGTAATATTTCTATTTTTTTGCCACCAGGGGCAAATGACATAATAAAAATGGTGCTAC
Organism: Pyralis farinalis; assembly: GCA_947507595.1. Lineage (NCBI taxonomy): Eukaryota > Metazoa > Arthropoda > Insecta > Lepidoptera > Pyralidae > Pyralis > Pyralis farinalis. The sequence continues at coordinate 6,153,604 of OX382259.1, read as the reverse complement.
TGTAGCATGTTCCGAAATGGCTTTAGATTTGTTAGCTGTTGGTTCCACGCCCCCATGAGAATCAGTCGGTAAAGAAAATTACTTGAAGTTTTATTACTTTTTATACTTATTTTTACCAGTGTTTAACAAAAGCAAAGCTGTGAAATTATTTGTAAAACTAAGCGACTGAACAATGAAATAAAAATTGCATTTTTTTCTACAATATTTATTTATGCATTTTATACACTAGTTATACATTTAAATGTATCTGCTCAACTGTAACGAAATGATAAATAAAATATATAAATTAAATGCAGTACCAGCCAATTATAAAGATAGATCGGGAAGAAGATAGTATTATTTCGTATGGATTTTTTATGCCTATCAATACGTGCCAGTTCGATCCCAAGGCAGATAGTTTGTTTGTCGCCGGTGTGTCAATTAAATTGCTGAGTACTGTCTTTCATTGTACGTCGTATAAATTAACAATACGCTCCACTGTTCCATGATGTATTTGTCATGCAATTTTACTTTTGTAAAATAGAAATAACTCCAAATGCAAATACCAGTGGATACTAGATATGTAAATAATATTAATAAAATATATATTTATTACGTAATCCAATCATTTTTATGAAATATATATATATATTTATATGATATCAATATATTGGAAAGTATGGTAGGGTTTGGTATATACCGTATGTATGTACGAAAATGCTAATTTTAAATCGCGTTAATCGGCGCGTTGCTCGATTGTTTCAAATTCTTTGCAGTGTCAATAATTTTGCTTCACATCACACCATATAATCACAACTTTTTACGTAATCACATTTCTGGGACTGAGTTTATTAGATTACACTGAGTATTTACTGTGTTGCAGTATCATAATCAACGCGTTCTATTATTAGAACTGGTCTAGTACACGAAAATCTATAAATTTTATTTTCGCGAGCATTAAATCGAGCAAAATATCAGATGTGTTTATACATTTTAAACGATTGGACTAAAATGTATAAACAGTTGTTTTTTTTCTCGTTTGAGAAAGGTGTTTAGAGTGAAAATTGTTTATTGCATTCCCCGAAGCGCGTGTGTGTGTTTATTATTATTATTGTTTAGTTTGCCAGTGCCTATGTTTTAACGATGATCGTAATCTAATTGTAGGTGTGTGCACTTTCAACGTAGTCGGCGGAAATATGACATCTATAATAGCTTTTTCCAACTATTATACATATTTATTATGTAAATAAATTCTACATTGAAAGACAAAATCTTGATAGGTACGAACGCACGTACGCGTTACTTGATACAGGTCGTATCTATTTTTATTTTTCGAGAACATATGACAGTTTTTCAAAATCATCTTTCACATAGTTTATTTGTTATATATAATTCGGTATGTAGAATGTGGAAAATATATGAAATGCGTAAAATATTTTTATTGCACATATTTCGTAGGATATTATCTAAACTATAATAGGACATATATGGACTTCAGAATATAGATATCGCAACCTGAGCCTAGCGTGGCTCCCAAGAAAAAAAAAAATCATACACGCCCCGCTTGACGGGTAGGTTAGTTTCCTTTGTGGAATGCAACCTAGATTGTAATGTTTCGATTTGTATATTTTTTTTTATAATAGTTGTAATCTGTTGTGTGTGATAATAATAAAATAAATAAAAAACCCCACACTCAAATTAAGACAACTGGAATACCTAATAATACATGCGTCTTCTGAGGCCTAAATTAAGATTCTGGTTTTTAGTGTGTTTTATTATTATTTATTTTCTAAGTTTACAGGTGTAATGTTAATTTTCACACATTTTCTAGTGCTATTTAAGAAATGCATATATATTCTAGGAAATATGTGTAATAAATTTTAAACGATAAATTCATATTTTTTCTACATTGTCTCGAAATTGTATATATTTCGAAGGAAATGTATACAATTTCCGGTAACATAATAACGAGTAGAAAATTGGCACATCACGAGACTTACGGGGTACGGACGTGTGCTTTTAACAACGATTTTCGTCAACTGAGCTTGCTCTTATGAGATTTAAATACGTTAATACATATAACACATAAATATATAAACTTACATATTTTTTATTATGCAAGTTTTTGCTTTATGTTATGTTAAATTTTTTATTTGCCCCGGCTAGTCCAATGAAAATCGATAATGCTAAATTTTATTTCAACACAGTGCATACTCAGTCGATCTTCGATTATTGCGAAGCACATGGCTAGTGATTAGTTTTTATTAGAATAGTTTGTTTTTATACAAAGTATATAACATGTAAATATAATTATATGATTTAAACGTATAATCACAATATATTAGCTTAGCTGTATCAATATTTGAATATTAGATAATGGTCTATTTTTGGACCTTATATAACTTTTTTATTTTATACCATTTATTTTATTATAATATGGGCTATGGTTGTTGTTAGCAGTTTTGGAAGAAACTGTGTGTAGGTACATCATTAATTATTTGCTTTCATTATATTCTGACGATATCTGTGATATTTTATATACAATTTTAGGTACGTATAATTTACCCAATTTTCGATATAAATAATACGTGTTTTATCGAATTTACTACATTTTTAACGTAATAATCGGATATGATATCATATTGTAAAATTTATAGTAAAATTATAATGCATAATTTTTGCATAAAAAAGGTTATGATGGGACATTACTGACATATCAACCATAGCCCTGCCATATTTATTCGAAAGGCTGGTTTACGTGTAATACCTCGTATTACGGTCGGTTTCAAATAAAGCCTACTTTAAAACTAGAGATCGGTTATTCATATGCATACTGACCTGAAGTTCATGTGTTCGATAATATTGAGAGCACTTTTTTCTCGAAAATTAATGATTTAAAAAAATATTGCTCAAACCCTCCCTAATTGAAATAAGGTGTATGAACGTATGTTAAGTATATTATTACAAAATAATTATTTTTAATTCCATCACAATATTAATTATTTCTAAAAGCGATTTCCATACCTTTGCAGATTTAAGTAGAAAAAATGAACCTTAGGTAAATATGCATGCGTTTATGCGGTCACTAGAAATTTAATGGTCAGTTTCAAAATTATTTTTTGCATATCTATTATAGAACGGATGTAAGGATACCATATTATTGCCCAAAAATATATTTATGAATATAGTATATAATTATATAAAATGTATTCAACAGATTAGTTAAAATGTCTATTTATCGCAATTAATTTTGGACGTGCAATACATAGCTAATAATTGCTTAAATATGCCTCAACCTTTTCATTATAAATAAAATTTCTATATACCTAAATATTCCAAATGTTGCAAGGGTTGAGATTCGTCTTGCCCACTTTCCCGTTATTTATTTTTTGCAGTTAGTATTCTAATTGTCTGTAGACTTTTTGAACAAAAATGTGACAAAATAATAAAAAATATAATAAATTGGTAATAATGAAAGAAATTAAGTTATACATTGTACTTCCTATTGCTTTTAATTTTGATATAATAACTTTTCTTTTAGGAAAAGTTAATTGAAAGTATTTATCGAAGCTACGTCACATTGCATCCCAGTTAGAAATACTTAATACTATTTGTCGCAAACAATATAATATACTTTTAAATTATAAATTTTGAAGGAACATTATCGTCGTGACTAAAATATTTCAGTTTACTATTTTTACTGTAATGTAAATAATTATTATTATTTGTTTAAACTTTTTTTTGTGCGCCTTTGCTTGTTTTTACGGGTTCTCAGATATACACATTTTATAATATTAAAAGCATTCTTTCTTTTTATTTTTTACGTTAAAATAATTATTTAGCTCAACATTAATAATATCTGACCGTGACATTGTATAGAATATTCTCATAATAAATACACAAGAAGAGAGTTTACGGATACCAAATATATTTTTTTATATATGTATGCCATAATATTCTCATAGTGTTATATTAATAATGGATATATTAGATAAGTGACAACGAATGTACTGCAAATAACTTGTCTACTTATTGCCTAAGGCATAATTTTAAATGAATAAAACATTTGATTCCTAATTATACAAAATCGTGCATTATTTTTGTGCAATGTTTTAGTGAAATATCTGTAGATTTTTTTTATATAATCGTTGGTGTTTATGATTAGTAATCGCCATTTTATTACGACGCTCTATTATTGTCTTTGTCTAGTTGAAAAGGGCCATTATCTGTACTACTTCAATGTAATTTTGATTATATAGTATAGTTTTAATATCGTCTCACTGGTAGTTTATTTAGATAAATTTTGTTGATTGTTGCTGTATATTTACTAAGCGAATATATTAAGATTTAAATATTTTTATTGCCCGCTATACCTTTATCTAATGTCGTTAATTTTACTATATCCAACCTTATAATGTATGTAATAAGGTTTTTAATTAACTGCATTAGAGTTTGGTTTAGTGCAAGCATAATAGTGAACACAATTTTACTAGTCTATGATATAGTTTTAGCGAATAATATACCTCTGGAATTTAGTTTTAAAATTTATATGACCATTATTTCATGAAATCAATGGATATTATATATTGTAGCGCGTATTCGCGACCAAGATCTGGCTAAATATATTTTCGAAGCAATGTAATAAAAGCTTGAATTTTTTTGGAATAATTTTTATCCTTTTTCACATTCCCCATTTTCTTCACAATTGAAATGTATTTATCACATTTCCGTATATTTTCACCGTGTTTTATTGTTGCTGGTTTAAATTCTGCTATTGTTAGTAAAATATAAACTCGCTCTCCAACTTAAAAGTGTGACGTACGATGACATTGAACAGTACGATCTCTTCAATAGCACCTTTTAAATAGGTAATGTTCTGATCTAATACTGTAGTTTACGAATTTATACTCTAAGGTTCTTAGATTAGAGTATAGTTTCGGTAGTACGAAGGCGAACTAGTGGTCAGGGTAGACCATTGAGCACAGAACGCAGTAAAGTGGTACCTACGTTTCTTTTGGTCGATAGTGTTCCTCGTTTAAGCTATGTCGCTGTTGCTGCGCCTTGATTGGCTGATTCAATGCTCTTATTAAATCTGAAAGTGTACATAGTAAGTTTTTTAGTAATTATTTTAGCATGAAAAATATTTCTTAGTATGTTCATTAGTGACGAATCACTGCTGGAGTAGAGTTGCATTGTTCTACATTACTCATAATCGTTCTGTGCTCTATGGGGACATAATCGTTCCATCCGTGTGAGTAGGATGTTGCATGCGCATGTTTGTGAGAATAAGTTCACTCAGATAATGTCTTGCTGCCAGATCTAGGTATAAGATGTTTTGAAATTACTTGTTTTTATATATTTCGTGCGCTCTAGAAACCCTATCAATTTGGTAGCTACAAATTCGTAAGGCGGTTGTACATGTGTACTGGAATTAGTATTCACAAGTTGCCCCAATGAGTACAGTATGGAATTATACAAAAAAGGCGTGAATAGTTTTTATAGGGTAAGAAAAGCTGATAAGGTGTGGTAACTGTTGCAGTCAGTATGCATGATTGCCTTAGAAAAAAAAATGGATATAACAGAACATTCCCGTACGTGGTGTAACTGAACGGCCAACTGCCGCTTCCTATGGCGCCTTCAAACGCTCTCGTGAATACATGTGTGGTCTGGCAATGTAAGTAAACCTTTACTCTTTCACGTACCGTACTTATGTCGCATGTAACAAAAGGTACAATCAAACTTTAAATTATTAATGATTGTAAATTTTTGCAATGACAGATTATGTATTTTAATAAATTCAAAACAAACGACAACGTACGATTTTTATATTATTACCATCTTATTGAGATTAGAGCGACAAATAATAAAATATACACACTTTTTTCTGAAAAATTGCACATTTAAAGACAGCAAGCTTTTTCTGTTCAGGATTGCTAAAGTGATGATAAAGTTTAAGATTGCTGTAATTCAGTTACCTGACATATTAGTACCTATACATTGTGTACATGAACTAATAAAACATACAAAAAATAATTGAATACTAATTGAATACTGGTATGAATGCCTAACCAGATGATGGGGTTTCTTGTGAACTCGTCGTTTTTATAGCGTGGCTTGTTGTAATATCTGCCCGGGGTTTAGTGTAATACCGAAATAATTACTATTTTATTGTAATTTAGTCACACAAGCACAAGGGCAATAGAAATAAAATGATGCAATTGAAAATACAACTCATAAATAGTCCTTCCTGTTACTAATTTACATAAATGGCCGCCTCTTATAGTTAATGTTACCTTCTCTATCTACATTTATTTATATTTAACATCAAAAAGATACCTTAAACCAAAACCACGCACATAAAATTAATACTAAGTTACATATGTACGGATATAAACCGTACACCTGTAAAACCTATAAGTATCTAGGACATAGTTATATAGGAAAATCTAGCTTATAATTGAATATAGGAGTAAAATCCATAAGTTGTAAAGTTTTTGTACACCGGTACACAGCGTACTGCTTATTAACATAATAAATTTGTGTAAGTACATTATAGATTGTTATAGTGACATTGGTCACGTATTTTTAATTATTTGTAAATAAAAACTATTGAGAGATTATTGACTTATTATTTGTATACTTCTCAAACTTAGTGTATTTGAAGCGTTCAGAGCAAAGTACAAAATACTGCGTTAAGATAAAGTACACACAGCGACCATGTTATGTTAGACACATGCAGCACCATTTGTACTCTTATTGCGTGCGCCATAAGGACGGTCGGCGCAAAGGTCAAACTTTCGTTACTTGAGGCATCGCTCTGTGTACGAAACTTCTGGCACTGGGCACCATACGCATGTTAAATTTTACGATTCTTCTGCGGCACCTACGTAAAAGGCATAATATTTATAATCAAAATGAAAATGACAGCTGTACAGTCCTGCATATAAAACACGTCTTTGGACAATAAATGTGTTTATTGTTAAAATACCGAAAGAAACATTAGAAAATCAAAAAGCAAGCGATATATCTAATTAAAGATAAAAATTCTTTATTTGCCTTTAGACCCTCACGGGCACTTAGCCGCGTCTTACATTCTCAATATTATATCTTATTAATTTTTTAAATTTTGCTCTTTTTTTAATTTATCAGCATTTCGAATGAATATTGGCGAAGAAGGAATGCCAAAAGAAACTTGCCAATATAGGTCTTTTTTCCAAATCATCTTATACATATTACAATTAATATGCCTAATGTGTACATATAGTGATATCAAGTGGTACAATTAAAGTTATATTAATACATGTGCTGAATCATTTCCATACATCTCTGTCAGTTAGATATTCATCGATTCTATAATAACCCTTCTTACATAGAGTATTTTTGATGTGCCTTTTGAACATATTTTCAGGCAAGGACGGAACTGTTTCAGGTAATTTATTATAGAATCAAATACAATTTACAACAAAAGATCTATTAGTCTTAGCACGCCTATGTACTGGCATATGCAATCTATTCCTGCTTCTAATATTTTTCACTACATTTTGAAAATTTCAGGTCGGCAACACATGAGTGACACCCCTGATGTTGCAAATGTCCATAGGCTACGGTGACTATTTAATGCTTGCATAAGTATGCTTGATTGTACCTTGCCTTAGTGGTATATAAAAAAACGAATTTATATTTTTACGAGCATATGTTATGTTCTCATAAATGTACTGAGAGGTAACCGTGAGGATATTTATTTCTTTGAATAGTTCTCTAAGTGATTCCCTGGAGCCCATGTTATAAATAGAGCGGATGGCTCTCTTTTGTAATATGAAAATAGTTTCAATATCAGCCGCTTTTCTCCACAACAGTATACCATATGACATAATGCTGTGAAAATAGCTGAAATTGACTAAGCGAGCAGTAGCCACATCCGTCAATTGTCCTAACGGCTATGCGGCAGAACTGAGCTTACTGGCCAGTTTATTTATGTGGGGACTTACTGCCTTTTTGAGTCTATCGTAATTCCAAGAAATACAGTATCATTAATAAATTCTACTATATTATTGTCAATAAATTATAAAATGTACTACTACGGGGCAGAATGTGCCGACAGCTTAAATCAAAATCTTCTTCATAACTAATTTCGTACTTAAATGAAAAAAATATATGCAAGACTCATTTTATCTGGGCTTGTACTAAATTATTGGCTTGGATGTCAGAATAGATAGCAAGACCATGTTTCTGTTACTCTAGCAATTATTCTGTAGGGCAATGTAGGATTAACCAATTTTATAATCCTTTTTTTAATTATACAATTTATAAACGAGAACATATTGTAAAAAATTTAATCGAGCAAATGGTAAAAACTGTTGAGTAAAATCGATAAATTTACAATGCGGCAGATACGTATAACGCTGGTGCCAAAATTAAACTGAGCAAGTAGCCCATATTGGGATTTAAAATAGCTCAATTCGCATAATAGAGTGTTTTTGCTTATATTATACCTATAGTTAAATGGAGTACCTACCTAAAATCTGAGAAATAACAAGGCGCCAATTGGAATTTGAATGGCTCAATTGATAAATCGCACAGCTTCCGTTAACATTAAAGAAGTGAATTTTGATGGTTGCTGGAATAAGTACCTATGTGTACAATCGTGGACATATATGATCCGGATTACCGCAGGTCGGGTGTATTTGTCCAGAGGTTGCAACGATGTTTATGAACTAATATCATCTTATATACTCTTATATCATCGCAATGATATTTATTTATGGATACATTTCTGGCTGCTCGTCACTGCGACACTACGAGCTATGTTAAGGCGTTGTAGATACTCGTATTAATTGTTAGAACATGCTGCGAATGGCAAAACCCTCGCATTGTCTTCCCATGTTTTATTAGCTACTCGACCCAGCTTTGCACGGGTGATCCAATCGTTACCAAACTTCACAGGATCACCTGCTGGGTTAACCTGAAGATTCACTGAATTTCATCAAAATCTGCCCAGCCGTTTTTGAGTCCATAGAGACAAACATTCATTTTTAGGGTTCCGTACCCAAAGGGTAAAACGGAACCCTATTACTGAGGCTCCGCTGTCCGTCCGTCCGTCCGTCCGTCCGTCCGTCCGTCCGTCCGTCCGTCCGTCTGTCACCAGGCTGTATCTCATGAACCGTGATAGCTAGACAGTTGAAATTTTCACAAATGATGTATTTCTGTTGCCGCTATAACAACAAATACTAAAAAATAGAATAAAATAAATATTTAAGGGGGCTCCCATACAACAAACGTATTTTTTTTGCCTTTTTTATAGATAATGGTACGGAACCCTTAGTGCGCGAGTCCGACTCGCACTTGGCCGATTTTTAGGGTTCCGTACCCAAAGGGTAAAACGGAACCCTATTACTGAGGCTCCGCTGTCCGTCCGTCCGTCCGTCCGTCTGTCACCAGGCTGTATCTCATGAACCGTGATAGTTAGACAGTTGAAATTTTCACAGCTGATGTATTTCTATTGCCGCTATAACAACAAATACTAAAAAATAGAATATAATAAATATTTAAGGGGGCTCCCATACAACAAACGTGATTTTTTCGCCGTTTTTATAGATAATGGTACGGAACCCTTCATGCGCGAGTCCGACTCGCACTTGACCGATTTTTATATATATAGAAGAGGAAATAAGTCATGTCCTTTATTGAATTAAACCATTTTTAACGGAAATAAACTTTCGAACGACGTTTCCGTTAAAAATTGTTTAATTCAATGTATAACAGTCGCGAAAACCTAAGACAATATCATGTTCCTTATCTATAAGAAATTCGTAATTTGAGTGAATTATTTGTTTTAAGTGCAACATTTACGTATTTTTTTTTTCTAAATATGTTCACTATTTTGTAACAGTAAATAAAATCTTATACTTAGTAGATAAACCTAAATATTAGGGAACATTTAGAAATTCTAAAAAGCACAAATATATTTTATGAATACTAAATACCTATTAAAAATCTTTTCATCCGCCCTTCCAGCACGATCTTCAAATAATAATATGAGGGACCAGAATGTGCTGAATATGTCATTCGGAGCATGTTATTGTAACGATTAACATGACATAACGGCTGATGTTACGTGGAAAGGCGAAACGCGTGTCGCAGAGACGACCAGTTCAGACCACACCAGCAGCCAGGGTAGCAACGTAGTGGATGAATGCGGTGCCTGTTCCAGATTGCGGGCAAATACTGAGACGACTGCAGCAACTAAGGCAGAAGCGCCCAAAGTTACTAGAGTAATGACGACATGCATCTACTATCAGTAAAGGGTGGGTGCCGGCCGGCACTAGTTCAATGAACTAACGGGTGGCGGGAGCACACAAAGCAGCTTGGATACAATTGCCTGTTAGTGACATTTATTAGTATCTGAAATTTTGGATGTGTTTCACGGCGCTCAGCCCTAGAACAAAACTGACCCGAATATTAGACACATCGTGCAACAAACCTATACCTGTTAAGTACGTAACCTTGTAGGTTTTTTGGAAATTTTCAAGTGGTGGGTTCCTTCGTTCTGCCATTGAGGTGCTTTTAGAGTTTCTATCCAACTAATTCAACTTTTCGCATGCGGGCTTGGTAGAATCAATTTTTATTTTACAAACGAGAACATTTTGTGCCATTTATACCATGTCTAACTCATAGACTCGTATAAACGATTTCGTTTTTTTTTCAATCGTCGGAAAGGATACCATGCCCATTTGATGTTAAATAGTTACGGAGATTCAAGTTGCGATAGAGAGACCCATGCTCAGATTTTCTCTGCGAGATAGATTAAGCTATAGCACGTCCGTAGCAGAACTGGGGTTACCGACATGGTTCTAAGGATCATCAGGTAGAAGTGGCAGTCAGTGGGCAGGCCACTTAGTTCGGCAAACCGATGGTCGTTGGGGCAGAAAGATCTCGAAAGTGATCCCGACCCGGAAAACGTAGCGTAGAACGGCCTCCCTCACGATGGGCTGACGATCTTATTAAGATCGCAGGGAGCCGATGGATGCAAGCGGCATAAGATCTATCTCTGTGGAAGTCTGACGGGGAGGCCTATATTCGCAGTGGATGTCCTTCGGCTGAAATGATGATGAGGACTCAGGTTTTCGTAACATTTATTTGTTTCAATCTACAGTCAGTATCATATTCTGATATTAAAACGTACGTTTTTTTTAATTTAATTCCTCTGCTCTTACATACATACAATTTTGCATTATATATCATTTCGTCATTCTTTAGGAACTTGTAACTTTTGTTATTTGTCTATGTCGTTTCGATGATGAATAAAATTTCGTGCTATGATTTTTAGGGTTCCGTACCCAAAGGGTAAAACGGAACCCTATTACTGAGGCTCCGCTGTCCGTCCGTCCGTCCGTCTGTCACCAGGCTGTATCTCATGAACCGGGATAGTTAGACAGTTGAAATTTTCACAGATGATGTATTTCTATTGCCGCTATAACAACAGATACTAAAAAATAGAATAAAATAAATATTTAAGGGGGCTCCCATACAACAAACGTGATTTATTTGCTCATTTTTGCTCGATATTGATAACGGCAACAGGTAGACGCTTGAAATATTCACAGAATATTTAGTTATATATTCACTTTAAGAATAAATAATTAAATTAAAATAAAACAAATATTTAAGGAGGCTCCCATACAACAAACGTCTATCTATAACTTCACGCCAAATCCCTTACGGGGTAGGCAGAGAGAACCGAGCGCCACGCGACTCGATCCTTACATACCTCACTCGCTTCTTTCACATTCATTGCTCTTTTCATGCACGCTCGCCGGTTTCTAGGGCTCCTGACATCACCTTCTGATAGAACACGACCAATCTGATCATGATAGGTAAGTCTTGGCCTTCCTCGGCTCCTACATCCTTCCACTTTTGCATTGTATATCTGCTCGTCATTCTTTCATCCTGCATTCTTTCTACATGTCCGAACCAACGGAGCATGCCTCTTCTTATTTTAACACCGACGCTCTCTTTCAGACCAACTCTGCTTCTAACCTCATCATTGCGGATACGGTCTGCAAGCGTTACACCACAGATTTTGCGCAACGCTCGCATTTCAACCGCGTTTATCCTACTTTCATGCTCTCTCTGCCATACCCAGCTCTCGCTTCCATAAATAAGCGTTGGGACCAGCACTGCATTGTGTATAGCCAGCTGCGCCTTCTGGCTCAGGTTTTTACTGCCAAGAAGTTTTCCCAACGCTCCATTCACACTATTCCCAGCACTCACTCGCATTTCCACATCTGCGGTGTACCTTCCATCTCTGCTGAAAGCGCATCCAAGATATACAAACTCATTCACTTGTTCCAACACTTCATCATCTACCGTAATTCTTACATTGGTTCTGGTTTCTTCTCTTTCAAATACCATAATCTTTGTTTTCTTCGCATTCAATAGTAAGCCTTCCTTCATACATTCGTCTTTCATCATTGTGACTAGTGTTTGCAGCTCAGATGGTGTTTCTGCTAACAGGACGGCATCATCTGCATACAGCAGACAGTTCACCACTAGGTCACCCATGCGTAATCCTACATTCGTCGATCTTATTCTCTGTAGACAACTATCGAGATACAGAATAAACAGCCTAGAAGACAACATGCAACCCTGTTTGACACCAATTTTGACATCAACCAGGGTGACATGTTGCCATCTATTCGCACACATGCTGAGCAATCCTTGTAGGTGGACTGCACAGCACGCAGCAGTGAGCCGTCAATCCCATATCTCGGCAATATGCACCACAGTTCCTTTCGCACAACCCTATCATATGCCTTCTCAAGATCCACAAAACCGCAGAAAACCTTCTGGTCTGTGGCCAGATGCTTCTCTACGATATTGCGGAGCGAGAAAACTTGATCCGTACATCCCCTTCCATTTCGGAATCCTCCTTGTGCCTCCCACAGCATTTCGTCAGATTTCACCCTCATTCTCCTTTCAATTATCTTTCCATATACTTTTGCTGCTAAGCTGATCAAACTGATGGCCATATAGTTGGCGCAGTCCATGCGTGATCCCTTGCCTTTATACAAGGGTACGATGACTGCGCGTCCCCAGTCCATTGGGACCCTTCCAGTTCTCCAGCAAAGGTTGCATAAGTACCAGAAGGCGTCCCGGACGTAAGTGCCACCTAGTTTAATCATCTCAGCTGTAATCATATCAATTCCCGCAGACTTTCCATTTTTTCAAACTTCGTATCGACCATTCTATCTCATCCATAGTTATACCTTCATCGGACGCCGTCAACGAGGAGTGAGCATCAGACTCACTCTCATTGTCAGCGTCCGAGGCATATTCGTACATTTCTTCAAAATATTCACTCCACCGTTCTAACACTTCCTGAGTGTTTGCAAGAATGATACCAGCTTTAGACTTAATCTTGTTCATACTGGATGCCGACGAACCACCCCGAGACTTCTTTACCTCTCTCCAAAAGAGTTTGGTATTTGCCTCCAAGTTTCTCGTCAGCCTCTCTTCCTCATTCATAATTTGTCTTTCACGCTTCTCTTTCACTAAAGCCTTGGTTTCATTCTTGCATTGACGGTACATTTCTTTCTTCTTCTCTCTCATACTTTCATTTAAGGGCAAAGATGATACATAATCCAACCACGCTTTCCTCTTTCTTGCTACGGAGGATTCAACCTCCGCATCCCACCAGGCATCCCCTTTCAATGTTTTATGCCTCTTTGCGCATCCACATGCTTCTTTTGCACTATCCACCATACTTTCTTTCAGAACTTTCCAGCAATCATCCACATCTGTGCCGGAAAGACTTGCATTTGCAAGTCTTTCGCTTACCAGATGTACATACATTCTCCTTACACTTTCATCTTGCAATTTTTCACTCCTTATCCTTTCATGATCTCCGAAAGGGATACGCACTCGCCAATGCCTCCACTTCTTGAAAAGTCCCACAAACCGGCTTACCACCAGGTAGTGGTCCGTTTCAAGAGTGGGACCTCTAAAGGCTCTTGTATCCATTATAGTATTTCGGAGACGTCTATCAATTATAATCAAATCAATCACACTTTTTTGGTCATTCCGTCCCCATGTATACGTGTGAATATCCTTGTGACGAAATAAAGTATTCGACACGAGGAGGTTTCGTTACATACATAAATCTAGAATCGACTTACCTGCTTCGTTCACTCTCTTATCTCCATAGGGACCAAGAGCAGCGTCATAGCCGTCTCGTTTGGTCCCAACTCATCCATTCAAATCTCCACACATAATCACTCTTTCATTCCCTTCAGCTAAATCCAGAACATCCCTCACAGACTCCCAAAACTTCTCTAGTTCTTGGGCACACGCTGAGCTTACGGGAGCGCATGCTGCAACCAGAAATACTCGCGTGATGCCCAGTTTTATACGAACCCAGAGAAGTCTAGGCCCTACCAAACAGTAATCTTTCACACCAGGGGCTAAGCGAGAGGAGAATATGACACCTACACCAGCACTGGCATGATCGTCCCGGTCTACACCAGACCATAGGGCCATCATCCCATCGGGCAGATCATCGGTGTCGCTCCCCTTGCGCTTAGTCTCTGTCACACACAAAGCATCTAAGCGTCTCTCATTCATTAGGTCCATCAGCTCATTCATCTTATCACTCAGTCCACCTCTCACATTCCACGTGCCTATGCAGCACTCGGCTCTCTTCGACCCGCCGGAATTGGCGCTGCGTGGTGGGTGGCGGCCCCCACCGCCGCATGCAAACAAACGTGATTTTTTTTTGCTGTTTTTATAGATAATGGTACGGAACCCTTCGTGCGCGAGTCCGACTCGCACTTGGCCTATTTTTACGTTATTTGCCGCAACTTAAGCCCGAAAATAAGCGAATTTTTCATTTGATTGAGATTTTTTCAGTTCGCCTTTGCCGATGAAGCTCCATCTCGTAGCTTTGTATATGCGTGGTACGGTGAGTTTGAACGTGGACGCAATCGTCTCCGTGACGCTGTACGTGAAGGTCGACGAGCGACTGCAGTTACCGTATCTAATATTGATACCGTACGGCAATTAATTGATACTGAC
This sequence comes from Pyralis farinalis, assembly GCA_947507595.1. Classification (NCBI taxonomy): domain Eukaryota; kingdom Metazoa; phylum Arthropoda; class Insecta; order Lepidoptera; family Pyralidae; genus Pyralis; species Pyralis farinalis. The sequence continues at coordinate 6,138,556 of OX382259.1, read as the reverse complement.
AGAATAAATACTTGTGAATAAATTTGTATTGTATTCGACATTGGAATGAGTCATGAGCTTTTACATGTGTATATGTAGGGTACGGAAGCTTTGCAATCGATGATTTGACGGAAAACCAGATACGACTGCGTGTAGAGTTGTTTCATAAAATGATAGCAAAAATTGAACAACAAGACGAGAAACAAGACAAGAAAGACAACCGTTGGCTGTACATATTGAAATGAAAGGAAATTGAATGGTTTTTCTGAAATTAATATAATATAAATATTGTCAGACAAATTACACAGCGCCATCTAGCCCCAAAGTAAGCGAAGCTTGTGTTATGGGTACTAGACAACTGATAAACATACGTAAATATTTTTTTTTTTGTAAATACATACTTATTATACATAGAAAATACCCGGACCAAGACAAACAGACATGTTCATGCACACAAATGTTTGCCTTGTGTGGGAATCGAACCCACGAGCGTCGGTGTCAAAGTCACGTCATTCACGAGTGAGCCGCTGAGCTCGTCAGTGAAATTATATGCTGCTATTTATAAATTTATATCATTTATTTTATTGTGTTATGTTACCAAACCTTTCCGGTTTAAAGGTTTTGAATCGGTGAAAAGGAAATTGTTAAAATGGGTCTTTACTTTTGAAGACTTGTTAACAAAAGTTAAGAAAAGTCGTAATATTATAAAAAGATGGTTACTTATTTTTTCGATAAATCAGGGAATTAGGCGACAGTCTCGCTTGAAGACCAAGGGACACTGACTGTAGAGTGGTACGTTAATGCTTGCTTACTCATTTTTTTACAGAAACTACACGGAGATGTAGCATAGATTAAGTTACTTACTTTACCTATGTTCCATATAGATTATATAAGCTTAAATCAGCCTAAGCGCATTCTCGGAGCTCTATAAATTCGACCAGCCTGATAAAACTCCAGACTGGTATCGACATACCACCAAAATATTTTTAAGACAAGCTATCCTTCTAATAGGCATTGGGCACGATAATAATGTGGTTCCAAGGTATGGTTTATCAGATTTTTATTCAGCCTTAATATAGAACATACAAAATATTTATTTAGTTTGTGCAATTAAAGAACGTCCCTGATCTTTCTTTATCCTTGAACGTCAATTTATGCAATATAATGAAAAGCTTGGTGGCTCAGTTGTGAATAACGCTACTTTGACACCAACGCTTGTGGGTTCGATTCCCACACAGGACAAACATTTGTGTGCATGAACATGTCTGTTTGTCTTGGTCTAGATGTTGTAAGAGAGGTAGGGCGCATAAAAGCAACCCGTCTGGGGAAGTAACACATTACCTTGTCTATGAAAATGTATGCAATCTGAATGAAAACTTTTCGATTCCGTTGCAATGTGAATATTCCCACAGATATATGTATATTTTTTTATACTACGTCGGGAGGCATAGAAGCATACGGCCTACCTGCGGAACACCTGATGTAAAGCGGGTACCGTAGCCTATTAACGCTTGAGATATATTAGGTATCACCCGCGCGATGCCTCCTCTGCTGCTTACACAGCAACTCCTTGAGAGCTTACTGGTGACCTCACTCACACGCAGGAACAAAACAACCCTCTAAGGAGTTGTTATTTGGCTGCGGTTTTCTGTGAGGTGGAGGTACTTCCCCAGACGGACTGCTTTGATACGCTCTACCTCTCTTAAAACATCCAGACCAAGACAAAAAGACATGTTTATGCACAGAAATGTTTGCCTTGTGTGGTAATCGAACCCACAAGCGTTGGTGTGAAAGTCGCGTTATTCACGACTGAGCCACTGTGCTCGTTTGTTGTTCTGTATTCGTTGCCGCATGTTAAGGTACACCCGTCACACTGCCTCTATGTAGCAGATGGTATTTGGCAGTCGGTTAAACCAACAATATATTGTTCCTTGTCAAATGAAAACTAGACATTATTGTTTTCATTGCGTCGCGTCAGTGAAAACCCAAAATTGTAAGATCCGTTCGTTAATAGTTGCTTTCGGCGAAGAAAAAATTTAAATTCTGTAAACATTTAAAAAAATGAAAAAAAAAAATTCTCGGTGTTCACAACCACAATATTTATTATTATACATCTTACCGGTAGCTCAGTTAGAGCAGCCTTCGAACGGTAAAATGTCAATTTTTCAAAAAATATTAAAATATTCTATACAAAATTGAGTTCTTATATTGACGCCGGTCGCGCTGTTTTACTATTTTTTTTCTGGCCGGTCCCACTCCCCGTTGCCATTGTGTCGTTAAACCGTGTCTGCAAAAAATAACAAAGCATATCGGATTTCAGCGTATCGGTAACAGCTAAATAGTTTTGGGGTTCCCCGCGATCGAGTCACAGTCTTTTTTATTTTATTATTATCAACCTTATATACATAACTAATATTGTAATATATCTAATATTGTATTTTTTGAAAAGGATGATACCGTAAATATGTTATAGGTATATATTTGTAAAGTCTACAACATGCTAGTAATAAGCCCACTAACGACGTGATCTTCATGATGCAGCTTGTCACTAGGAAACGATGGCTGACGGCAGTGCAATCAACCCGACGTGGGTAGTACCGTCGGTCATAGAAAAAAAAGGATACCGCATGTCATAATTCAATTATCTGCCAAATGCGATGCTATGGTGGTAATGGTACCATGTGCTGCCGTGTAACGCAATATCGTTTGTCGCCAATAGCTTGCCAGAGATGTAGCCATCCTTTTTTGAAGCGTAGAAGGTCCATATTGCTTGCGTGTACTTTCAATACACACAGTTATTACGGCAACACTAAGTAAGCGCAAGCAATTTCTCAAAATTATAATGTTACTATTAAACATTTTATTTAGTTTTTCCTACAAATAAAATATTAAGTAAGTTTGAAAAAACAATTTTGTATGTATGTGACTATTGTGAGTTTTAATGACGTAAGCCAGTATTTTAGCGAAATTAGACTACGCTAAGCCAAGAAAATCCATGGTGATGGTCGATGGCAGATTAAGCTAGCGACGCACGGAGTCTTTGAATTGTGGCGGAATTTTGGTGGGACACGAAGCGTACTGGATATCGTGCATCCATTTCTTTTCCGTACTCGTTAATACGAAAGATAGTAGAAAATGCGACCTGAAACATTCATCGACATGTACGTACGTATATACGCGCGTAAGTAATAAAAACATTTGATAACACAAAATCTCTTCTTACTTAAAGACTAAAAGTTGAGTATATGATTCCGTATCGTTGATGTCTAAGGTAAGGACACATCGCGTCGACGGCGCTGTGTCCAAAGACTTATATGGGTATTATTTTTCACGGCAAATAAAATTTAAACAAGTTAATATTCATTATACATCAAGTGTATAGCTAGTTAATTAAAGTTGTTCTAAGTAGAAAACAAGTTAAGATAATTCATCGTATAATTTTGCAGGTTATTTTTTATTTCGGAAGCAGCCATCTGTCACTTATGTCGCTCAGGTTGAATGTCAAAAAAGTGGAGGAAAAGGTTCAGTTTTATTTTTTTAAGCATAAGATTGTATATCATCTTTCTACATTTATATAGCGTTATCTCGAGCATAAAGTTTTTGTAGCTCCCAAAAACTCATTGTATAGTCTACCGCTTCGGCAGTCGATGCGGCACGTGATGTCTATTGAAAAACTAGATGACTATCAAAATTTTTCCATTTGGCGTAAACAGTTGCGATGAGTGGACAGTTTGTCGGGTGTCATGGGTGTCGTATATAATGGCTGCGGCCCGATGGGTGGACACAGTCGATACTTACATGAAACCAACAGACATGGTCCGGTACTTGGTCTCCGTGATCCTTGCTGCTCTGGTAGCTTCCAGTCTCGGCGCCCCAGGTAATTTTATGATAGACTTTGTAATGTTTGTGTCAACCAATAGCTGTGAAACTCCTCAACGAGAGGGATTAATCTTTAACGAGATATTATCTCCTATGATCCTTGGAGGCGATATAAGAATACGGCGTACCTTATTGGCCTATGTGCTTGCTGAATACCCCCGCTATCAGAGCAGGCTAGATTGCCATTTATTGTTCTTCAACCCTGGAATTCTAGATTTTCATACAAGAACCGACATGGTCGGCAACGTATGAGTGACACTCTTGGTGTGGCAAATGTCCATAGGCCACGGTGACTGTTTACCATCAGGCAGGCGGTATGCTTGTTTCCCACCTTAGTGGTATAAAAAAAATATCGGTTATTCATCAGGATTGACGAGTTCCACTGCCAAAGCCTAAGGATTTGGTGAAGATATGGCTTTTTAGATGGAACGACTGCCGTTAGACGTCTGCAATCCAGAGGGGAACCCGACCTTAGGATAGGTCACACGTCTTTCGAAATATATTCTAGTGGACGTGCTGGTTTCCTCACGATGTTTTCCTTCATCGCCGAGCATGTGATAATTATAAATACATATGTTCGTAAATTCCAATCACGGATTCAATGGTAGCAACCTACACTGTTATTCGATAGGTTCATAGGCTGGTTATTTATTCACTATGCTATCACTGCACTACGTATTGGTTAATGTATTGTTAGTAAGATAATAAATTATTTTATGCAGCTGGTTACGTAAATGAATTGTGTATATGGAATTGGAGGTAGTGACTTGAATTACAACAAGAACGAGATATATTTATATTTCAGTAGCTCTTTAAAGTTGTTCACATACATGTTGCGCTGCGCAGTCCTTTTCAAAGTCAGATTTCATTATTTTCTTCCTGAATTGTACTAGACTTGTGAATTGATGTCTAGCGACTTCGAAGTTGAGTTTAATTTAGATCGGAAAAACATTTTCGATCAATGATACGCATTCAAATAATGATTGGTGTTTTAACTCTATTGTTTTATAGACTAATTTTTTTACAGATGATTTACTAAATACAAGGCTTTTTGAAAAATAAATTATATTCGTTTAGAAATAACAAAAAATAAAAGTAAGTAAAATTTGTTTAAAAATAAAAAGCGTGGGTTTCCTAAAATAATGCCGATCATCTATCGATCGTTCAAAAATGGTACTTTTTCCACCGATTCGTTAACTTGAGACTTATTGATTTGTTTGAACGATGGCGTCGATGCGCGTGTTGGTGTAATCCGATACGAATCGAATAGGCTTGTACTTGCATGCCTCCAGACGTTGTATAATAAAATGAATTTCCTTTTATAATAACTATTTCGTCAGCTTAATCTTATAGTTCTATCGACGTGAACTGAAGATCATGATTTCGGAATTATTGAAACTAGTCTATATAGTTTTTAGTTTAATTGGTTAAAAATCGTGTGTGCAGGTGAACGGTTTCGACGGCATTACGACGGTGGTCTCGGCGGCTATGGCGGCGGCGGTGGCGGTGGAGGCGGCGGTGGTTTCGGCGGTTACCCGGCTCACGGCGGACACGGGGGCTTCGGAGGACACTACCCACTGGGCGGAGGTGCTGCGCAGTCCTTCTCTAAGTCACAAGCGAGCGCGAGTTCTTCCTCCGTCAGCGGAGGGTTGGGCGGCTGAAAGGGTACGTGTTATAGGTATGACCACTCGTATTGTTATTTGTTTCAATTGATCTTATTGAAAATACTGCTTTTAGTGAATGTGTTTGTTTTAACCGACCTACACAACAATGGATTGTGTAGGCAGGTACGGTAGTCGAGTTTCATTGAGATAGTTTTGTTTTATACATTATAAATCCGTACCTTTTCTAAATGAAATTATAACAGGCTAAGTGCAGTCATGTAAATTGTTTTGTAATTAAAATAAACAACGATTTGCAACAAATCTTCAATAGCAATATCGTATGTGAATGTGAAAAAAACATTATTCCATTCCCTTTTACGGACTTTTTCCACAAGATAATGAAGTTAGTCGAAAGATTTTCACTTCGTTTCATTCGCTGAAACGACTGCAATATTATTTTTTGTTCCCTTGCATTCCCTTGTCGTTGACGTAAAAGAGAAGTGCAATATATCTATTCAAAAAGATAACTATACACTCAGCAAATGTATGCACTCTATGGCATACTCATTTTCATGCTATATTCGCTATGAGTCCATGCAATGCATAGATATTAATTACATTAATTATCATAATTGCCTCGGTGTATGGAGTACGCTGAGATATAGTACGCTCTACGCTGGAGTAGGTAGGTACGCATTGTAGTAACTTTATGCGCTGAACACACACATTGCAAATGCATCCTTTGTATTAATATTTTTTGTTACTTATGTACATATTTATGACTAAGGGAGCGTAACTTGTTCATTATAATCTGTCACTTGGTTCATTGGGGAAAGAAATCCAGCCAAAAAAGTAGCAATCCCCTGCAAACCGAGTGGGAATGTACTTCCGTCTTAAAAGAAAAAAGCAGTCCTAATGACCGTTGGTGCGGCCAACGTCTATAGAGTATTGATTAATACTTATAGGATGCAAGCTTGTTTTTCGCTAACTTCGCATAAAAACATCCTCGTGATGGCTGTTCACGATGATCGATAAACATTTATTTCGTTTTTTGTTTCAGATTGAATTATATCAAGAGTAAGTATAGAAATCACACGACGCGAAGTTCACAGAGTCCGCTATCCACGTATTATAATGTGATATTTTAACTTAATTTTAATTCTGTTAAGTGAGATATTTTTGTAAATTATGTTATTGTTAATTATTTGCATTAATACACTGTCCACAATCTACGGGCGTTGTCTTTTTGTTTTAATAAATCATACACAATTCTCCTCTTATATATATCAAAATTTCAAGTTTATGGGGGAGTTTCGTATTTAACAAATTTTAAAAAGAAATCACGAGTTGTCTAAATTTTTATATTTATTTCACAATCTTCGCTTCACAGCTCTGCTCTCCCCGCATTGGGAAACGTTATCGTGATAATTTGCTATGTACTTTTTAGGTATACTTGGAATAGATACCTAATGACAGTAGACAGTATATAATATTTTTTTGTTATTAATTATTATTTTCATCCATGACTAGTCATGTGATTTTGGCGAAGCTTAATAGTAAAAAAATATGGAATAAAAACTTTAAAACAAACGACAAGAAGTCAATGACTTTTATTATTTTTGCACTTAAGATATAGTATGTAAGAGATAAAGAAAGAAATGTACCGATGCAGGAATTAAAACAAAGCTTTAGTGAAAAATATCTTTGAATGAGGAAGAGAGAGGAGAGAGAAGTTTCTCGTCAGGTTGACGGAAAACTTTGAAGTTGGAATCATTCTTGCAAACACTTGTTGGAATGGTGGAGTCATTTTTTGAAGATATATCGGATTATATCCACGACGTTTACACTGTGAATGAGCCTACCGACCTAACGACTAACTTTGAAGTGAATATATAGAATTGCGCATGGGTGACTTAGTTGTGAATCGTCTTCTTTACGCATCAGCAGATAGTCTGAATTGTAAACACTAGTTACAATGATTAAAGACGATTGTATGGAGACAGGCTTACAACACAACTGAATGCGAAAAAAATAAGATAATGTTATTTAAAAAAGAGAAAAACCAGAATGTATGCAAGGATTACGGTTGATGACTACTTCATTATCGACCAAAATCCTTGCATTCATTCTTTGAGATTGTATTTTTTTTTTATAGAACGTCAGGAGTTATGCAAGCATACGGTCTACCTGATGTAAAGCAGTTATCGTAGCCTATTAACGCGTGGCATATATTGAATATCACTCGCGCGATGCCTCCTCTGCTGTTTACACAGCAACTCCTTAGGAGCTTACTGGTGACCTCACTCACACACAGGAACACAACAACCCTCTAGGCAGTTGTTATTTGGCTGCGGTTTTCTGCGAAGTGGAGGTACATCCCCAGGAGGTATTTATGTTTAGATGCGCCCTACCTCTCAACATCCAGACGAGGACAAACAGACATGTTCATGCACACAAATGTTTGTCTTGTGTGGGAATCAAACCCACGAGCGTTGGTGTCAAAGTAGCGTCTTTCACGACTGAGCCACCGAGCTCGTCAATATATATTGGATGCCCTTTCAGCAGCGATAGACACCGCTGATGTGTAAAGACGAGTAAGTGCTAGGAATAGTGTGAAAGAAGATAAGATAATAGTGGGAAAACTTCTAGGCAGTAAAAACTAAAGGGCAAAAAAGCAAGCTAATAATAAAGCTAACTTAAGGAAGCAAGAACTGGGGTATGCGAGAGAGAATGTAAGTAGAAACGCTGGCGAAATGCGAGCTTCACGTAGCGTATAATCGCACACCACGTTTGTAATGATGATTTAAGATACAAAGTGGGTCTGAAAGACAGTACCGTGTTAACATAAGGCAAGCTCCATTGGTTCGGACATGTAGAAAGAATGACGAAACCGATATACAATGCAAAAGTGGTAAGATGCAGGATCTGAGGAAGGTCAAGATTCACCTTCCATGAATATGTAAGTTAGATGTATAAGGACTCTCTGATCACACGTTTCTAATTCACAAATCGAAAACGACTTTTTTTTCTTTTCAATAACGTGTGTTTGATAATACAATAGAAAATAAACAAACAGGTAAATGTATAATTGGTTACAAATTGGAGAGATACAAAAAATTAAACAAATAAAAACCTTGGAACTGGCAAATTAATTGTAAAACGAAATTTAAAACGCGTTTCAATCTATTTAGAAAAGTCTGCAGCTATTCAATTGAGCCCGGAAATAGTAATTTTAGATTAACCAATATACATTGGATTCACTGTACTTGATTCACTTTACTACGCGAAACAACACCTTTATCAGTTCCACTATGATTTTATAAAAGAGATACACTATCAATATCAATCTTTGTTACACTGATACAGATAGTCTTCTTTATTATATTAAAATAGATGACGTTTACAAAGATATACTTGCGAATTTGTCACAGTTTGATACAAGTAACTTTTCGGAAAATAATATCTTTAATATATCTACAGTGGATGAAAAGTGAAGTTGGTGAATCTATAATAACTGAGTTCATTGACTTAAGAGCTAAACTTTATTGTTTAAACAGTGTTACAGCTACTTTAAAAAAAGCAAAAGATGTAACTAAAGCCGTAACAAGACAATTGAATATGTGTAACTATAACGAAGCATTACATACTAATAAATGTATTGAATATAAAATGAATATTTTAAAATTTATCAAACATGTACTTTATCCTCGAGAAGTAAATAAGATTGCTTGAAATGCAAACGATGCTAAAAGACAAATTCTTTTAAATAAAATAGAAACGTTGCAGTGGTGTCATTGTGACAGTTTTTTTAATACATTTACATCAGTAAAATGTATTTCGACAAAATATATTTTAAAATCTGCTTATGAATTAGATAATTGCTACATTACTATGAGTTTGTGGACAGCCTCGGATTTCCAGCCAAAACTGCAATTGTTTACAATAATCAAGAATATATTTTGTCTTTTAATGAATGGCGGATGACATATGACTGGATTGCTTGCGTTAATAAATATTGTAATGTCGACATACGATTTTTGTATTTTTGTTCTGTGAGAGATACCTAATCAAATGAATTCATAAGTACTGTACAGATTGTTCTGTCAAAAATTAGGAGTTATATAAATTTAAAAATGAATTGGTTGTTACAATAGAGTCATAAAACTATTACGAGAGTTCAATACTTTCAAGAACAGTTGATTTATTTACAACCTTATGTCAACAATTTACTGAGAACTCTAAATTGTGTCGCTAACGAAAGGAAATATTGTTTGTAAATTAATGACTTTTGTTCCTGAATATTTTACGATGTATTGTCACTTTTTTCAAATAGAAGGTTAGAATAGTCCAACTGATAGTGAATGATCTTATGAATCAGGATAAGGTCGTTATGTTGTATTCGAGAGCAGAGTGGTATTCGAGATCACTACGTATGAGTGAGTAGTAGAGGTAGTTAAAGCTCCCACTGTGTTGAATGTGTTTGGTTGATCTCGTATTAATCTAAGTAGGCGATGGCCGCGTTTGACAATGTTATCATCATCTCGAAACATTAGCTTGTTGTCAAAAGTCACGCCAAGATCTCTAGCGACATGACGACGATTTCACCGTTAAGGGATCGAGTCGAATATCGATAAGTTTTCTGTTTTATGTTGTGAATGTGATAGCGAAATATTTAGTATTATATATTGTATATATATTGTAGCCTGAACACAGACGCCTCTGTGTTATTACTCACAGTGGTAAATATCTTAAGGTGTTCCGCGTAAAGGAGGCAAGGATAGCAGGACGTAGATTAGATCGTTGATGAAGATGATAAACAATAGCGGGTCTAAATTACTCCCTTGGGTCACTCTCGAAGTAATCAAGGCTGCAAGCTCCATTATTGCAATTAGCAATAAAACTGGATCCAGCGAAGTAAATAACCATGTACACCGAAGTTTGATGGTTTTCCCGAAAGTACGAAAACATTGATTTTATCGAATGCCTTAGTCAAACACACTTAGTTTTTATACTGAAGTAGGTTGGTAGTGGTAGATTTATTAACAACAAATCTTTGCTGTGGTGGGTGCAAAAAAAGGCTTGACATGGTTATACAGAGTATCATTATTCACTACATTTTCAAATAGTTTAGCCAGACAAGACAATTTATTGATAGGGCTATAGTTTCTACAGTCACTCCTTTTACCCGATTTGAATATTGATATAATGTGAGCAATTTTCTAAAATTTTCCAAATCCAAACTGGATCGACAAGGAACAATATTTGCAGAACTACGCTACGTTCACTCGAACATTTCTTAATAAAGGAGGCCGGTATTTCGTCTGAACCAGGATCCGTTTCTTGTTTTTTTTTTAAATATATTTTCTTACGTAATATTAGGGCTTCCCAAAGAGCTTGTACTGTTGTGGGAATTTTCAGGAGAACTGGTAATTGGAACGGAAGTAAGTTATCTAAGACAAAACTGAATTACTTCGAAAATAGCTCAAATATTTTAGAGTATTGGAAGAAACACATTCTTACTCTATGGTTAAAAAAATAGAGTTCACGTCTTTTTACCATTGACAAACCTCGAAATGCCTTCATGTTGCCAGGGAGCTCTCTACTGATACCATAAAACTAATATAATAAGTATCGATCAAGTGCTTACTTTCAATATTCATAATTGTTTTATAAATACATATATTCGTTTATACATGGGTGGATTTGTTAAATAAGTTAATAATAAGTGCAGTCATGATTCGCCTTACTAGCATAGGAAATTAGTCATTAATAATTAATAGGTATTACTAAACTTAGTGAAATCAGATGGAATGCTTTGGGAAGCACAGGGTGAATTTCGAGGCGGCAGAGGATGTCCGACATGGATGCGTGCTGTCGGCTCGGCTGTTCATCCTGTATCTGGACAGTTGTCTTCAGAGAATAAGAAATATGAATGTGGGAATGCGAATGGGTGATCCAGTGGTTAACTGCCTGCTTTATGCAGACGACGCGGCATTAATAGCAGAATCACCATCTGAACTGCAAACACAAGTTACAACAATGAAAGATAATTGTATGAAGAAAGGTTTACAATTGAATGCGAAGAAAACCAAGATAATGGTATTTGAAAGAGAGACAACCAGAACGAACACTAGGATTATGGTTGATGATGTAGTGTTGGAGCAAGTGAATGAGATTGTATATCTTGGAAGTGCTTTTAGCAGCAATGGTAGGTACACCGCTGATGTGGAGAGACGAGTGAGTGCCGGGAATAGGGTGAATGGAGCGTTGGGTAAACTTCTAGGCAGCCGAAATCTAAGCCAGAAGGCACAGCTCGCTGTACACAACGCAACAACACAATAATTATCCAACGCTAACTTATGGAGGTGAGAGCTGGGTATGGCAGACAGAGCATGAAAGTAGAATAAATGCGGTCGAGATGAGAGCATTGCGCAAAATGTGTGGCATAACGCTTGCTGACCGCGTTCGTAATGAAGACGTGAGAGAAAGACTTGGTCTTTTTTTTTTATATATTAGTTCAGCATAGTGGCCCCTCTTTGCCTGATGCTAAGCGAAAGAGGAGCCCAAATCGCAACTGCAACTGACAACATACTACATCCCGTATCCTGTCAGTTGACGCTGCCATGCTGACCCGCAAAATGCTTCTTCACGCTTCGTTTGAAGGATCCCATATTGTAGGAAGGAGGAAACACATGTGCAGGCAAGGCGTTCCACTTTTTAATGGTACGACAAAGATAGGAGTTGCCGAACTTTTTGGTACGCGAAGAGATATTCTCAACCGCGGAACTATGACATCGCAAGCCCGCACGTGTGGTTCTATCACGGAAGGGTGAGGGTGGGATAAGGGAAAACAGTTCTTCAGAGTACTCGCCATGGTAAAGGCGGTAAAATACGCTTAGAGAGCCTATGTCCCTACGTAGTTGAAGAGGTTCTAGGTTTTTGGTGACCTCTTCGTCGTCAATTATGCGGATAGCCCGTCGCTGCAACCTATCGAGAGCCTCAAGAAGATACTGTGCGGAGCCGTCCCAGAGATTCTTGCAATACTCCACGCAGGCCCGAACTTGTGTCTTATAAAGCAGACAAAGTTGGTCCGGCGTGAAGAACCGGCGCACCCTGTTCAGGACTCCGAGCTTTCTTGAGGCTGTTGAGATAAGGCTCTCGATGTAATAACGCTGGTTAAGGTCGCAATGAATACCCATACCCAGCATATTCAGGCTATCATGCATACTGAGGGAAGCACCCTGAAGACTGGGAGTGGGAAGGTAGGGGGACATTTTTGTTGTAAACGCGCAAACCTGAGTTTTCTCGGCATTAAACTCAACCAGGTTATTGGAACCCCTTTTACTAATGAGATCCAAAACCCGATTCAGTTCAACTGTCATCTGCATAGCAATGAATATTACCAAGTGGCAGCATGTCATTGATATGCAGAAGAAAGAGGGTGGGCGATAGAACGGAGCCCTGTGGGACACCGCATTTACTGACATGAACCGCGAAGCGCATCCATCTGCAAGGACGCGGATTCTACGCTCATGCAGGAAGCCAGCAATCCAATTACAAAGCTGGAGGGGCAGATATGCCGGAAGTTTGGAGAGAAGTGCTTTGTGCCAGACCCGATTAAACGCCTTGGCGATATCTAGGCTGACTGCCATGGATTCGCCATATTTATCGATTGCCTCCCTCCAGAGGTGCGTCACATACGCTAGAAGATCACCCGTTGATCGTTTCGGTCTAAAACCATACTGACGATCATTGATTATGGAGTGATTTTCTAGGTAACGGATCAATTGATTGTTAAGGATCCATTCCATGACTTTGCACAACATTGAAGTTACTGCAATGGGGCGGTAATTCGATGGGTCAGAACGGTCTCCCTTTTTGGGGACCGGCTGCACATTGGCCTCTCTCCAAGCATCCGGAACAGAACCGGTCGAGTACGAGAGGCGGAAGAGGCGCGCCAGCACCGGAGACAACTCTAAACTGGTCTAAAAGAAAGTGTCGGTGTTAAGATAAGAAAGGGTATGCTCCGTTGGTTCGGACATGTAGAAAGAATGCGGGACGAAAGAATGACGAAACAGATATACAATGCAAAAGTGGAAGGATGTAGGAGCCGAGGAAGGCCGAGGCTAACCTACCAAATTGGTCGTGTTTTATCAGAAGGTGATGTCAGGAGCCCCAGGACCGGCGATCGTGCATGAAAAGAGCTATGAATGTCACAGAAGCGAGTGAAGTATGCAAGGACCGCGTCTTATGGCGCTCGGTTCTCTCTGCCTACCCGCAAGGGACTTGGCGTGAAGATATACATATACTAAACTTAGTGTCTCCTCACTCAGTAACTTAGTAAGAGAGCAGCATAACCCTTTTGGTTACGCTGCTCTATTATAGACAGACGTTAGCGGACTTCACAGGGAAGGAGTAATTCTAAATGATTAACTCCTCTTTCAGGAAACCACTATACAGGATCTGAATGAATCCTGAAGATTGCACAAGGAATGAGATAGACTTAATCTTTACCACTAGAAGACATATTGATACTGTTATGTGACCGCTGGACTGAAAACCGATAGCGATTACCATATGGCGAGCGACGACGTCTTTAACATCAAGCTCATGGTAAGATTCCGCCTGATGAAGTCCACGATCTTCAAGAGATCGTATCCAAAAGCTCCAAAGGTTTTATTTATGTTAGAGGGGGGTAAACGAGCATGTGGGTCACCTGATGGTAAGTGGTCACCACGCCCATGGACATCAGCAACAGGACAGGGTCACAGGTCACAGGTCACTGATTCTTTGGCAACCTTTTTAGAGAAACATAGGTTTCAGCTTGAACTCCAAAATAGCTTCGAATGTCTAGGATGGCGTCTCATCGACAAGTTAAATAGCGGCTGGATGGAAACTGTTCATATCGTTAGGAGCAATTCCTTTAATCCCCACCATACAAACACACCTCAGAACACTTTAAGGATTAGACTTATGGAAGTTCGACGAGAAAAGAGGTCACAGCCTTCAGTGGATGCGTGCTCCTATAGGCAGTTAAACAGGCAGATTTCTGTCTCTTTTCGACCCAACACTTGTGTCTCGAACACAAAAAGTATTGAAGAGATAAAACAAAGATTTTGTCGAACGTATATGTTGTACCGACTCCAGTTTCAAATGTTAGTTCTCCACTCGTATGTTTATGTCTCACAGTATTTATCTAGGACAAACAATTCAGCTAGGTAGGTCCAAAGGATGCGCAGCGTTTGGGACATTGCGAAAGATTTTCTCATCCAAAATAGCTCAATGCCTCACGATGAAAATGTTCGACTAGTGTGTGTTGCCACTGGAGACCCACGGCACAGAAACGTGATCCCTTACAATGGACCTTATGCGGAAACTCATGGCTGCATACATGCGAAGGAGTGAGCTATGCTTGAAGTTTCTCTGCGAGATAGATTCAGAAATGGGCACATCTATAGCAGAACTGGAGCTACGGACGTGGCTCTAAAGATCAACAAGCTATAGTGTCGATGGGCAGGACACATAGCTCGGAGAACCGATGGCAGTTGAAGCAGGAAGGTTCTCGAATGGCGACTACGAAACGCAGCGTAGGACGGCCCCGTACTCGATGGCCGATCTTGTGAAGATCGTAGCCGACGATGGAAGTGGCACAGGACCCATCGTTGTTTAAGTATAAGGGGGAGGCCTGTGTTCAGCAGTGGACGTCCTTCAGATGAAGTGTTAATGATGACTTGATCATCATCATTATTAGTGTAGGTACTTATTACTCGAATAGAGACCCGACAGGCTCGGTGGCGAACTAATTAGAGATGTTAGGCAAAAGAAAGTCGCATGGGTTCGATTCCCACACAGGACAAACATTTGTGTGCACGAACATCTCTGTTTGTCTTGGTCTGGTGTAATATCAATAAAATAATTTACTAATATCAATTGAAAAAAGGTATATATCACCAAGAGTCATTTTCGAAATGAAAACTATGAGAAATTACTAAATACAATAACAATTCATGCTACCAAATACATAACAATTCGAATTATGTAGATATACATATGTTGTCGAAATAATCTTTTTTTACCTTTTTATATCGGAGATAAATTTCGGTCCAGTCTACCGTTTCAATTCATGAAATTGTCGGTAGGCAGCTAGTGCACGTGGCTCTGTCTGCGTCGTGTTGGGCTTTTCATGCTTTACACAGTATTCCTAAATAAAAAATAGCGTGTTGCACACAAGGATAATGTAGTCTCCTATCAGTAAAACAATATTCAAATTGGATTAGTAATACTCATTTTTTTATACAACGTCGGACGGCATACAAGCATACGGCCCACCTGATGTAACGCAGTTATCGTAGCCTATTAGCGCTTGTAATATATTAAGTCATATCGCTCGCGCGATGCCTCCTCTGCTGCTTACACAGCAACTCCTTAGAAGCTTTACTGGTGACCTCACTCACACGAAGGAACACATCAACCCTCTAAGGAGTTGTTATTGAGCTGCGGTTTTCTGTGAGGTGGAGGTACTTCCCCAGACGGACTGCTTTGATGCGCCCTATCTCTCTTAAAACATCCAGATCAAGACAAACAGACATGTTCATGCACACAAATGTTTGTCTTGTGTGGGAATCGAACCAACGAGCGTTGGTGTCAAAGTCGCGTCCTTCACGATTGCGCCACCTAGCTCGTCGACTCGACTCGCGACATACACACCTCTGTTCAAACTCACTTGACATCTTTATATTCATTATTTAGAGTGTGAACGCAAACAGTATTTAAAAGTTTCAAGTTAATATCAAAGTGTAAACTATGATTCAATCCATTTCGTTCATTACCTTTTATTTTGCAGAAAAAGTGGCCATATAATAATTTATTATAATTATCTATCATTATGTTTGAAGATATATTACAAAAACAAAAAGTGCAAAGTTTTATAATGATAACGAATTAACCTAATGTTGTTGTTATAATTTACGTTAAGTTTTAATCTATTCTTATATGTAATAAAATCGTAATTAACAATTAAATAAAGTAATAAAAAATGAAACATAAATTATATTATGATGTTTCTTGAGTTAGGGTTTTCATTAAAGAAGGTGGCGGCGGCGGAGGCGGACGACTTGGCGAACGACCGGCTCCCGCGGTTCTCGTTCGACTGCCTCCCGTCTCGGTTGTAAGCCAGTTCTCTGCTACCGCTGTAACTAAAATATATTGAATCTTATAAAATGCAGACCCTAAATATATAGGAATCATATTAGGTACGTCGCACGCTTCATTGCTAGGTCAGGATTGAAAAATATTACATCTATCTATCTATAACTTCATGTCAAATCCCGTACGGGCTAGACAGAGAGAACCGAGCGCCACGTGGCTTGATCCTTACATACCTCACTCGCTTCTTTAATATTCATTGCTCTTTGCACGCTCGCCGGTTTCTAGGGCTCCTGACATCACCTTCTGATAGTACACAACCAATTTGACCATGGTAGGTAAGTCTTGGCCTTCCTCGGCTTCTTCATCCTTCCACTTTTGCATTGTATATCTGCTTCGTCATTCTTTCATCCTGCATTCTTTCTACATGTCCGAACCAACGGAGCATGCCTCTTATTATATTAACACCGACGCTCTCTTTCAATCTAACTCTGCTTCTAACCTCATTATTGTGCATACGGTATACAAGCGTTACGTCACAAATTTTGCGCAACGCTCGCATTTCAACCGCGTTTATCCTACTTTCAAGCTCTCTCTGCCATACCCAGCTCTCACTTCCATAAGTAAGCGTTGGAATCAGCACTGCATTATGTAAAGCTAACTGTTTTTACTGCCAAGAAGTTTTCCGAACGCTCCATTCACACTATTCCCAGCACTCACTCGTCTTTCCACATCTGCGGTGTACCTTCCATCCCTGGTGAAAGCACATCCAAGATATACAATCTCATCCACTTGCTCCAACACTTCATCATCTGGTTTCTTCTCATTCAAATACCATTATCTTTGTTTTCTTCGCATTCAATAGTAAGCCTTTCTCTATACATTCGTCTTTCATCATTGTGACTAGTGTTTGCAGTTCAGACGGTGTGTCTACTAATAGGACAGCATCGTCTGCATACAGCAGACAGTTCACCACTAGATCACCCATACGTAATCCTACATTCGTCGATCTTATTCTCTGTAGACAACTATCGAGATACAGAATAAACAGCCTATCAGACAACATGCAACC
Organism: Pyralis farinalis; assembly: GCA_947507595.1. Taxonomy (NCBI): domain Eukaryota; kingdom Metazoa; phylum Arthropoda; class Insecta; order Lepidoptera; family Pyralidae; genus Pyralis; species Pyralis farinalis. The sequence goes on along the minus strand of OX382259.1, from coordinate 6,120,877 downwards.
CTGCTTGACACAAATTTTAACATCAAACCAGGGTGACATGTTGCCATATATTCGCACACATGCTGAGCAATCCTTGTAGGTGGACTGCACAGCACGGAGCGGTGAACCGTCAATACCATATCTCGGCAATATGCACAACAGCTCCTTTCGCACAACCCTATTAAATGCCTTCTCAAGATCCACAAAACCGCAGAAAGCCGTCTGGTTTGTGGCCAGATGCTTCTCTACAATATTGCGGAGCGAGAAAACTTGATCCGTACATCCCCTTCCATTTCGGAATCCTCCCTGTGTGAATTTATTTCAAGTTGTCAACTTTTGTATGTGCAGTCTGTCATAAAATACGAGTCATATCTATTAAATGAATTAATTTATCATTCCACCCTATTAAATGCGACCATTTATAATTGTACAGATTATCAATTTTATTACATTAAACGAGCAATTCTTATACTGCTAAGAAGATTTTAGCGTTATCGCGTTTCCTAATCCATTAGGAGTGGTGAGGTCTTTTACCTAAGCCTAAGAATTTGTCGAAGATACAGATTTTTACATGGACCGACTGCCGCTAGATCTCCACAACCCAGATGGAAAATCAGATCATTCTTAGGTAAGGTCACCTAACTATGTTGTCCTTCACCGACGAGCTTGTGATAATTGATTCAAGTTCAGATATTTTAAATGTCTATGTAATTACCTTCGTCCATTTTCGCTGCTGCACCCATTCCCGCCTTCCTGGCTCGTGCTTGTGTCCCGTTCGTCGCTCCCGCGCCCGTACGAGCCAGTCCCGCCGCCATACCCGCTGTTATTGAAGCCGCGTCTCATTCTTTTTCCTAGAAATACGCGTGCGTACATTATTATCATAATGAAATGTATCGTTGTATTAATTACCAGCATTTTTTTGTTTGTACATACATATTAATGAACAATTATCATAGTTCTAATTGCACAGATTTATTGAAATAACATCTGTCTGAGATTGACAATGGTAAAGAGAAACTGATTGACTGATAATGAAGGAAATAATCAAAGCAGAACCGATGAGACGATTTTACGTAGTAACTAAGTTCACCACTACGAGTCGGGGGTAAAGTAGAACGCGCTGCTCTTATTGTCTAGTTGACGATATCGCGTCAGTTATCGACGTATTGCTGAAAATATTCTCCGGGTCAGTAGACTCGATACGTAGTGACATTTAGGCGCTAAAACACTACGTTTTACACATTTTATTTTACACATATTTATTTTTATACACGAAGTCTGTTAATTTCCATTTTGGAACGTTTATTGCATTTTTTATTGCATTAAACATGCAGATTTTGGACTTTTATAGTAATGGGTATTAAATAACATTAAAGTGATCGTCCCACAATGATAACCGTAGGCCACGTAGTGTCCTCCATGTGAGCACTCTTTTGGTCGATGGTTAGCCGCTTACAATTGTCCATTGTCGGCATCCTCAGTAGGAGCGCCGACACTTTTCTATACTCTAATTAGAGTGACGCTTGCGTCGTACCGTTCCGTGGGGCGATCGATACAGATGAAGCCTTATAAGCCTTCCCGCTAAACGCAGTTCCACTTCACTTCTGTTTCTTCCTAGCGTTATCCCGTTTCCTAATCCCTTAGGATTGGCAGGACCCACTAACTAAGCCTAAGGGTTTAAGAAGGATACTAATTTCTACATAGAGCGACTGCCCAGACCTCCACAAGGTAGAGGGAAAACAAGAACTTTCTTAGGTTAGTCACGAAATATAATTTCTTGGACATGCGGGTTTCCTCACGATGTTATTCTTCACCGCCGAACAAGTGATAATTACAAATTCACCACTAAATTCTGCCCACGCCAAGATTCGAACAGGGACCAGTGGGTCAATGGTTTTGGTCAGCAGTTGGTTCTTTTGATCCACTGGTTAATCAATCACTTCACTTCTAATACGCATTTGTTTATTTTAAAGACGTTATCTTCTTGATAATAACCATAAATTAGAACTTACCAGGCACTGCCGAAATACTGATAGCCAACAACGCTATGAGAGCTAAAGCTGCCGCTAGCCTTGCCATGGTGCCAAACATATGTGGCCACATTGTTTTGGATCAAACTATATATGGACATACGAAGCAGGATGGACACGCTGCGTCAAATTAGCCCTTGGATGCTTCACGGTCACCACGGAACATCACTGTCATGTTTAGCGACACCGTGATGGCTACACAAAGGAACATGGACAATATAATTCGATCAAATTTGAACAAACCTTGACTTTGATCAAGGCAACTACAATGAAGTGATCAGATAATTTTGGTAATAATCCAATTTAATTGTTTAATGTGTATGCACATCCATTGTTTTGGTCACGAAACAAAATTACTTATGGGATTTCTTCAGACACTACTTATTATATTAATATTAGTGCAAATTGACTCATTGACATGGATTTTTTGTTCATTCATTTCATTCATTGAAACATATTATTGTTTGGATATCTTTTTGAATTTAGCTGTTTTATAAACTCAAAGTGCTTTTACACACCATCTTTTGGTGAGACATATAATATTTAAAATTATAAACCACAAATTCTACCCATAATTTGATTATGAAATTATTATCACTATAATTCTTGGTTCTTCCACCCACGGGCGTGAAACTACACATATGCGCTAGTGCTTTTAATATTTTATAAGTAAAAAGTTCAGTAAAATCTTTATGGTTGAACTGTTTGTATCTGGCTAATTTTGATACCAATAAACAGATTACATTATAAAAACAAAAAATAAAAAGTAAAAACGGTTTCCCGCCATTTATCTATAGTTTTTCTGTCTGGCAAAATAAGTGATTTTAACGAAGAATTCGAAACATTTTCAAGTTTCATTACTATAAAGGGAAAATTGTGACACACACCGTGAAAAAAAGTTGAGACGTTTTTAGAATTTCTACACAGTGTCAGTAAGACTAAAATTGGTTCAAGCGTATTCAGTTCAGGAATTATGATGTCAAAGATGAAGCTCGCTATGATCGACCTGTTATGGATAAATACGGTGCCAGTTATTAAACGTGCGACATAGCTGAAGAGCTAGGTGTTGGAGACAATAGAGTTTTGACCCATTGAAGTCTGGAAATACAAGAAATTCTCAAGTCTTGATATTTGGGTGCCATTGGACTTCATTGAAGGAACCTAGTGATACTCGTATATTCATTAGGTTTCTTTCAATGATATAATACTCATTTGCAATTCTATTGAAACGTAATGAAACCAAATTGTTTTTGAAAAGATTGATCACTGGTGATGAAAAGTAGATTACCTACCTACTACCTACCTGACACACGTTCTTGTCGTAACAAGAACGTGTGTTCGAAACAGATCATGGTCAAAGTGCAGTCAATCTCTACAGACTATAGAGAAACCTGGATTAACTTGCGATGAGGTAAAGTATATTGTGACATTAGAAACTCATCGTTACTTATGAGCGTTTACCACCATAAAACCATTGATTAGGATGTCTCCTGCCAATAGTTGATGTCTCATTAGCCGCTGGCAGTTTTCAGGCTATGCAAACAAGAAATGAAGATAAATGGTGGGAATTGATAAACAAAAAAGGTGTGGATTTTCATCATGATAACACCAGACCACACATATTATAACTCTCCACTCAGCAAATATTGAGATAGTTTGATTGTGATTGAAGTGTCCACTACTGTCCATCTTATAATTAAAATTTTGTCAGGAGTCATGGAGTCACAAAGCTTCATTTTTGGGAAGAAGAAGTGAAGTCTTCAGCCAAAGTGTATCAACAGACTGTCTTGGATCGTGTTGTGAAACCTCTCAGCAATACCCTTTTTAAAATGTACCGTGGACTTTCCAGCAGGACTCTGCACCTGGTCACAAGGCACGATCTACCCGAACCTGGCTCGAAACCAACGTTCCGGACTTTATAAGAGCCAAAGTCTGACCCGTCGTCTAGCAACCCCTTAGATTACAAATTATGCTCAGTTTTAGAGGGCCCGGCCTGCTCGAATCGACACGCCGAAATCTTTGGAGTAAGTAGTGGCTAAATTCCCCATGGAAACAGTACGTAAATCCATAGATTCGTGGCCAGACAGATTAAAGGCCCTTATTAAAACCAAAAGTGACCATTTCGAATTTAATATATATTTTTTGTTATTTGCATTTCTATAAATATGTACATATAAGTTTTATTAAGATTGCATTATTTCATAAAAAAAATAAATGCATATTCATTTGTAACACTACTTATGGCCGGACTAGGTATGATGCGAAAGTGGAGGATGAGCAGCCGGGGAAGGCCAAGACATACCTACCTCGACGAAATTGGCCGGGCTTTATCAGACGGTGATGTCTAGTGGTGTCGATAGCCCTAGGAATCGGCGAGTGTGTATGAACATAGCTATGAATGATGAAGAAGTAAGCGAGGTGTGTGAGGACCGCGTTTCGTAACTCGATTCTCTCTTCGTGCCCTCAAGGGATCTGGCGTGAACATGAAAACAGATATGAGAACTGAACGCCACACGCACACCTTTCTTTCGTTTTTAACATTTTTAATATTAGTAAATTTTATTTTTTTCACATTCTCGTAAAACAACTAATGTGGTCGCGGTAGGTGAGTCATGGCGAAGGAGGGCCAAAACTCTCCTACTAGGGGAGCTGGGCCTGCGGCGCATTGGCAGAGCTGCTTTGCACAATAAGTAAATAACAGCAAGCTGCGTAAGCAGAGCTGCTAACCCTAACCCTTGTGTCAATAAATATTTTGACAATTAATTTGACCCGGAATATAAATTTGCAAAACTTGAAATGAGCTCGCCATACGCGCTCCAATAGACTTTGTATTGGAACGGTTTTTCGGGCGATAACATCGCTTATCGATATCCTTTATTTAACTAATCGAATATAATCTATTTTAGGGGAATCTACAATACTTAAGGTACATTCACGTCGAACAATCAGCTCTCTGGCTTCTAAACTGAAGGAGTACAACGTGTAACAGTCGAAAACCGCAAAACTGCAAAAAAGACAGTTTTCTCGGTTATAAAGCTTCGCTGGCTAACGCAGTTCTGCAACTACATATTTCCATTTTCAACATCCTTCCCGTTTCGCTTTGTATATCTGATTCGTGTTTTTTTTCAAACAAACAAACTCTTTGACTTCACATACGAGTATGAGTATAGAGTGTAGATTCGTATCTACGGGAGTTAAATCATGAGTATTTATAGGGTATCATGCTACATTTCATTTATACCGCAGTCTATGAATGCTTGCAACATATTAAGTATCACCAGTGCGATGCCACCTCTGCTAGCTGATAGCACAGTAACTCCTTAGCAGTTTACCGTTGACCTTACACTTGCATAGGAACATAACAACACTCCATACAGTTGTTATTTGGCTGCGGATTTCTGTGAGGTGGACGTACTTCCCTTACACGAGCTGTTTTGATGGCCCTACATCTCTTCAAAACTCCCAGACCAAGACCAACAGGCATGTTCATGCACGCAAATGTTTGTCCTATATGGCATTTGAACCCACGAACGTTGGTGTCAAAGTAGCGTTACTGACCACTGCGCCACCGTGCTCAATACTGCCAAGGAAGACTAGTGCTGCAACGTGGAGCTGGTTTCGTTCGCCCATGGTTCGGCACAATAACCAATAGTATAATGCGTAGTTCCGTCGATACCACACAATTTTGTTAGTTTAATCAGAAACTTTTTTATCTCCGCTTTAATTTTTGGATTACAAAAAATCTATTCAACGAACAACAGTGAAAAAAAGAGCTAATGACCGAACACAGACGTACAAGGTCAAAGTGAATGAGCCGGCGGGCATGGAGTACAGACCTGGCTGCTTTTGCACTCTTAAATCAATATCCTTAAAGCTGGAAATTGAAGGATTATAATTTGTTTGGGCGTTACATAATCATGTACTACATGTATGGACGTATATCTTCACGCTAGGTACCTTGTGGGGTAGCCAGAGTGCACCAAGAGCCATAAGACTCATTCCTTACACGCTTCTTTTTTCTTTAACATTCATAGCTGTAGGCCAATTCTGCTAAATAACTGCAACTGCACGTTTACGTCTGTCACTTGAGTCGTGCAGGAATAGTGCAGTGCCGATAGGTGTATTCTACTAAACTTTCCTGCACTGCAACGACACTGCAACTACGCTGCAACTGTGCGTATCCTGCAAGTAAACTACTTAAAACCTGAAATGTTGCCATATTTCAATCTAATAAAACTGAATTTTTATTTAATGTTGACTCCTATAGTTTCACTATTGACCTTGGTTGCCGGAGTGGAGGCATTTCTAACCGAAAATAAGCTTTACTTAATTATATTTATCCACAAACATCTTCCAAAACAAAGCAAATATAATTCACCGCCTCAGAATATTAATTTCACTTCGCAAAAGTTGCTCAAGAGTAACGTTAACAAAACTGCAAGTAAACTCCTTCAAAACTTCTGTCACCGGTATACAAATGTCAAAACAATTTATCAGAATACGATTATATTGCAGGAAACGTGCAGTTGCAGTGCAGGTTTTTTAACAGAATAGCGATTCAGTTACTGCAACATTCCTGCAACGTCGCTGCTGTCAGATCGTTTAACAGAATACCGAAACGTCAAAATGTACGCATTTTGACACACGCCGCGCTGCAGTGCAGTTGCAGTTTTTAGTAGAATCGGCCCACTGTTCATGCACGCTCGCCGGTTCCTAGGGCTACTGATAGCACCTTCTGATAAAACACGGCCAATTTGGTCGCGGTAGATGAGTCTTGTATAATATGGATAATATATGTATTTAATAAATGATACCTTGCGTACATTTTATATAATAAAGAGCTTGTATAGTAATAACACAAGAATTTACTATCCAAGCTTTAGTCAATTATTTAAGTAATGGACGAGCTCGGTGGCTCAGTAGTGAATGACTTTGACATCAATGCTCGTGGGTTCGATTCCCAAACAAGGCAAACATTTGTGTGCATGAACATGTCTGTTTATCTTGGTCTGGATGTTTTAAGAGAGGTGGGCGCATCAAAGCAGCCCGTCTGGGGCAGTACCTCCACCTCACGGAAAACCGCAGCCAAATAACAACTTGCTAGAGGGTTGTTGTGTTACTGCGTGTCAGTGAGGTCACCAGTAAGCTTCCAAGGAGTTGCTGTGTAAGCAGCAGAGGAGGCATCGTAAAGCGGGTACCGTAGCCTATTAACACTTTCGATATCGCAAGTGATACTTAATATATCGAAAGTGTTAATAGGCTACGGTACCCGCTTTACATCAGGTGGGCCGTATGCTTGTATACTTCCCGACGTAGTATAAAAAAAAAATATTTATAAGAAAAATCTTCACGGCCCGAAAGCTCAGAGCCTACCTACGTAATTTTAGCCAAAGATACAACGAAGCCATAATTTATAATAGACAATAGATTCAACGCACTCTCAATTTTTTCGTATATAAGCGCCAGTTAATAGGCAACTTTTCTAAACAACAACTTAATAAATACTGTAGCAATTTTAATGTCGTTGTCAATTTTTGTGGTAAATTGTCCACAGTAGAAATTACATAGTGAAGTTCCTTTATAAACACAATTATTCTCATAATCGACGTAAACTAGCTCGAAAAAATATTTCTTTCCCGTCTGTCAACAAAACGGTCCCATCAGCCTCTGTTATATCCTATATACGTAAATATATTTTACCAAATCCGAGTATAGTTCCTACATAAGTACGTCCGGTGAGAAACAATGCAGCTCATTTGTAAAATGAAATAAATCCTCTGTGAGTGGATTTTCTGCGCACCGACCGGGGAAGTACCTACTACTGTTTACCAAATTTTTACCACACAAGTTTTCTGAGAACAAACGTGTTAAAATGGTTCAGATGGAACCGTGAAGGAAATATTGTGGCTCGTAAGTTGAAACTAAAAATATTTCTATTAACAATATTCCCTTAGGCTTCATTTTGCGTAATAACCTGTATAAGTAAACGTAAAAATATTTTATGAAATCCGAGCATAGTTCCTGACAGTACGTACGGTGAGAAGAATTTCAGCTCATTTGCAAAATAAAACCAGTTGAGAATGCGCAAGCTTGCATTGCCAGAGGAACACCTGGCTCGTCAATTATATAACAATTCAATTTTTTTATTTATTTGTCGGTTATTTTGACCATGCTCCTTAAGAGATAGGAACGGTGTTCCTGAACATTCCTATTCTACTTTTTATGCTAAATCCGAATCTGAAGTCAAAATTCGAATATTCGAAAAAAAGCGACAGACAAACGCATGAGACAAACGCATGAACAAACGCACAAACAAACATATAGAATTCATATAGGAACGGTGTTTCTGATTAATTGTTTTATTGGTTTGTAAATGTAACAGATTTGAATCTCTGATATTACCACTGTACCAGACCTATTGACGCAGCTCAAAAAGCATCATTTAGTAGTTGCTACCTCATTGCTGACGCAGCGACTTATTCCTTACTCGCCCGGAGGAAAAACAGTAAGTCTCCGGGGAATTGATACGTATACGTAATCAGACGACAGTTGTCTTTCGAATGCTGTCCTAGTAGCGATTCTCTCGGTCGAATATCGAAATGCCTTACGTACCTATCTTTAGTATCGTTTGTCAGATTTATGCATTTTTATTTTTTTATACCACTAAGGTGGCAAACATGCATGCGGCCTGCCTGATGGTAAACAGTCACCGTAGTCTATGGACATTTGAAACACCAGCGGTGCCACTCATGCGTTGCCGACCCTGTATCACTTGAGAGAGATGAGAATAAACAGCTTTGGTTTTAAAATGGTAGATAGTGAGTCGCTTATTTTTTGACAAGTTTCATTATGTGAAACAACCTGTGAAAAGTACCTACTTTAATCTAGAACTTTGAAATATTTGACTTTTCGTCAGCATAATATATAATTTGGTAAAAACATTTTCAATTTTCCAAATTTGAGGTCTATCTTATTCTGCTCATGAGCGAGACCCGAGTGTCTAAGCTTCGTTCGGCGTTCTTTATATTGTTTATATAATTAGATGTTTATCGAGTATTCAAAAAAAAAAAGTCTTTTTTCGAACTACTTCACTTCAACTTCTTCATCGATATGATGAAGAAGTTGTTTTTTATTAATACTAAATGCAATTTCGCAAACACTTACAATATTTATATTTGAGTATGCCTAAAGAACTAACTACTAATACATTAGAGGTAATTTTTATCAGGTTTTGTGAAGTTACAAGAGTTATTTGGACTTCATTGTCAATGTATATCAGAGAATAGGATTTTGTGCGTAATATATCAATTATATAATACTAGCTTTTACCCGCGGCTTCGCTCGCATTGATAAAAAATATATTTTTTTTTATTAAAAAGTATCCTATTTTACTTCTGATACCTCCAATAATATGTGTACAAAGTTTCATGATGATCGGTTCGGTAGTTTTCGCGTGAAAGCGTAACAAACAAATTCACATTTATAATACTCGTATTACTAGAATAATAATTCTCGTTGAAATGTCACAGTCGCTACTCAAGTAGTGCTGATACTGAAGAATAAGTAAGTGTATTGAATATAATTGGACCTGGCGTGAAGATATACATAGGTGTAAGTAAAGTACCATTGTAGTACTATATCTTTATATATCATACTAGTAAATGTAAGTAAAGTACCATTGTAGTACTTTTTGTGTTAGTCCCAACTATGAATCTTATAAATTCTTGTACTTATTCGTACGCAGTCAAGGTACAAGCTAATGGACACAATGTTCCTTGTGAAAAAAAAAGAATATAATCGAATAATTTTATTGACTTTATAAACAATAAATAATGTCGTATTTCCATATTGTCTAAATAACTATATACGTAAGTACTTTTAGTAATGGGGTGTGTTTAATTTATTACTAAACTAAGCCTAACCTAATCTATAAAAAGAATCTAAATGTTAGTCTAAAATACTGAAATTTACAGGAAATTAACAATTTCATTGGTTTTTTTTTGCTGCAACTGTGTTGCAAAAGTAATTGGTTTGATCATCCTTTTTTGCCACCTCCTTTGCCACCCTGTCCTCCTCCTTTGCCGCCCTGTCCTCCTCCTTGGTTCTCTTCACTGCTGCTTGAGTCGCTACTACTGCTACTGTCGCTGCCATTTCCACCATTACCGCCTCCGCCTCCGCCACCGCCGCCTTTCCCACCTCCGCCTCCGCCTTTCCCGCCGCCGCCTCCGCCTTTCCCACCATCGTCACCGCCTTTCCCACCGCCGTAGCCGCCTTTTCCACCGCCCCAATCACCTCCGCCTTTCCCTTTATCATTTCCACCTATTTAAAGAACGAAACAAATTGTATTTAATTAGTGAAGTTGCTTTTCCAAGCTTAACGAGATCGACTTTTGGGGTCCACCGTATGTATTTTACGAAGGCGTAAAATACATTTCTTTACAACGTCGGGTGGTAAATAAACATACGATTCACCTGATGTGAAATGGTTACTGGTTGGTATGGCTATTTATGAACACTTGCAATACAAGTAATATTTGCGCAATACTACTCCCGCAATTCCTCAGGACTTTATCTCATGTACTTGCAGGAGCACTGATGTGTTGATGTGATGACTTTTATTTCGCTCTCTTGCTACCTTCAGTAAGATGGCTATATGTGTAAATAAACATTATCATCATTACCATCTCACAGTGGCGCCATCCTTTTATCTGTCACAAGCTCTCGCAGACAAATGGTACAAGTTTAAAAACTAGTTTGATATTTTGGCACATTATGATCCGTTTCTAGGCAAATGTGCATTCAACTTTCAGCAGCGTCTTAAATATCATCATCATTAATCGTGGGGAGTGTTCAGCTTCCCATCATCAACTTATCTATAGAGCCAGGTCTGGCATAGCGTTGTTTTCTTTAATACGTCGGGATACTTACAAGCATACGACTCACCTGATGTAAAGCGGTTACTGTATACGAACGCTTGCAATACATTAAGTATAACCTGCCAGCTGCCACCTCTGCTGCGATAGCAGCAACTCCTTAGGAGCTTACTGGTAACCTCATTCACTTGCAGGAACACAACAATCCTCCGGGGAATTATTATTTGGCAGCGGTGTTCTGTAAGGTGGAGGTACTTCCCTAAACGAGATACCTTGACGCACCTTACCTCTTTTAAAATTGTTTGATCTGAAGCAACCCTTTTAGTAAAGTATCTCCAGCATACAGAAGACCGTTGGCACATAGTAAGATACCCCAGAGGGTTGTTGTGTTCCTGCGAGTAAGTAAGCGCCTTGTTATCAACAAGGCGCTTCTGATTACGCGCTGCATCATCATAGGAGTATTTTTTGTATTACCCGCGTCTAATGGATACGGTAACTGCTTCACATCGGATGAGCCATATGCTTTGACATCAGCTTGATGAAAATTGCCTTCACATAAGAGTTCATAAAGATCTCGGTGGCGGGATGGTTAGCAATGCAGCAAATACTTTACTGCCAAATATTTCCCTGGGAGGTTGTTGTAAGACAACCTTTGGAGATCCGATGAGACCGATATTACGTAGTAACTCAATTCACCGCTATGGATCGGGGGCAAAGCAGAAGGCGCGGCCGTTATTGGCTGGTACACGGATCAACACCGCGGTATCGTGGGTTCGATTCCCACACAGTGCAATCATTTGTGTTCATGAACATGTCTGTTTGTCTTAAACAGACATGTTCATGAACACAAATGTTTGCCTTGTGTGGGGATCGAACCCACAAGCGTTGATGTCAAAGTCGCGTCATTCACGACTGAGCCACCGAGCTCGTCAAAACTACGTACTTCATAAGAACGATACAAAGGTCAAAATGTCAAGTTTGAAGTGCTCTTAGATGTACAGAACGTACAGTATACTCATATATAGTAACGTAATATAATGTAACGTTTGAACATTCAATTACAATGTTTACAATATTGGAATTGATAATGTAATGATTGAAAATAATTGAAAGATCACGAACAACATAGAGAAAAATACCTGATGTGAAACTTGACGAACTCGGTGGCTCAGTCGTGAATGACGCGACTTTGACACCGACGCTCGTGGGTTCGATTCCCACACAAGACAAACATGTGTGTGCATGAACATGTCTAGATGTTTTAAGAGAGGTAGGGCGCATCAAATCAGCCCGTCTGCGGAAGTACCTCCACCTCACAGAAAACCGTAGCCAAATAACAACTCCCTAGAGGGTTGTTGTGTTCCTGCGTGCGAGTGGGGTCACCAGTAAGCTCCTAAGGAGTTGCTGAGATCCGCTCTTAGCCGCACAAATTAAAGAGCTATGTACCCGTAACTATTATGTACAGGCTACTGAATAATGGGAATATATTTTAACCAATAAGCTAATAAATGCCGCAATTTTGATCCGTAATCTTGCCAATAAGAGCTACGCGTTCTACTTTACCGTCACAACCCGTAGCGGTTGAATTACTACGCAAAATTGACCATATCGGTTCTCCAAAGGTTATTTTCTTCATGATTAATATGCTTTGAAGTGACTCACCAGGGGCTGCGTAGATGCAGGTGGCTGCCAAAACGACACATAGAACCGTTAGAGTGAAATTCTTCATCTCGACTGTCTCCTGTGAACTATAATGTGAAGCTGTCTGCATCTCTTTAAATACCAAAGCAACTATACCTACAGTACTGTTACATGATACCACTATTCTAAATTTAGTGAATGCGATCTTTTCTCAAGGAAAAATGACAAAAACTAATTAAAATCACTCACCAGTCACAATCTCTCAAATAAAATCCGATAGCACGTACCGTTAAGAAGTATAGAAGTTCTATAAAACTTTAAAACCTTTCGTATTTGAAAACTTTCACTTAAAAAACCAGGAGCGGGATTAAGAAGTACATGCAGAGAGAGGACAGAGACGCGAATTTACCCTCATCTAATTAACCAGATGTAGACATAATAAATTGTATATTAAAAAGCAGAGAGATTGTTGTAGGTACTAGAGAGATGATAAATGCAGTGATAGTTAATAGATTCAGGCGTTATTTTGCGAAAGTCAAATCCACACGCAATTCGATCCAACCCGCCTTGCGTGCTTCCGCCACCAATTAGTTCATGCGGCCTAGCGCCGGCCGGCACCCACCCAGTACTGTTAGTACGTGGTACATGCCGACGCTGCCATGGCTGCTCCGGTAGTCTCTGCCTCGGCTGCTGCGGTCGTCCGCCATCTGGAACAGAATCCGCATGCCCCCACCACCACCGTCGCTGCCACGACTGGCCTGGTCGTCGCTGCGACACGTGTTTCGCCTCTCCACGAGGCATCATCAGGCGTTGTAGACGTTAATCGTAAGAATAACATGCTACAAGTGACCAGTGCAGTGTAGTGATAGTCTAGCGTAGAACTGGCCTATTAGCCAACTGGTTTCTGGTTCCAATCCTGAAATGTACATCTAAATTGTTGTTTTCGGATTTACGTACATATCTGTAATTATCACTTGTTCGGTCGGTGAAGAAAAATATGGTCATGAAACCCCCAAGTCCAAGAAATTATATTTCGAAAGTCGTGTGATATAACACAACAAAGGTCTAGGTTGTGGAGGTCTGACGGCAGTCGCTTCACGTAAAAATCTGTATCTCCGCCAAATCCTTAGGCTTAGGTAGCGGACCCCACCAATCCTAATGGGTTAGCAAACGGGATAATATGTTAAAAAATAGAGAAGTTATACACAAAATGCCCCTTTTTTGCTTTTTATCTAACTAAATGATTCCTTCTTGACGAGCTCGGTGGCTCAGTCGTGATTGACGCGACTTTGACACCAACGCTCGTGGGTTCGATTTCCACACAAGGCAAATATTTGTGTGCATGAACATGTCTGTTGTCTTGGTCTGGGTATTTTCTATGTATAATAAGTATGTATTTACAAAAAAAAATGTATTTACGTATGTTTATCAGTTGTCTAGTACCCATAACACAAGCTTCGCTTACTTTGGGGCTAGATGGCGCTGTGTAATTTGTCCGACAATATTTATTTATATTATATTCTTGTTCGGTCTGTAGACGTAAACTAAATTTGATTCTATTTCCAATATTACTCGTAGATAAGACGTGAGCCATAAATTGTACCTAAATAGCCTAGGCAATTGGTTAGGAAAACTCCAAAAATGAAAATATTTCTAGGAAATTTCAAGTGAAAAGTCCGGTACATTGCACTTTTAATGAGGTATACGGTGTATACTACTGTAGCTACTATCATAATAGTTATTAAGCTTAACATTGTATTTAGGTTTCAAACAAACGTTCATTTCATTTCAATTATTCTAGCTTTGAGTGGGACTAAAATATGAATCGAGGGTTTTAACCTAATTCGAAAAAGTAGGAGATATTTTATACCACTAAGTGGCAAATCTTAATCTATGCACGCTTGTCACAGTAGAGGTATCACAGGTCCTGCAAAAACCCTTCAATGTTTTTTTTTTAAACACTATGCTGTAGGCTTTTATGGAAACATAGGCATTGTGTTGAAACTCACACTTAGAGGTTCGTGAAATAAAACTAATCTTCAATCTAAAAGTACGCTACAATTGTGGCTAATATGTGAGGAATTCCCTGATACGAGTATATAATTTTGTATGACTATTATTTTGTATTTCTATTCTACTACTGATAAATATAATACTATGTTCCATAAAATAGTAAATTTGAGTACGTATCTACTTACGTACCTATCTATATAAATAAAAATCAATTGTCGCATGAATCACTGCCGGCGCGGCTGACGTTGCTGTTTTTTTTGTTGAGTTCACGATCAAGACTTGATTGTTAGGACAAGAAATGTATGAAAGAAAATTTAAAAAACTCTATCGGATAACCGGTCATTTAGAAAGTATTTTGTATGAAAATCTCTTTAAAAAGCACAAACCAATATTGTGCTTTAACCACAATAAGTAAAAAGTTCATAATAAAAAGTGACGTTTAGATACTCGTGAGACTAATTTCAATGACAATCCAATTCCAACGTCAAAGTTTTAAATAATAATTCTTAATCTAGGTATTCTATTATTTCGTCAACATGAGATTGATTCTCATTAATCGCTTGTCTATATATATAAAATTAATGTTTGTCTGTATGTCCTCTATGGACTCAAAAACGGCTAGGCAGATATTGATGAAATTTTCAGTGAATCTTCAGGTTAGCCCAGCAGGTGATTCTGTGGCACTCGTGCGAAGCCGGGGCGGATAGCTAGTCGGTGATAAAAGATGCCGTAAAGTTAATCCATTTAGTTTTCGCAGATTTATCCGATACTTTCGGTACCATTGATTGATACGATTGAGGGTACAATTGAAATAAATTTGTACCTTTAGTACCATCGATGGTTGCAGTGGCATTTAGGATCCTGTAGTACCATCACGAATATTGTTATTTCTAGAAAATTAAGTTAGTGTAGAAGTGCAGTGTTAATGTTATGCTTTGACTTTTCGTTAATGGAGATACAATATTATATTTCTAGTTCCGTTATTATTGGTTACAATTACGTGGAATATCCTTATATTTCTTTAGTAGTACTATATATACAAATTTGTGACACTTGTACCACCAATGGTACTAGTTAGTGGTAGTACTGACGTCAAGGAGATCTATTTGTCGACGTGACACGTACGGACACCCCACGATCCTCATGAAGTCACTGAGATTTACAAAGAGTGTTAACGATGAGAGTATATACCTACATATGTATTTTCTTTTATGATACAAATAAACTTTTTATCTATCTATCTATTTATACCAACTACGGCCAAGCTCCTAAGGAGTTGCTATGTGGGGTTTTATTATACTACGTCGGGAGGCATACAATACAAGCATACGGCCCACCTGATGTAAAGCGGGTACCGTAGCCTATTAATGCTTGAGATATATTAAGTATCACTCGCGCAATGCCTCCTCTGCTGCTTACACAGCAACTCCTTGGGAGCTTACTGGTGACCTCACTCACACGCAGGAACACAACATTCCTCTAGGGAGTTATTATACCTATGGCTGGGGTTTTCTGTGAGATGGAGGTAGCTCCGCAGACGGGCTGCTTTGATGCGCTCTACCTCTCTTAAAACATCCAGATCAAGACAAACAGACATGTTCATGCACACAAATGTTTGCCTTGTGTGGGAATCGTACCCACAACAACGAGCGTTAGTGTCAAAGTCGCGTCATTCACGACTGAGCCACCGAGCTCGTCATAAGGACAACGCGTGAGTGATACTTATTTATGTATTAAGCGTTCATAGACACAGTTGTTTGCCTCCCGCTGTCTCGACGTTATTTTCTTTTTATGAACGCAAGTGATTTCGAGCGATGCCTGCTCCGCCTGTGTGAAAGATTACCATTTAGTGGGTCTAAGATTTCTGGGTTAAAATAAAACTGGGGATTACGCGACTCTTTGTGGTTGTAGTATATGCTTCTGCAAGCTCTACTAATCTCAAGGAGCTCGAGACGTTTTGGGAGACTGTAAGGGGTGTTCTGGATTTGGATAATTATGTGTGAATACCTAAATCTCTGCTTACCCCGCAAGGGATTTGACGTGAAGATAAGGCTGTGCTTAGTCCATACGGAGATAAGAGAGTGAACGATGCTGGTAAGTTACTTTAAGACGTATGTATGTATGGAACGAAACCTCCTTGTGTCGAACACAAGGATATCCACACTTATATATGGAAACGGAATACACAGAAAAGTGATTGATTTGATTTTGATAGATGGACGTCTCCGAAAGTCATTAATGGATACAAGAGCCTTCAGAAGTCCTACTCTTGAAACGGACCACTATCTGGTGATAAGCCGGTTTGTGGGCCTTTTCAAGAAATGGAGGCACTGGCGAGTATGTATTCCTTTTGGAGATCATGAAAGGATAGGAAGTAAACAAATGGAAGATTTTGCCTAGTTATGGAGTTGACGGTGACCTGCACCGTGTTGTGCAATCCACTTATGGGGATTGTACAGCATGTATGCGGGTGCATGGCAGCTTGTCGCCCTGCTTTCATACCAACATTGGTGTCAGACAGGGATGCGTGCTGTCGGCACGGCTGTTCATCTTGTATCTGGACAGTTGTCTTCAGAGAATAAGAAATATGGATGTGAGAATGCGAATGGGTGACTCAGGGTCAACTGCCTGCTTTATGCAGATGACGCGATATTAATAGCAGAATCACCATCCGAACTGCAAATAGCTACAGCAATGAAAGATAATTGTATGAAGAAAAATTTTCAACTGAATGCGAAGAAAACCAAGCTAATAAATAATATTTGAAACAGAGACAACCAGAACGAACACTAGGATTACTGTTGATGTACAAAGACATACAAAGTCATCCACTTGCTGCAACAGTGTTGGAGCAAGTGGATGAGTTTGTGTATTTTGGAAGCGCTTTTTGCAGCGATGGAAGGTACACCGCTGATGTGGAGAGACGAGTGAGTGCAGTGAATGGCGTCAATGGAGCGTTGGGTAAACTTCTAGGCAGCCGAAATCTCAGCCAGAAGGCACAGCTCGCTGTACACAACGCGGTGCTAATCCCAACGCTAGCTTATGGAAGTGAAAATTGCGTATAGCAGAGCGAGAGCATAAAAATTGAATAAATGCGGTCCGGATGCGAGCTCTGCGCAAAATTTGTGGCATAACGCATACTGACCGCGTTCGTTATGATGACGTAAGAAAGAGAGTTGATCTGAAAGAGAGTGTTGCTGTTAAGATAAGAAAAGGCATGCTGCGTTAGTTCGGACATCTAGAAAGAATGCAGGATGAAAGAATGACGAAACATATATGAAATGCGAAAGTGGAAGGATGTAGGAGCCGAGAAAGACTAAGACTAACCTTCTATGACCAAATTGGTCGTGTTTTATCAGAAGGTGATGTCAGGAGTCCTAAGAAGCAGCGAGCGTGCATGAAAAGAGCTATGAATGTTAGAGAAGCGAGTGAAGTGTGTAATGACCGCGTCTTATGGCGCTCGGTTCTCTCTGCCTACCCCGCAAGGGACCTGTTCAAGAGCTCGGTGGCTCAGTCGTGAATGACGCGACTTTGACACCAACGCTCGTGGGTTCGCTTCCCACACAAGGCAAACATTTGTGTGTATGAACATGTCTCTTTGTCTTGGTCTGGATATTTTAAGAGAGGTAGGGCGCATCAAGGCGGCTCGTCTGGGGAAGTACCTCCACCTCACAGAAAACCGCAGCCAAATAACAACTCCCTAGAGGGTTGTTGTGCTCATGCGTTTGAGTGAGGTCACCAGTAAGCTTCCAAGGAGTTGCTATGTAAGCTGCAGAGGAGGCATCGCGCGAGTGATACTTAATATATCTCAAGCGTTAATAGGCTACGGTACTCGCTTTGCATCAGGTGGGGCGTATGCTTGTATGCCTCCCGACGTAGTAAAAAAAAACCTGGCGTGAAGATATACATACATACAATTAAATCTAAATGTAAACTAAATAGACAATGTAATGCGTACCAATACATATTTCCGCATAGTAACCGTTTACCTGCACTTAAGTACTAGGAAATCGACTACTTAGCCTGTTGTAATGATTGAGGTATCAATCTATTTGTTATTATGATTCAAATCCAATAACTATAATTATTTTTTGTTGTTGTGGGATATTTTTCTTTTCTAACGTTCAGTGTGATATCAGATATATTGAGATATATTGAGAGAGGTGAAAAATGAATATACGAGTATATGCATATACTTAGTACAATATTTAAAAACACCAAGCGACAGAAAACCTTTTTTACTACTATGTTTGGTGGGAAAACAATACGTCCCCCTGATGTGAAGCGGTTAGCGTAGCCTTGCAATACCGTACCGTAGCTTATCACTTGCAATCCAAGGGTCACTGTTTACGCGTTGTCATCCTTCTGCCACCGGAACAACTCCGCATGCATGTAAATTACCCACAGTTTACATGCATGAATGAAATAACCTATGGAGGCCCAATGACACGATTTTGAGCAGTAAATAAAACGAAGTGTTTTAGCGCCTCAATATCTCAGTGATTCGAGCCTGCTGACCAATGGGATAGTATTTTAACCAATAAGCCTATAAGTGCCACGATGTTGATCCGCGAACTAGCCAATAAGAACTGTGCGTTTTACATCCGACCCGTAGCGGTAAATTGAGTTAGTACGTAAAATTAGTGTCATCGGTTCTCCATACGTTATTTTCTTTTTCCTTGCAACCGACAAGTGATGGAGCTGTGAAGCTTGCTGTCGCGCGTGGCTGGACTGATGCAGTATGGGGAGGGAAGTTTGGCAATAGGTATAAATGTTTCACCGGCGGCGTTTAGATATAAAATAAAAGATGATGAATGAAGTGTGGACTGAAAGGGAGTATTGTGTATGAATGTGTTGTAATATTTAATTGGCTAATAACTAAATGGCATTAAAATAGCCTTGCCCATGGCAGGGGTGCAAGATGATTAAAAAAACCGACTAGTGAATAAAGCTATTGACCACCAAAAAGTGTAAAATAAAAATGGAAGCGTTCATAGACGCTCGCAACATAGATGTGTTTTTCTTCTGAAGAAGTTTTCACTTCCGACGTGCAGTCCTACGACTGACAGCCTTTCTTTCCACCTTGACATCACAGACACAGCGCGCTCTGGAAAGCTTGGTTTGAAAATAATCTCATGTATATTGTATATTCCGTTATTGTACATCGTGATTTTTTTTGTAAACTGTGTATAGCTTTTAAGCAGTAAAGCTTTAAATAAATAAACTATTAATTATTTCTCTTCCTAGCGTTGTTCCGTTTACTAATCCATTACTATTGGCTGGGTTCGCTATCTAAGCGTAAGGATTTGGCGACGGGACTGAGTTATGACCTTATGACTTATATAACTTATTTCTATATCTAAATACACTATAAATTACTGTACACTATTAATAATATTTCACGTGTGTGGTCTGTGCAAAGGGTAGATGCTGTGAACGTTTGGCAGGGATCCTGCCGCTAAACCATTCTCCTAGCATAACCAAAACCATTTCGCACTAATGCCATTCTCACTGAAAAGCATGGCAAGAAAAGCAGGGCAAAGGCAGTGTATTAATACTAAAAGTGTAATATTAATATTAGAGGTTAAATGTATGAAATTGCCGATTTGTACTGAAAAATTATATCTCATTTTTTTCTATGATGTAACATATTTATTTAATCAAAATATTTACCCTCATTACGTACACATTGCTGCCATCTAATCAAAAGTTTGTTTATGCCTTTGCGATAGAACTCTGGGGATCTAGATTCGACAAACAGTGTGAAAGCATTTTGTACTGCCTCTTGGGAAGAAAATTTTTTACCAAGAAAATAATGGTAGTCAGTTGGAGCAAGGTCTGGCGAGTACGGAGGATGACGTATGGTTTCTAACTGCAGCTTCTGTAGAGTTCCAACGGTTTTTCGTGCAGTGTGAGGTTTTGCCTTATGATGGCGCAATCGATCTTCACCATTGAAGATCGATTCACGAGTCGGGGCTGTTTCACTGCCAGTTTCGCCATCATTGTTCAAAGTTCGGTACAGTAAACATCTGATGTTATTGCTAGACCAGACCTGAGAAAGCTATAGTGAATAATGTCATGAAGGGACCACCAAAATGTTACCATTACCTTTTTATTGGTAAGCTTTGCTTTAGGGCACTGTTGCGGCGTTTGACCTAGGGGTCAGCCATTGCATTTTTCACTTGCGGTTATCGTAAAGAATTCACTTTTTGTCACATGTCACAATTCGATCCAATATTCCTTCATTTCTGTGCCGATTCAACAAGGCAACACAAATTCAACAGTCTAATCATGAGTCACCCATTTTTCATATTTTTTATATTATTGATTTGATGCAAATGCGTCAATATTGTAGGTAAGGTAACGTTAAACCATGCCGATAATTCCAGTGTAGTTTGGCTCGGATCAGTTTAAACCAAAAACGCACGGTGCGTTCATTAGCAGTCTCCTCTCCAAACGCAGCATAGTTATTGCGAACCGTTTCTACCGCGTTAGTTCCGCGTCGGAACTCGTATTCAAAAATTATATTTTTATTCAGTATTTTTGATTTTGTTGTATCCATCTTTCCCGTCTAAGCTAAATAAAAAAAAACAAATGACATTCGAAAATCAAGTGTTGCAAATATTTTAATAGAAAACCTCTTAGGTATCATGTGAAAAAAGTTTCACTCGAAAATCTCACACCATGAAGGTTTAATGTCAATTCAAAGTATTTATTACCATAAAACGGCAATTTAGCACTTTAACCCCTATTATTAATCAATATTACAGATATCAGTAACATTTGCACCACTGACGTTACAAGCGATACATGATTGAAGCATGAAGGCACCCTGTACTCACAAATCGTTGTGTTTTAGCACCTAAATATCTCACCGATTCGACCCTACTGACCAATGGGAGAATATTTTAACCAATAAGCCGATAAGTAACGCGATGTCGATCCGCCTACTAGCCAAAAAGATGTGCGCGTTCTACTTTACCCCCTGATCCGTAACGGTGAATTGAGTTACTACGTAATATCGGTCCCATCAGCTCTCCATAGGTTTTCTTCATGATAATGGTGCATATAGTACGAGGGGAGGTGAAGACGATTTAGGTTGGATATTTTGATGCTGAAACTGTAACCCAGATTTATGTTAAAGGCGAAACTCATAGCTCAAGCTAAGCCGACAGAGATCCTGGAGCTCTATTGATTAGACAGAAGAAGATAATCACTTATCTAAGCCGAAGAGCGATATGCAATAAAAAAGTCGATTGAATCTTCTTCACCGGAGACGGTTGGCTCCCAGTAGTAGCTAGCTTGTGCTGAAAGACGCTCATCTTAACGCCAAGTCCCTTGCGGGGCAGGCAGAGAGTATTAGCGGCTAGGACGCGGTGTGTAAGAAACTAAGAACACACACATCATGCTCACTTTAAAAAAAAAAACAAAATAGTAATAAACAACTATGATTAATATATCACATTGGAACCTGTTCTGATAGCCTGCCCTTGATATTTTAATTGGTGTATATTTTGCTAGCGAATAAATCATGACACAGCTGTTTTCTATTGCGTTGGTACCTGTGGTCAGAGTGCCCTTTCATTAATTGTTTTCGCTATGCGTAGTTCGAGAGCTGCCTACACCATTTCAGTGACTGTTATTCATGGTCTTAAATATGATTGTTAGTGGTGCCCCAAACCCTTGTCACTTTCTGAAACGCTTGCTATAGTACGAAAGGAGCATCTAGATCTACATTATTCGGTAATAGATTTACTCCCTATGAAATTTCATTCTTGGAAATTGTCGCAAGCATGCCTGATTGAGCACTTCATGTTTTCGGAGATACCTGCAGGTTTATAACTTTACTCACCATGCTGAGGGTCTCAGTAATTATAAATAGCGCGCGCTTTAGGGGGGTAATTACGCAGCATTTTCGAACGATCGACATTTTTTTTAACTAGTAGAGAACCACAACCATAGCTCTGGACAAATATTCTGGTTACGTCTACGCACATTAGGTAATATTTTACACGTTGTTTGTAAGATTCATGACAGTAACTCAATAGAAACTATTGAAATTAGCTTTCTGAGATATTACTGCATTATTATAAGCTCCGTCGTTATATCAGTTCGGTGGTACAATATCACTATCATCTAAAGCACACTCAATCAAGTGTCACGATGTTAGGAGTGGTTGGAATTCTTGTCCTTAGCTAGGTATCATTAGGTAGGTACATGGTTTTATTCTGGTCGCCATACCTGCTAAAAGCATCCTCAAAGCTGCATATACGAGTATGACGAGGCATACTCATCATTTGTCATTTAAGACTGACAAGCAGTTTAAAGAAAATATTTTGCTAATTGATTGATTGAATGCTTTAGCATCATTATTTACTTTATTATACGATTATGCAAATATAGTAAACAATAAAACAATTGTCAAACTGATTTAACTGATCTTTTCAGGAACACCGTTCCTTTATGAAATCTATATGTTTTTTCTGTATGTGTGTCTGTGTGTGCGTTTGTCTGTCGCTTTTTTTCGAATATTCGAGTTTTGACTTCAGATTCGGATTCAGCATAAAAAAGTAGAATATAATATAATATAATAGAACAGGAACACCGTTCCTATCTCTTAAGAAACATGGTCAAAATAGCCGACAAAAAATAAAAATGAATTGTTATATAATTGACGAGCTAGGTGTTCCTCTGGCAATGCAAGCTTGCGCATTCTCAACTGGTTTATTTCTATTTCAGAAATGAATTTTCAAATAAAAATTCATTTCCAGATATCTTTCTGAGAAATAAAAATGATCAGTTAACTGAAACTCTTAAACCGCGATAGTAGAGCTAGATTAGTTTAATGATGGTGGAGGATTGAACGGTTCTTATACAGTACGTGATAAGAGGTAAAATCGCGTTTCAAGCACATAAACCAATAAATCATAATAGATTAATAGGTTATTTCCGTACATCACTATTAACTACCACAATAGATTATTTCCTTCATGGTTAAGCGTGATCTATTAAAAATCTAGGCTAATTCTACTATAAAACCGCAATAGCGCTGCAGTGCAGGAGATTTTAATACGCTGTTCCCTGCACTTCACCACATCAGCAGTGTACCTTCTCTCCCTGTTATAAGAGTTTCTAAGATATACAATCTTATCTACTTGTTTCAATATTACATCATCAACCTCAATCCTAGTGTTTTGCAGACTGCAGCTGCAATGTAGATGTATTCTGTTAAATTACTGTTACATTTGTATTGCGTATATACTGTTACATTTTGGGAGCTGTTTGTGGATTTTTTTCCTATTTATAATATTCAGTTATGTCTAAAGGAGTAGTTGTCTAGAATATGCTAACATGACAGGATACTTACACTTGCAGTGCCGTTGCAGTTCAAGAGATTTTATTACAATACGTGTATATGCATGTACTATTGCATATACTATATGCATGCACTACTCCTGCTCGACTCAATTCATAAACGTAAACGTGGAGGTGCAGTTTTTTAGTAGAAGTGCTCTGCTCTTAGCTGTATCGTCAACTTTGAAAAGCAATAGTGATTTACTTAGTGGTTTACGATTCCTGACTGACGCTCTAGCCATTAATTTGCTCCAGTCTTTTATTTCGGGCATTCTCGTGAGAGTAATTTATGAGCTTCTTCTATAAAATTAATAAATAAAATCATAAAACACGGTCCAGCAATTCCTAAGAAACATATCTTTGTAAATATATGTATGTGCTTACGAATTATATAACTATATACTCAAATTAATAAAAAATAAATTCTAATATTCTGCATAAAACTATGTCAGGGAATTATCTACATG
Organism: Pyralis farinalis; assembly: GCA_947507595.1. Lineage (NCBI taxonomy): Eukaryota > Metazoa > Arthropoda > Insecta > Lepidoptera > Pyralidae > Pyralis > Pyralis farinalis. The sequence goes on along the minus strand of OX382259.1, from coordinate 6,096,521 downwards.
GAATATAAAAAAATACTTTTTAACATGTATGTTATACTTATATTTGAATCATATACATATAGTATGTACAATGCTATGGCGACAAATAATTCTATTTTATCACATTAGGCTTTTGGAATTTTCTTTGTGTACAGCAACTCGCATCTTATCTTTTGGTTTAGCGACTGAAAAAAGAAATATATTATACATAAATATACAGTCGTTTAGAGCATATGGTTAAGGAATCATGTGTGATAAATATGATTTTCATATAGTGATTTTTCTTCTGTGATTCTTGACATCAATAATAATATATTTTACGTTGAGTTTAGATGACAACATCCCCACAGACAATATCAAGGTTTAAAAGTTCGTTATTATTTGTAAAAAGTGATAGGAAAATAATGAGGTGGGATGTTATATTGCCAATATTTCTTGTAACATTGTAGTGTTAGCAAGAAAGCTGTCTCTCTGTCTTCTAAATTGCAATTTTTTCAAGTACTCTAAGATTCACTAGAAAATAGAAATTCAGAGACTGGCTTATCTATTTAAGGGATTCACAATACCTTTACGCTTTCTGTACATTAGTTTTTACTGTTTAAAGAACTGTTTAATAAACAAAACTAAGAAAACTTAATTATTTAATGCATAGAATTCAATAATAAGCAGCAAAACCTTACCCATATCCGCCCTTGCTGCCCCCGTATCCTCCAGCGCCCGCGCTGGCACTGGCGCTGGCTTTAGCACTTGAACCGCTGAATCCGCCACCATGGCTTCCACCGCCATGACCACCGCCGCCAAGTCCACCGCCGCCATGGCCGCCGTGGCCGCCTCCGCCGAGACCGCCTCCACCGAGACCGCCGCCTCCGCCGTGTCCGCCACCGCCACCGCCGCCAAGGCCTCCGCCTCCGCCATGTCCACCGCCGAGGCCGCCTCCGCCGCCATGTCCACCGCCGAGGCCGCCTCCGCCGCCATGTCCACCGCCGAGGCCGCCACCGCCGCCTTGTCCACCGCCGAGGCCGCCACCGCCGCCATGTCCACCGCCGAGGCCGCCACCGCCGCCATGTCCACCGCCGAGGCCGCCACCGCCGCCTTGTCCACCGCCGAGGCCGCCACCGCCGAGACTTCCGCCGCCGTGTCCACCGTGCCCGCCGCCGCTTAATCCGCCGCTGCCACCTCCAAATCCTCCACCACCGCCACCGCCGCCTCCACCGCCATATCCTCCGCCACCTACACTTCCTCCTCCGTAACCTGAAAGTTGTTAAAAAATAAATTATGATATAAAATTAAAAGAGCTGATTTCAGATCGCACACATAAAATACTCGTAATAAGCGAATTAGCTTATGAGGGCAGTTTTTTTATACAACGTCGAGACATATATGAGCATATAGCCTACCTGATGTAAAGTGGTTACCTTAATCTATGAATACAGGCTTGTAATACAGGAAGTATAACTCGCGCGTTGCCACTCATACTGCTAACATAGCAACTCCTTAGGAGCTTAATAGTAATTTCACTCACACGCACAATACAACAATTGTGTTTGAGGGTGGCTGCAGCATTTTGTGAGGTAGAGGTGAACAGCCGGGCTGCCTTGATGCACCCTACCTCTCTTGAAAATATCCAAACCAAGACAAACAGACAGGTTCATGCACACATGTTTGTCCTGTGTGGGAATCGAAACCCAAGATCCCATTGGTTTTAAAGTAGTATTGTTAGTTATTATTAGGACTTCTAGACAGGACTTCTTCAACAAACATTTTTCAGACCGTTTTTTTCCGGTCCGCCTATGAATGCTTACAATACAGGGAGTAACGAGCAATACACGACAATAAAACAAAACAACCCTCCAAGGACTTGGAGAGTAATTTTATACCCCTTATGGCAATTCTTGGTATCATATAGAACGTGCGTGAACTTTTAGTTTTACCAACGAATATACCTATTTTATTATGCCATTCCAAAATATGCTAAGTACGTTTAAAATTTATAGCAACTCATAAACATAAGGATTATTAAGAGCCCATTTTTATCCATACAGTATCCTGCTCACATTCCACGGGCTCGTGTTTGCCCACACAATAGAAACTACATCAGCTGCCATTGTCCTGTGCTATCTTTGTAGACTCCATTGCCTGAATATCAGATGGAATACAACGTTTACACTATCACGTTATTCCAGAGGTTTCAAATTGATATTTCCAAAAATACCTAGTGCCTTCTCTATCCCTATGATATCCTAGTAGGGAGAAAATAGTTTTTCAATTTGTTTTAGTCAAAGACTATACATAGACCCGATACTTGTAAACAAACAATCAAACTATCAAATTCGTTGCAAAATCTTTTTCTTAGCGTTATCCCGTTTCCTAATCCATTAGGATTGGCGGCGTCCGCTACCTAAGCCTAAAGAATTTGGCGAAGATACTTTTTACATGGAGCGACTGCCGTCAGATTGCTGCAACGCAGAAAGAAAATCAGACCTTTCTTAGGGTTTCCTCATGATCCTTCACCGCTAATATGTACACAAATCTGAAAACACGAAGTTAGAGGTACATGCCAGGATTCGAACCGGCGACCAGTTCTCCGATAGGTTCTTTATCCACTGGGCTATCACTGCCGTTAAACAAATATCACATTCGAAGTAAAATATAAAATTAATAATTGTATTATTGGTAATAATTATGAAATGTATACCTGGTGCAGCATGTGTATAAGCAAGGAGCCCTAAGGCCACTGCGGCCACCACGAGCCGCGCCATCTTGTCAGACTGTGCTGCAGGATCCCCGACACCACCTTATATACACCTCTACACCTGGTTTGCTTATGTCATGACTGCCAATGTTTATCATCCTCTCCGGTCGCGGTTTTTGCTTCCTTCGCTGTTTTTTTTGCAACCATTTTTGTTGCTATCGAACGATCGTACGTTACGATTGCGATAGGATTGCCACCTTTTTTTTAATACAGAATTTAATATACTATATGTATAATGTTTTGCGTACTACTATTACGTGCCTTTATGTGTGTATGGAAGAAACAATTCAACATCCTCTAGTATAATATTGACGGGTAAACATTAACCGCCTACTAAAGTTTATTACGCTTAGAAGGAATTAAAATGGGATAAGATTTTATTTAAAACACCCAATAATCGTATGTTTTATTTGTTATTTTTACAATATCATTACTATGTGCCTTTTTCGGTAGGTACATCCATAAATAGGTGAAGCTAAAATTGATAAAAATAATAATTTACTTTTGATGCAATGTATTAATAATTTCAATCGGGAGTCATGTATACGTCGCATATACACATTATTGTAAATTATATTGATAATATTAAGCTTATTTATTTACATTGAACTTTTTATTATTTGAAATGGGATATTCTAGGATAATATATGTATTAGAAGAAAATTAAAAGGTATGATTTATCTATCTATCTATAACTTCACGCCAAATCCCTTGCGGGGTAGGCAGAGAGAACCGAGCGCCACATAAAAGTATGATATTGACGGTTAATATTATTAATACCTACTTTAGACCTGTTTTTATAAAAAATAACTGCTAAACAGTTGTGTATGTTTCGTAGACCTTAAAATTTATTTTAAAAATCTAAAGAAAGGGTTATATTTTACCAGTTTATCTATGCATAAATAATAATAAGTTTTTCACGTTAGCGTTTAAACTGTTCAACAGATTTAATGGTATCAAAGGCTATATTTTTGGTAATATAACCTACCTATATGGTGGCTGTGACATTAACAAGGGGAACATAGAATTGCGGCATTGTTTTGTGACATATTATTTTAAACGTACATTAACGAAAGATGGAATGAAACGTAAAAACAGAAAACTGTATTAACGGTGCATTATACTCTGTCTTGGGAAGCAATAACATATCCAGTAAATCTCGTTTTTCTGTCTAATCCAACGAATGAAATGTCGGTCTGGCATAACCTTTTCACGAGCTCGGTGGCGCAGTCGTGAATGACGCGATTTTGACACCAACGCTCGTGTGTTCGATTCCCACACAAGACAAACAGTTGTGTGCATGAACATGTCTGTTTGTCTTGTCTATGATGTTTTAAGAGAGGTAGGGCGCATCAAAGCAGCCCTTCTGGCGAAGTACCTCCACCTCAAAGAAAACCGCAGCCAAATACAACTAGAGGGTTGTTGTGTTCCTGCGTTGAGTGAGGTCACCAGGAATCTCCTAAGGCAGTGGTTCTCAAAGTTGTCTGCGCTACGACTCATCTAATACAAGTTCCCAAACTCGGGACCCATCTATAGGAAATTTAACCGTTACCAATATACCTAAATAAAGGACTTTTCAAATAACAAACAAAGTTTAAGTTTTTTTAAGCGCCGCGCCGCCCGCGTTTACAGTCTGTCCGGGCGGCTGACAGTCGCCCGCTGCCCAGCAGCGGTTGGATCGGTAGGGTGGTGTGCCGTTCTGCAGGCAGGGCCCACTTAATGTTCGCTCGCGACCCACCACTGGGTCGCGACCCATAGTTTGAGAAACCCTGTCCTAAGGAGTTGGTGAGTTAGATGTATGCATGGGCCGCCTTACACGCGCCAAATATCCAAAGAGGGCAAATTGAAAGCATATGTAAATGACAAGCATTCATGAAGAAATTAATAATGTTCAAGAAGCAAAAGAGATTTAGATCGATGCCCTAGCATTCAAGATAGCATTCAATAGTCTCTGCCTAGCCCAATGGGAGACGGCATGTATTGTATGTAATTTTATTCATTTTGGCATGTTATCACAACAATACATACATAACCAAGATATTATTATCTTCCCATATTCATCTCACCCATTTTCTGTTCACTGCTGAACAAATGCCTCCTTTGTGGATTTGCATAATGCACAATTGCTCAGCAAAAAGATAAAAATGTTTGTTAAAAAAGCAAAATATGACTACAAAACAAAATCGGAATCTAATATTTTTCATTTTTTCAAAAAAGTATGGAATTTCAGTGAAAACTTTTCAAATCCGCTTCTAATGTGGTGTTAGGAGGCAATGGGAATATGTCGACTGATATACTTTTCTTCATATCCCTCCGGTTCATGAGCTCGACACCAGCATGCTAAATTGGCGGGGGTAAAAGAACGCGATTAGCTAAAAACTTGTTTAGTGTTTAGTGCCATCATAGCCATTTATTTATCAATTTTAGTCTATTACATCCATTTTCGGATCTGTAGAATGTGCATTGTTATAAATATCTTTATTATAAAAACAAGAGTTCTGAATCAATGTAATTGTTCCAATAGCTAAATTTATATATACTCGTAGGTACTTACTTACTTACATGTAGTTAACTACGTATAAGTGGTGCTAGATATATTTTATTGGAAGTATACGGAAATGTTTATCATAACATCATGTCTGCCTTATACTTCTAACGAATGATGTAATTTATTGATTTAGCTACATAATACCAATGCACATTGCACGCATGGAATATTTTTCAATTACGTGCTTTTTAAAGACAATTTAAAAATGTCCGTCGCGTCTGATATGTAAATGTGGCTTAGCAGCAGCCCTATGGTTTAATGCCAGACTCATGGCGTAAACTGGTTCGTGATCACGTGACATGGAATCCCATCTAGTGCGAGGTTGAAAACTATAACGATTGATTATATTCCCATTGTGGGGAAGGTTATGTATTTGACACAAAAATCCAAATTCAATTTTTTGTTTACACGATGATGTTTTACGGCTTCATCATTTTTGAGAGGGTGGGTGTGGTGTAAGTGTGGATCTATTTCAGTGGATGCGTAAACAAAATTTGCAGTTTGCACTTTTTCCATCCGAACTGTTGAAGGTATTTGGTCTGTTTTTTTGTAGATGGTTAATCAGATCAGCATTCAACTAATTAAATAAATATGACACAATAATAATGACAAGTCTTTCGAATTGAAGGTATGGAAGGAAGGAAAAAATGTTTTAAATTTAAGTAAGTGTTAAATTTAAATCCAATTCAAATCTCTTAGCGAATTGTGAATCCCTTTGTGTTTATTTCTTGGGCTTATAATTCGGACCATATTTCGAAATTAAGAGCAATTTTTTCGGTTATTTGTTGTATCTGAGGTCCTACGAGCCCAACTTTATTTTACTCTGATGGGATTTTTGTATTATATGTTCATCTTAGCCGGCAGGTGTCCGATAGGCCTATCTTGGCTTTATGTAGTATTAATGGATCCCGCGTGGATTTAAATTTCACAGCCGCATTCCGTCCCATAAAAAGTTTCATAATAAAGTAAAACTAGGGTCATAAAATGGACTAGTAGGACTAGACGCGAGTCCGGATGACAATTTTTATATTACCATCATATCTGAAATCATATCGTATGGACAGTATGGCACAATAAGAGTGCTATTAAATAGAACTTTTTAAATAAAAATGGGTGCGTGTACTTATGTACGCGCTTGAGAAGTTATTTTTCTCTGGCATCATTAAATAAATATTTAACATTAATAACTTAATAATATTTAGTATTAATTATATTAAATAATAATATTATAATTTTAACTATAGCGCCATCTACCGATGTTCAGTATCGAGGTCACCTGGAGGAGAAGGTCAAGCTGGCGTCCAAGAAACTCGGTGTGCTCAACAGAGCTAAACAGTACTTCAGCGCTGGGCAAAGACTTATCTTATATAAGTCCCAAGTCAGACCGCATATGGAGTACTGTAGCCACCTTTGGGCGGGAGCACCCGGATACCAGCTAGGACCTTGTTAATCGGTGCAGAGACGAGCTGTGAGAATCGTTGACGATCCTGAACTCACACACGCCATTGAGCGCTTGAATTTAAGGAGAGATTTTGCCTCCCTTTGCGTGTTCTACCGGTTGTATAATGGGTTGTGTTCTGAGGAGTTGTTCGACAACATGCCAACAGCCTCGTTTTACAATCGCACAGCTCGCCGACGGCTGGGAGTTCATCCTCATACACTGGAACCGCAATGGTCGCGCACTGTGCGGTTCACAAGAAGTTTTATACCGAGAACTATTAAGTTGTGGAATGAGCTCCCTGCGGAGGTTTTCCCAAGGGACTACAGTATGGGGTTCTTCAAGAAAGGCGTGAAGAGGTTCTTACAGGGTCGGCAACGCAAGAGTTGCAAATGCCCATAGGCTACGGTAACTGCTTACCATCAGGCAGACCGTACGCTTGTTTACCACCTTAGTGGTATAAAAAAAAACCGGTAATACCGTGAAACATTTAGCAGCTTCAACCTGTACTTTTGTGTTCGAGTGTCACGCATTCACTCTCGCTCTGTTTCTTTTTATTACCCCTCCATGGTAGCGTTAAACGTTTAACGTAACCTTTTTGCAAGTCGCATTAGAAGTATAACTTCAAAAAAGCGGAACCGACAGCTTTAAAATCGACGCCAGGACATGTGTGTGTAAAGACGTCGATTTTCATGAATTTATACGTAAGAGAGTCTCTGAGAGCACGTAATCTAATACAATCAAATTATTTTTTTTATTACAAAGCGTTACCTAGCCCCAAAGTAAGCAAAGCTTGTATTATTGGTACTAGACAACTGATAAACATACGTAAACATATATATTTTTTGGAATTACAATTACACTTATGATACATAGAAAATAACCAGACCGCGACAAACATGTGTTGACCTGTGTGTTTCCTAAGTATCAAATCAGATTTATAAATTTCATATAGAGTTTATATAGGTTCTACTTCCTTATTTAAGAAGCTTTATTTCATAACCGTATAGATTATCAGTACATCTTCGTCGTATCTACATCTCATCTCCACTAAAAAGAATCATGAAAATTGATTTATAGTTGATATATTATATCACTGAATATCCATACCACCATATCACTGAAACTCATAATTATAATATAATAGTAAATTATTGCAAGTGTTTGTATTTTATAAGTCGTAGAGCAATTAACTACACACATCAAAAGTGTCTAGGGATCAACATATATTTTTGCAATAACTTTTCTCCTGATTGATATTAATTAAAATTTTCTTTAAGGATTCATCAAATAAAGTGTTTTCGTTTGTCTACAGTAACGATAAACCAAGTCACCTTCGCATTAATAAAGAAATTTGCCATTTTCATAATAAAGGGATTTTTGACATTTGAACCACTAACATTAAAGTTCGAAAAAAAGACTGAAATAACAGTTTTCTTTAAAATTTTATTGGGTAACTTAAACAATTAATAATCCGTGTTTCTACCGTGAACACTAACAACACAAGAACATCGGTTTGGCATACTCAAAATGAGTTCATCCAAATCACGCTGTGGAAGGCGTCCAGGGGTTCTCCAGTGTCGTATACGTCTTGTATCCGGTCTCATACCAAAACGAGACTCATCAGAAAAGCACACGAAACGCCATTGTTCTTCTGCCCAATTTCTGTGTTCAAGAGCCCATTGATATCGAATCCTACGATTGTGCATTGCTATAGGTGGTACCCTTAGCGGTCTTCGGGAATGAAGGTTCACTTCATGCAAGCGGTTTCTGACTGTTTGGTCGCTAATTAAGTTCCCTGAAGAGTGATGAAGCGTCACGGCTAACATCATGGCGGTTATTGTTGGAGCTCTTCGAGTTGTGATTTGAATGTATCGGTCTTGTCTCCGTGTGGTGCAGCGATACCGTCCTCCATGGCGCTCAGCCACGGTACCAGTGCTTCGGTAACGTGTCCAAAGTCGACTGATAACACTCTGACTTGTATTCAGAGCTAAAGCCACAGTACGTTGCCGGGAACCAGCTTCTATCATCGTTAGTGTTCGCGGTGGAAACACGGATTATTAATTGTTTAAGTTACCCAATAAAATTTTAAAGAAAACTGTTATTTCAGTCTTTTTTTCGAACTTTAATGTTAGTGGTTCAAATGTCAAAAATCCCTTTATTATGAAAATGGCAAATTTCTTTATTAATGCAAAGGTGACTTGGTTTATCGTTACTGTAGACAAACGAAAACACTTTATTTGATGAATCCTTAAAGAAAATTTTAATTAATATCAATCAGGAGAAAAGTTATTGCAAAAATATATGTTGATCCCTAGACACTTTTGATGTGTGTAGTTTGTTACATTTTTGTTCACTTCAACTAAACAAAAACATAGAATATGTGCAAAGATGCAAACTATTTATTTTTACATTTTAATGCATAATATTTGAATCACATGATTTAAAAAATTTAGTCAATACACACAATACACAATTGGAACATACAATAAACAACTTTCCATACACATGTACACACCTAAACAAGGCCACAAATACGTGTAATATCTACAACGGAAAGAGGAAATCAGTAGCGGACAGAGATGGAATGGCCGCCATTTAGGCAACTAATTTGTATTTCTTCTCTTTTGTGTAGTATCTCGAAGGAGCGTTTCTTATTGGAGGAGGAATATTATTCCAACACATAGTCGCCTGGTAGCGGAAACTGCCATTAAAGTTCGCAGTCCTATGAAAGTGTGTTTTTAACGGAAAACGAGCTGAACCGCGAATACTTGGCCCATAGTGTTTATGGAATGTCGAAAAACTTAGTTTGGTATAAGAATATGCGGGGCTTTTAAAATATATTAGATTGAACATAACTACCGCAAGATGCAACTGCCTACGCGACTCCACACTGAGCATGGAAGCTTTATTAATATACGGAGTTACATGACTTCGAAGCAAAAGCGACAGCAGGAATTTTGTTACTGTATCAATCTCTGACTCTTCTGCAACGAACGAGGCCCATGAACTAGGTCACCAATTACGGTGACATAGTTTATGGGCCTCGTTCATCTTGACAGAACTAGTGATTCACGAGTCTTGCCTTATGAAGGACCTTCAAACGATAAAAGCAAGTTCTGCGCAAAACCCAGGGAATCAGTGCCAATACCTAAATTTTTTGCTTAGTTAACACGCTCAACATCATACCTAAAACTTTAACGACAGGTTTTCCACTCAAAATCCTCTCGATTTGCCTCATAGTGACCATGACCATGAACTTTTTTTTTTATACTACTTCAGGAGGCATACAAGCATACGGCTCAGCTGATGTAAAGCGGGTACCGTAGCCTATTAACGCTGAGATATATTAAGTATCACTCGCGCGATGCCTCCTCTGCTGCTTACACAATAACTTGGGAGCTCACTGGTGACCTCACTCACACGTAGGAACACAACAATCCTCTAGGGAGTTGTTATTTGGCTGCGGTTTTCTGTGAGGTGAAGGTACTTCCCCAGACGGGCTGCTTTGATGCGCCCTACCTCTCTTAATTATATTAGGTCGGATTTTTTATGGAGTTGAGATGTTCCCGAGATATCTGTGAATATAAAGAGAAACTTAGGCGAAGTCTGTTAAATATGAGGTCCTCACTAAGTTCACGGATCATGACCTAGGACGCGGGATCGAAGCCAAAAGTGTTTATTTTTTTCTACAACGTCGAAAGGGAAACAAGCATACCTACGCCTACCTATGCCTAGAATATGAATGGTTGTAATGAAAGGAATGTCACTCGCCCGTTGCCACCACCGTTACTAACACAGCAACTCCTTAGTAGCTAGCTTACTGGTAACCTCACTCACTAAGCTCACCAGTAAGCTCCTAAGAAGATGCTGTGTTAGCAGCAAAGGTGGCATCGCGCTAGTGATACTAATGTGTCGCAAGCGTTCATAGGCTACGGTAACCGTTTTACATAAGGCGGGCTGTGTGCTTGTATGCCCCCCGACGTTGTATAAAGTTGCCGTTACGGGACGCCCGGCAGACTTGAAAGATCTTAGTGAATATTCAAATTTTTAATAAATAAAAATCAATAAAACCAATAAAAAATATCGAATAAAATAATAAAAAGGATTGAGTTTTGTTAATAAAATCAATATATATTTTTCTTTTTACACTAATTTTAATAATAATTCCAAAATTTGTATATTCATAAATAGTAAAATAAAGTAAACATTTAATAGAGACTATTTTACAATGCAGGTGCGGATTTTACATTTTATTAATATTACTGATTCGTATTTTTTGAGCGTTTATAAAACAATAACAATAAAAGTTATTTTAAAGAAAAGTCAAAAACCATCGGATACATATAGTATTCTCACTTCATATAAATGACTCGTAAATATCACAAATTCACAACTCATTCAGAATTATAACTGAATTGTTGATAAATATATACTTTACTATATTTTTAGTTGTATGTTTATAAACCTGAAAATTGTTGAATTTCTGAACGGAAGTGATAATGGCGACTGATTTGGATTTGAGTAATACAAATGTCGACAATTTCCTTTTTTATGTGATAATGTTTTCTACGATATAAAAACCGCTTCAGTTGTGTTCTCATTTGTAATAAATCATTTAAGAATTTTACGTAGATACTATTTCGTAGATCAGGAGTTCAAAACCCCCAAGCCAACTTCCGTCCCGACATACGGATTTTATTGCCAAGGCGCGCCAATAGATATTTCACATCAAAAATAACAGGAATATGGTAAACTCAGAGAGCTGTTATTTGACTGCGGTCTTCTAAGTGGAGATAATTCACTGATCGGAGTGCTTTGCCAGATCCTTTAGTTAATTACCAGTGCACCACGGGCAGGTAATGTTGGCTTTGACTCTAAGGATAGTGAGCAACGTACAGCTCAAATCTCAACTACTAGTCTTAGTCTCTATCAAATAGTTTCTTAGTTGTACCGTCTGGTTCTAGGAGCTTATGATCTTCGAACGAACGGACACCGAGTATAGATCACGTCTCGTTACGGAACTAATGCTCACATCGCAATGATGATATAAGAAAGAGAGTTGGTCTGAAAAAGAGTGTGGGTGTTAAGATAAGAAAAGACATACTTCGCTGGTTCGGACATGTAGATAGAATGCGGGATTCAATAATGACGAAATAAAATGCGAAAGTGGAAGGATGTAAGACCCCATGAAGATCATGACTCACCTACCATGACCATCGGGTTTTATCAGGTCAGGTAAGGTATCCAAGGACCGGCGAGCATGTATGAAAAGAGATATTAGTTAAATAAGCGAGTGAGGTGTGTAAGGACCGCGTCTTACGGCGCTCCGCTCTCTCTCTGCCCCGCAAGAAACCTGGCGTGAAGATATACAAACGCTATAAATTACAGCAACATGATATACAAACGCTATAAATTACAACAAATGTTTATTCTGTGTGAGAATCGAACCTACGAGCGTTAGTGTCAAAGTCATGTAACAGCGCGTTTCACCACTGCGCCACCGAGCTCGCCAGAAGATGGACACGACCGTAACAAACCATGACGACATCAGTTTTCTAGCGGGTGTAAAAATTAGCACTTGTTGACCGCGCAGCCCGCACACGTACTTCAGGGGGACTTCCCTTATCAGTTGTATCGAATTTGGCCGCGGAATAACTAATAATACTAATTTGGATGTTTTGTTAGCAGTTCATTGGAAACACTAATAATGCTGTAGCAGTGGTAATTTTTGTCAAGGGCGTCAGCTTACTTCTGTAATTCGCAGTCAATTCTTGTGTATGCCAGTTATAAGAAATGATTGCGAATTAAATTAAGTTTGCTTTAAATAATTTTGTGGCGCCCGGTGGCGTTGTTGCGTGTATCAGATAAATCGAATATGCAGGTTAAGCATAGTGAACCTCAGTCTGTTTATTGATGGGTTTAGTCGTCGTGCTTCGGTGTATTTTCTATGTATGATAAGTATGTATTTACAAAAAAAAATGTATTTACGTATGTTTATCAGTTGTCTAGTACCCATAACACAAGCTTCGCTTACTTTGGGGCTAGGTGGCGCTGTGTAATTTGTCCGACAATATTTATATTTATTATTTATTCGGTGTGCAGGGGAAGTTGTTAAGCCAAGTTAAGCGAAGTAGGGTGTCTCAAAGCTTGTCTGGACATTCCACTCCACATTCTAGAAGAGCATAGCAGAAATAGAGGTCTTTGTGTTCTTGCTAGTGAATTAGACATTTGGCTCCTAATGAAATGCTGCGTCAACAACAATTTGATATCAACAGTTACATCGAGGAGGCTGCAGTAGATTATATATCTACCTTTTGTTTTTTTAATCATTTTTTTACAACGCAACTTTAAGAGAGGATTATTTACCGCGTAACTTTAAGAGAGAGGCGCATCAAAGCAGCCCGTCCGGGGAAGTGCCTCCACCTTACAGAAAACCGCAGACAAATAACAACTAATCAACAACAACAATGGATTTTCTTCCTAAAATGAAGAGAGAGCCGGGCAACGCATTCCAGAGACGTGTAGTCTGCGACGTAAAGGTACACTTTTTGGGCATAGATTAATAATCTAAACTTTCGCTAAAGTATTTGCACTTTAACGAAAGTTATATAATACTTCAGTATGGACTCCGTTACTAATCTATGTTAGAACTGCCAACGACCTCCACAACGGCCATTACTCATCCCACTGTAGGAATACGGGTCTCCCATCAACAGAAGGGGATTAGAGAATACTCCACCACGCTGCTCAACTGATTAACGGAGAGCAGTATTGTCAAGCGGCCCGGATGCCAGTGACAAAGTTTAACGACAGTCTATAGCCAATAGTCAAGTCCAGATAAACCCATCCATATACAGGCTGCTGTAGGCGTAACATAACCTGCGTGTTCGATTAAAGTGTCATGTACAAGGACGCCATGAACAGTGATAGCCTAGTGGATAAAGAACCGGTCTTGTGACCAAGAGGTCCACGGTTCGAATCCTGGCATGTACCACTAAATTCGTTTTTTCGGATTTATGTATTTGTAATTGTTGTTGAAAAGATCATGAGGAAACCCGCACGTCCAAGAAATTATATTTACCTTACCTAAGAATGATCTGGTTTACCCACTGAGTTGTGGAGGTCTGACGGAAGTCACTCCTTGCAAAAATTTGTATCTTCGCCAAATCCTTAGGCTTAGGCAGCGGACCCCGCCAATCCTAATGGGTTAGCAAACGGGATAACACTATGAAGAAGAAGTACAAGGACGCCATCGCGCCTTCCTATGCCACTTTAGTGTCATCTATTTTTAGCTTCCACAACCACCATATCAACTCTTACTCACTTCTTCACAGCAGGCATACACCAGTATGCTCCTAAGGAGTTTCTGTGTTAACAGAAGAGGTGGCATCGCGCAAGTAATGCCTAATGTATTGCACGTGTTAATAGGCTACGGTAATCGCTTTACATCAGATGCGCCGTATGCTTCCCGACGTTCTATATTAAAAAAAGTGTATATGTTTTGTATGTAATTAAAAAACATTAATCCTTACATAACAATATAATTACTTATTTTAAATAAAAACTGTTTTGTATGTATTTCCATTGCCATCGCATTAATTTGCGTCTTGTGATTTTATCAATGCGAGTATTATATTCAGAATCTCATTAAGTACCTGTTGAGTATGACTCACACAACATATTGTTGATGTAGGTACGTGTGTCTGTGCGTTTTTCTTGCATTTATTACAATTACTAGCTGCAACCCGCGACTTCGACCGCTCATACTGCGTCATCCCGTGGGAACCGCTTTTTCTTACTTTCTTTCATTTCGCTAAGCTTTTAAGGGTAGCGTGGTTGTTGAATGACCTATAACGTTCCTCAAAAACTGGGCTATTAAATGCGAAAAGAATTTTTCAATCCCGACCGGTAGTTCATGAGATTAGCGCGATCAAACAAACAAACTCTACCGCTTTGTTATATTAGTATAGAATGCAATAGCTTCGTAATGTTCATGGCCAGTTTCATTGCAAACCCATGCAAGTCAGGGGTGGCTATACACGAGTGTTAATTTAAGCGAGTACAAGCAAGTGTTTAAAAAAAGGCGTAGGAACCTAGTTCATAGACTAGGTTTTTTTTTATACAACATCGGAAGTCACCATTGTTCCAACATCGATCGATATCGAGAATCTGATATGACTTTTTACCTAGTTCATTGGATCATGAGTTCGATAAAGAATCCTACTGTAATGGGCGTCAAAGAGAGCCATTGGCTAGAAATACTACTTTAGTGCCATTATACCCTTTTTTTTTATATACAATGTCGGGAGTCATACGGCTCACTTGGTATAATGCAGTGCCATAGCTTATGAACGTTTGCAATACATTAGGCATTACTTGCGCGATGCCACCTCTTCTGCTAACACAGAAACTATTTAGGAGCTTACTGGTGACCTCACTGACACACAGGAATATAACAATCCTCTATAGAGTTGTTATTTGGCTGCGGTTTTCTGTGAGGCGGTGGTACTTCCCCAAACGGGCTGTTTGATGCGCCTTTACTTCTTATAAAACCACCCAGAACAAGACAATCGAACCCACGAGCGTTGGTGTCAAAGTAATGTTACAGCGCGTTTCATCATTGCACTACCGACCTCGTCAAAACCCCTTCAATAGTTCTTTGTCAACTCGAAGTCGATGGTGGTGGACACCATCGACCTCATCTACTCTAATGGCTCCAGAAAGCTAACTAACAGAAAGGGTTGTAGGATGAATTCCCGAACGGGGCATACATCTGTGTGCGCGTGTCTGTTTGTCTTAGCCTGGATATTTCTTATATTTTATAAGCATGTATTTACAAAAACGCAATAACAAATCAAACTTATCTTTGTTTGGGACCCTAGACAGGGATGTATGATTTTCAAATGTCAATTTCAATCTGAGTTTTGATAGAGAACTTAATCATATTATTTTCACTTACCAAGAATTACAGGCATAATGCGAAGACTTGACGGCAATGAAATAGTTCTCGGAAATTACGCTCTTGAGTTTTGACATTTCCTACATGGATTTCCTACTTTTGTTATTTCTAAAAGTGAGCAGGTGTATATTTTAATTAAAGCAAAACTATTCTCCTACTGCTGTTTGTTTCCGGCCTCCTTTCGGCGCTAACCCATTGTTATGTGTTGTGACCTGTACAGCAATTCGTTGAAACTAAATTCTTCGACCATCATGCCAAATACGGTTTCATTATATTTTTACAGAAGCAATTTAATCCTTCCATACAGATAAAGCAGTGGTTACCAATCAGTGATCTAAGGACCACAAGTGATTCGCAAGTTATAATATCCGCAAAAGTTATAATGTTACATAATAGTTATTTAATTCGACCAAATAGATCGGGTGTTATCAGAAGATGGTGTCAGGAGCCCTAGCAGCTATCGAGTGTGCCTGAAAAGTGCTACAAATGTTAAAGAAGCGAGTGAGCTGTAGCCATGTGGCGTTCGGTTTTCTTTGCCTACCCGGCAAAGGACATGGCGTAAAGTTAAGATACTCGTAGATAGATTTTTTACTTCAATCATCTCTACACGTCTTGTTTATCCAAACAAGAAAGTTACGCTTTATTCGATAGTATTACTAAAAACTGGCGGCCATCACGAGAAAATATAAAACTAGTAAAAAATATGGAGCAAAATAATGTAATATAGTAGAGTTTTGTTAATAAAATCAATATATATTTTTCTATTTACACTAGTTTTAATAATAATTCCAAAATATGATTATTTTCATGATTTTATGATTATTTGATGTATTCTCTATGATTTTTTTTTGTTAGAAAGTATGGTGGATAGTGCAAAAGAAGCTTGTGGATGCGCAAAGAGACGTAAAACAGTGAAAGGAGATGCCTGGTGGGATGCGGAGGTTGAATCCTCCGTAGCAAGAAAGAGGAAAGCGTGGCTGGATTACGTATCATCTTTGCCTTTAAATGAAAATATGAGAGAAAAGAAGAAAGAAATGTACCGTCTATGCAAGAATGAAACCAAGGCTTTAGTGAAAGAGAAGCGTGAAAGACAAATTATGAATGAGGAAGAGAGGCTGACGAAAAACTTCGAGGCAAATACCAAACTCTTTTGGAGAGAGGTAAAGAAGTCTCGGAGTGGTTCGTCGGCATCCAGAATGGATAAGATAAAGTCTAAAGCTGGTGTCATTCTTGCGAACACTCAGGAAGTGTTAGAACGGTGGAGTGAATATTTTGAGGAAATGTATGAGTATACCTCGGACGCTGGCAATGAGAGTGAGTCGGATGCTTACTCCACGTTGACGGCGTCCGACGAAGGCATAACTATGGATGAGATCGAATGGTCGATACGAAGCTTGAAAAATGGAAAATCAGCGGGAATTGATCTGATCACAGCTGAGATGATCAAATTAGGTGGCACTTACGTCCGGGACGCCTTCTGGTACCTATGCAACCTATGCTGGAGAACTGGAAGGGTCCCAATGGACTGGAGACGCGCAGTCATCGTGCCCTTGTATAAAGGCAAGGGATCACGCATGGACTGCGCCAACTATAGGGCCATCAGTTTGATCAGCTTAGCAGCAAAAGTATATGGAAAGGTGATTGAAAGGAGAATGAGGGTGAAATCCGATGAAATGCTGTGGGACGCACAAGGAGGTTTCCGAAATGGAAGGGGATGTACGGATCAAGTTTTCTCGCTCCGCAATATCGTAGAGAAGCATCTGGCCATAGACCGGAAGGTTTTCTGCGGTTTTGTGGATCTTGAGAAAGCCTTTGATAGGGTTGTGCGAAAGGAACTGTGGGACATATTGCCGAGATATGGGATTGATGGTTCACTGCTCCGTGCTGTGCAGTCCACTTACAAGGATTGCTCAGCATGTGTGCGGATAGACGGTGGCATGTCACCCTGGTTTGATGTCAAAATTGGTGTCAAACAGGGTTGCATGCTATCTGCTAGGCTGTTTATCCTGTATCTCGATAGTTGTCTGCAGAGAATAAGATCAACGAATGTGGGGTTACGCATGGGTGACCAAGTGATGAACTGTCTGCTGTATGCAGACGATGCCGTGCTATTAGCAGATACACCATCTTAACTGCAAACACTGGTCACAACGATGAAAGTCGAATGTATGGAGAAAGGCTTACTACTGAACGCGAAGAAAACAAAGATAATGGTATTTGAAAGAGAAGAATCCAGAACTAATGTAAGGATTACGATTGATGATGAAGTGTTGGAACAAGTGGATGAGTTTGTATATCTTGGATGCGCTTTCAGCAGGGATGGAAGGTACACCGCAGATGTGGAAAGACGAGTGAGTGCTGGGAATAGTGTGAATGGAGCGTTGGGAAAACTTCTTGGCAGTAAAATCCTGAGCCAGAAGGCACAACTCGCTATACACAATGCAGTGTTGGTCCCAACGCTAACTTATGGAAGCGAGAGTTGGGTATGGCAGAAAGAGCATGAAAGTAGAATAAACGCGGTTGAAATGCGAGCGCTGCGCAAAATTTTTGGCGTAAGGCTTGTAGACCGTATTCGCAATGATGATGTTAGAAATAGATTTGGTCTGAAAGAGAGCGTCGGTGTTAAAATAAGAAGAGGCATGCTCCGATGGTTCGGGCATGTAGAAAGAATGCAAGATGAAAGAATGACGAAGCAGATATACAATGCAAAAGTGGAAGGATGTAGGAGCCGGGGAAGGCCAAGACTTACCTATCATGACCAAATTGGTCATGTTCTATCAGAAGGTGATGTCAGGAGCCCTAGAAACCGGCGTGCGTGCATGAGAAGAACAATGAATGTTAAAGAAGCGAGTGAGATATGTAAGGATCGAGTCACGTGGCGCTCGGTTCTCTCTGCCTACCCCGCAAGGGATTTGGCGTGAAGTTATAGATAGATAGATAGATTCTCTATGATTGTGATGTATTGTATAAACCTGGAACAATAAGGTGGATGATATGTAAAATGTGGTAAATTAAGCCAAGTCTCGGTAACCCCACATGCTATAATCCCACTATTTACAGATGACATTTAATAACAAACTAACATAGCAGCGTTTATAAATTCGCTATTTAATCGGTTAATACCAATAAAGAATTTGAAGAATCAAGTGTTGTGTGTAAGGACTGAGTTGTGTGGCGCTCGGTTGTCTCTGGCTACCCCGCAAAAGATTACACGTGAAGTTGTAGATAGATAAGATTGTATAGTAAATGAAATAAAACAAATATAATGTTTCCTTCTCCACATGTAGCTATGAATATTTACATGTCTGTGCTAATAAATTGTCAACGATTTCTTGATAACTTCAAAGAACTGTTGTGACTTTAAAAATGTAATATTTCCGACGTTTGGTTTTTTGCTTTACCTACTAGTGGCATAGAACAATAAATACGAGCGCATCTCTGCGGCTTTACAAGTTGCTAATAATTTATTAGTACTTATATCAAGGATTTCTAGTTAACGTTTTCATTGGCAACGTCTATGTCTAGACTTTAACAAGTTGTTATTAGGTGAAGGTCAGAGAAATAATAATACTTAGCTAAAGATGATGTATTAACTTAGAGTGGTTGTTACATGTTTGTACAATTATCATCATCACCATCTTTTCAGCCCGTATTCGTCCACTGCTGAACATTGGCCTTTATAGTGCCATTCGTCTCAATCCTGTGCCACCTGCATCCATCCACTCCCTATAAACCTCTTGAGGTTGTCGGCCCATCTACCAGGGGGTCGTCCCACACTGCGTGTAAATATGGCAAATGCTTTTTTGGCTCCTTAGTGGTATAAAAAAATATAGGTTGAAAAAAGATTAGGCTAAACAGTGCTTAACTTATAGCTTCATTTTTTTCAGGAACACCGTTCCTATATGAAATCTATATGTTTGTCTGTGCGTTTGTCTGTGTGTTTGTCTGTCGCTTTTTTTTCGAATATACGAATTTTGACTTCAGATTCGGATTCAGCATAAAAAGGTAGAATAGGAATGTTCAGGAACACCGTTCCTATCTCTTAAGGAACATGGTCAAAATGGCCGACAAATTAAAAAAAAAAATATTAGAATTGTTATATAATTGACGAGCCAGGTGTTCCTCTGGCAATGCAAGCTTGCGCATTCTCAACTGGTTTATTAATAATTAGCTTTAAGCCATCGTCGGTCCTTGCTGTTATCGATAGACGACAGTCGTTAAGAAAAGGGAGGTACAGCGGGACTGGGGAAGTACCTCCTTGAGTGCGTGAGGTAAGTAAAATTCTAAGGGGTTGCTACCGTTGCGTTGGCGAGCGATCCTTTCTGCATTACAAGCGTTCTTGGGCTACGGTAATCACCTCACATCAAAGGGGGATGTGATGTCTCCCAACGTCGTATAAAAAAAATCGGCCAAGTGCGAGTCGGACTCGCGCACGAAGGGTTCCGTACCACTATCTATAAAAACGGCAAAAACATCACGTTTGTTGTATGGGAGCCCCCCTTAAATATTTGTTTTATTTTAATTTAATTATTTATTCTTAAAGTGAATATATAACTAAATATTCTGTGAATATTTTAAGCGTCTACCTGTTGCCGTTATCAATATCGAGCAAAAACGAGCAATAAAATCACGTTTGTTGTATGGGAGCCCCCTTAAATATTTATGTTATTCTATTTTTTAGTATTTGTTGTTATAGCGGCAACAGAAATACATCATCTGTGAAAATTTCAACTGTCTAACTATCACAGTTCGTGAGATACAGCCTGGTGATAGACGGACGGACGGAGGGACAGCGAAGTCTCAGTAATAGTGTTCCGTTTTACCCTTTGGGTACGGAACCCTAAAAATCGATGAACTCAGTGCTAAGACTAGTTATAGTATTTCTAAGATGTTTGATACTATATGTATTGCGTGCAAACATTGTAATAATAGCTTACTTGTTGTTAAAGGTCAGGGATTCACGTTTTTGTTCACGTTTAATATTACCACATATTTTATGATTGACTTCTATAATGAAGTAGTTAACAAAGAAACCCATCAAACAAATAAAACATAGTATGTTTTGTTGGTTATGTTTGTTTATCAGAGAGGACTTTAAAGTAAGTTGCAGATGTCCGGGTTCGAGTCTGTTTGTACGATTTTTGTGGTCCTGTACATATAGCAAAAATATTGAAGGGTTCTTTTTTAGCTTTTCGTTATGGATCTATGTCTGTAATACAAAAAGGTAAAGATTGAAGCATAGATGTAGACAAGAGCCTTTTTAGGGTTCCGTACCCAAAGGGTAAAACGGAACCCTATTACTGAGGCTCCGCTGTCCGTCCGTCCGTCCGTCCGTCCGTCCGTCCGTCCGTCCATCCGTCCGTCTGTTACCAGGCTGTATCTCTTGAACCGTGATAGTTACTCAGTTGAAATTTTCACAGATGATGTATTTCTGTTGCCGCTATAACAACAAATACTAAAAAATAGAATAAAATAAATATTTAAGGGGGCTCCCATACAACAAACGTGATTTTTTGCTCATTTTTGCTCGATATTAATAACGACAACAGATAGACGCTTGAAATATTCACAGAATATTTAGTTATATATTCACTTTATGAATAAATAATTAAATTAAAATAAAACAAATATTTAAGGGGGCTCCCATACAACAAACGTGATTTTTTTGCCGTTTTTATAGATAATTGTACGGAACCCTTCGTGCGCGAGTCCGACTCGCACTTGGCCGATTTTTTTTTTATACAACGTCAGGAAGCATTCAAGCATACGGCCCACTTGATGTAAAGCAGTTACTGTAGCCTATTAACGCTTGTAATAAATTAAGTATCACTCGCGCGATGCCTCCTCTGCTGCTGATACAGCAACTCCTTAAGAGTTTACTGGTGACCTCACTCACACGCAGGTACACAACAACTAGTTGATATTTGGCTGCGGTTTTCTGTGAGGTGGAGGTACTTTCCCCAGGCATGCAGGATTTTTTTCATTTTTCTTTTTGCCTACCCGTCCGATTTAAAAAATTCTTTCACCTATATTTGGAATAGAACTTAAGGGTGGCCACAGGCTATATGTTATTCTGCTAAAATAAAAGGCCCTTGGCGACCAATTTACAATAAAAAATACTATTTATACTTACTGTAATAGATATACATATAAATGCTTTCTGTAGAAAAGTTGAAGTACTGAAAATGTTCTAGAAAAATCTCCGTGAAGACATAATATGTATAGATATATTTACTTAAAGTTAGAACAAAAATTGATAAAATATAACTACAAGATATATTTAAAATTAAGTTAAACTGTCAAGGGTAATTTAAAGAGGTACTAATAATTTCTTATCAAAATATACTCGCAAAAACCTGACTTTGCTAGTCTTTTTTTTATCTACCTTGCAGAAGCTTTACCTAAGATAACAGCAATAAAGGATTGTTATATTCCTGCAAGTAAGTCAGGCTACCATAAAGCGCATGAGAAGTTAATTTTATACAGCAGCGTCTGGAGGAAAAACCCTATGGGTAAAAACGTGGCGGAGTTTGCTGTAAACGCTTTACTGCTTTACTTAATGACTGAGCCACTATCTCAGAAAGCATTTATAAAATAAAACAACACGAAAAACCACAATGACTGTATTCATTATTTTAGTAAAATTACATCTTTATTCATATTTAACTTAAAATGTAAAGCAGTCGATTATAAATTCGAAATTTATAACATAAATGATTATTTATAACATAAATGATTACTACTTCGTAATACTCAGATAGGCATCAATTTTCTGCGGTCCTAGCATAGAACCCTGAGTGTGGTACAGTTCTGTCTAAAGTTGCAGTGATCAAATAATCTAATATGACTACTAAGCTTAGAGTACGTCTGTAAAAAAATCTGGCAAAGTCTATAATTTATTTATGGCACAATATTATATTTTAACCGTAGCTACTGGAACTTGCTGATGCTGAGGCTTTAGCGCTGGCTGACGCAAACGACGATGAACCACCGTGACCTGACCCATCGCAGCCACCTCCACAGCCACTATTTCCATAGCCACTATTTCCATAGCCACCTGATCCTCCGTGACCTGCGCCAAGTGCGCCGGAATTAGCGCCTCCGAGACCGCCACCGTAGCCTCCAGAACCCCCATGTCCTCCACTGACTCCACCAGAGCTGCCATGGCCGCCTCCCAATCCACCTCCACCGCCGAAATTGCCTCCAAGACCGCCGCTAGCTCCACCTCCGTGACCTCCTCCGAGACCACCACTATAGCCTCCAGAACCCCCATACCCTCCACTGACTCCACCAGATCCACTATGGCCGCCTCCCAGTCCACCTCCACCGCCAAGACCGCCGCTAGCTCCACCTCCGTGACCCCCTCCAAGTCCACCTCCGAATCCGCCTCCGAGTCCACCTCCGAATCCACCTCCGAGTACAGCTCCAGCTCCATTTCCAAGACCTTGTCCTCCAGAGCTGCCATGACCTCCGGTAAGTGTCCCTCCAGCACCGGAACCTCCTCCAAGTCCGCCGCCGCCTTCAGCTCCGCCACTATAGCTTCCAGTTTGGCCACTGCCCCCATATCCACCACTGCCTCCAAAACCACCAGAGGCTCCATGGCCTCCGCTGAGTCCACCACCAAATCCACCATGTCCTCCAGAACTACTTCCTCCAAAGCCGCCATGGCCTCCACCTACTGCTCCTCCTGCACCACCGCCAAAACCTCCTCCGCCACCAGCTCCACCCCCTTGGCCTCCGCCGAGACCACCCGCGCCACCATATCCCCCTGACCCACCGTGGCTACCAGACCCTCCACTGTGACCTCCTCCGAAGCTGCCACCTGATCCACCGTGTCCACTGCTACCTCCAAATCCTCCAGAACCTCCATGGCCACCGCCTCCACCCCCGTAACCCCCTCCGAGCCCTCCTCCGCCACCGATTCCGCCGGATCCTATGTCTCCAAATCCACTTGAACCTGAGTGGCCTCCTCCATGCCCGCCGCCTAAACCACCACCACTGCCACTTCCGAATCCTCCGCCCCCGCCGAGTCCACCACCGCCACTGTATCCTCCGCCGCCTCCATATCCTCCTTTTCCACCTCCTATTGTGCCGGTAAATGCAAAGCCTCCAGATTTCCCGTCATCAGACTTTGTATATATTACTTTTTCATTTGCTCCTCCAAATCCTCCCACACCTCCTCCACTGCCTAGGCCTCCGCCACTGCCTAGACCTCCTCCACTGCCTAGGCCTCCTCCACTGCCTATACCTCCGCCATTTCCTAGGCCTCCGCCACTATCTATGCCTCCGCCACCACCGAATCCCCCTGCTAATCCAAAACCGTGGCCATTTCCAAGGTGATTAATACCGTCTTGCACTTTTCCTAATATCTGTCCGACACCATGGCGAATTCCTTCCAGACCTCCACCAAATCCGCCGCCACCACCTCCTCCAAATCCGCCTCCTCCTCCAAAACCGAAGCCACCTCCGCCGCCGCCTCCATAGCCACCGCCTCCATAGCTACCGCTGCCGCCATAACCTCGGCGTACTCTCACTACAAATAAAAAATAAAATATACATAATTACAAGGGCATGATATTACCAAAACCATACCATCTTGTTCTTTTAATAAAATGTTGATTGTCAATGTGAAGGTATACTCAAAGAAAATTAAGTAATACAAAGTAATACGCAGTAGACTTAACAGTTAAATCTTATTTATGATTGAATAAGCAAGCGGCTGTTTAGCTTGCTATGAACAAATGCAAATCAAAGTATATGGCTCGAGCTTAAGCAGCTTAAGACGTCCAGGGAGTTGCTATTTCGTTGAATTTCTCTGGAAAGTGGAGTTACTTCGTCAATCTGCCACTCCTCATTCAATATAGCTGGAACCCATTCGCTAGAGCTTTTTGCAAATCGATCGGTTGTATTGATTCCAAAGGTAAATAGACAGCCGCTTACACCACAAAGTCACTGTTTTCCAACACAATAATAACTTGTATAATAGTTACTAAATGAGTTAACAGTAATCATATAATTGTATATATATGTCTTCACGACAGGTTCCTTGCGGGGTAGGCAGCGAGGGCCGAGCGCCATAAGACGCGGTCCTTACACACTTCACTCGCTTCTTTAACGTTCATAACTCTTTTCATGTACGCTCGCTGGTTTCTATGACTCCTGACATCACCTTTTGATAAAACACGACCAATTAATCATATAATTAATGATATAAAAAAATAATCACTGTCAAAACTTAAGTGAAAACTTAAAACTCGTAGCTTATAATATACCATTAACATTAGAGTATCGGTGACGCGTTTTTTTAGATTCACCCAAAATTTAATTGTCCAAAAAACCTAATGAAGATTTAATTTCAACAAAATAATGACGTACCTGATCTATCGCCTAAGGTGAGGCCCAAGCATAGGACAATGCCTAAGATCGTGCGCTTCATCTCTAGTGGGTAACTTAACTAACTCCGGTGATACATTTAGCATCCTTTTATATCATTATTATAATTGAGAAAACGTGTGCCGAGATATTTATTTAAACGTAAACACCAGGTAATAAGTTTTTATGCAGCAACAATAGTCGGCTTCGTAAAATTATGAATTGGAATACACAGTGGGTTTTTTCGAGTTATGATTAGGTTAGTATCTTGATCTCTGCCCGGTGGGGGGCACGGGACCTTGAGCTTGAGGATCTCAGGATCAATATATCCGATGACGATGGTTAAGTAATGATAATTTTAATATAACTACTTACTTTTTTTTATACAACTTCGGGAAGCATGCAAGCATAAGGCCCACCTGATGTAAAGCGGTCATCGTAGCCTAAGAACACTTGCAATACTTTAAGTATCACTCAGCGATGCCAACTCCTTAGCAGGTTACTGGTGACCTCAATGACACGCAGGAACACAACAACCCTGTAGGGAGTTGTCATTTGCCTGCGGTTTTCTGTAAGGTGGAAGTACTTCCCCAGACGGGCTGCTCTGATGCACCTTACCTTTCTTTAAAACATAAATCAAGACAAACAGTCATGTTTAGGTACACAAATGTTTGCCCTGTGTGGGATTTGAACCCACGACCGTTGATGCAAAACTAATATAACAGCGCGTTTCACCACTGCACCACCGAGCTCGTCAAAAGTAGTCAATAATAATATCAGTGTACAATTTATACACTTTTCTCTAAGCATATTTGTGCTTATTTAGTAAGTGCCTTGTCCCTTGTGCTTATCATCGTTAGAGCCAAACCTCACCTACCCAACAAACGCTGCTTGAAAGAGAGGTAGGATAGGACGCATCAAAGCAGCCCGACTCGGGAAGGCCTCTAATATCTCACAAGCGCTGGATATCACTATATACAGGCCAATGCCGCTCTCGAGCATGTGAGGACGTGGCGCCGCATAAGGCCAGCGCTGTGCTGGTCACGCGCAAACTTCGGTATGACACGCCACGGCTGAGCATGGGCGGGATAGACATTGGCATGTCTCGGCAGATCAAACTGCTGGGGTTGACGATTGACGCGGGTCTGGCGTTCAACGCGCATGTGGCTGT
This sequence comes from Pyralis farinalis, assembly GCA_947507595.1. Lineage (NCBI taxonomy): Eukaryota > Metazoa > Arthropoda > Insecta > Lepidoptera > Pyralidae > Pyralis > Pyralis farinalis. The sequence goes on along the minus strand of OX382259.1, from coordinate 6,070,299 downwards.
TGTCTGCAAAAGGGCAATAGTCAATAGCATAAATATGTAGTAACAATAGCAATATACAGGCGCCTTGCGCGTACGGCCTGCGTCAGTTGGGGACTCGACCCTGAAGTAGTGAAGATCATATATTCAGCCGTAGCGGAGCCTACGATATTGTACGCTGCCACCGCATGGGCTCCAGCGGCCAATAAGCTGAGTATCCATAAACAGCTCAACAGCGTACAGCGGGGCTTCGCTCAGAAGATCTGCAGAGCCTACCGCACGGTCTCCCTGAACTCCGCACTGTTGCTGGCTGGGGTGCTGCCTCTTGACCTCAGAGTGCGCGAGGTCGCCTCTTTATACGAGGCCAGGAGGGGGCTCACCCTTCCGCTGCAAACGAACTCGCCTCTAGAGTCTTTTGCTGCATGCCATTGTAACGCCCAGACATATTTGAGGCATTGTCATATGACTGTAATCTGAATCTTGAAAAATCTAATCCACATTGTTCTACAAGGTATTGAAAAGCTGACAGCTTTGCCAGCTTATAGACCAAAGCTTTCCAATTTCCAAATGCCTACAATGCACGAGTAAGAGACGAAGCGGGAGTTGTGTTATGATCCGAACGCCAACGTTCTAGTTAATTTAAAACGCGCGGATTTTCAATCGTCGTTGCTATTTGTTGATATTTTTAGAGTAATATCATTACGTGGACTATAATAAATCTAAATCAGAAATAAACTAATCGTCGATAGATCTGCGGTTGCCTATTATGCAAATATTTAATTTTTATAGCTAAGAGACAGACGTCCCAACGTAAGGGTGAATACACATTAACTTCTAATTGGTTTGATCATAGATTGTCGGCGTATATTCCTTATTTAGTAGCACCTAATTTGTCATTAGTCCATGTAAAGAGGAAGGTCTAATGCTACGCTCCTTCGTTCCTCCCAGATCGGCGTTTTTTTTATACATATAACATTAGAAGACATACAAGCATACGTCCAGCATGGAGTTCTTCAAAAAGTCGCGTACAGAGAGGTAAATATTGACAACATGAGTATAACGATACGAGAAAAACAATTACTGAACGTCATGTTGTCAATATTTACCTCTCTGTACGCGACTCAAAAAGTCGCGTACAGAGAGGTAAATATTGACAACATGAGTATAACGACACGAGAAAAACAATTACTGAACGTCATGTTGTCAATATTTACCTCTCTCTACGCGACTCAAAAAGTCGCGTACAGAGAGGTAAATATTGACAACATGAGTATAACGACACGAGAAAAACAATTACTGAACGTTAAATCTTTTAATCCTCTAAAGCAGCACACAATCCACAAGCAGCAGACCTTTAATTGTGGGCAAAAAAACCTTTAGCTAGATTAGGACTAGATGTAGGTACCACAAACCAATAAATCACTTGACTGTATATGAAGGCTCTACTTATCAAAACGTACTCACGAGCCTACTGTCCAAAGGGGTATTTTAACCGAGCCGAAGCCGATTAGCGCTGCCATGTTGATCCGTGAACTAACCAATAAGAGTTACACGTTCTACGTTAGCCCCCGACTCGTGGCCGTGAATTTATCTAATACGCAAAATCGTATGATTGGGTCTACACAGGTTAACACAACACAGCGATAATTTTAAGGTGCAAGTCTTTTTGACGTCGGAAGCTTGTGTAAGGACAGTGGATCTATGAATAAAGGCCCTTAATGTAATTTTGGTTCCGAACACTATGCATTGACCCTAACCCAGACATTAAATTAAAGTACAGTGTTAGACGCATCCCGAGTGCAATGTTATATCAGCGTAAAAACCACATCCGTGTAGAGTTACTGGTACTAAAGGACTCTCTAGTAGTAGTACTGAGAATTATATTTTAAGAGTTCATGTATTTACATAACAGTATCATCATAATAAAAATCATTTAACGACTAAACTCATGCTAAAAAAATCATACCTAAATTATACACAAAACAAAGCGACGACAGCATTTTTTTTTATAGCCAGACCGCTCGCCTGTGGCGCCGGCGCACTTTAAGGCGGATTTCGGATTTGTGGACATTTAATTTTTTTTATAACATATATATTTTTTTCTTTATGCCAAAACAAGTGACAAATCCATCGCAGTGCCGTCCGTTATATTGAATTGAGGGTGGGGGTGGATGGCGTCAGCGAAAATATATTTAATCCCCCACTAATACATATCAAATTTTACACACATTAGACAAGGGTTTTAAACTAAATATTAGGGAACAATTAGAAATTAATAAACATAAAAATTCTAAAATTACTCTCATGAACAAACAGACTGACGTAAACAATTCCGCACTATTAAATGGATTGTCACTTGTAGCATGTTATTCTTACGATTAACGTCTACAACGCCTGATGATGCCTCGTGGAGAGGCGAAACACGTGTCGACGACCAGGCCAGTCGTGGCAGCGACGGTGGTGGTGGGGGCATGCGGATCCTGTTCCAGATGGCGGACGACCGTAGCAGCCGAGTAAGAGACTACCGGAGCAGCCATGGCAGCGTCGGCATGTTGCATCTACTAACGGTAGTGGGTGGGTGCCGGCCGGCGCTAGGCCGCATGAACTAATTGGTGTCGAAAGCACGCAAAGCAGGTTAGATCAAATTGCATGTAAATTTGACTTTCGCAAAATAACGCCTGAATCTATTAACTATTTACGATTGATACAAAACATTTTGTGAATAATATCGACCTATATATGCTTTTAAAAGAAAAACTGAAATCCTTTTCGGGTAGTGCAAAATTTTGTGACCATCTAAAACAGGATTTTCAGAAAAAAATTGCAAATATATTTCTAATACGAAACGTAGATGGATTGATGCTAATCATAATTTCTGCTATTTTTTAAAAAAGAACGAAAAATGGTACTGATTGAGATCAAGTTGATGTTATTGACATTAAGCCATCTGACAATATAGAAATTCTACTTCCTAGTGTACATGAAGCTTCCACTTCCTTTACTCCGAAGAAACCATTCGAAGTACTGAGCTCAAGACAAAAGAGAAGACGTATTCATACGAGTACTTTGAGTGATTCCTTGTCTGGAAGGACTACAAGCTCTACAGTAAGAAATTTGAAGTACAATGGTAATAAAGACGTAAGCAGACTTTGACCATTTTTTAAACATCCTGAAGATAAGGTTCAATCCAGTTTAAGCGTAAAAAGGCATATGGAGCTGAAAAGGCACTGGGTCTGTTAGTGTCACTTAAACTTTCAAAGTGGCAATACATGAGTCTGAGAGAGTCAGTCGATGAATTGCATTCTGGGCGTTTCCTTCATATTTCAAAGTCAGAAAACCAAAACTGGATTGCTATCCCTCAAAAGTACATATAACGGTAATTGAAGAAGGAGAGCAGATAAAATTGCAAGCCTTGATCGATTTAACTATGTCCAGACTCATAAGTACAAATAATTTAGAACTGAATACAAAGGCTATAATGAGTTTTAAGGACAAAACAATAGATAGATAAATGATTTATTTGTACTCACACTAACACACATGCTACAAAGAAATAACACACAAAAAAAAAACCACGTACAAAGAAATAAAAAATTAACATTACACACACAGATAAGACAGTAGACATGCATGCGTGTCGCAGTGGTACAAATAGGCTGCAGCTCAGTGAATCAATTGCTCATAGAGCAAGTCACTGGTTTTCAGCTACGGCCTGGGATGGATACACTACACAATTATAACCAAAAGACTGATTTTGGTGACTCAAGTGTCTTTATAATTAGTCTGATTCCCATAAGGCTTCTTTCGGATGATGATATTATGTGGGAAAACGATCGACCGTCATCTACACTTTCCCTGACGGCCTATTATATTCAGGTTCATGAAAGAAACTAAAGATACTTCAGAAAGAGAGAGGATAGTAGTTGGAGACCAAATTGAAGTCCTATAGCCTACAAAAGTAGGAGAATTATCTGCAAGTCACGAGTTGCTCTTAACAATGATAGATAGCAAAATTTCTTCATATATTTCTGACACTTCACCTGCTTCCTGCGATATCTGTAAAGCAAAGCCCTCAGAAATGAACAATCGAAACGCGATTTACAGACAACCAGTAGATGAAGAAATGCACAAGTATGGACTTAATCTTTACATGCCTCGATCAGATGTATGGAATGTTTGCTTCACAAGGTATATATTAATATATTGCACAAGTAGGAGAATATTCTTATATTTGTTAATAAGAAGTCACGATTACGATGTCAAATATTAATAAAAATACTTTATATACAGGCTAGAGTTCAAACAATGGACTCGAAAAGAGTAAAGAGGTTTTTAGAGGGACGGCAACGTATGGGTGACACCCCTGGTGTTGTAAATGTCCGTAGGCTACGGTGACTGCTTACCATCAGGCCATCCGTATGCTTGTTTTCCGGCTTAGTGGTATAAAAAAACAGAGGATGACGGTTTTCACAAGGTTTTTTAAACAATTTTTAATACTTCACTAAATTTCCAGGCGACAAATTTTGAATTTAATTTTGGTTTAATTTAACCAAATCTATCCAACCATTCACGAGATGTCGATAAAATATATAAAATAAGAAACTCGATGAATATAAAACAATTTCCTGTTTTGAAGTCGGATAAAAACTGACTTCAAGGAGGAATTCACATTCAATTGTTGAACTGCTAACCAGCGACTGGCCCAAATTAAAAAGGCGATGTAACATGTACATAGGACGGATGCAAAGATTTTTTTTATTATAGGACGATAAAAACACAAAATTTAATCATAGCTAAATTACGTCAAGTTGCTGCTCCATTGCTTCAGTGATTTAGGAGAAAATTGAGCGCAACATTTGTTTACTACAACAAACACTCATCTCCACACAAAAGCTATCCCTAAAAATATGAAAGAACGCCTCGAACAGGCCTTAAAACGTAAAAATATCAGCAATATTTTTATTTCTACTTCCTATTCTATTGAACAATGGATGTAACAGTCACTTGATAGAATAGACAAAATATAAATACCTACGCGAATTAATTATTTTGTCTCCCTATACTAAAAGTGTGAAACATTTATCTTTTTGTAGTCGTTTTTCTCGTCTCCTAATTAATTCATTAGCGTCATAATCATTATAAGAATTACCCAAGTCTAGAATTTTAAAATTTCGAGTCATAAACAATACCGCAAACAGACCTACGTCAGTATCTACTGCAAAACCTCATTTGGAAGTTTCCTATTTTGAAATTAATTAGCATATATTTTTATCAATTTATTGTTAAGGAAACCCTGCTTTAATATGGTAAATTTAAAAAAGATATTTTGTTTGAATTTATCTATAGTTTCCCTGAGTTACAGTTAGTGAAGTTAGTTAGTTTTTAGTCAAGGTGAGAGGGGTTTATCAACGGTGCATACCCTTTTCACCGTTTGTGCTTTGACAAGGTATTTGCATGATCAGTGATTCTTCTATAAATATTCGAAGAAATGAATTCATAGAACAGTACTTGAAGGATTGTTTCCAATACTTTTTGATAATGTTGGGTTAAATGCACAGATCTTTCTTGCGTAATGAAAAAAAAAAAAATTAATTCCACATTTCAAGACGAAAGTTAGAACTCGTTTGGTATCTTTATCAATAAAAATATTCAATTACTTATCTAAGTGATGATATTAATCTTAACAATTATTCTAAATTCAATTGTTTGTTCAATTAGCATGGATTCCAACTTTATTTATAGACTGAACGCTGTTTACGAGTCCCGGTATCGAGCGCCAGGTATATAAAATTTTGTTTCTGGCGTCTAGGACCTAGACCTAGAGGTTTGGGATCAGCATATTAGTCAGGTAGTTTCATTTTAGTAGATACTGAAAGTCAATGTAGGCATTTATTATTTTTTTATAAACATAAGCTATTCATAAAAAATTACAAACTTTACAAAAAACTTACATAAACAGTAGAGTAACACCATCTACAATATTTATTCCGAACTATGTATTGCGGGATCGAACTTTTGTGCGACACTTAACAACATTGCTGTAATGATTCGTCTATTCGCTAGATGGCATAACCGTTTATTACTATATGGCAATAAAATTAAATGTAACAAGGGATAATTTGGCACGAAACTAAGGCTGTAGTTTGGCTTCTGATCTGGTTGGTACGCCATATGCAGTCGCGTGGCTGGTGGCGACTCCACCACGACCTGTGCTGTAGGCGTTGGCGATAGCCGTAGCTCCTCCTGGAGATCCACTGCCCGACCGCCCTCCCCAGCCGAAGAACATTGGGAAATACGCCGCCGCCGGCATCCTTGGCTGATAATCGTCATCTTCATCATCTTCGATGGGTTTCTTAACCTGCTTTTTCTTTGATACTCGCTTTCTAGGTTTCTGTGTTGGTTCTTCATCCTCAATTTCAGGCTCAATGAGCTCAGGAACAACAGTGGCTCTGGCAGTAGTAGGAATAAACAGTTCTGTCTTTTCTGTCGGATCAGCAATTTCAGTAGCCTCTGTAGCGATGGGTTTTTCTGGCGACTGTGGGAAGAAAACTTCGTTTTGTTGTGGAGGAGGGTAGTTAATTTCTGGCTGGGTTTGTCGTCGTCTGTCCGGGTAGTAATATTGGCTAGATGGAGCTTGCGGGTACTTTTCTTCAGGTTGTTTGAACATAAAGGCCGCCATGCCCCCGCCGATGTTACCGGGCCTGTAATAGGGGTTGTAGTACCGGCTCAGTACCATTCCTCCGCGACTGCTGTCACTCGCACCGAATGAAACTGCAAAAGAAAATCAATATAAACAACATGAATGTATCTTCTGGTTTCCCTACTTCAATATCATCGTCCTATGTGCTTTTATCTAAGAAATTGAAAGATGATGTCATGCAAATGAGATTTTTTATATATTGGATGGGGAAACTAAATTCAATATCAACGTAATACAACACTGGCAAAGAAGTTAGAGCACATCACAGCACATTCATGTGTTTCTGAATTAAATAGAGACTTAAACAAATAATTAGTATTCTTGTTTGTCTATGTTAGTTTAGTTGCATTAACTTCCTTAATAAAGATTGTATAATAATTAAAATGTTCTGTTCACTGTGATCAATTTTATCACAATTTTGTAAGTATGGAGATTAGTTGTAACAAAATAGGACAGACAGATAAAATAAGATATATAATAGATAATAATTTTGTAAGTATCATTAGCTTGTTGGTGAAGGAAAACATCGTGAGGAAAGCCGTACGTTTAAGAAATTATATTTCGAAAGACGTGTGACCTAACCTAAGGAAGGTCTGGTTTTTCTTCTGGGTAGTGGAGGATGGCAGTCGCTCTATGTCAAAATCAGTATATCCTAATCCCCGGCGGAATCCTAATGGATTACGAAAACGGTATAACGTTAGAAAAAAGAAGAGGACTTCAGCGCAATTTTCTACAGTCAATATTTTTGTTATACAAAGTAGATATATAAAGTCGATTCCCACAGAGGGCAAACACTCGTGTGCATATCTGTTTGTCTTGGTATGGCTATTTTTAAGAGAGGTTGGACGCATCAAAGATGTCCGTCTGGGGAAATGCCTCCTCCTCACAGAAAACCGCAGCAAAATAACAATTCCTCGAGAGAATCTTCCTGCTGTGTTCCTGCGTGTGAGGAAGGTCACCAGCGAGTTCCTAAGGAAATGCTGTGTTAGCAGCAGAGGTGGCATCGCGCGATTAAACTTAACGTATTGCAAGTGCTCCTAGACTACGGTTACAACTTTATATCAGGTGGGCCGAATGCTTATACGACTTCTGACGTTGTACAAAAAAATATTTGATTGGCATCTTATGTGAGAAGGTACTTCCTCTGTTGGACTGCTTCGATGCTCTATATCTCTTGTTCGCCGAACTGTCCTTTGTTCATTAGCAATGGTAGGTAGTGATTAATTAGCAGTATTAGCAGCAGTAGATTGGCTTTAACTCTAAAGATCAGTGAGACACTTGCACCTTAATTTATACCCCGAGTCAATATTTAGGCGTACCCAGCAGGACGTGACGTAAACGATAGATAGAGAGAATATTTGTATATCTTCACGCTAGGTCCCTTGCGGGGTAGGCAGTGAATACCGAGCGCCATGAGACGCGATCCTAACACACTTCACTCTCTTCTTTAATATTCATAGATCTTTTCATGCACGCTCTCCGGTTCCTAGGGTTCATGACATCACCTTCTGATAAAACACGACCAATTTGTTTATGGTAGGTTAGTTCTAGTCTTCTTAGGCTCCTACATCCTTCCACTTTCGCATTGTATATCTGTTTCGTCATTCTTTCTACATGTTGGAACCCACGGAGCATGCCTTTTCTTATCTTAACAGCGACACTCTCTTTCAGACCAACTCTCTCTCTTACATCATCATTACGAACGCGGCCAGCAAGCAGAAGAATATTATATAGAATATTTAAGCTAATTTTTATGTCCATAATAGGATTGCTGAATGAAATTTGATAAAGCTTCATTACGGTAATGACTGACTGCTCTCAGAGACAGCATCAGTCATTCATAAATAAACTGTGTACTTACGAGAGTCCATATCATTGCCATAATATGGGTAGTAAGTCGGGTACGCGTCTACCAGCCACAACACGCAAGACAATGCCACCAGCGAGTACATTATGATCGATTTATTTCTAACACTTGAATCCCTTTGGAAAAAAGGGTGTTGTGCGTTACACAGCTTTCAGGATAGTGTCGCCTACAGTCAGACTTCGCGTTATATAGTCCACTCTGCCAGGATTCATTGAGATTCATCGCACGGAGGCCTGACCTGCGTCCGCGCATGTTTCGATCGTCATTTTACACCGCTCTACAGAGTTCTCCAACCGTTATGGGAAACTGGACATCTTAGCAGAGATCTGGTGAATGCTCAACACGTATAATTTCTATTGGGTGAACCGTTGAACTTTTTGTTTTGAATTTTTTTGCAATTTGCATCGAAATTTGTTTAGGTGAGTCAGTTGCTGCATCAAGGATTGGTATGGAATTTTAATTGCATGTTAACTTTAGTTGCTTTATTTTTACATATTATAATATACTTTTTAATAGAGTACAGAGTGAATTACTGTTATACGCTTTCAGAATAAGGTCTTTTTTGTTTTAATTGCGATTGATTTACAGTATAGCGTCGAGCACTGTTGCTTTACTATAAGTATAATTAGGTATAAGTGGGAGCAGTGATAGCTTAGTGGATGAAGAACCAGCCAACCTACGGCCCCTGGTTTGAACCCTGGTATGTACCACTAAATTAGTCTTTATGGAATTATGTACATTTGTAATTATTACTGCTCTTCAGTGAAGGAGAACATCGTGTGGAAACCCGGACGTCTATGAAATTACATTTCAAAAGACGTGTTACTTACTACTACTACTATAACTCCACGCCAAATCCCTTACGGGGTAGGCAGAGAGAACCGAGCGCCACGCGACTCGATCCTTACATACCTCACTCGCTTCTTTAACATTCATTGCTCTTTTCATGCACGCTCGCCGGTTTCTAGGGCTCCTGACATCACCTACTGATAGAACACGACCAATTTGATCATGATAGGTAAGTCTTGGCCTTCCTCGGCTCCTACATCCTTCCACTTTTGCATTGTATATCTGCTTCGTCATTCTTTCATCTTGCATTCTTTCTACATGTCCGAACCAACGAAGCATGCCTCTTCTTATTTTAACACCGACGCTCTCTTTCAGACCAACTCTGCTTCTAACCTCATCATTGCGAATACGGTCTACAAGCGTTACACCACAAATTTTGCGCAACGCTGGCATTTCAACCGCGTTTATCCTACTTTCATGCTCTCCCTGCCATACCCAGCTCTCGCTTCCATAAGTAAGCGTTGGGACCAGCACTGCATTGTGTATAGCCAGCTGCGCCTTCTGGCGCAGGTTTTTACTGCCAAGAAGTTTTCCCAACGCTCCATTCACACTATTCCCAGCACTCACTCGCCTTTCCACATCTGCGGTGTACCTTCCATCCCTGCTGAAAGCGCATCCAAGATATACAAACTCATCCACTTGTTCCAACACTTCATCATCTACCGTAATCCTTACATTGGTTCTGGTTTCTTCTCTTTCAAATACCATTATCTTTGTTTTCTTCGCATTCAATAGTAAGCCTTCCTGTTACGTGTTACTTAACTTAAGAAAGGTCTGGTTTTTCCTGTAGATTGTGTCTGACGCTCCATGTAAAAATCAGTATCTTCGCCAAATCCTTAGGATTAGGTAACGGACACCGCCAATCATAATGGTTAAGGAAACGGGATCAGACTAAGGAGAAGATATTTTGGTATAAAATTTTTGTTCACGATGTATGGATCAAACGTTGGATAATCAGATTTATCTCACCAATTTTATTATTATATTTTCTTTTAACTATGATTTCAATTTCCTTGTTTATGGCGGAAAAGAAATTATCGTGGTTGTCAGAAAAGTTTATTAGTGTATTAAGACGATCCATCTTGCAATTTTTGCTCAAATGTTGATTGCCATACTAACTTTTTCTTACGAAAAAAAATACATTCTTTCTCTGTAGTAAGCATATACCACGCAGCCACGTAGGGTTTTCGGCTCTACATGCAGCACGAGCGGTAGAGTCGCTATGCATAACTAGCTTCAGTAGATCAGTTTTTAAGTTTCTTTTGGTTCAAAAATATATAGTAAAAGTACTGAAATATGGTACATATACAGAGTTTGGCATGTTTAAGATTACAAGCAAATACCAGAGGTATATTGAAAACGATAGTGGAGTAACGGACAAATAAATGTTACTTTTCAAAAGTAATCTACTATATTTTCTCGCTTGGATTGTCAATTGATTAGGTTTTGAAGTCTCTGATTTAAAAAAAAGTTAAGATCCTCGTACTATAATGTCATGTGTACCCATATTGTAATGAAATACAGGCTAAGTCTATTCTCATAATTGTAGGATAAATAAGCGTAAGCTTGGGATCTTTGACAATTATAGCATCTCGTCCCGGAATTAAGGCATAAGCTAGTCTCTATAGGTGCATACACACAAAGTGACAATAATAATTGTGAAATCGAGTTTGGGACTTGTCACAAACCAAGTTTAAGACGAGCTGCGGTAATATTAAAGCTTTATTTATTAGCACTATTAAACCAAATGACCGTTTATTGGTATATTTTGGTATATTCTGTATTCAGGCCGCACCTGCCGACGCAAGTAACTGACTAGATGATATCGCTTGGATTCATTCCATTACTTACTCTGATACAATCGCAACCACGGTGTTAAGTCAGCTAAGTGGTGCCACCAGTCAAATTTGCGAGTCTGCACGTATGGATATACTTAAATTTATGCCGGAAACATGTATTGGTCATTAGTATGGTGGGCGAGATGGACTGATTCACGCCCCACCAGACTGACAAGTACATGCTGGACACCTGTATGTTTGTCATGTGCTCCTGGTGTTTAGTAGTCCGGGTAGCTGCGTGCGCATATCTGATTTCATTTAAAACATAGTAATATCATGAGGATACTTTAGATATAGATCTACGCCTTTGTGAGTTGCAGCATTTGGACGTCCGACAAGACATAGGCAGCAAGTTCGGTGGACACTTTTCATTCACTTAATGTAATATTATTGCTTGAAAATAAGTAGAAGGGCTTAGTGGCGACGTGTTAAGAACGCTACTTTAACATCAACGCTCGTGGGTTCGATTCCCACACAGGACAAATATTTGTGTACATGAACATTTCTGTTTCTCTTGGTCTGGGTGTTTTAGAGGTAGGGCGCATCAAAGCAGCCATTCTGGCGAAGTACCTCCCTGTCAACAAAAAGCCCCAAACAAATAACCACTCCCTGAGGGCTTGTTGTGTTCCAGCATGTCAGTGAGGATACTTAAAGTATTGCAAACGTTCATAGGCTACCGTGATTACTTTATATCAGGTGGGCCGTATGATTGTATGCATCCCGTCGTTGTAAAAAAATCTATGGTCTACTAATAGCAAGTTCTCATAGTAATCTTGTTGCTTGAAAGATAGCGTTCTTTGTATCGAATTGGTAAATTACATGTTACTCTATATTTGAAATTATCAAAACTTGTATATGTCGCAGAGAAATGAGAATACGAAATCACGGCAGAATAATCTTTTCTATTGCATTTTCTTACTAAAAACATCTAGTGAAGTATCACTGTAAGTATGTTAGTATTTTGTCATATCACTAGACCCTTTTAATAAGAATACGTAAAAGAAAAGAGTATTCGACATCTACAGTGATTTCGTGGTATTCCTAGTGATACCGTGAAATCACAGGTATCGTTTCCCTGTAACATGTATTTTATAGGCTGCCATACCGTTCATTCGATTGCGATAAAACTTTGTGAAATTATTGATCACATTTGTGCGAAGATTATACGATGTACTCGTATAAATCATATTAAAAACGGCAGTATACTCGATATCGTTAGCTGCGCTGCTTTAGCCGTGATAACGCAGTGGAAAATGAATCAGCCTATGAAGCGACTGGTTCCAGTTTGGACCCTGGTGTGGGTACTAAGTTCGTGTATTTGGATTTATGTATATAATTGTAATTTTCCCTGTTCGATAGTGAAGGAAAACATAATGTGGGAATCCGTACGTCCAAGAAATTATATTTCGAAAAGCGTGTGACCTAACTTAATAAAGGGATGATATTCGCTCTGATTGTGTCTGACGGCATTCGCTCCATGTCAAAGTCAGTATCTTCCCTAATTCCATAGGCTTAGACAGCGAACCTTAACCTAATGGATAAGGAAACTAGATAACGCTAAAATAAAGTATAAAAACAGCAACACCAGGCACCAGCAAATTATTTATAATTAATAAAATTTTTCGAAGATAAATGAAACTTCCAGATATACCCTACATAAGCTGGTGTTCCTCCGTAACATAGTGTTCGGTGGTTGCAGCAATTTTATTGTTATCTCATGTGAAGTACCTATAAAATTGCCGTTTTATATAGTAAAATCCATATTTCTTTGATGAACAACAAAAGTTGAGATTGACTTTGACCCTAAAGATGATAGCAAATCATATATACCTTAAAATATACATTTGTTTGATATTATTGTAGTGCTGCTTATATGCTTTTTATATTATTGTACTCTTAGAAATCCTTGGGACTGGAACCAATTAACCCTTTTTTAAGGGGCTTTTCATCACCTCATCGGATTTTAAATTTGTTTAAATGTATATAAATAAAAAAAAAACACTTGAAAGGAGAATGACCAAATGTGGGCCCACCTTGCGTCTTCACCATTTATACTCTAAAAATCCTTTTCTAAATTGATAATGTTCACGTATTTTTTTCAGTCCTATTGGAACAGGGGTTTAAAAGTTGAGTATTAAAAGTTATTTGCATTTCCGCTTATGACTACAAATGGAGAATGACAGTTTAGGGTTGCGATGATTATGTAATCGATTATCGATTATAAAATATACTAAATAATCGTTTGAAATTCAGAACCTTTATAATTCATTGCTTATAAAGTGAATATGAAAAGCTTCTATTCATTTTAATAGCTAGCCTTCATATAAAAATGTTAATAAACAATCATGATGCATGAGTAACACCACTACTCGAAATATTTCTTTAGCAAAAGTTGTTAATCATAACATAATCGATTTAACATATATTATTCGGTAAATGAAGCTAGTGAGGTGTGTAAGGACTGTAAGGATCGAGTTATGTGGCGCTTGGTTTTCTCTGTCTACCCCGCAAAGGATTTGGTGTGAAGTTATAGAGAGACAGGAGTCCTGTTAGTCCCATTAGTAGTAAGATACAGGCTTTTGTTTAAGCCCAGTTCATACAATGTCAAAGTGTTAGATTAGGCGTAATTATTTAATCGATTGTTTTTTACTTTCAATTTATTAATAAAACGTAAGTATTACGTAGTTCTCAGAAGGTACTTTATGTCACAAACAAACAACTTGCAACATTATTGTAATTACGTGAGATCAGAATAAAAAGGTAAAGGGATAACGGTACATTCCATTTTATTTCATGGTAGCACTGTATACAAACAATAACACAGTGGGTATTGAGATCTATGCCAGATATAGTGAAAAACTGTGTACTATTATTATGTTTTTTGTTGCGTACAAATAAGTGTACATTTCAATGCCGATTGAATCGATTTTTTAACCCATTGAAATCGAATTCCAATCGCATCCTTATACAGCGACGTGTCCATAGACAAGAGTCAAATCCTTAATCTATTCTATTTCATTTTTCGTAATATATATTATTTTGTTTTGTTTAATTTCCATACATGTGAAATCAACGTGTGGAAATATTATAATATCCATTGATCATACCAACAACTAGTACATTCCTTGGATGAACAACTAGTACATTCCTTGAATGGTGCTCAGTCCGGTAAGTGTTACGTTATTTTTTAGTTCATATATATATTGGTAACCTTTTATTAAGTATATGAATAAAAGTATAGACCGCGCCTAGATAAGAATTGTGAACACATATCTACACTCACCCATATTAGAAGCTGCACCATTGATTGTTTATAAAATACAGCGGTATTATTATGTTTTATAATAACTGACATAGTAAGACTACATTAATGACTTATGTTTTTAGATTATTGTGTATCAATTAAACAATAATTTTTAATTGTTACAGATCACAGACGGTAGCAGCTTATGCCGGGAATTATATATACATTAATATGAGCTTAAGTAACATTTGAAGTCAAACCTTCAAATGAATTTGGACATCAACAAGTAGCCCTTGAATGTGGGATGTTGACATATTGATAATAAGATCTCAATTATACAGAGTTATCACCAGAATATCAGAAATGGAATGTTATACTTAGATGGATTCCAGTTCATATGGTACATAATTTCTTAAACATATTTTTTTATGATGTTTCCCTAAAATTATATATATTTTTTTATAATTTATACATTGTTTCTTTATCTAGCTGGGATCTTTATACTTCCATTCAAATCATTTTAATCGTTCTGATACTCCTACAGTATACACATTTTAATTTTCTCCACCTAATATTTATATGTTATTCTAGGTATCACGACTGGAAAGTGTTGACGAGCAGCTGAGTAATACAAAGACAACAGTTCCATGATGATAATTGATCACTGCTAGAGGAAATTAACCAGAAATTCATCGAGGCTGCACGTAAAGTTCCAGTGCCTTCATCATTTTTTTGTCAAGCGACAAGAACTATAATTGCATGGATCTTAATTTCATTTATCAACATGAGGCACATGTTTTTGGGTTTTGATATATTATTAATGTACAACATATATGTACCTAACTGTGCTAGAATATGCTGTCGTCAGTTAGGCAATGGAAATTAGGATGAATTGACACTAAACATACGTATTATGTGCCCTTGGGATAGCAGTTTTACTTTGGAGAACATATTCCTAATGAACTGTATGCTGTGGAGTTTAATTAAAAAGTAGAAAATGCTCCCCATATATTAGGACAAAATAATTATCAGCGCTCATATAAAGTGGAGGCACATCAGTTCAATAACATATTTGTTTAAATGTCTAGAGAGGTATTTGGTCGGCTACTGCTGCAATTGTTTTGTAGGAAAATGAACAATACAGTGCGCACATAATTTTGTTAATTTGGTATTTAAGTTAGGGTATATTTAAAGATGTACAGGCTCCTACTCCATTTTTAGATTTTTATTTAATATATTTATTGATGATAAAAATTGTAATAAACCATTTAAAGAAATATTTTTTTTTTATTTATATATAAAAAAAAAATATTTCTTAGAACTAGAACCTAATAAATATAAATAAAAGTGTCAATATACTAGGTGTTGTTCTTATTTATCTCCAATGAATATTCTGTGATTAAGACCAATGTAAGTATGTAATTATATAAGCATACAATCCGCCCGATGTTAAATAGTTACCATAGCCTGCCAATGCTTACAACCAAGTAATGTAAGTTGCACATTGCCACCCTGACTACCAATATAGGTGCTATATGGTTACCACACTCACCGGAGTGAACAACAATTCTTCAAATAATCTTTTGCTGCGTTCTTCCCCATTCAAGCTATTGTTCCATCAGTATCGTGGGGTGCACAACGTCCACGTAAGGTTTGTTTTAGTCAAAAGTGAGGTTAAAGGTGATGTTGAGCTACTTCAACCCAATTGCAATGTATAATACATATATATAAACATAACAAGTTGAAGTTAAATATCTACTACTTATCCTGTGGTTTAATTATTTGAAGATGCATTTAACGTAGGTGTTCAGTGCGCTTGATCTATGCACATGGCATCGTATTTACAAATCCATATAATCTTTACTAAAATATAACATCCCCTCTGTACCTTGTAGTTTTAACATCGATGAGTTTTACACTCGCAAAACATAACCTCAAAGTGCCTAATTTGATTTAAAAATACTCGATAACCCCTATTCGTATTGAAATAATATTTCTTTTGAGTCATCTACAATATATTTCCTTTGTTTTGCCGATGGTTTGGTCAAGACGCATGACTGACGCAAGTGGGCCGAACTCCCATACATATTTGGTCATTCTCCTTTGGTTTATCGAATTTAGAATTGGAATGATATTATGAAATGCAGTATGATGTTCATATCAGCGAGTATTAAAAAAGACATAATTTCATGTGCTTTTTTCTAATAACTAGATTAAGCAAGACTAGTATTATTAACGTGTCTCTCAAAAACCATTGGTTTAAGAGTGGTATTTGTATTTCAAAATATACCGCGAAGTGCATAATACGTCTACTCGGCAGACATTCCGGCTGCCAGCGACCTGTCACATGGTGCGATAAGGCCAGATCTTACCTCACTGCATACAAGGTGCGTGAAACTCCTAAATCGTGCACCTGTACATGTGTCCGCCAGTACGTGATACGATAAAACTACAGAGCATTACAGAATTATAAACCTTAAGCTTCCTCTATTTTCTTATAAGAATATTCTAGGTTACTCAGCTCCTATACGAATATGGCTCTCCATTTGTGCAATAATGAAATGCATTTAACGTCAGCGTTATTATATTATTTATTTGCATAATATATTAATACGCGGAGAATTAACTTTGCATCCGTTTCTAAGAACAGTAATCGCACGAAGGAGTGTGAGATTTGGCACAATTAAAGTTCATATGGGCTAGATCTATAACAGTTACGAGTATGTATAATATGTGAAATTATCAATGATGATCAATACAAAAAAATTATGGTATATATGGTCGAATCTCTGGGTTATGGAGGTCTGACGTTCTATAGAAAAATCAGAATCCTCTCCAAATCCGTAAGCTTAGGTAGCACACCCCGCCTATCCTAATTGAATAGAAAATTGGATACCGCTCAGAAGAAGAAGTTAATATCATTGATCTAATTTAAAGGTCTGTAATTTATGTGAATGGCGTGTAAAAGCGTCGCTCGTTGGCGTGATGTCACTGGCCCACCGTATTGTCTCAGGCAGGTCTGGCGTCGAGTGCACCATTGAATGCATATGGCGCCACTTTGACGTCAAGATGTTCAGACAGACAAGGCATTTTCCTGCTCTTTGTACTGTCGTCCACATTTGCATCGTCTCACACGCATAGTTAAGACATTATTACAAATTGTATTTGTTTTAAATTAATCAAAGTACGCGGTAAGTATTAGCCTTTACAGTTTTATTTATGTGTTAAACGTTTTTTTTTATAGTTTGAGATATTAGAATTTGCCCATCCACTAACTACTTAAGAATCTTAAGACAGACGTACGTTGCTCTAAAACTTTCTTAAGCTTGGTCATCTGTCTCATGAAAAGTTAGCTCATTTTTTGTCAGTTCGGTTCTACTAATAAAATGAATCCTGTGGATCTTGCATATCCTGCCATAGCATGAGAGCTTCTTCAAAATGAACGTGAAGAGGTTTCAAAAGTTGTTGTATATTGCGAGCATCTATAAATTGTTTTAAAACTTTCCATTAAACTGGCAGTTTTCTGTCACTAAATTTTCGTTCCGTTATCTTTAAAAAAAAGACAATATCGGTAACTTCATGTCAAGTCCCTTTTAGGGTAGGTAGGTAGAACCAAGTGCCGCATGACTTACACACCTCACTTTTCATGTACCTTCGCAGGTTCCTAGGGTTTCTGACACCACCGTCAGAAAATACAAGTCCATGTATTAACTAGCGATGACGTAACATAGTCTACCGCCGCTATGTTCTAGGTGCATTGTAATGTATTATGCATCTACTGGTTTCTTCTATTGTTTTCTAATTAAGTTTTTAATATATTCGATTTAATCAGAATAAAATTGGTATAGTCTTAAATGTGTGCGGCTTCTTGCTCGGTAGGTCTGGTGTCTGCGCAGACGTGCCTAAGTTCATGATCAGTAGTGTCGTATTGATTTATCGATTCCAGATCACCGCACGCTTTGCATTGCGTATTACTAACCCTATTGAATACAACATGTCACATCTATGGTAGTTATGGTGTGAAATTTCGTCTGGAAGTCTTTTTTGGTCCCATTTCATTGAAATCATTAAATTTGACATGGTCCTAATTTACACACACATTTTCTACTTAGCAAATATTATTTTTATTTCATTTTTGCAATATCGCGGTAAAAATTGAAATATTTTTTACGGGCCTGTAGGCGGATTGGTTGACAAAGCTACTTTAGCATCTAGATTCGTACGTTCGATTTCCACAATACACAAATATTTATGTGCATGAACTTGTTTGTTTTTGTTCGATTGTGTGTTTTAAGAGAGATATCAAAGCAATTGAGGAAGTTACCTGAAAACCACAGCCAAATAACAACTCCCTCGGAGCGTTGTTATGTTCTTACGAGTGAGTGGAGTTACCAGTAAGCTTCTAAGGTGTTTCTGTGTTGGCATCACGGGGTGGCAACACTCAAGTGTTACTTCATGAATTGCAAGCGTTTATAAGCTATAGTAGCCAATTTACATCAGTTACATGGACCGTATGCTTGTATATTCATTTATATCCTGCCAATTAACCATTACCAGGAGACTATGAAATGACATGGAATTCTTTGACCTATTGAACAAACTATGCGTATGCGAATTAACTGTGTAACGGACCACAATGAAATAACATTGTTGCCGTCACAAATAAAAATAACCTTGCAATCATATGGATATATGTAGCCGAATTATGTATAAAATAACGCCTAGGAATGTAGGTACATCGTTCGCTACTTCATTTAATAGGTCATTGTCGTTCATACTTGGTTTGAAAGACGCTTCACATAGTGCTCGATTCTCGCTGCCTGCCTCGCGGGCGAGCGGGCGTGATAATATGTTATTGAAGGTATCACGGCTGTATGCTTAGGAAAAATGTTAACTTGTAAGAGGGTAGACATATACCAGACGAAGTGGCGTGATATTCTTGAACTACCAATCAGCGAGCGGTTACGAGGCTGAGATAAAAGGTGTGTGGTGATTCATAACCAGTATAAACTACTTAAATGGAATGAAATAGATTCGAATATTGAATGACGAGTTGCTATAGAACATTCTAGAATATTTTGGAAAGAGAGACAGAGATACGCAGAGAGGGGTGAAGAGGCTTGATGGTAGGCGAATGATATAAAAACGGGTGGTTCGTTAGTTCATGGCTTTTTTCAGTGTGAAATTTTGGGTAATTAGGACGTATAGGTCGCGAGGCTTTTTTAGTGTGAAATTTTAAGGTAATAAGACGTATCGATAATTGTTCGTGAAGGGCCTTTTTGTCGGTGTGAATCTCTGGGGTGATAGGCGTATCGCTGATAAATCGCGGAACGGTTCTTTTTATCATTAATTTTAATTTCTTTGTGTTAATATTGTGTTGAGAACGGCATTGAATCTGTGCCTTTGAGCTGCGTAGCGAGATATGGGACAATTAAGTTGTCTAATTGATCGTAACGTTAGGCTTGGGCATGGAATCAATGTAATTGTAGTTAACTTAATATTGAATAACCCGGTGTTTAATATTTCGCTAAAATTCAGGTTGATTGTTCAAATTGTGTGCAGCGTGGCCGAACCTACGGTGCTCAGGCGCCGATGGTGGTAGCGTGGGGCATGTTGAGCAATCAAAATGGCGCGGTTTTGTGATATGCAAATTCTAGGAATTGAAACGTAGCATTATTTGTCCGCGAAGGGGGTTTCTTTTATGGAATTTAACTTCTCGTGTTAATTTTGTTTAAGTATAGCGTTGATTCTTTATCTTGAGCATTGTGCACGGAATTGGCGGTACATCTGCCGATTTTTGTGACGCTGCGCTGGGATGTTGATTCAATGTGATCGCGGTTAAGTAATTAGGTCATAAATCGGGTTCTAATATTTCATCGGATTTAGTGTTGGTTATTTGACTGTGTTGTACGAAGTGGCCAGAATTCCAAGGGTCACAGACCTTTGAGTATGGCGGCGGTACCTAGTTAACTAACCAACATTGTCAGGCGAGTTCTAACATCGACAATTTGGTTAAATAGGGATTGTGTTATTTCACACTGAAGAAATTTAGCTCTCTTAGGGACGTAACTTCGTAAAAATACGAGATTGATACCTCACGGAGCCTACGAAGTCTCGTATAGAGTAGGCGTAGGAAGCTGGTAAGCTGTGGGACGGGCCAGCGACTGATTTTGCCCTTAAAGGGATCAGTTACGTCTCCCAGGTGCTTGGGTTCGCGAGCTTTCAAAGTGGTAGGAGCTCGTCGAAGTGAATTCCGTCCAGCGTATGCGGGCCATGGAGATTGATCGCAACCCAACCATACTGGTCTCATTTATTTATATATGTATATATACACACACATTTATTTCCTCTGTTAGGAGTCATGGTTCGTGTCCCAATTAGGTTAGGACCATGACGTACACACAGTTATAGGCAATAGACAAAGTCGAGGCTAACTACCTTGCATACCCTAGTTTCAATTAGCAAATCAACGTTGTACATCGTTGATTTGGGCTTAGCCACCTTATACATCACACGTTTAACGTAATACAAACTCAAGAAGTCATTTTACACGAGTATCTTAGATTAGATATTGTAGGTACACATTTTATTAAGATCTAGTTAGGAGATAGATAGGTAGTCGCGATGAATATACGCGTTATTTAACATACAGCGTGGTAGGCGCGTCAGACGACATTTATAGGGACAGTAGGTACAATTACTGATTAGTTCTTAAGCTAATCGTGACGTGCGTGATAAGTAGCAAGCGGTTACGCTAAGCGGTCGAATCAAGGGTTTCGTTCAGTAAAACGTCCGGGTGATCATATTATCCTTCGGCGTGATGTTGGTACCTTTGCGGTGAGAATAAAGGAGTACGAGGATAGGCGCGTCGCGAGAATAGGCTAACATTTTAGTGGTTGTAGAGTCACGGTGGTGGGCAATAAATAATAGGCTGCAGGTGTCTAGATAAAGCGTAGTCTTGGGGCCTGCAACTTAATTATAACATAGATATGCAGGTAGCCTGATTCTATGCTCATTGCATACTTAAAATTATTAAATTACCTTTTGACTGTGGTTACGAGTCGAAAAACATTTGGCTTAGAGATAAATATTTGAATCTTTTGTGGGTTACATGTTCAGAGCTCGAGGGGTGCTTTATTCTGGTCAACCGATAATCTATACGCGACTACTAAATTAAAGTAGTACATTTGCCGGAATCTAACTCACCCGAGTCTCCAGGATTAGTAAACTCTTCCAGCGGTTTTCATTAACGCTTCTCTAGTGAATCTATGTAGTTCCTTGAGAATTTGCATCCCCGCGCCCGAAAGGGGGTCTCTGTCTTCGGACGAGCGCCGATTGAAACAGGTAATGCTGTCTTTCGGATTCCCGCGGTACGGCAAGGGATTTTCACATCTTAGAAGCCTTATAAGCCTCGTAGGGATAGCCTCGCAGTCGTTTAAGACAACCAAATGTTGGACGGTTCGGGCACGGTCAGAGTATTAAATTCTTAATACACAAAACCAGCTAAATGCTTACCATTCAATAATAAAGTAGTGCAAACATTTAAGTGAATTCAATAATTCAACCAAGCCTACCTAATCGAACACAATGTAGATATGTAACTATTAACTTGCTTCTTGGCAGCTCATGCGAACTGAAGGACGTTTGGCGTAAAGAAAATAGTCGAATAGTTTTGTGCGTTACATGTTCAGAGCTCAAAGGGTGCTTTATTCTGGTCAGCCGACGAGTTTTATTCGCGTTTGTTAATCTGAAGTAATTTATTCGCCAGAATTTAACACTCTCACCCATGCGTCGTTGTCGAGCGGCGATGGGTTAACACAACCCGAGTCTCCAGGACTGGTAACCACCCAGCGGCTTCTATTAACGGTTTTGTGTAGTGTTATGTAGTTCCTCTGGAATTTGCAATAACTGCGCGGATAAGAAGGGTTTCTAGGCGTTTCTAAAGAGCGCTGAATGTAACAGGAATGGGCTGACATTCTAGAACCTTGACATGCGATCCAAGTTTCTACATCAGAAACGTTATAAGCCTCGTAGGGACCACTTTGAAGTCCATTAAGACAACCAAAGGTCAGACAGGACAATTGAGCTGTTTCAAGACTTAACCTTAATACTCATAATAGATTACACTAGTCTGGCGGTTTTGCGTTCGGTCGAATTTAGCCTAATGTTTAGGGCGATATCCCGAAGTAGTACACTGCAAATACCGTTACCAAACTTACTAACGTCTCTCAAGTGAGGAGACTTCACTACTGCCGGAAGAGCAGAAAACTTTACTTGATTAATTGTTGTCTATATAATTTAGAAGTCTGGGCAATAGACCCCGTGTGACAGTGGTGACTGAGAAAAGCGCCCTAGCTGTTACATTACAAGACTGACAAATGTATAGATGAGGCTCAGAGTACATTTTATTATAAACAAATACGTTATCTGCGGGCGCAACTGAGGGATTTGCCTTATTTATAATAATTGATAGCGGTGGCATAGTGGCGATTTGACCGATTGCAATTCAGTTAGATTGTGCTCAAATAACCTTATACAATCGTTGGGTTCGGTTATCGGGCCAGAATTATGGGATTTGTGCTCTTATAACTGATACTTACCTTGAAATTGAGAATTCAAATTAGAAATAGGCGAAATGCCAAAATTTGACTTAGTGGTTATTGTCTAAAGTAAATGGTAACTTTGCCAACATAAGAGTCGATTACTTGATAGTAAACCTAAATTGGGTGCTTCCTTCAAAGCTCCGTTAATGCTAGTGATGAATTATGAAATACTTGTAAATTGTAATCAAACGTAAATTTAAAATTTCATACTATGAGGTTTATAACTTGCAACATATGAATAAAGTATAGTAAACTTATGGAAATATGTAAAGCGTGTGTAGGCATTCAAAAGAGCCGTTATCACGCCAGTCATTAATATATTGTAAACTTAAACGAGGGTGGCTAATCTTCAATTGGCCATTCAGCCTCGCAAGGAGACGTCTTTGGCTTGGTAGCTTGTCTCGCGAGGAGGAAGCGATGTAAAGTGGATGATCGCTACTGCTTTCGCGTTTGGATGGGGCGTATGCCACTGCCCCGCGAGGCTAGCGCGAGCCAGAGCGTTCTCTATCTTATATTTGAGCTCTAAATTGAATATAGGTTGCTTACTAACCTTCCTCTTTCATATCATTTAATATAGAATATATGCCACTGCCCCGCGAGGCTAGCGCGAGCCAGAGCGTTCTCTATCTTATATTTGAGCTCTAAATTGAATATAGGTTGCTTACTAACCTTCCTCTTTCATATCATTTAATATAGAATATATGCCACTGCCCGCGAGGCTATCGCGAGCCAGAGCGTTCTCTATCTTATATTTGAGCTCTAAATTGAATATAGGTTGCTTACTAGCCTTCCTCTTTCATATCATTTAATATAGAATATATGCCACTGCCCGAGGGGCTAGCGCAAGCAAGAGTATTCTCTATCTTATAATTGATTTCCAAATAGAATCCTGGTGGTGGGAACTAATATTATCTCACTACCGAAAATAACTATAGCTTACCTTGTCATCGCTTTACGGAACCGTTAACTTGAACTGAACATCGAAATAGTAACAACATTCATTCACACTACAAAGTGACTCCATAGGTTATTTCGCCACGGCATTGTGAGTCCGATAGGAGCTGTGGTGTAAACAATCTAATCTTATACTTAATTCTGATTCGAATGTTAATGAGGAGTATAAATGCCTACTACATCGATAGCTAAACTATAGCTAAATCTAGGAGACTTACGTTCTAATTCTGAGGGTTCTCTTAAGATTCTAAAGTCCCTGCCTAGTAATAGGATATCATTAAATCAATTACAGTGTTATATGAATATGCATAGACATTAGTTATAATCCAATCAACGTCTAACTACAAGGGTCATCTGATGCTTCAGAACCTCCTTTGGTACGCGCGTCCATCTGTCAGAATGCTGGTCCTAAGCAATAAAGAACCAATCAAAATCCGATAGGGTACGGTACAATTCTAACAGTCCGAGTGAGACAGAGGGGTAAAGAAAAGCACACATTAAATCTTTGATATTTTATAATTTCCCCAAGCTAAGTCACCTAAACGCGGAGCGGACGATTGGATCTTCACATATATAAACATATTGAGTAGAGACAGGAAGATAGCCTTAGGGAATAGTTACTCTTTAAAGTACTGCGGTGCTACGTTATTTAGGAAGCTTAACTGGTAGGGTTCTCGAATTGCTTAGCCATCTCAGCCACGAAAAGGACTCTGGGTTGCTGCTCACAATGTAGTTGCCACTAAAACGATCACTGCCAATAATTTAACTTGAGGGTCGACGTGACACAGTCCGAGACACCTAATTAATAAGTTTAGTTAAGTAGATTGATTTTTAGGTCAAGAAATAGTTACAATTAAAATCAGGGATTCTAGTATATATATATCGTCAATACACGAGTGGTAGTTCAGGTAAAGATTAGGTACAGGAGTAGTTAGGTGCGGGGTAAGGAGGTAGATAAACAAATTACTATGTTCAATACATGAACAGTTCTCTGTAGATATATTTCTATAAGAGTGGGGTTCACATAGGTAGGACCATTATATATATCTAAGTTAATAAACCAATAAAACAGGAGGGGGAGACATATAAAGGTAGAGTATAATATTATATAGAGTAGCTCTGTACATAACATAAGTAGAGGCATAAAGTAGGTGAGGTGGTAACGAGGAAATGGGTTAAGTAGATGAAATCAGAAGGCGGGGTTTAGTTGTACACAGGTACCTAGTCAGTTATATATTCAAGCTATTCATATATATATGTAGTAATTAGAGTCTCCCCTCTGTAGCGCATACATAAATAAATAACTAAAAAAATACATAAAACAAAAATAATATAATAAGGAAAAAAGAAACAGAAAAAGGGGGGGGAAGTTACAATGTGGAAGCCGTGACCAGGATATTCAAAATTACATTTTAACTTAGAATGAGAATAAATGAAAATTAGGTAAACTAGGTTATGAGAGTTGGTAGTTTAAATCGGTATTTATTCATCTAAATTAGGCTGTCTCGGGGGGGTCATGTCGGCCACAATTTGTTGCCGCGAAAATGGATAGTGTCTTGAGTGACTAAGCATATGAGAAGTATTGATCTATAGAAAATTAGTGCGGGAGGTGTCTTGAGTAAGTGCTGTTAGGTTGCCGCGTAGTCTGTTGAATGATCAGCATCTTCCGTTGTCTCGTGTCTGCACGTGGATTATCTGCAAAAAGTTGAATTCATTGTATCAGGGTATGAAGGAAACATAGTGTAAAGAAATGATACAGGGAAATTGTGAAAACGTAGATAGTATTAAATTAAGTTATCCAAATAGAATCAAGTTAGTGGTAAAATCTCCGGATAACCATCAGGTGCATTTAGTATTACATTCAAAATATAATTGTTAAATAGTAACAAGAAATAAACATCAGGCTTGTGAAAAAAAAATGATTGAGACGAGGAAATTGAAATTTTGAATTAATTTAATACATAATAAGGCATACATAATAATTAATTAAAGAGGTTGTATTGTAATAGGCAGTTGAGCATACTTATTAACTTCCACATAACAGTTAGGTTAGGAGACATAAATTAGATAGCAAACAATAACAAGGAGAAAATTGTAATATTAGTAGCATATTGGTACAGTCTCAAATAGGTGTATTAAAGTAGATACATAGTTAAGGCTATCTATATAATAGTTATATCATCAGAGTATTAAATTAAAATTGCATACTTACTTCAGTAAAATGATGTTGATTGATGAGTTGCGTAGACTCCAGTAGGCATATGGTGATAGGCAGATAGAATATCAAGTGATCAGGTAGATTTCCAATATGGGAGTGAATTAGCGCTTGAATGGTCGATTAAATCTGAAAGAGTGAGTATTGCTGAGTGAGAGGTTTATATGAATATAAGGTAACATGCGTCTCAGGGCCAAGGTTATGGGGTCGTAGAGCTAACGGTTAAATAGTTGGTCGGTTGTTACATCCTTAGGTACATAAAACAACAATAATGTAATTTAAAATGCAACACATTAATAAATGTACAAAGGCGGACTTATTCCTATAAGGAAGCTGTTCCAGTCCACTGTTGAGTGTCTAATTGGAACTTAGTAGCGAGTAGTGCGGTTGTATAACATAAACAAACTAGATCAGTATAATAATAAACAAAGTAGTGAGGGTTCCATAAGGACATGTAAATGAATTGGGTAAATAGGTTAGAAGGTTAGGTCCAACCGTTGTTGTATAGATTATTAAACTCAAGAGAATATGGTTAAATGATACGAACTACAAGTCAAAACACATAAGTAGGGGTATAAATAAAACTTACTAATTGTGGTTGGCGCAGGAATCTAGTACGGAACTAAGTTGGAAAGCGATCCTCTGTAAGTTACAAGCACACGGAATGGCGTTTTGTTTCCTCTTAGCACCTCACGTTGTCTCCCTAGGTCGGCTAGGGGTTTGATTGTGCTTGAGAAGATTTGTCAGAAATCTCGGTCCACCACAACATAAATTAGCACATTTGTTCCGTGGTTAAATAGCCTGAAAATTATAAATATCAACTTTTAACTTTCACAACTTCATTAACATAAATTAAGTAGGATTACTATTAACGTGTAATTATGCAAAGTTATTAGTTGGGCTAGTCTGCTTTGCAACTATCGGTGGGCTACGGTGACTGCTTACTGTCGAGCAGGTCGTATGTTGATTTCCATCATAATGGTATAGTGGTAGGTAAATGTGATTAGATTCCTTAGGTCTTATTAGCAAAGAGCACTAGATGCGTATAAGGTTAGATAGTGTATGGGTATTAGTTAAAATTGAGTAATTGATTGAAACTTGATTCGACAATGTTAATTCCCAGGGGTTTCACTTTCATTGGATTCTTAGAGATTTTGTCGTATTCACTAGTGGGTGACTAGATTAATAGTTGCATTAGATAAGTAAAGAGTAGGTACTATTGAGTTCTCCACATACAAAATATCCGGAAGTTAATTTAAATACTACTGAAGTGAAATAATGTATAATACATAGAGATAACATGTTAACTGGTAGGAGTTGTTGTTAGAATCGGGTTTCGAGGTAGCGTCATTCTAACAAAATCACTTACTTACACTAGTACCAAATGAACATTGTTTATAAACTAAGGTTATAATGTACGAATTTTGAGTTTTATAGATATACTATGTTAAATGGGTATACTTGAACGATATTATGCTAATATGATGTGATATGCACGTGAAAATCAAACAACTAGTCTCTAATGGTTATATTTAGTTACCTATATGAAATTAGTTCACTTCTAAAGAAAAAAACTAGTTGAGTACGTAATTGGAACCTTTAGCCACTTTACATAAAACATTATAATAACACGTAACGTGTATAAAACTTTCACTTGTTAGCTTCATGATTCACAAACAAATTATCTGCGCGGTTTTAATTAACAAACAGTAATTCCATAGAGTCGTTCTTCTTCTTAGTTGTAGTTGTTGGCTTTCAGTTGTACATTAAATGATAGGGCTGGCTAGGATTTATTCGGAGAAGGATTATTTGTACATTAATTATTATTCATAGTTCATATACTAAGATAATTTATAAGATAGGAAAGGAAAGTGAGATGAACAAATGAAATAAACGGGTGAATGAATTTTATATCGATGAATGGTAGGTCAAGAATTTTCTCATACTCTCTCATACGATTTCATACTCGGGTTTGAAATAAAATAAGCAAGATGTGGGGTCGGGTTTTCGTTTATGGAATGTTATTGAAAAAATTTAATGCGAATTTTGTGATTAGGACTAGAGATTGTTCGAAGTACTTGAAATATTTCGAAATAAAATGTGCAAGATGGGGGGGTCGAGTCCTCGTGGTTTATTTAGGATAACCTGTTGTAGAAACAAACGTTCCAAACCTTACGTAGTGGAGACCCATGTTAACTAGAAATCAATAATTAGTGTCTAGCCAGGTTATAACACGGAATTAGCTCGGTTGATTTACTCCGGTTCATGGAATTCCTTAAGTATTTAAGTCGCTCGTTGTAGAAGTATGATCGAATTAGGATATTGTGTTGAGATATACAGAACCTCACTACCTTCGTGTCGTCAAGTAAAATAGTGAAGGTAGAGTGATTCTGTTTAAGGTAGAGAGTGAAACAGTGACGTGAGGACGACAGTGAAAATTTGAATATTAGAAGTTTTGTTGGAACAAGTGCGAATATACGATGGAGAGACCAAGTCGTAAGAGAAGAGCGCCGGTTAGATATAGTGGTGTAAATAGTAGTGAAGAACATTTTATAGATAATAGTGGGAATACCAATTCATCAACGGTATCGGAATTGGGAGAGATGCCTTTGCAGAATAATATTCAAGAGAATACACTAGAAACGCACGCCGTGCGAACGAAACAACGTAAAGTAATACAAAGAGAAATCGGTAGAACTAAGGAGGGATCTAGGGTGTTGTTAAATAAATTAAGTAAAACCCTAGGAGCTTTGGCTAGGAAGGTAAATTTATTAAGCGAAGATGTAAGGAAAGTTCGCAAGGTTAACGAGGAGATTAACACAAATCATGTAACTACTTTGGATAAGGCGTCGGAAATGCCGCATACGACTAGAGAGGGAGAAGGGAGCAACGGTCGGGATAATGGATTGATTAATAATGAAATGCTAGAAGTGTTGCCAACACAGAGTAAAGCTATAAATTATAATATCAGGAATATTAGTTTCGAAAAACCAAAATTTGAAGGTAAGAATGACACGCATCCAGTTACCTTCCTGGAAGATCTAGATACGTATTTAGGAAAAGTTGGACATGAAGGCAAGGAATTGGAATTAATATTGGAATGTTTGCACGGAGGAGTGAGAGACTGGGCTAGGATCTACAAGGGTCGTTGGAAGGCTTTGCAGGACTTCAAGTTGGACTTTTTGGCCACTTATTGGGGAGAAAAGGAACAAAATGAGTTGAGGCGCGAAATAGTACAGGGAACTTGGAATCGTGGAGAGTCTCCCACCATGTTAGGGCATTTTTTGAGACTGACGGGACAAGCTCAAATGTTAAGCTTTAAGATTCCGGAAAAGCAATTAATAGCGGACATAATTAGGCAATTTCCTAAATACATCCAACAAGGGTGGTATACTTCAAACCCGGGTAATTTAATTGAGACAGCGGAATTTTTGAGAAAAATGGATGACATAGGGCGTCAGGAGAATTCGACAACGCTTGGCCTAGGCAGAACTAAGGAATTAGAAAAAAGGAAAGGGGAATATAAGCGCGGTTATCGGAATTGGGTGAAACCTATTGGGAATCAGAAGACCGTGGAACAATCACGATCTGGGACACGGAACGCCGAGGTGATTGTAGAAGAACCAGTAGCTTTAGATTAAAAGAAGTTGAATGTGGGTTCCCGGTTCAGCTTCGATTACAGAGAACGGTGTATCAAGTATAGGGGAAAGGTCGAGGATAAGTTAAGAGAAACGGAAGAACAAGGGATTATCAGTAGGTCATCCACACCGTATTGTAGTCCGTTAACCTTCACCTTCAAGCGGGATGGATCTGTAAGGGTATTGTTAGATGCTAGAGAAATTAATAAGTACATGATTGCTGAGACAGAGAAACCGCCATTGCAAATAGACGTTATGAACTCGTTTCACGGCGCTAATTACATTAGTACTTTAGATTTAAATAATGCCTACTTTCAAATACCACTTACGCAAAATAGCAAGAGATATACGGGGTTCACATTCAATGGAAAATCTTATGTCTATAATGTGTTACCGCAGGGGTTGAAAACATCTGTGGGGAGTTTTAGCAGGGCTATGGATTTAATATTGGGACATGAAGTGCGGGACTTTTGTGTGAACTATCTGGACGATTTAGCTATTATTACGACAGGGACCTTCGAACGTCATTTAGAACACCTAGATATAGTCATGGGGAAGCTGTTAGCAGCGGGGTTAACGTGTAATCTTGAGAAATGCAATTTTTTCTGTGAGGAGGTGAAAATGTTGGGTTATATCATTTCTATTCGGGGACTGAAAGCGGACCCAAGCAAGGTTACCGCTATTCAAGAGTTCCCTGTACCTAAAAAGGTAAAACAAGTACGGGCTTTTCTAGGGTTGTGTAATTTCTATCGGAGGTTTATACCGGATTATAATAATCAAACAAAGCCATTAAATGATTTATTAAGGAAACACATTCTTTGGACGTGGGGGAAAGTAGAACAGCAAGCCTTTGAAAAAATAAAATCTTTGTTCATAAACACTATATTATTACATCATCCCGATTTTAGTAAATCATATTATTTGCAAACGGACAGTTCGGGAGTTGGATTGGCAGGGGTATTGTATCAATTAGGATGTAATGACGGCATGAAGATTATAGGGTTTCATAGTAAAGCATTGAGGGGCGCGCAGTTAAATTGGACGGTAACAGAGCAGGAATTCTACTCGGTTATATGTTGCCTAGAAAAATTTGAAACTTATTTACGGGGGTCTAAGGTTATAATTAGGACGGACCATAAAGCTTTAACGTTCGTGAAAACTTGGAAGTTGTATAACGCAAGGGTAACTAGATGGATCAGTTATTTAGAGAATTTTAATTACGAAATAGAACATATTAAGGGGAGGGATAATGTAGTCCCGGATATACTGTCTAGATACCCACCAAAAGGTGATCTTTTACAGGACGAAAAGGTTAGGCTGCCCGAAATTCTATATATGGAGTCACGTGTTAATAGGGGTTTGATAGAAAAATTAAAGAATCTATCAAAATTGCAGGGGGAGGATGCAGAGATTAAAACAATCTTAGAACAAGTTAAAGGGAAAGGTGAGTCTGGCGAGGTAACAGGAAGTACGTTGAAGAGATACAAATTAATAGACGGAACCCTATATATTGTTACTGGGACTGATTCCAATAACGTTGCTTGCCTACCGGAAGTATTAAGGGAGGAGGTCATTAAGCAAGTACATTCCGAAATGGGTCACCAGGGGGCGTACAAGGTGATTAAATATGTCAAGGATAGATTTTATTGGAAGGGATTGACTCGTAGTGTGAGACGGGTAGTAAGGGAATGTCATGACTGCCAATTAACCAAGCATTCCAATTTAAATCATGTTGGTCAATGTTGTTCAATAGTGGCAAATGATATAGGGGACATAGTGATGGTAGATATCTACGGGCCGTTACCCACGGGGGAACTAGGAATGAAATACATTCTAGTGTTACAAGATGCGTTTAGTAAATTTGTTAAATTTTATAATCTCAGAGGAGCTACGGCAAAGTCTGTATTTAATAGGGCGAAGGAATTCTTTGAGATTATCAAACCAACGGTTATTTTATCGGATAATGGGACTCAATTCACCAGTAAATTATGGAAAGAGGGTATGCAGGCATTGGGAGTGAAAGTAGTTCACACGACGGTAAGAAACCCTAGACCCAATACTGTAGAGCGAGTAAATAGAGAGCTAGGACGTATGTTTAGGACATATAATAGGAAAAATCATAAGGGGTGGGTTAGAACACTGCCTAAAATAGAAGAACTATATAATAATACATACCACAATAGTATGAAATTTACCCCATGCGAAGTTCTATACGGGGAATCTACACAGCTATCTATAGACGGGATTTTGTGTAGTAGAAATAGCAAATTAGATGTATTAAAAATTAGGGAGACTGTGCGACGAAATTTACAGGAAGCGGCGAAAAATCGCCAAGCTAAATTTAATGGAAAATATCGATTAATACAATTTCAAATAGGAGATTTAGTTAAAATTAGAAAGTTAAATAAGTCAAACGCGAGCCAGAAAACAATTAAGAAGTTCGAGGCGTTATATGAAGGACCATACCTGGTGGCGGGGATTCCTTATCGAAATGTCTATCTTTTGGTAGATCCGGAGACAAGAACAGTGCGAGGTAAATTCAATACAATACATTTGTCTAAATATTACCGTTAGATTGAAGCTGAATCGGGAACTAGGAAGGCTTAGTTTAATTAAGAACCGTAGTTAAAGAGGTTATTAGAAAGTAAAAATTAAAATTGTTAGAGTATAGATTAAATGATTAATTGTATAGTAGATAATTAATTGTATATTAGATACAATGTAAGTAAACTGTAGGTTAGATTTGATTGATAAAAATGTTGAGTAAATTGTGAATTAGAATTGATTGGTAAAATTATAACGGTTATCTTGTGTATAGATAAAGGTTGATTGTATAGCTAGTAGTAAGTAATTGTAGTCTTTAACATTAAAGTAATGTGGAAGAGAAAACAGGGAAATTAGGCGGTTCTGGGGAGAGGCCCATGTGATGGTTCCGAAATTGTCTCGAATAAATATAAAATTACAAAACCAAATCTAAGACGGAGAAACCGTAAAATAAATTGTACGAAATTTTCTCATATATTTCACACTCGAAAAATCAACGAGATGAATTGGGAATTGTCAGATGGAGGGGAGTGTCGGCGGTCTCTCTCTTCCCTTTTTTCTCTTTTTTTTCATATATAGTCCTAAAAGGTAACCAATTGTCGTGGTGACGATGGTGAGTGGTTGCGTAAACGTTAGATTGAGAAACTAAAACGTTAAAATAAGCTATATCTATTCTATTCTATATCGTGCAGAGACGAGAGAATGGTGCTTGATGATTACGCGGATAATTAGACTAGATCATAGAGGGTTTAGGAGAATTTTAAAATAATGATGGACATTAAGCGGTAGGTGATTCTCTAAACTAAAGATCAAGCTCGGATACTTAGAAAGTTGGTAGTCAAAGTCGAAGGGTAGTGTTCAGTGAAGAGGGATAAAGACAGGTTAAACCATCGAGGTTGAGAGTTAAGTGGAATGAGGTGGAGTTATTTTTATTTGTACTGAAATGAAATTGAAGGGAAAACTTTGCTCCGGTTTAGTTTCACACACCTGTACAAAGTTTTGGGGTCGATTGTAACGGACCACAATGAAATAACATTGTTGCCGTCACAAATAAAAATAACCTTGCAATCATATGGATATATGTAGCCGAATTATGTATAAAATAACGCCTAGGAATGTAGGTACATCGTTCGCTACTTCATTTAATAGGTCATTGTCGTTCATACTTGGTTTGAAAGACGCTTCACATAGTGCTCGATTCTCGCTGCCTGCCTCGCGGGCGAGCGGGCGTGATAATATGTTATTGAAGGTATCACGGCTGTATGCTTAGGAAAAATGTTAACTTGTAAGAGGGTAGACATATACCAGACGAAGTGGCGTGATATTCTTGAACTACCAATCAGCGAGCGGTTACGAGGCTGAGATAAAAGGTGTGTGGTGATTCATAACCAGTATAAACTACTTAAATGGAATGAAATAGATTCGAATATTGAATGACGAGTTGCTATAGAACATTCTAGAATATTTTGGAAAGAGAGACAGAGATACGCAGAGAGGGGTGAAGAGGCTTGATGGTAGGCGAATGATATAAAAACGGGTGGTTCGTTAGTTCATGGCTTTTTTCAGTGTGAAATTTTGGGTAATTAGGACGTATAGGTCGCGAGGCTTTTTTAGTGTGAAATTTTAAGGTAATAAGACGTATCGATAATTGTTCGTGAAGGGCCTTTTTGTCGGTGTGAATCTCTGGGGTGATAGGCGTATCGCTGATAAATCGCGGAACGGTTCTTTTTATCATTAATTTTAATTTCTTTGTGTTAATATTGTGTTGAGAACGGCATTGA
The DNA here is from genome assembly GCA_947507595.1 of Pyralis farinalis. Classification (NCBI taxonomy): domain Eukaryota; kingdom Metazoa; phylum Arthropoda; class Insecta; order Lepidoptera; family Pyralidae; genus Pyralis; species Pyralis farinalis. Next base: position 6,036,090 of record OX382259.1, on the reverse strand, counting down.
ATCTGTGCCTTTGAGCTGCGTAGCGAGATATGGGACAATTAAGTTGTCTAATTGATCGTAACGTTAGGCTTGGGCATGGAATCAATGTAATTGTAGTTAACTTAATATTGAATAACCCGGTGTTTAATATTTCGCTAAAATTCAGGTTGATTGTTCAAATTGTGTGCAGCGTGGCCGAACCTACGGTGCTCAGGCGCCGATGGTGGTAGCGTGGGGCATGTTGAGCAATCAAAATGGCGCGGTTTTGTGATATGCAAATTCTAGGAATTGAAACGTAGCATTATTTGTCCGCGAAGGGGGTTTCTTTTATGGAATTTAACTTCTCGTGTTAATTTTGTTTAAGTATAGCGTTGATTCTTTATCTTGAGCATTGTGCACGGAATTGGCGGTACATCTGCCGATTTTTGTGACGCTGCGCTGGGATGTTGATTCAATGTGATCGCGGTTAAGTAATTAGGTCATAAATCGGGTTCTAATATTTCATCGGATTTAGTGTTGGTTATTTGACTGTGTTGTACGAAGTGGCCAGAATTCCAAGGGTCACAGACCTTTGAGTATGGCGGCGGTACCTAGTTAACTAACCAACATTGTCAGGCGAGTTCTAACATCGACAATTTGGTTAAATAGGGATTGTGTTATTTCACACTGAAGAAATTTAGCTCTCTTAGGGACGTAACTTCGTAAAAATACGAGATTGATACCTCACGGAGCCTACGAAGTCTCGTATAGAGTAGGCGTAGGAAGCTGGTAAGCTGTGGGACGGGCCAGCGACTGATTTTGCCCTTAAAGGGATCAGTTACGTCTCCCAGGTGCTTGGGTTCGCGAGCTTTCAAAGTGGTAGGAGCTCGTCGAAGTGAATTCCGTCCAGCGTATGCGGGCCATGGAGATTGATCGCAACCCAACCATACTGGTCTCATTTATTTATATATGTATATATACACACACATTTATTTCCTCTGTTAGGAGTCATGGTTCGTGTCCCAATTAGGTTAGGACCATGACGTACACACAGTTATAGGCAATAGACAAAGTCGAGGCTAACTACCTTGCATACCCTAGTTTCAATTAGCAAATCAACGTTGTACATCGTTGATTTGGGCTTAGCCACCTTATACATCACACGTTTAACGTAATACAAACTCAAGAAGTCATTTTACACGAGTATCTTAGATTAGATATTGTAGGTACACATTTTATTAAGATCTAGTTAGGAGATAGATAGGTAGTCGCGATGAATATACGCGTTATTTAACATACAGCGTGGTAGGCGCGTCAGACGACATTTATAGGGACAGTAGGTACAATTACTGATTAGTTCTTAAGCTAATCGTGACGTGCGTGATAAGTAGCAAGCGGTTACGCTAAGCGGTCGAATCAAGGGTTTCGTTCAGTAAAACGTCCGGGTGATCATATTATCCTTCGGCGTGATGTTGGTACCTTTGCGGTGAGAATAAAGGAGTACGAGGATAGGCGCGTCGCGAGAATAGGCTAACATTTTAGTGGTTGTAGAGTCACGGTGGTGGGCAATAAATAATAGGCTGCAGGTGTCTAGATAAAGCGTAGTCTTGGGGCCTGCAACTTAATTATAACATAGATATGCAGGTAGCCTGATTCTATGCTCATTGCATACTTAAAATTATTAAATTACCTTTTGACTGTGGTTACGAGTCGAAAAACATTTGGCTTAGAGATAAATATTTGAATCTTTTGTGGGTTACATGTTCAGAGCTCGAGGGGTGCTTTATTCTGGTCAACCGATAATCTATACGCGACTACTAAATTAAAGTAGTACATTTGCCGGAATCTAACTCACCCGAGTCTCCAGGATTAGTAAACTCTTCCAGCGGTTTTCATTAACGCTTCTCTAGTGAATCTATGTAGTTCCTTGAGAATTTGCATCCCCGCGCCCGAAAGGGGGTCTCTGTCTTCGGACGAGCGCCGATTGAAACAGGTAATGCTGTCTTTCGGATTCCCGCGGTACGGCAAGGGATTTTCACATCTTAGAAGCCTTATAAGCCTCGTAGGGATAGCCTCGCAGTCGTTTAAGACAACCAAATGTTGGACGGTTCGGGCACGGTCAGAGTATTAAATTCTTAATACACAAAACCAGCTAAATGCTTACCATTCAATAATAAAGTAGTGCAAACATTTAAGTGAATTCAATAATTCAACCAAGCCTACCTAATCGAACACAATGTAGATATGTAACTATTAACTTGCTTCTTGGCAGCTCATGCGAACTGAAGGACGTTTGGCGTAAAGAAAATAGTCGAATAGTTTTGTGCGTTACATGTTCAGAGCTCAAAGGGTGCTTTATTCTGGTCAGCCGACGAGTTTTATTCGCGTTTGTTAATCTGAAGTAATTTATTCGCCAGAATTTAACACTCTCACCCATGCGTCGTTGTCGAGCGGCGATGGGTTAACACAACCCGAGTCTCCAGGACTGGTAACCACCCAGCGGCTTCTATTAACGGTTTTGTGTAGTGTTATGTAGTTCCTCTGGAATTTGCAATAACTGCGCGGATAAGAAGGGTTTCTAGGCGTTTCTAAAGAGCGCTGAATGTAACAGGAATGGGCTGACATTCTAGAACCTTGACATGCGATCCAAGTTTCTACATCAGAAACGTTATAAGCCTCGTAGGGACCACTTTGAAGTCCATTAAGACAACCAAAGGTCAGACAGAACAATTGAGCTGTTTCAAGACTTAACCTTAATACTCATAATAGATTACACTAGTCTGGCGGTTTTGCGTTCGGTCGAATTTAGCCTAATGTTTAGGGCGATATCCCGAAGTAGTACACTGCAAATACCGTTACCAAACTTACTAACGTCTCTCAAGTGAGGAGACTTCACTACTGCCGGAAGAGCAGAAAACTTTACTTGATTAATTGTTGTCTATATAATTTAGAAGTCTGGGCAATAGACCCCGTGTGACAGTGGTGACTGAGAAAAGCGCCCTAGCTGTTACATTACAAGACTGACAAATGTATAGATGAGGCTCAGAGTACATTTTATTATAAACAAATACGTTATCTGCGGGCGCAACTGAGGGATTTGCCTTATTTATAATAATTGATAGCGGTGGCATAGTGGCGATTTGACCGATTGCAATTCAGTTAGATTGTGCTCAAATAACCTTATACAATCGTTGGGTTCGGTTATCGGGCCAGAATTATGGGATTTGTGCTCTTATAACTGATACTTACCTTGAAATTGAGAATTCAAATTAGAAATAGGCGAAATGCCAAAATTTGACTTAGTGGTTATTGTCTAAAGTAAATGGTAACTTTGCCAACATAAGAGTCGATTACTTGATAGTAAACCTAAATTGGGTGCTTCCTTCAAAGCTCCGTTAATGCTAGTGATGAATTATGAAATACTTGTAAATTGTAATCAAACGTAAATTTAAAATTTCATACTATGAGGTTTATAACTTGCAACATATGAATAAAGTATAGTAAACTTATGGAAATATGTAAAGCGTGTGTAGGCATTCAAAAGAGCCGTTATCACGCCAGTCATTAATATATTGTAAACTTAAACGAGGGTGGCTAATCTTCAATTGGCCATTCAGCCTCGCAAGGAGACGTCTTTGGCTTGGTAGCTTGTCTCGCGAGGAGGAAGCGATGTAAAGTGGATGATCGCTACTGCTTTCGCGTTTGGATGGGGCGTATGCCACTGCCCCGCGAGGCTAGCGCGAGCCAGAGCGTTCTCTATCTTATATTTGAGCTCTAAATTGAATATAGGTTGCTTACTAACCTTCCTCTTTCATATCATTTAATATAGAATATATGCCACTGCCCCGCGAGGCTAGCGCGAGCCAGAGCGTTCTCTATCTTATATTTGAGCTCTAAATTGAATATAGGTTGCTTACTAACCTTCCTCTTTCATATCATTTAATATAGAATATATGCCACTGCCCGCGAGGCTATCGCGAGCCAGAGCGTTCTCTATCTTATATTTGAGCTCTAAATTGAATATAGGTTGCTTACTAGCCTTCCTCTTTCATATCATTTAATATAGAATATATGCCACTGCCCGAGGGGCTAGCGCAAGCAAGAGTATTCTCTATCTTATAATTGATTTCCAAATAGAATCCTGGTGGTGGGAACTAATATTATCTCACTACCGAAAATAACTATAGCTTACCTTGTCATCGCTTTACGGAACCGTTAACTTGAACTGAACATCGAAATAGTAACAACATTCATTCACACTACAAAGTGACTCCATAGGTTATTTCGCCACGGCATTGTGAGTCCGATAGGAGCTGTGGTGTAAACAATCTAATCTTATACTTAATTCTGATTCGAATGTTAATGAGGAGTATAAATGCCTACTACATCGATAGCTAAACTATAGCTAAATCTAGGAGACTTACGTTCTAATTCTGAGGGTTCTCTTAAGATTCTAAAGTCCCTGCCTAGTAATAGGATATCATTAAATCAATTACAGTGTTATATGAATATGCATAGACATTAGTTATAATCCAATCAACGTCTAACTACAAGGGTCATCTGATGCTTCAGAACCTCCTTTGGTACGCGCGTCCATCTGTCAGAATGCTGGTCCTAAGCAATAAAGAACCAATCAAAATCCGATAGGGTACGGTACAATTCTAACAGTCCGAGTGAGACAGAGGGGTAAAGAAAAGCACACATTAAATCTTTGATATTTTATAATTTCCCCAAGCTAAGTCACCTAAACGCGGAGCGGACGATTGGATCTTCACATATATAAACATATTGAGTAGAGACAGGAAGATAGCCTTAGGGAATAGTTACTCTTTAAAGTACTGCGGTGCTACGTTATTTAGGAAGCTTAACTGGTAGGGTTCTCGAATTGCTTAGCCATCTCAGCCACGAAAAGGACTCTGGGTTGCTGCTCACAATGTAGTTGCCACTAAAACGATCACTGCCAATAATTTAACTTGAGGGTCGACGTGACACAGTCCGAGACACCTAATTAATAAGTTTAGTTAAGTAGATTGATTTTTAGGTCAAGAAATAGTTACAATTAAAATCAGGGATTCTAGTATATATATATCGTCAATACACGAGTGGTAGTTCAGGTAAAGATTAGGTACAGGAGTAGTTAGGTGCGGGGTAAGGAGGTAGATAAACAAATTACTATGTTCAATACATGAACAGTTCTCAGTAGATATATTTCTATAAGAGTGGGGTTCACATAGGTAGGACCATTATATATATCTAAGTTAATAAACCAATAAAACAGGAGGGGGAGACATATAAAGGTAGAGTATAATATTATATAGAGTAGCTCTGTACATAACATAAGTAGAGGCATAAAGTAGGTGAGGTGGTAACGAGGAAATGGGTTAAGTAGATGAAATCAGAAGGCGGGGTTTAGTTGTACACAGGTACCTAGTCAGTTATATATTCAAGCTATTCATATATATATGTAGTAATTAGAGTCTCCCCTCTGTAGCGCATACATAAATAAATAACTAAAAAAATACATAAAACAAAAATAATATAATAAGGAAAAAAGAAACAGAAAAAGGGGGGGGAAGTTACAACTGACATTGACAGATCAACCGGAACTGCTCCGTTAGAGGTTTTAAAAGAGGTAGGGCGCATCAAAGCTGCCCTTTTGGAGAAGTTAATTCACCTCACTGAAAACCGCGGCCAAATAATAACTCCCTAGAGGGTAGTTGTGTTCCTGCGTGTGAGTGAGATCACCAATAAGCTCCTAAAGAGTTGCTGTGTTAGCACACTGAAAAAAAAGATTAGTTGAATTTACCAAAGAAGCAAAGGTATTTTACTAGTAAACTTTGTTAATTAATGCAAAAATTAGTAGTTAAATTTACAATTATATTACGGTTGATCTTCATACAAAAGTATTTTGTAGCTATGACTATTTTAAATGTATAATTTACCGCTAGTAAATGGATTGTACATATAATATAGTACAGTTTATCATACTAAATAATAAATTTTATTATTTTTACTCGTACTTCATTAACCTTTTTTGATTGGTAAAATCAACTTAAGTCAAAGGTAGGACCCAGTTCAACCGTCGACTTTGGTGAATTCTATTAGGAATCTAGGAAATCCAACTAAACATTTTTTTCAGTGCAGCAGATGCCACATCGCGCAATTGATGCTCAATATATTACAAGCGTTCATAGGCTACGGTAACCGCTTGACATCAGGTGAGCCGTATACTTGTATGCCTCCGGCGCTGTATGAAATAAAGCAACATCTAATGGTTGATGTTATGTACTACATTAAGGGACAAAAAACGAAACCCATATTGTTATGCCCATTACATTCCGATAGAGCTCTTAAATTTAATGTGGCATTGCTAACCTTCCGTCAATCTTTTTTTGCGTAATATCCGTTTTATTCTTTGCGCCTAACATAATGTGTACATTAATAAAATTTATGCCAGGAAATGTAATGTGAATCACTTAATACGACAACACAGTATTTTAGTAACCAATAAATATTCCATAACCAAACCAAAGCATAAATAAATATTCCAAGCAATCCTAGTTTATAATGTGTACCTACATAACGAGAATCCAAATTAGAGGAGTAAAAACCTGACGTTAGGTCGACACGCGCCCAAACATGAGTAATCGATGATGCAACACGTTGGAACAATACAATAACTGCGTCATTATTGCTTACTTCGTCCGATATGATGATGGCATAAAATACGCCGCATATAGAGATCTTGTCTGCTATTATTCTGCGCATTTTATTTCAATGAGCAACTCCTCAGGAGCTTATTGTCGACATCACACACTCGCAAAAAAAAAACAGCAAGGCTCCATTGACTTGGCTGCAGTTTTCTGTGAGGTGGAGGTACTTCTCTAGACGAAATACTTTAGTGCGTGGTATTTTTTCAAAAACAGATATCTAGTTATAAAAAGATCGAACAACTACGACTTGAATCCAAGGGTTTATTCATAATATATGCATTATGAAACTTAGGAAAACTAATGATAAAATCTTACAGAAGACAGCGTTTAAATAGTAACCCGGCGAGGTTACCAGTAAGCTCCTGAGGCGTCTACTAGCTTACGTGTTCTGATATCGAGTTGATGCAAATACGGTATATAGTATCGCGAGTATTTATCGTAACTTGTATCCCTCTAAATGTGTGATATTAAAAGTTTTCTGCCGAGAACTATGAACTTCCGGAATATGCTCCCCGCTGAGGTTTCCCCAAGGGACTACAGCATGGAGTTCTTCAAGAAAGGCGTGAAGAGATATTTACATCAACAAAGTAACATTTCTGCAAAAGCGTAAGGGGGAGGCCTGTGTTCAGCAGATATATATATATATATTATACCTCTAAGGTGGCAAACAAGCATACGACCCGCCTGCTGGTAAGCAGTTACCGTAGCCTATGGGCATTTGCAACACCGGGGGTGTCACTCTTGCGTTGCCGACCCTGTAAGAACCTCTTCACGCCTAAAAAGTATGATAATATATGACGATGAATTGTCCATAGGCTACGGTACCTGCTTACCATCACGCAGGCCGTACGCGTATTTGTCAGCATAGTAGTATAAAAAAAATTGGCATTATGATCATGACTATATACTTAATCAAATGCAATGCATTTTCAGTAAGTGTAGGCAAATAAACTTTCTGTTATTACTTATAGTAATTCTTGTATCTATATATAAATATATTTCGTGTATCTTGAAAACAGGTCAAATCAATCAAACAATCAAATTTTAGATAAGTTTTTGGTATTTTAGTCTTTCGAGAAAAAATGGGAAGCACTAATACTATACAATACTATTCGCATCGGAAGTACGCCTTATCTTATACAGTCACGAACGGTCCACACGGGTCCGAACCCGCTAACAGCACCATCTTTTTGCACATCTTTCCTATTATTTGAAACGAGGAATTATTGTACATAACATAAATATATACCGTGCATTTTGAGAATGAGGATATAACGATTTGAATCATTTGTGTTAGGTTTTTGCTTTTTAAATTTATCTATACAATCAAGTTTCCTGAAAAAACGTGATTTTGTACTGAAAACTTAAAAAAACTCTGTCTGTCTCTGTCTGTGGGTATTGTTAATGCAATGTTTCAAAATTTGACGTTCAGCGGATCAAAAGGAAAATATTAGCGCGGCCTATTTTTCTTGCAGAGTCTTCTCAATTTATTAAGGATAACGTAAAAATACAGCGGTTTTTATAGAATAAAACATTATGCAACAAGTGTTAAATTTTCTGTGTCTTTGTCTGTATTTTTATATAAACACATAATCACAAAAAAAATATTTTATAATAAAACGTTCTATGAATTCGCGTCACTGCATCATGCCGAATGTTCAATTTATATTATATTAGGTAAAGATGATTACTAAAAATATAGAAATCACAATTAATAATAATAATTTATACAAACACTAGTACTTCTTTATTTAATAATACCTACTGAAAAAAAATGGCATGAGCATGACAAATTCGTCATTTTTAAATTTAAAACCGGATTAACCTTCAGTATCAGAAAAGGAATCTATATCATGCACCTATTTGTGTAGCACGTTGGCCGTGGCTACAATCCAAGCATGGATGGGATACATACATTTCAGTACTTTTCGACATTCAGAGTTAAATGATATCCATTGTAGACGATTTTACCATTCCCGAATAGATTTTGAAAGACGGCATTTGTATTTATGGACGCAATGTCACAGGCCACGGTAATAAGCCGCAAATCAAGTAAAACAAAATATTTCATAAACTACTTCACGGAATCAAACTCTTTATTGTGTTTATTTACATAACATTTGTCAAAATCTCCAGATATTAATAGAAGGTGTAACATTCTCCGTTGCAGGATTGAGGTGATGAAGACGAGAGCGCCACGGAAGCTGCTTGCCATTCAGATCTGGTTTGCTATTATTAATTTATGGCCTCATTCGTGCTCCTCCCTAGTTAATATGCGTGTGATGTTACTGATTTTTTATTGTTCTTCAATGAAATAAATTCGACAAAAAAACAACTGCAAATAATAGCGACAGAATATAAATTCCCTATGAGGTCGTTGCTGAATTTTGTTAGCCGTTCTTTGTCGACTCTGTGCTATAAATTTTCCCTGAGACAATAGGTGCACAGAACGAGCAATTAATGAATTTTTCAACGATTTTTTTTTTACCATAAAATTATTGTAATGGATTCTATTTTAAGACCAAAATGTAATAATGTGTGTATACTTATGTGTTACAATAGTCCATTTAGCTTCACGGGGTTTTAAATGGGAAATTTATATAAAATTTTTAGATTAGGAATTGGTATGGAAAATCAATAAGTATCTTGTCTTCATACAAGCCGCCATGTACACCAACAGACAAGACTCAACATTACTACGTGTTTTTTTAGATAACGTCGGGTCGGGAGGCATAAGAGCATACAGCGCACCTGATGTAAAACAGTTACCCGCACCTCTACTGCTAAGACAACAACTCCTTAGAAGTTTACTGGTGACCTCACTCATACGCAGGAACACGACAACCCTCCAGGGAGTTGTTAATTGGCTGTGGATTTCTGTGAGGTGGAAGTATTTCCTCAAATGGATGGCTTTGGTGTGTCCTACCTCTCTTAAAAACACCCACACCAAATGTCTGTCCGCTATCTAAACCCAAGGAATTGGCGTAGATGCGGATTTTTGTACATGAAGCTACTGCCATCAGACCTCCACAACTCCGAGGGAAATCAGATCTTTCTTACGTCACACGTCTTTCGAAATTAATTTCTTTGATGCGAGGGTTCCTCACGATGTTTTCCTTCACCGTCGAGCAAGTCATAACTACGAATATGTACAATTAATCCGAGAGCATGAATTTAGTGGTACATGCCAGGATGCGAATCGGGGGCCTGGTGGTCAATAGGCCGGTGCCTAAGCCACATAATCCTAATCATCTAATCCTAATCCACTGCTCTAAGTTTTAATGTATATAACCTTGATCTGGGCCTACATGTCTTTATCGCCTATTTTTCCCATAAGATTTGTAGGCTGTACGCTTGTTTTACCATAAATTTTCATTTTATCGCGTAGATAATGTTTACTTTCACGTTATCATCATTATCAACATACATTTTTACTTTTATTGTAGGAAATTCGAAAATATTTAACAGAATTGCACTTTTACCTCGTTCAATTGCCAGCGACAAGTAAGAACGTGAAGTTTGACATAACTAATTCCATTGGTCATAAAGCAGTATTTCAATTTATCCACATTAATATGCAAGGCAATTTATTATTCTGTATGTTAAAATGGCTATTGAATATTAAAATGCACAATCGATCTAATCAATAGGCATACCTAGACGACTGTCAGTGTGGAGTTATAGAGCATTCGGGAATGTTAAAATGTCTATTCGCTCGCTACAGCTGGTGGAACTTTATGCGATAAAATGTCCCATTAAGATTTTATTTTATCTTCGATTGCATTACTTTAATCTTTACTGGCATCGATTACAATGATGTCGGTTCCACTTTTTGTTTTAAGGTTCCTGTTTAACATTTTATTTTGTCTTTATTCGCATTGCTTTAGTCTTTGCTGACATCGACTACAAGGTTGTCGGTTCTACTTTTTATTTAAAAGTTCCTCTTCAAATTGCGGCAGACTTCTCTGGAAGCGCATAGTATAGGACATTGCGTTACCGTATATGAGGATGAATAACTCGAAACTGTTAGCATCCAGATTTAATGTAAGAATCCCCATGCTCTACTTATCTATAATCTATTGTTTTTTATGCGATACTTGAAACTCTCTCTTAGGTAAACCAGACAGTTATCCCGCCATCTTTCCATGGCTCCACCGACCTCTCGGTAATATAAGCCGAATTGCAGTACAGGTACCTAATACGGTCATAAGTTCTGTACAAATTACATTATATGCATTTATTTTTTTATGAAGTAATGTAATCTTAGTAAAACTTATGTGTACATATTTATGGAAGTCTCAGCAAAAAATAAAAAAATATTCTATTCGCCACCTTTGCCTTTGATACAGGTCTCTAATCTGTCTGGCCACAAAGCTATGGATGAACGCACTGTTTCCATTGAAAATTTAGACACTGCTTGCTGCAGAGATTTTTAAAGGGACCCAATGTCGGCGTGTCGATTCAAGCAGGCAATATCCTCAAAAACTGACCATAATTTGTAGTCTAAGGGGTTCAGATCTGGGCTAGACAAGGGCTAGTCTTCAGCTCTTCTAAAGTCCGAAACGTTTGTTTCGAGCCAGGCTTGGATACTTCGTGCCTTGCTATCAGGTGCAGAGTCCTGCTGGAAAGCCCACTGTACATTTTTGAAAAGTGTATTGCTGAGAGGTTTCGCAACATGATCCAAAAGAGTCTCTTGATATTCTTTGGCTAAAGCTTCACTTCTTTTTTACAAAAATGTAGCTTTGTGACTCCTTGATACAACACCTCGTAACAAACTATTACAGACGCAGGATGATGACCACGTTGTACCTTTCCGACCACTTGGGCGGCTTTTTCAGAACTGTATGCGTACACTTTTCATTCTGTTTGTTGTAGTGCTCTTCAATCGTGAAATTTTTTTCATCAGTAAAGATGATATTTCTGTTACTTTCACCTGTGTATTGGGACAGAAGGCGTTTTAATTGTACCACTCTCTTCAACAGTAGGGATTGATTTAGGGCATGTCCTGTATATCGATGATAATGTTTTGTTTCCTAAAGGGGTTTCGGCGAATTCTGGTTTTAACCGCATTAACAGCACGCAGTCGCCGCGATCTTTTGCAGTCTTGGTGACCAAAGGAAGTGTTGATATATCTGTCGATTGTACGATATACTAACATACGGTTGATACCAAGCTTTTGAAGTGTCTATATATAATATGACCGACGGCTCCATACACACTTTGTGCAAGGTTATCACTGCAAGCCAATCAATGTAATCTTTAACACCCCATTCCTTATCGTACTTAGATATTTAAAATGAAAAAAATATGTAAAACTGCGGGAAAAGTTTTTAACGTTCCAAATTCAAAATAACTAAAGAGTTGAAAAAACAAAAAGTTTCTATGTAACAGTATTTATGGCTAGACTTGTTATGCGCACAGCATTTGCTACTGTGTCTCGTGCCGTGGATAATTATGGCATGCCTACAAGTTAATTTCTGTAACAATGTTTCAATAATGCTCCAAGCTAGGCTGGATCCCATCCGTCATCAACCGACGTCTGGGGATAGAAGAGACTTGTTTTTTTTTATTTTAACCATTTTTGCATAAGGGCTTATTTTTCCATTAAAGTACTCGTACATTATTATTTGCTGTCAAGCGCTGCACATTCTGTTATGTGCTTTTATCCGCATTATAATACCAGTATCTGCATTAACAGAGCAGTGATCGCTCAGCGGATAAAGAACCGGCCATTTAACTGAGTGGTCCTCGATTCGAATCCTGGTGCGGGCATGTACCAGATTTTTTTTATTTTCGGCTCTATGTACACATATCTGTAATTATCACTTACTCGGCGGTGAAGGAAAACATTGTGAGAAAACGTGCGAAAACGAAATGAACTTGCGTCATGAAATTATATTTCGAAAGTCATATGACCTCACCTTAGTAAGATCTAGTTTAGTTTTAGATGTGTAGGTCTGACGGCAGTCGCTTCATGCAAAATTCAGTATCTTCGCTAAATCCTTAAGCTTAAGTAACGGCCCCCGCCAATCCATACTAAAAGTTCCTTTTTTTGCCGCTGCGTTCGCTTTGATCAATTAGGTATACCAAAGTTTGACGAATCCGCTTACGTACTAAGCATGAACGAATTTGTCACTTGTTATTTTTAGTAGGCTTAGTAAAATATTTTTATCTTTTGTTTGGACCGCAAGCAAATGCCACTCATGAATTTTAAATTGAGGCAATATTTTGAGTTGCCTTAGGAACGAATCATTTACAACTGTCGCATAGAAATCGGCGTGTCTTCCAAGAAGCCGTAATCGTATTCTAGGCGCATAAAATCAAATAGGCAACGCGTAGTGCACGTGCGCCGCTGGCCGACGTTATGGTGACCATGGTTTACTATTAAGTAGACATACGACATGCCTGATTATACCGTGGACCCTATTAACAGCTGTACGCGCCTTTTTTGAAGAACCCTGTACCGTAGTTTCTAGGGAAAATCGTCAGGGAGCGTATTCCAAAATCAAATGGTTCTCGGAAGAATAGGTACTCCTCTGGAATCACACTGTTAATAGGGTAGAAGGAAACTGTGCGCATTATTTCGAATAAGTTCTTTGAACAAAATCCATTATACAGTCGGTAGAAAACACAAACGTTGGCGAAGTCCCTCTTTAAGACGCATCTTTAAGATTTGTACGCCAGTCGGCAGAATACAGAGTGCGATATAATTAATTGTAACATCAACTTATAACCTGTTTTCACAAATAAAGATATTTTGATTGATTGAAAGACTTATGGGCTTAAAACTTTAATATATTTAGTATGTATGTATAATGGGTTGTGTTCAAAGAACTTGTTCAACTGTATGCTAGCAATAATCACAAGATCCAACATGGTATTCAAGTGCTCTCGCCTTTTGTTGAGAGAAGAGAGTTATGTAGAATAAATTTTTCCCTAAAGCCACAGCGCTGGTGAGTTATTCCGTCAGTTTGACTTTCTACTCATTTGGCTTCGGAGTTTTACTTTGCAGGAGATCTCGGCACCAAGGATCCGAATGACCTAAGCGATTATAGGTAATTATTGATTTGTTGCAGTGTACATTCATTATTGTATATTGTTGGCTACATCTAAAATAGTAAATAACATTGACACCTGCAATTGGTGTTTTTCAATTTTACACGGAAACTCTAAATATTTCCTAGGGATAGGGATAATTGTTGCCTAAATTTTGACCCAAGTTGTAAGCTTTTAATGAGATTACCGCGTAAAATGTAATCAAAATTTGTTCAGAACGTTTGAATGATGTGTGCATAACGGGCATACAGCTAAAATTATTAAGTTGCTGTTATGACTTTGGTATCGATAGTAAAGTCCCAATATATCACTATTTCAAAAAATCTCATGTCATCATCATCATCAAACTCGATCCTGCTACGATTTTATTATACATATAGACATATAAACTGATTAAAGAGGAGTGGTTGGTTTAGGCGGTACTATCAGTTGGTGGCCTCGCAAATAAGTTTTTTTTTGTCATTATTTGATGAACAATAATATTTTTTAAAAAATAGTGTCTGTTTTTGTTAGTGTACAATTTAGCTCTATTAATGTAATATTTTCTTTCTGACTGGAACATGAGAGGACTCTCGCGAGGCTGATATCGCCCACTTTTCATCTAGCGCTGTCACTGGTTTAGGCCCAGAACATTTCCTCAATCAACAATCATTTTATCGTCAGGATATCGACAAAGCTTAGAATTAGTCTATGTTGTATCTAAGTATGTGGTGACCCTACCAAGCCGCGGTAACGGTGTGCTGATCCTGGACCTGCACCTGATTGTATTCAAATGTGGGAAGAGTTCTGATAATTTATACAGAGTGATCTCTACTATTATATCTTACCATATTATAAATGATAAAGTTTATGAATATGTATGGATGTTTGCGACTGTTTCATGGGAAATCATCCCCAGGGTTTTTGATTTGGTCCAGTGAAATAACCGGCCTATTGTTGCCCGGTTCTAATCCTGGCATGGTACCACTAAATTCGTGACCAACAAGTCAAGAAATTATATTTTCAATTTTCATAACCTGAGAAAGGACTAGTTTTCCCTCTGGATTATGGGGGATCTGACGGCAGTCGCTCCATGTATAAACTGTATATGCTCTAAAATCTAAATCCTTAGACTCCTAAGGATTTAGATTTTAGAGCATATACAGTACACACAGTACAGGTAGCGTACCCCGCTAATCCTAATGGAAACGGGATAACGCTAAAAAGAAGAATAGTATCTATATATAAAGAAACGAAAACCAAACAGTTAAGTATCATTTTCTCCTCCGTTTGTCAATCTATTTTCTTTTTTTTTAGTAGCTATTGACGAGGTTCAATGTATGCAAGAGTGTCAGCAATAATAAAAATTAGAAAAGGCAGAAATATGGAGACATATGAATTTATGTCATTGCCTTAAATTTTTCATAATGCTTACAGTTTAATTTATGGCGCGATTACTAATATATGAAATTATATATATGAAAATTCATTCATTCCCTACGGTAACTACTTTACATCAAGTGGGCCATGTACTTCTATGTTTTCTGACGTTGTATAAAATAACGTATGTATAATATATCAGCCTATGTACTGTGTACCAAATAGTAATTAGTCTCTGAGAAGCCATATTTTAGTTTAGGTTCACTTGTACAAGAATTTGATAACACCCTATGGTGGCTCCAAGCAAGGAAGGTACATTATTCGCAGCGCGTGCATGTCTCATTGAGATGGAGCGCTGTGTCTCGTCTGTGAATAACATTAGAATTTAGCACTTTTCGTTTATGATGTACCGACAGACCAGCACTCGCCTTCGGGAGTTATTTATAGATGCATCCAAATCGTATTTCTCTCTCGCTTCGAAATCAACACAAAGGGAATGACGTGCAAGCACAGAAATGTATAGGAGCCACTAAAAACTTCAAAAAATCCAGATAAAGTAATCTTCTTCGAGGCTCGAGTCTTCGAGGACAATCAATTTTGTGTATAAATTAATAAATAAACATTCATAGCCAAGAAGTAAAAAGAAGCATGATATTAAACATATTTCTTTCAGAGAGAGTATCCAGTTGCTAGCACGTACCCAACAGTCCTTGACAATTAGAGTATGTTCAGCATTATACTACATAGCGTGTATACAAAGGACTGAGGAGAACATTAGACATAACAAAAGTACAGTCACAAAGAAAACAATAGATACATTTGTTACCAACAGAGTTACACTCAATTACCATTAGATAAAAAGGTACAAAACAAAGAGAAATCTATATTTAACATTGTATAATATGCCATCTCAATTGACAGCTTATAATATTTTATTAAATGTAGGGTTATTCAATGTATTCTTTTTGATAATATTCATATATCTTTCTTCCAATGCAAGACTTATCAAAATCACCGATAGTTCAATCATTAGGTCAATTTGGCGGAGCTGACGGCTTGACAGTAAAGTTTTTCATATAAATTTAAAAAATACGGTTAACGGAAGTTCCATGTGTATTTTTCATTAGGCCAAGTGCAAATAAATATGTGCAAGAAGCCCCATATATATATATGTATACACATTAACGGCGCAATGCTTTCTTTCATTTAGTCAAAGAATTCTAGAACTCATATATCTAAAACTGAAAATATATACAACTAATTTATATAAGTGGTGTAGTCTGTTTTTACTATTATGCATGGGTCTTGAAACGTCTCTCCGACAGGCCCTTCAGGCACGAACCCGCGTGTTCGATTTGTTTCTCCAGCGACGTCCTGAGCCGAGGTACGACCCCTCTCGGGGGCCCTTAGGCTGTCGCTTAACTTTGTTTTTCTAGGCTGTGGCGCCTCACGCCCGCCTCTCTAGTCCGGTGACGTAGTGACAGCCCACTCGGGGCTAACTACATAGTCAGGTCAAAAAAAAAAATAAAAAATCTTGAAACGTGAATAGGAAAAAAAAATACATGACATAATACATACAACATTAAATAATGTTGTAGGTAGTATTTACAATATGTGTAACTTTTAATTGAATAGTATTGTCAACTTAGGTTTTCGCGATTGTTACACATTGAATTAAACAATTTTTAACGGAAGTATCGCGTGCTTTATTTATTTTGTTGAACCTGGCGTTTCGAACGCCTTCCTGCGACCACGGACGCTGCAAAGCGTTCGAAACGCCAGGTTCAACAAAATAAATAAAACACGCGATACTTCCGTTAAAAATTGTTTAATTCAATTTTAATTGAATTTTAAATAAATAATGGTTTTATATGAACGGTTGATGGTATCCGTGTATGCACTCTACAATTTTAAATTGTTATAATATTTGCATGCCAAAATTGGCAGGTGAAATGTGCTGTGCAATAGTTTTAAGATCTCGTACACCATGTTGAAGCATGCTTGATTCTGCTGATGAAATTCAATGTTTTTGCTATTAAAAAGTAAACAGGCGTTTATCGATGAGTTGAAAGATTGGGAAAAAATTGAAGAAGGCAAACTAAACGACCTTGTCGTTTTATATTTTTCACATGTGACTTCATTTTCTCTCTGGTAAAATATATTTGACTGATTTTCAGATATAAACTTAAATTTTCAAATCATCATCTGTGTTTTCTCTGAAGTTCGGTTCAATTAAAAGATCAGAAAGTGAAGAAGTCTCTTCTGAATAAATTTCGAATTCTTTCAATCATTCGACAATACGTGTAATGAAATATTTATAACAACATCGTAATAAAAAATTTGGTTTAAATTTTAGAAAAATATATGAATAATTTTTAGGGGTTCGTATTTCAAAAGACATACCATACTTAAGTAAACTTTTTATATGATACTATACCTGCGACTTGTGAGTATAATAATTAATTTAAGTTTGCATTTGTAACAGTTTTATATCTGTTACTTTATATTTAATAAATTTGTTAGGCAGTTCTAGATATTAATACGGCAATGCATTTTCTTAATTTCAATGAACCGAGTCATACTTATATGACATTTAAATGCGTTTAACGTGGAATTGGCGCGTAGATTATTGGACAAAAAGCGAATAATCGTATAAAAATAGCATAAAAAAACTTTGCAGGAGTTCTTACTTAGTTAAAATGCACTATAGAGTTGATACTACGGCGCAATAAAAACAATTTGTTGAATAGGTTTTTATATTAAAATAACAGTAACTAACGCAATTAACATACGGATTATAGTTACGTAGAATACTAAACAACAATCAGTTGTTTTAAAAACGACGACCTAGAATTTGGAGAATAAATTTATTTTAAACATGTGTGAGGCAGGTTTATACTGGTATGAATATTATTTAGAAGCCAGTCTAAACGTCGCAGAGAAATAAGGATACCACAGTGAATACCAGGGATTTCACGACATCCCTAGCGATATCACGGTAGATATCGAATATTTTTTTTCTATTACGTCTTCTCATTCTAGAGTAGGACAGCGCGGACGTCGAACGAATTAAAGAAGAATTTCGTGTTACCTAAGGGAAGTCCAAAATTTTTATATGGCAGGAACGTTGTGATAGAGTGGACTGTGGAAGGAGTGGAAAACGAGAACAGACTTATTGAGGGGAATTGGGATCGGTAATTAGTTTGAAAAGGAGGGATAGTATGTACACATTTCTGCGAAATCGAACAGGATGCCACTCAACTGGATTCCGTATAATTCCCGGTAATTGACATTTTCCGTGACATATGTATGAAACGGCTTGCTATGAATTAGCACACTTTTCTCACGCAGGATTCAAGCGTGCCACCAAGGGTCACCTTTCAGAGTTGTATGCCTCTTTGCACATCCAGTTGCTTCTTTTGCATTGTGCACCAAACTCGTGTTCGCAAGTCTTTCACTGACTAGATGTGTAACTAGTCTGGCCATAAATACTGTTACATAGAAAATTTTCTTTTTTTCAACTCTTTAATTATTTTGAATTTGGAATTCGTTTATTATGGTAAAAACTTCTTTCGATTTTCTACCGTTTTACATATTTTTAAATTACAATATAGAACTTTTTTTTAATTTAATTTTTATTTACAATATAGAACGAGATGTTAAAAAAAATAAGATAGCTGTGATTGCCTTGCACAAAGTGGGTATGGAGCCGTCGGATATATTCAAGACACTTCAAAAGCTTGGTATAAGTCGTATGATGTTATATCGTACTATCGGCAAATATACCAGCACTTCCTGTGTTGAAGACCATAAAAGATCGGGGCGACCGCGTGCTGTTAGAACTACAAAGATATAGATAAAATATTCTTTATTTGCCTTTAGCTTCACGGGCACTTAGACACAACTTACACTATATTTTCAATATTATATATATATATATTAAGTTTTTCTCTTTTTTAATCTACCAGCATTTCAAATGACCATTGGCGAAGAAGAAATGCCAAAAAAACTTGCCAATATAGGTATTTTTTTCTCCAAATCATCTTATACATATTACAATAAATATAATGATATGAGTGTATATATAGTGATATCAAGTGGTACAATTAAAGTTATATTAATTCATGTGCTGAACCATTTCCATAAATTTCTGTCAGTTAGATATTCATCGATTCTATAATAACCCTTCTTACATAGAGTATTTTTGATGTGCCTTTTGAACATATATTGTCAGGCAAGGACAGAACTGTTTCAGGTAATTTATTATAAAATCGAATACAATTTACAACAAAAGATCTATTAGACTTAGCAAGCCGATGTACTGGCATACGCAATCTATTCCTACTTCTAAGATTTCCACTACATTTTGAAAACGAATTTATATTTTTACGAGCATACATTATGTTCTCATAAATGTACTGAGAGGTAACCGTGAGGACATTTATTTCTTTGAATAGTTCTCTAAGTGATTCCCTGGAGCCCATGTTATAAATAGAGCTCTTTTGTAATATAAACATAGTTTCAATATCAGCCGCTCTTCCCCACAACAGTATACCATATGACGTAATGCTGTGAAAATAGCTGAAATAGATTAAGCGAGCATTTGCCACATCCGTCAATTGTCTAATTCTTCTAACGGCATATGCGGCAGAGCTGAGCTTACTGGCCAGTTTATTTATGTGGGGGGCCCACTGCAATATTGAGTCTATCGTAATTTCAAGAAATACAGTATCAGTAATAAATTCTAGTATATTATTGCCAATGAAAACTTCAGTATTGGAAGAGGCCACATTTGGAAGACAAAATTTTATACATTTGGCTTTAGTTGAATTTAATAAAATATTATTGCATGTGAACCGATTTAGAATAGCAGATAGAAAACTATTTACCTTGTCAATATTTTGCACTGGCGAGCAACATTAAAAATTAAAGAAGTGTTATCGGCAAACAGTAGTATATCCACCGTTTTCTGTACCATGTAGGGCAGATTATTTACATATACTAAAAATAAAAAGGGTCCCTGGGGCACCCCAATATTAACATTACTGCCTCTAGATTTGACCCCATCTATGTCAACAGTTTGTATTCCATTGTTTAAGTAAGTTGCGATCAAATCATGGGCTTTACCTCTAACTCTATAATGGCACAGCTTGAGCAATAATGTCCGATGGTCGACACAATCAAAAGCTTTGGAGAGATCACAGAATACCCCAATAGTATCCTGGGATCTCTCCCATGCGCTAACAACATGCTTGACCTATGCTTGCTGAAGCTTGGTGCTTATCGTTAATATACAGGACATTCCCTAAATCAATCCCCACATTTGAAGAGAGTGGATCGATGAAAACGCCTTCTATCCCGATACGCAGGTGAACGGCACAGTAATATCCTCTTTACTGATGAAAAAAATTCACGATTGAAAAGCACTACAACTAGCATAATGACAAAGTTTATCACACAGTTCTAAAAAGCCGCCCAAGTGATCGAAAAGGTACAACGTGGTAATCATCCTGTATCTGTAATGGATTGGTGAGGGGTGTCTTATCAAGGAGTCCCAAAGCTTCATTCATTTTTGTGAAAAGGAAGTGAAGACTTCAGTCAAAGTGTATCAAGAGACTGTCTTGTATCGTGTTGTGAACGTTCCGGACTTTATAAGAGCTGAAGACTGACCCTCACCTCAAAAGCTTTGGAGAGATCAGAGAATACCCCAATAGTATCCTGGGATCTCTCCCATGTGCTAATAACATGCTTGACTTACACTACTCAATACTCCTTAAACTACAAATTATGGTCAGTTCTGGAGGACATGGCCTGCTCGAAACAAAACGTCAACATTGTATCTCTTAGGAAATCTCTAGGAGCAAACAGTGGCTAAATTTCCCATGGAAACAGTGCGTAAATCCATAGAGTCGTGGCCAGATAGATTAAAGGCCTGTATCAAAGCTAAAGGTGGCCATTTCAAATAGAATCATTTTTATATTTTTTTGCTGAGATTTCCATAAATATGTACATATAACTTTTATTAATATTTAAGAAGATTTACATTACTTCCTAAAAAATAAATACGTATTCATTTGTAACAGAACTTATGTCCGGTCTAGGTATGTTCCTTGCTTTCATTTACCAATTTTTCACTCTTTATCCTTTCAAGGACTCCGACATTGGTATGCATTCGCCAGTGCCTCTATTTTTTGAAAAGTCCGTTTAATGAGTTGGCCTCTGTAGGCCCTTGTATCTTTAATATTATTTCAGAGTCGCTCGTGAAATTTATGACACTTTTTTGATAATTTCGTCTCCACGTATACACATGAATATCCTTCTGATGGAATAACGTTTTCGATACAAGGAGGTTTCGTTTTATTTAAACTTCTAAAATTGCCACCGTATATAAAAAAAAACATTTTTGTTTATTTATTTTTTATTATTATTACAGAATGCTACAACGTTGAAAGCAAACAATTCAAGCATGCGTAATTTTACTTACAACAAAATTTTATAGGCTTTTGACTATTTCTATTTTCACGATATCCTATGATCGTAAAAGTCTTAAACTATATCATATTGCTAGAGTTATATCATGATGAAGTATAGGCGGGCTTCATCTCAGCGACCCTGGTGCCATCTTGCAGGTTAGTTTTGGTGTTCGTGCGTGCTTGTCGCCCGACAGTGGGATCCCTGACGTGGAGTGTAGATTCTACCACCACTTCCTCCACGAACGGTTGCTGATCTTGACCTGAATAGAAGAACAAACAGCAGATCACTAAACTATAATACTAAAGAAATGTTTTACCAGCTGACTAACTTTTATAGGTCTAAACAACTCAGTGAATCTTAGTAAGTCTTCTTCTTCTTTGCGTTATTCCGTTTCCTTAACCATTAGGATTGGAGGGATTCGCTACCTAAGTTTCGCCTCTCCACGAGGCATCATCAGGCGTTGTAGACGTTAATCGTGAGAATAACATGCTACATGCTACAAGAAACACGTGTCGCAGCGACGGTGGTGGTGGGGGCATGCGGATTCTGTTCCAGATGGCGGACGACCGCAGCAGCCGAGGCAGAGACTACCGGAGCAGCCATGGCAGCGTCGGCATGTACCACGTACTAACAGTAGTGGGTGGGTGCCGGCCGGCGCTAGGCCGCATGAACTAATTGGTGGCGGAAGCACACAAAGCAGGTTGGATCAAATTGCATGTAGATTTGACTTTCGCAAAGTAACGCCTGAATCTAATAACTATGTAAATAATTACTGTTAGTTGAGGTTGTTTGTTCTATTGTAGAAATATTTTCAGTACCCATTGGTATTATGACATTAGTCATCAATACCTAACGTATTGTGACGGCTAGATTCTATTTTGTTATTGTTTATGCTAATATTTAATTCGGTCACTAAGCGGAAAATAATGTTACAAATGTATAAAATTAGAAGTGTTGAAATAAGAAGAGGCATGCTCCGTTGGTTCGGACATATAGAAAGAATGCAGGATGAAGGAATGACGAAGCAGATATACAACGCAAAAGTGGAAGGATGTAGGAGCCGCGGAAGGCCAAGACTTACCTACCATTACTACTATGGTCGTGATCTATCAAAATCAGGAGCCTTAGAAACCGGCGAGCGTGCATGAGAAGAGCAATGAATGTTAAAGAAGCGAGTGAGCGAGACACGTGGCGTTCTCTCTGCCTGTGTGCCAAGTGATTGGCGTGATGTTATAGAAAAAAAAAAAAAATATTTCAATTATTTCTGTCTATCTATCGGTAGGCAGAGAGAACCGAGCGTCGTAAGACGCGGTCCGTACTCAGTTCACTCGCTTCTTTAACGTTCATAACTTTTTTCAAGCACGCCTGCCGGTTTCTAGTACTCTAGACATGTGATAAAACATGACCAATTTGGTCATGGTAGGTTAGTCTTGGTTTTCCTCGGCTCCTACATTCTTCCACTTTCGCATTGTATATCCGCTTTGTCATTCTTTCATCCTGCATTCTTTCTACATGTCGAACCAACGAAGCATGTCACTTCTTATTTTAACACACATACATCTACAATCTTCACTATTAATTTTCACCATAAAATACCATTTACAGGAAGTAAATATAATTTTATTACCGAAATGTCATTTTATCTGCAATAAAGGATTTTTATATTCAAGTCACGTAAATATTTTTTAATTATGTATATATATTTCGATGTCTCGGTAGGTAGTAAGGCTCAACAGATTTGGATAATGTTAAGGTAGTTTCGAATTTGGTCCCATGTAAATTTGCTGGAGATTTGATTAGTTTATTAGTTGTCTTAAAAAATATATACATTCTTTATGTTATTATTAACGGAGTTTGATTGGAGAAGAATCTATGTTCGTCGCGTATGTTTTTTTGTTAATATGATTCGATATTTTAATTTTTATTTATTATTAAATTTTAATTGATTATTAAATGGAAAATTGACACCGTCGTTATTGAGATCCTCGCCAGTAAATTAAGAAAGCAGACACTGACTTTGCTGACTAACTGATCAAACCACAGCCGAAACCCCTGATTCTATATTCATGAAACTTTTACAAAGAATTGGTTTGTTTTAATTGTCGCTGCTTGAAAAATGTTTTCTAGAATGGGTTTGGTAACCAGACCTCCATAGGAAGTATTTGTTTACGTCTGAGAATATCCATGTGTTTTGTTAATAATACCATTTGGCAGAGGCTGCAGTTATTGCTTACCATCTGGCGAATGTTATTTGTTTGACAGCCTAGTCCTATTAAATCAATCAACTCACCGGCGCTTTCGAGGAGTAGGCTCTTTCTGTCAGGTCGTGGAGCAGCGATGCACGCCGCTGTGGCGAGGATGAGAAATAGCAGCACACGCATCGTGTCAGTAGCGGAGCAAACACTGTGCGAGAACGAGTTGTATTTGTGTCGTGTTCGACGCTAGTGACACAAGCGCAGGTCTATTCTCAAACTCAGTTTAATATGAATATATTTTATGTAGCGGTAAGTACTACGAGTATCGAATTGAAGGCGTTGTCGTACAAGACAGTGAATTTGGAGAGAGTAGTTATCGCCCTGCGATTCATATATACACTACAGCAGATTGAGGCTCACAAACGTACGAGGTCGACCTGCGACCCACAACAGGAGACAGTGGAGAGCACTTCGCACACAGAAGGAAGACCGCGCGACGCATGGACATCGTGTGTGTCGCTCACTAGTTCTCAGCGTTGATTGAGCGCTTCTTTTCTCAGTTCCATATTCTATTGGATTTATATTTAAAATTTGACACAATATACTTTTATTCAGTTATCTACTACCAGAAACATCTTAAAGGCCTAAAGAGTTCAATTTATAGAAATATTGAATAGTTAAATTGTTTTGTGATAGTAGATTTTGACAATAGGGAATATGCAGGCTATTTATCGTTTTAAATTACACAATTGTCATATAAAAATTTTTTTTTTGTAATTTCGTTTCTTTTATTTTAGTCTAGGTGTTTTAACAATTTCTATAATAAAAGAACTTCGTAATTTGAATCATTGTCATATTTTGAACATGTTTTACTATAAAGCATTAATGCTTGAATTGCGGAAGTACAGGTCTCGTGATGCAATGCTACTTTGAGATATCTTCTTCCTGTCTCATTTACTCCTAAAATTTGTCCTAAAAGTTTATCATACGTATTCCCTATTATCTAGAAACATATCTACCCGTAAGAGTTAAAAAGTATTTATTACAACATCAGAGGAAGTACAATCGGCGCACTAACAATTAAGAAATTATACTATGAAGTATTACCGCTAACTTCAATATCGTTATTCGTATACTTATGTAAAACTTAAGGAATTATTATGATCTGAATAAACAGTAAACACGTGTAGAATAACCCATTACACTTGCATAATGTTGAGTGGAGTGGGTGCGATTTCCAATGCTGACATAATTGTCGATTGAAGGTGATACAGTGGTGAACATAGCGGAGTTTAGCTTCCTAAAACCCGCTATGTTCATCACAAATATTCGTCTCGGGCAAAGGTACAAAAAACCGAAATAAATTAACGTCGTAGTTAATGCTTTCGAGTGAACGAAGTCTTCGGATTGTTTTCGATATCGATATATTGACTTAAAAATCTTCAATGACATAAATATATAAATGAATAGATACATTTAAGATCTAATTAATTATTGATTGATTGATAATATTACCTAAAATATTCCATGTGAGCAAAAAAATATTTAATTGTGTATAAAAAATGGCACGAGGGAAAATTCTGAAAATAACAGTTTCAATATAATAATAACTTGGTGATATTTCAATGAATTTTCAGTGTTTTTTTTTTATTTATCACACTAAGTCATATTTTCGAAACATGAATTATTGATTTCCAGTGTTTTCTCAAATTTCAGTTTGATCGGCAATAGTAATTCTACCGATTGCTACTAATACAGAATGTTTACAATACTACTCTTGCAAAATATATTGTTTATACCTAGTGTTTTACTATACAAAATGGTTTCTCATGCAAACAAAAATTAAAAATATTTTTTTTTTTTTCAATAGTTAGTTATAGATTATAGATGTTGGAACGGTAAAGGTTTAACTATTTTAACTACTATTTAAGTAGAGAATACGGCAACTTTAGCAAACCTAAAGCATGTTCTACAATGAAACTTAATATAAAATTTGATAGGAGTTTACATGCATGACAACTTAACGCTAACACACAGTCTTACCACTATCACCTGACCACGCCCATAACAACGCTTTGATGATTAATTGCAAATTGCATATTTGTTACGATGAACTTTTCTATACGTATTCTTTAAACTAGATAATAACTAATCATAATTTACTCACCAATTTTGTGATTGAATTGATATTAGAAATCTTTTACTTAATTAAAAATTGTAATATTGATAATTTGTATATTTTAACAATGCTTAATGCTGCTTATCTGTGAATATGAACATTATCTGACTTCGCGGATGCATTCGAGAGCAATGAACGCTTTATGTGGCTTTATAAATGTTGAATATAGATCAACGAGTAGGATAATAGCTGGACCGCTATAGTAGATTAAAGGCAATCGTTTTACTGTAAGTATATTGTTCTGCTAATTTAAAACAACGATATTATAAATAACTTTATTTATTTGATAGAGCCGTAAAAATATCTCTACATTTTAATATTATTGAAATAAACATGTTGCAGTTTTTGCCAAGTGATGGAAGTCAATAAATCATTATTGAAGTTTACTGATGGAAAGAAGAAATATCTGAAATACATGCTCATTTCTTCGTTCAGATCAGTTATATTTCATGTCAACTTGTTTAGCTTTATTGACATTATACAATTTAGACCATGTACTATATTTATGTGCATCAAAAGAGCTATGAATGTTAAAGAAGTGAGTGAGTTATGTAAGAATCGTCTCATGATGTTCGGTCCTCTTTGCCTACCCCGCAAGGGGCCTTGCGTGAAGATATACATATGTACTATATTTATTTACATCTGAATTAATATGTCCGAACATAAACAGGTTATTACACATTAAACTTAAGGATTGCTGACCCAGTTCTATCACTATTTATATTTGTGGCATATTAATCACCCCGACATAAATATAATTGTATACATATTAGACTACATTTCGTAAGTGTTACGTTTAGCTAGTATTTAAGAATTTTAGCGCCAAAAATTTAGAAAAGGATTGAATTCTGGATACAACCATGTTGTTCTCAGATCAGTTATTTGTGGTGCGTGTATTGGTTTGAAGATATCTGTAGGAAACAAAGGTTTAATATTTCTAGATATATCGAACAGATCTCCTGGAGTGAAAAACATTTCGCCTCCTAATGGCATGTCTATTTTTGGTGTCCAAGGTTTAATTTCTGGTCGAAATCCGGATCTAGCTGACGATGAAACAACAACTGATCCTGGGTAAATCTGTATACTTCCTGACGCATATTTGCCATTGCTTTCTTTTGTTACTGTTAGTGGATAGAAAAATTGGTTTCCATCGTTAGTCACTGTAACTGTGGAATCCACGTCTGGGATTAATTTGACTCCGGCTACCGACGACACTCTGCCGTTTCTGGATGCAATGCCTGCGATGCTTGCTACTCCCATCAAACCATTGGAATTCAAAGACGGAGAAATCTCTCGACGTTCAATATTCACACGTTTTTCATCTGAAATGGATCAGAAATTAAAGTTATTTCCATTCCACACTTAATAATAATACTATTCTAAGCAGTACGATGCGCAACCACAAATACTATTTGCATAAAAATAGCGGACAGTAGGTATGTTTATTGTCAACAGTAGCTTCGTAACTAAGTAAGGTCCCTTAGACACCTCGTGTTGAAATGGAAAGCCCTGCTCATTGTATGTAACGTGTGTCGTGATTGAGCAGCACACCCTCTACTAAATGATAAAAACTATTGTACTTTTAATATATGATGTTCAGAATTGCCGTGAACATGCGTTTTCAAATTATTATTCCTTGGACGAATGTTTACGTATATTCGCTTATGTTCGCAATTATGTTACTAATTGCCTAAAATTTTACTCTTTCAATTCTTCAGGCAATTTAATCTACTCTATTGTATGTGTCCGCCGCCATTTAGTCCATAGTAACTTGCGCCTACCTGCATCCACCGACTACCGTTAGTAGATACATGACGTCGGTGTCATGCTGCTATCATGTGTTCGGTTTTGCGATTGCACGTTGCTACCCTGACTGCTCTAGATTCTGCGACACGTGCAGAATCCTTATGAGCTATATAGGATGTTAGTCGTTGCATTATTCCCACGACAAACACCTCAGTCTTTTGACTCCTTTCCATTCAATAGTTATCAGAGATATTCAAACTTTTCACCCGTTAAACTCCTTGTTACCCTTGATATGTCGAGATCGGTCCATGGAGGTCGACTTTTATCACTTTAGGGAATCTAAGATTTACACCCATTCGTAATGGTGATCAAAATACGTACTTGGATGTGCTGCGACTGCAACTAAAGCGACGCAGATTAACACGACTCGCGTAAGAGCTCTCATGGTGCTAACTATAACTTCAAATGCAACCGTAACATAGATTTCTCACTTTATATTCAAACAAAACGGTTCTTAATCCACATTAATGGACCGTGGACGACAGATCAATTTTCGTCGCGCCTGCCTTATGACTATAATTCTCCTGCCATTACGTTTTTAACACCTGAAATTAATATAAATATTTATGCGGGGAACACCACCATAATAATGTGGCAAGGCGATAATAGTGTCAAGCAATTATTTGAGTTTTTGCTGGACGTGAAGATGTCTCGGATTCGACTAGATAACTGTATCTTGATTCTGTATTCGTATAGCATTAGTATTGACTGTGATGTAACCGGTTTATAAATTTGTGTTCTGTATGATATCATCGGCTTTCTTTCAATATTTAAAAGGTTTACTGTAAATTTAATGGTCATTTGTAGTATTATTTATGAAACAATGGCCGATATCCTGGTTGTTTTTGTTATGTATAAACAAGCATGACGGAATATCGCTTGCGTTACTAGCACTTAAAATGTGATGTTCTTAGTTTGTACTTTACAGATACATAAATTTAATTTTGTATTCAATATTATTTCATGTTATATATACCAGACTTTTTAAATTTCATAATGTGGCTCCGTGATATCTTGCAGTCTAGATAATGTAAGCTTCTGATTTTTTTATTTGATTGACGATTGGAGTTGCCGTGTAAAACACACTTCTGTACCACCGTCCAAAAAACGCTGAGGAACGCGTTTCTGGTAACTTTATTTTATGTTTATTATTTGTTGTTATAGCGGTCAGAGCAATACATTTTCTATGAGAAATACAATTCCACCTATTACGGTTTCAAAGATACCGCTCTGTGACAGACGGACAGACAGATAGATAGATGGACAGACAGCGAGCCTAAGCGAGGAGGTTCCTAGGTCCCAGGTACCCTTTGGGTACGATACTCCACAAACAATGTAATACAACCAGAAATGAGATCGGGACTGATGCAAATTAATTTATTTATCAATAATATACTTTCTAATCTCTCTAGTTGTTCTCCTATCTATCTAGTTAGTTCATGCATAGTAAACATGGAATTACCGAACTCCATGTTTACTATGATTACGCAAATGAAAGCTACCCTTCATTATTTTTAATTTTAACTTTTTTACATTAACTTCCACTATTTTTGCAACCAAACTATTTCTTAAAGATTTCATCTAGACCTCTGAAAACCTGCCTGTGAATAAATACATAGAGTAGCCTACTAGCTAATTTGTAGTAATGTCGTCAATATCTATCTATCTATAATTTTACGCCAAATCCCTTGCGGGGTAGGCAGAGTGAACCGAGCGCCACATGACTTGATCCTTACAGACTCGCTTCTTTAACATATGTGTTCTAACAAATAGGTGATAACCTATTTGTTAGAACACGACCAATTTGATCATGGTAGGTACACTGAAAAAAATGTTTAGTTGGATTTCCCAGATTCCTAATAGAATTCACCAATGTCGACGGTTGAACTGAACCTTTGATTTAAGTTGATTTTACCAATCAAAAAAGGTTAATGAAGTACTAGTAAAAATAATAAAATTTATTATTTAGTATGATAAACTGTACCATATTATATGTACAATCCATTTATTAGCGGTAAATTATACATTTAAAATAGTGATAGCTACAAAATACTTTTGTATGAACACCAACCGTAATATATTTGTAAATTTAACTACAAATTTTTGCATTAATTAACAAAGTTTACTAGTAAAATAACCTGTGCTTCTTTGGTAAATTCAGCTAATCTTTTTTTTTCAGTGTAAGTCTTGTCCTTCCTTGGCTTCATCATTTTTTCATCCTGCATTCTTATTTTAATGCCGACGCTCTCTTTCACCATTATTCATGTACATATTTGTAATTATTTCTGCTCGGCGATGAAGGAAAACATCGTGAGGAAACCGCACATCCCAGAAACAATATTTCAAAACACATGTGGCCTAAACTAAGAAAGGTCTGATTGCTCTTCGTAAATATCAAAATATTTTTTTCTATAATGAACTCTTAAGTTATGAATCCCTGCCGAGGCTTTTTCTATGAAGTATAACATGAGGTTCTTCAAAAAAAGTCTGAAAAGGTCATTACAGGATCGAGTCATGTGTCTATAGTTTTTTTTATATTAGTTCAGCATAGTTGCTCCTCTTTGCCTGACGGTAAGCGAAAGAGGAGCCCAAATCACAACTGCAACTGACAACATACTACACCGTATCCTGTCAGTTGACGCTGCCATGCTGACCCGCAAGATGATTCTTCACGCTTCGTTTGAAGGATCCTATATTGTAGAAAGGAGGGAACACATGTCCAGGCAAGGCGTTCCACTTTTTAATGGTACGACAAAGATAGTAGTTGCCGAACTTTTTGGTACGATTACTTTACGGTAATTGCTTACCCTTGGGCAGGACCTATGCTTGTTTGTCTGTCACCGTAGTGGTACAGCATGAGCTATATTAAATTTAATTGACTTTCATTAATTAATAATCGAAGCAGGATCTAAATCTCATTTGACAGCAGCGTGCTTGAAATCTTAAAGAAATATGCTCAAAACCTGACACCAATTAGTTTTACTAATCTCATAAGACTTAATTTGTACTCCTGTGTTTGATATAAAAGAAGCTAGCTGTTGTATCAAACGAGAACGATCGCCAAATGAATCTAATAAAATATACAGCGACGAATGTGAATATGTCATTTTGTCGTGTTTTTATTTATTTCTCTGTTGGATATAATATAGTGATTAAACGTATAACAGTATACTGGATACCATATAAGGCGAGCTTAAGGGAAATAGCCACACAGTTAAGAACTATATTCTCTTGTAATACATACTCGTATGTGCAAATTAATTTTGGCTAGTTCTATTTGTGATCATCGCGTAAAAGTTCAATGATCTGCTCAAATTCTATTTAATAGCTAGTATTAATATACAGCTGGGTTATAATCCGCTATATAAGCTGGTGTTTTGCACAATATTCTTTTATTTCCACACAGAAAATAGCGCAAGATTTTTTAAAATGCCTAGTTTATTCAAAATATTCATGTTTGTTTCTGTCCTTTACGCCGTTCGAGCACTTCCGGTCGTGTACAAAGGTAAGGGTGGTTCTAAAATTGTTAAGATTGGTATTTACTATATAACTAATATTTTTATAGCCATATTTTAAATATATTATCAGAAGGTGATGTCAGGAGCCCTAGAAACCGGCAAGCGTGCATGAAAAGAGTTACGACTGTTAAAGAAGCGAGTAAGGTGTGTAAGGACCCCGTGTTATGGCGCTTGGTTCTCTTTATCCACCCCACAAGTGACCTGTCGTGAAGATATACATATTATTCAATTGATACATATTGTAACGTTGCAGGGTCATCACCCTCGGGAGATGCAGTCGTAACAGTATCGTCCAATGACCCGGCAGTTGTCAAATATTTTGCATCAAAATACCCCACCAGATTTAACAATGGAAACATCGTTACATCACGGAAACCTGGAAATTATGTAAGAAGGAGTTTCAGCATCGCTCTTCCCGGGCATGCTGCAGCAGGGACCGGCCGCAGCTTTGTCTCTACATCGTCGATAAATCCGTTTATGACACCCCTTTTCTTCGATCCGTTGAACTTTGAAGGAGTTGGGTTCAATCATTTTGAACCAATGAATTTGTTTAAAGGAGTTGAAGGTTTCGAAGACCCACGCTTTGGCGGTACAGGTGAGATCAAGGCTGTTGCAACAATTAATGACAATGGCCGCGTGTATGGAAACGTTAAAACTGTGACTTTCGATAAGAGACCTAAAAATAACTAATGTATGTCCTAATTGTTAAAGGGGAATTAAATAAATATGGTATGATATAATTAGATTTTTTATTTTTATAAATACAGACTTTACTAAATATAAAATTAATCACTTGACAGAAAGACAGTGAGATAAGTATATTGTAGTCATCTCAATATCTCCACTTTGATGTCGTCCAAAATTATTGTAGTCCTTTAGTAATAACCGGTGTTAATAGCGTGAGACTGAGCGGCTTGTATCCCAGGGGCATTGATACTTGTGGCCCCGCTGTGCTGTAGTACACCACCGTCTTGCTGAACGGCTTGAGATGTACTGGCTTTGTATCCTCCGATATTCTGAGCAGCAGACGAAGCGGATCCAAAGTTCGAGATACCATTTCTGGACTGAGCGTTTGAAATGGCAGAATTATAATTCAGGCCATTACCAACGGACGACACCGCCCCTTCGTAACCAACCCCTCTGAGGTTTTGTGCAGATGAAATAGCTGATTGATAGGACCCTGAGTTGCTATTTTGGGCACTAGATATAGCTGATCCATATTGTGGGCTATTGTTAGCTTGAGCAGTTGAGATCGACGAACCGTAGATTGGGGTATCGTATGATGTTCGTCCGTGATCATTGTAGCTAGGAACGTGACCGTAGTTAGAAGATCCGGCATTGGCGATGCCAAGTCCTTGGGCATATGTGCCAGAAGGTGCAGCATTAGCAGCGCCTATTCCTCGGGCAAACGTATTTTCACCAGTGCTCCCGATGCCGGAGCCGTATGCATTAGCATTGCCAGTCGAGAACGATGAGCCCATACTGGTAGCGTGCTTAATACCTGCGATGTCACTGCTGAACCCACTGCCAAAGCCAAAGGCTACGTTTGGAGCGCGGCCGATGCGTTCTTCAACAGAAGGAGGTCCTAAAGGAGTAACAATGTTATATTAAAACGTGTGATTACATTTTTAATATGTATTTTTGGATAGAATTTCACGTTTTGTATCAAATGCACAAAATCTATCTGTAACTTCACGCCAAATTCCCCGCGGGGTAGGCAGAGAGAATCGAGCCCCATATGACTAGATCCTTACACACCTCACTCGCTGTTTGAACATTAATTGCACTTCTCATGCATACTCGCCGGTTTCACCTTCTGATAGAACACGATCAATTTAGTCATAGGATGTAAGTCTTCGCCTTACATCCTCCCACAAAATAATCTTAGAAAATAAAATTAACTGTTACCAGTAAAAAAAATAATATCTAATAAATCAAATTACCCATGGAGTTAATATAGAAATCTTTCATTGTACATTCTTTGGGCGAATGTGGAACATATATGGGATATTTTTTAATATTGATTCTAGTTCGCGATTGTCTATTGAAGCCAAAACTCACAGGAGCGGAAAAAGCGGGAGTGATACGGGACGGGATTTTTAGTAACATTCGTGTCTGTATGTAACCCGTTTTTCGCGCTTCTGTGGGTTTTGGCTTTTAGATAGACAATGCCAGTTAGTAAATCAGTTATGATTTTATTATATATATATACGAGGAACATAAAATTAAAAACAATGCAAGTTTATTGACACTCGTAATGATATCATCAACTTACCGCCGATGATCCAAATGGGAACTGCATGAGTGATGGCGAGTGTAGCGGCAAAAAATACCAGTTTGGTTGCCATGATGTTTTGATAAGTGAGTTGAACAGGATGCTGCCTTTCGCTGATGGTTTTGGTTAGCTAAGAGCCATTTCTCCAAGCTTATATACCTGAAATATGGGTACCCCCACTTGGTTCTCGACTGGGTCAGCACTATAACTAAACACTAATAAGTGCTACCGATAGACATTAATGAACGCTATCTAAAAAGCTATCTCTCGCCTTTGATCTTCGTATGTATCTCTAAGATTATTTTCTTTTTGGGTCTCAATTAACACACGATTTTGATCCAATCGTTCGTTTTTAGCACTAAATTATTTTTGACGAGCTCAGTGTTCAATTCCAACACAAGACAATATTTGTGTGCATGGACATGTCTGTTTGTCTTGGTCTGCGTGTTTGTAAAAGAGGTAGGGTGTATCAAAGCAGCCCGCCTACAAGCCAAATAATTGCCTGAAGGGTTGTTTATGTCCCTGGAAGTGAGTGAATTTACCAGTAAATTCCTAAGGAGTTGCTGTGTTAGCAGCAGAGGTAGCATCGCGCGAGCGTCACTTCATGAATTGTTAGCGTTCAGAGGCTACCTAACCACATTCCATCGGGAGGTCCGTATGCTTGTATGCCTCCCGATGTTTTATAAAAAAAAAACATATATTAATTTGTTAATTTTATTCAAATTCTGCAAGTAGATTTTGTATTATGGGGTACAGAGTCACTTACCGGCGGGAGGGAGCACCTGGATACCAGTCAGTACCTTGGGAGTGAGTCGGTGCAGGACGAGCTGTGAGAATTGATCCTGAGCTTACACACGGTATTAAGCTCTGTAGTTTGAGGAGTGACTTTGTCTTCCTTGTATGTTTTACAGATTGTAAAAGGGATTATGTTCCGAGGGGGTTAATTAGATAACGGAATACAGAACGGGATAGACGGAATGGGGTACGGTACGGATTATAAACGATCGAAGTCATTAAATGGACTATGTGAAGGAATGGAATTTAATTTTTTTATGTACGATTTTTTAACCAATCTAATTTAAGTACTATTTCGCTATATCGGCGTTTGCAAGATGGATCCAAAAGACGAATATATCCTAAAAGAGGTTTAGGGTTCCGCGCAAGAATGTTATAAAAGGTTGCAATCAACTAATATGTTAAAAATAAGGATTTTTATTTATAAAGTACCTCTACTTTGATAAAGCTACCTATTGCTAAACTAATAATATTTGTAAGCTTTATTTCCAATGAAGAAATTGGCAAGTTATATAAAAAAAGGACCCATTTGGAGTATTTGGAGTTATAAAAGTTGTGGATTTGAAATTTGGAAAGTTTTAGCTACTTCTAGTACATTTTCATTTGAAAGCTTTATTTCCATTGAAATAATGGACGAAATAGGGCGCTCAAATTTAAATAATTTTTCTACATAGATGTATGTAGGGAAACTACTTACAATAATCTGAATTTAACTGTAACAGATAATTTAATAACAGAATCGTAATCATAACAATTAACTACAAGGTCGTTGTGTTCCTGCCAGTGAGTGAGGTTACCAGAAAGCTCCTGAGGAGTTACCTGGCAAAGTGCAAGCAATACTTCATGTATCGCAAGCGTACATAGGCTACTGTAACAACTACATATCAGTGGGTCGTATGTCGACGTTGTATAAAAATCATAAATTAATTTTAGATTTATAATTTTAGATGTCATTTAGTTTTAGTTTTGTTGTGTATTTATTCAATTTTAGTTAAGTAATTTATATATTGTAT
The DNA here is from genome assembly GCA_947507595.1 of Pyralis farinalis. NCBI lineage: Eukaryota > Metazoa > Arthropoda > Insecta > Lepidoptera > Pyralidae > Pyralis > Pyralis farinalis. The sequence goes on along the minus strand of OX382259.1, from coordinate 6,000,749 downwards.
TGTTAAGTAACATAATAAATAATTAAAATCATAAATTGAATTGTTATTATATTTGGAGCCGTCGTGTAAATTATTTCAATTTATTTATTTTGTGAAAATAGGTGATATTAAGATATCATTTGTCTATTTCCGCCCAATGAACTTACATAAGTCACTAAAATGTAAAATATAATGTCAAATTAATACACAATAATAATCAAAAAAGGTTAATTTAAATGTCCCTATGAAAACCTTTTATATACAAAACGCAATAGACATATAAAAATATAAATTTTACTATGTTAATTTTATCTTTGAAATCTAAAATATTGCCTTGCGGGATAGGCAGAGAGAACCGAGCGCCATAAGACGCTGTCGTTATGCACCTCACTCGCTTCTTTAGAATTCATAGCCTTTTTTATGTTAGGGCTCCTGAAATCACCTTCTGATAAATCACGACCAATTTAGGCATGGTAGGGATAATTATTCTCTCATTATACTCGTATGTAATCACTTAGATATTCATTGACCGAGTACTACGCACACATACAGATCAAATTGGTGCTGAGAAACGGCCAAATCAAAAGCACAAGAAACCGAAGAGGCTAATGAGTGTGGAAGAAGCGAGAGAGGTACCTTTGGTACGGTGCACTTGGCGTTCTTAGTCTCTGCCTACCGCAACGGGAGACACGCGTGATGATATGATGAGTAGTACGCTTTGTCAATAAGCCGTTCGTCAGTAATACGTTTCTGTTGAATATATTTAAATGTTTAATACGTGTAATTATTCCAGACAGTTTGAGGCACCATTGCTTATACACTTATATGTAAAAAACTGTTTTACACTGAGTTAGATGTAGTTTATCATTGTGACATCTATTTTCTATATGTTGAAACAAGTGAATATTATTTTTCACAAATATAAGAAACCCATAAATGTATACCGAGGGTACAGTCAATATTTTCAGTTCCTTAAAGTGTGGTTTGGATGTATTAGGTTTTAATTTGCATATATAGACCGTAAATTTATTTTGTGCTAAAATGTTACATGACTTGTTGTGGGATTACCCCAAAATATAATGCCGTACCGTATGGTCGAGGCGACATAACCATCACTATTATATTATTAAATTTGTTCACATTTTGAACTCAAGATTATTATATCATAGAATTATTTTTACTATTATTCTATTTATGCCTCTGGAATAACGGGTATTAATCCCAGTCATATGATAGTCGTGCAGGGGGATATATTAGATATAGAAGATTGATGTAAAGTAGTATACTCGCCGTTACCTGCTCCAGAGGATTTCAATGGGACAATATCTCTTGAAAAAAGTACAAATATATCTATTTAATCCTTATTACATCTTTTAATTATACGTTATTGATTCCTATACATATGACAATAGTATGGAAATGAAGGGGTGTATTGTCCTTACTTTAAAGTATAGTGTTTTGATTCGCCAGATTGCATTTAGTTAGTTAAAAATTAGGAAAAAGCTTTCATTCATTCAAATATTTTATTTCAGACAACATTTTACAATACAGGTCCGTAGATATATACCTTAACTTAAAATATATATGATATTACAAACACAATTTAAAATTAAACTAATTCCGCGTAGACTCTGCTACATGTAGCGCATGAAATTATGATATACACAAACAGATATAGATATACGAAAATAATTGAACATTGTTTGGTTCCTCGGCGCTTTACATTTATTCCAAGAATACTTAAATTAGAAATAGAAAATTTAATTACTTGACAAATACGTGCTGAAGAAAATCATTACAAATATATTGTTATATAAAAACCGAACCTGAAAACCATAAGAATACATTTTGGTATTTATACCCTGTGTCTGTCTATGACGCCCGCCTCGTGACTCCACCCCATTGGAATTTGGTAACAAAAGTATTTTGAGGGATTCTAAACAGTTCTCATCTCTACAGTTATCGTCGCGTAAAATTCCATCATCATCAGAGCGTTAATCCCGGTTGCATCCTAAGATGTCGCTTCGGAGCCCGGGGTCCGCCTTCCGGCTTTTACTTATCCACTACCTTCAGCATCTATTGTAAAACCATGAAATTCCATCAAAATTCAGTTGTTTTTGTGTGATTGCGCGCACAACAGACGGACAAATAAACCGACAAAAATGTTAAAAAAGTGTGTTTTTGCTGTCATCTATGTCGACACCAGTATAACTACTGTCTAGCTGCAACAAAATATTATTTTATTTTCATTTTTTTTTATTTTATTTAGTTTACTTTATTTTTAATTTTAACTCGACCCTGCAACTATTATCGTAAATTTACGCATAGTTACTACTTTATTTACTACTATAGTTCATGAGCCTTAAGTAACTTTGCCTATTCATTATCTGATAGCAAGAATGCGAAATGTATCAAGTTTGCTTTAATTCTACCTATAGGCAGAGAAGATAAAATAAATTCATTTCCGAAACAGAAATATCTAATCGAAGATACTTAAGGTCTTTTATTGAACGTTATAATGTTTACTAGTAATCTTTAAAGCAAAATAATAATCAAATGACGAGTTCCTGAAAATCCTACCAGACAAGTAAGTAGAAAGCACAGAATAGTAAAAAATCTAAATGCAAGTCAATGAGAAATTTTCAGTCAATGATAAAAAAATATCTATAATTAATTTAACATATGCGCAAACATCACAAAACGTTTATTATATACATTATAGCCTAGCACATAAATCTAAACAATTTTGACTGAAGAACGAGATAAAAGAAATGTTAGTTTCCAATAATCTATTGGCAATATTGTTCTGTTTTAGTCGAGTTGCATCCTGAAAAGTTTGCAGCTGCAAACTAAGTACGCTGAGTAAACAATCTTTATTATCCTACATTATGTCACACCGTAATATGAGTATAATTTTTAAATTGAACTTGTACTTCCATATCTTAGATTGATCGATCGATCGATAAGTCACTTCTTTTTCTTCTTTCATCTTCGTTTTCGATTTAGTTTTATGTAAACACTTTATTTTTTTTTGTATCAAGAGACAACTATTAATAAACGTTAAGCACTGGTGGGAATTTGTATATTGTTTATAGAGCAATGCTTCTTCTTGAAAAATCGTGAGAACATAAAAACTAGACATTTTATCAGGCACCAGTCGAAGTTCGAATGAACATTTGATTAATGACAACTTTAAGCCATCGTTAATTTCGGATACGCGAATCAATATCAAACACCTGTCAATCAGTAGATGTTCGATAGTAACAGTACTTTTAATCGTGCAGACAAACCCGAGGTTCAGTGATCCCAAGTGCTCTCTAATTACTGAAATTATAGACCAAGATTACAACAACCTATATAAACCGTTGTAGAAAACAGTAAACCCGCATTTGTCTTGGAATACTTCGAAAGAGATTCAGAAGTTGTATCTGCTTAGAAAAGAAATTTTTATTTATTAGAAATGGATCTTCTTCAATTCATATTAACTTTTAGTTTGATATCTGTAACACAAGCAGTTCCAATTGTGATAAAAGGTTAGTTTATAAACTTGTCTTGTATGCATACGCTCATATTTATTCAATACTAGCGACCCATCCGGGTATAGCACGGGTATAAAAAATTGCTAACTGCAAAAGAAACATTTGTCCGACATAATAAATTTGTGACTTATACGGGACTGAATGCACCAAAGATGATAATTTATCCTACAAATATCGCTTTTAGTACAATTCTTTTTCGCAAAATATAAATATTCACTGCGTAATTTCTTGTTAACACACAGTTTATTGGTATTTCTGGTATAATATAAATTTTCTTTCATACGAACCTTATCCTAACGAATACAATATATATTTATTTTTTTACGTTCTTAGATTACATTACATCTTACGGCAATATTTTTTTATAGCTATCAATATATACATAAAAAAATATTGTCACAATTGCAATATCCAGACATTTTAGATATACCACATATGTATACCATCATCATCTTACAGAGATAAGTCCGCCTTTGTACATACTAAACATTTGTAACTGTGTATGTTATGTATATTTGTGCAAAAAAGAGTTTACAACAACAACAACAACCATTTATTTTGCTTTTGTTCCAGAATCATCGCCGTCAGGAGATGCTATAATTGCTATTTCAAGTAATAACCCTGAAGTTGAAAAGTATCTCAGATTTGGGTTCTCAGGAGGCCCCAACGTGAATCAAGATACAGTTATAACACAGATACCTGCTGAATTGAGAAAAGAAATGGCAGTAATCCAGGGTGTTTCATCTCCTGGACCACTTGCAGTGACGGCTGGTAGTGGACGAAGCTTTATATCGCCATCAGCCTTTAACCCTTTGTTAATGCCATTTTTCTTTACTCCATTAAATTTAGAGGGCATTGGACTCAAAGACTTTAGTTCGTTAAATAATTGGGTAAAAGGTGTCGAAGGGTTTTATGACCGTGGTTTTCCACACGATGGAGAAATTAAGACTGCAGCAGCGATAAATGACAACGGACACGTGTACGGTAATGTTAGGACTTTAACTTTCGATAATAAAAGTAGTCAATAGGATATAGAATAGTGAAATAATAAATATAAGAATTACTCAAAAATAGTTCAGCCTTTTATTGACAAACATATCAAATATCTTATAAATACCCAAATTATAGATATTTCAAAGACAGCGAGACAAGTTCATTTTGTTGTCGTCGCACTATCTTTGTACTTCTAAGGGCTCCTAGTCTTAAACTAGCATCAATAGTAACCGGTATTAACAGCGTGTGATTGGGCTGCCTGGATACCAGGCGCGTAGATGCTGGATGCACCGCTTTGTTGAAGTGCACTGCCGTGTTGCTGAACTGACTGCGCTGTGCTGGCTCGGTAACCGCCAACATTCTGAGCAGCGGATACAGCGGCTCCGTAGTTGCCCATACCATTGCGAGATTGAGCTGAAGATATGGCAGTTCCGTAGTGGTTGCCATTTTCAGCAGCGGAAACTGCAGATCCGTATTGCATTCCATCATTGTTATTCGCAGCGGCTACTGAGGATTCATAACCAAGACCTTGTATGTTTTGTGCTGAAGAAACGGCGGACTGGTAACGCGCTGGACCAGCATTTTGGACGGCAGACACTGCCGATCCAAATTGTGGTCCATGATGAGACTGAGCAGAGGATACGGCTGATCCGAAGTTGCCACCAAAGTTCTGGGCTGAGGATACAGCGGAACCATACGATGTGCGCCCAAATTGGTTATAAGGGTAAGGCGATGGAGCGGAGTTAGCAATGCCTACTCCTTGTGCGTAAGCATTGCCGTTTGAGCCACCCATTCCAGCGCCGTAAGCCTGGGCATCACCAGTTGAAAACGACGTTCCCATACCAGTGGAGTGAGCGATGCCTCCAATATTGCTGCTGAAGCCACTGCCAAAGCCAAAGGCTAAGTTTGGTGAGCGCCCAATTCGCATAAAAGTGGCAGGAAAGAAGTCTGAACCTGTTAAAGAAATTAGTTTTTTTTATAATCTTCTTATATATATTGTCCATAAAGGAAATATAATTTTATTAATTTTGTCTAAAAACGTAAAAGCTATTAAATAAAAAAGCTGACAAGTGCGAGTCGGCGCTCACGGCCGTTCATCTAAGTCAGTAATTCCCAACCAGGGGTCCACGTGCTACCAAATCGACCGCAATAGCAAAAATGTGATACGCGTAAGATTTAATATTTTAAATTATTATTTGTTTCAAATTTTGCACTTATTTTAATCCAAGATGAATTTATTTTCGTTTTAAGAATGTTTCATTTGATTATAAGAATAAAGTTTCTTTTAAGTTTTATATAGATATAGATTTATAAAAATCACGCACATTATTTTTCAATTGAAAGAGTTTAGTTTTTCGGAGTTTATGGTCCCTGCTAACAACAAAAAAAATCAAAGTGGTCAATAAGAGGTCGGGAACCACTGACCTACGTATACCGAATATAGCAACCGCGTTTGGGATACGACAAGTATGTAAAATGAATATATTATGTATAAAGTAGAACACTATCTAAGTTGTATGAAAACAATTGAATTGAAGGTGATTCTGATTTTTTGAAAATCGATTCCCAAGATTGTCTAAAATGTTTTTTTTTTACATTTTAATTATTTCATCAGGAAAACGAGCATAGGGAGCACCTAATGGTAAGTGATCACCAATACACATAGACAGCAATGTAGAATGGTCACTGAGCCGTTGCCAGACATACTCAGGCACCACCGTTAAAAGAAATAAATCCTGTATCAGATTTATGTTTCCATATTAAATTACAGCAGTTGTAACAAGTTATATATATGCCAGAGATTCTGTCGTATACCGTTTAGCGTTAGAAGCCCGAGACAAACGGACAGAAGCGAACATATTGACTCTGATGAACAGATAGACGGAAGGATAGACATCAGGGTGGGCGGTACTTTTTCATTGTATATTCGTTCGTCTGTTTGAACTTAAACTGTAAGTTATAGGAAAAGGTTTGCAAAAAAGAAGAAAATAATTAAAAGCCAGAAAAGGTATAAAACAAGCATGGTTCAGTTACTTTATAATAATAATACGATGTTCCAATATCCTATCCCAATATGTATATTTACAATCGACATTGAAAGGGAGGATGTACAGCAGTGATAGTTTAGTGGATAATGAACCAGCATATTCGAAATTAGCTGGTTTCAATATTGGTATGGCTATGTACACATTTGTATCTATCACTTGCTCGCCGATGAAGAAAAACATCGTACGGAAAACCACATGTCCATGTAATGATATTCGTATTTGGAGAGCCATGTGTCTTAGCCTAAGCTATGTCCCGTTCTTCCCCTGGGTTGTGGAGATCCATAGACTTTTAGATGGCTAACCCCTCCAATCTTAATATACTAGGCAACGGAATAAAGGTAGGAAGTAGAATTACTCGTAATTAGGATATTATTATAACTTTGACTGTTTTATCATGTTCGTCACTTATCAACCGATTTTGAAAACTCCTTTTTTGGGAATCTTCTAGCATTCGATTGGCTTCATCTAAATTAGGTGAAGTGACGAAGTCATTCATTCATTCGTCATGTCTCCTGGAACTAAATATATGTTATATTTGATAACTCCAGAGTTTCAAGTGTCCATAAGTCTATGATAACTGTTTGCAATAATCCAGTCTCGAGGCTATGCATAATATATAAAAATTAATTCAAAATATATATACTAGTAGTATAAGATCGATACGTGAATTTTGTTGCCAACTTACCAGTAAACCATATAGGCACTGCTTGAGCGGCCGCGAGCGCTGCAGCGACGATCACCAACTTGGCTGCCATTGTTGTCCTAGTAAGTGTAAGTAGAATTCGCGTAAGTAGGTACACCTTTCGCCAATGTATTGTGGATAGTTGTGAATCATATCCCCCAGCTTATATACTAGTAACATGATCGCCCCACCCAAACCCTCACTGGGTCACCACGATGGTACCAATGAGCCATTGACACTCATAAATTAAATTAATCTCGCAAGTTACGGTAAACTAATTTGATGAGTCCAGATGATCCGATGTCATAAATTTCGAGAACGCGGATCAGTCCGTGATAATATGAACGTATAATTGTCAGAGAGAATTAATGACTATCTATTTCACAATAATCTGGAATTGATAAAAGATGAAATAATTCCGAATACAATTGATGAAATGTTACTAAAAACGTCGAAATACCAGAGTAATCCATAAGTAAGACAAACCTTGTTACGTATACATCAGAAATACGATGGGTTCCCTGCGCCTTTGTACGCGTTCTTAGGGAAATTTCAATCTTTCAAGTCCTTTCTCGATGCATTCAAGTGAACAAATATGGAATATGGTATATACGAGTATATTTTCTGAAGTCAATGGTTTAGGCGGCGAGCTTTAATTTGGTTAACCAGTAAGTAAGTCAAGGTACTATTTAATTAATATAGCCATATTAACTCAAGGATTCATATAAGATTTGGCGAGGATACGATTTCAACTTTTGTATATGTATATAGATTAATTCAATGCAAAGCGCTTCCAGCTATTTCTGCCCATCCATAGACATATACGTAGATTTGGTATTTAGCTCGTTAATGAAACGACTTACATGCCAGTTTAAGTGAATTTGTCATTGTACACAAAATATATGGGTATTTTGTGTACAAATTCATTTAATATTTTTACACTGTACTTATAACATAAAATAGTTTATTACACTCATTTTTTTATTGTCAACTAAATTTGAAATAACCTTAACGTTTTATAATGTGCCACACTACTTTTTAGGGTTCCGTATTAAACAAACAACCTTATAGTTTCGCTATGTCCGTCTGTCTGTCTGTCCGCGGCTTAGCTCAGACACGCTTGATACTAGAAAGCTGTAGTTAGGCATGTTAAGTAGAGGTCATCAGAAAACAGGTAAATTAGACACATTATTAAAAAAATATATACTTTCAAAGAATTAATTTAATCGCGTCTTAAGCCGCTAGATACCTCCCTGCCTAATCCGCAAGGGTTCTGGCGTAAAGATATAAATAATAAATTGGATTTTCTTTGAGTCTTACCCACAAAGGACTTGATTTATAGGTTTATAGACGTCTTTGGGTCACCCAGGTTTTGACGAGCTCGGTGGCTCAGTCGTGAATGACGCGACTTTGACACCAACGCTCGTGGGTTCGATTCCCACACAAGACAAACATTTGTGTGCATGAACATGTCAGTTTGTCTTGTTCTGGATGTTTTAAGAGCGGTAGGGCGCATCAAAGCCCGTCTGAGGAAGTACATCCACCTCACAGAAAACCGCAGCCAAGTAACAACTCCCTAAGGAGTTGCTGTGTAAGAAGCAAATCAGGCATCGCGCGAGTGAAACTTAATATATTCCTAGCGTTAAAAGGCTACGGTAAATGCTTTACATCAGGTGGCCTGAATGCTTCAATTCCTCCCGACGTTATTAAAAAATCGCCTAGCGAATTTTGTATGTACACTATATAAAAAAGTAAACTAACTAAAAAATCTAAGACTGACTTTCTTGAAGCCGACTCCTTTTTACATCTTTAATATTTTACTGGCGTTGATTGATGAAATCAGTATCACTTTTTATTTGAAAGTTCTTATTTTTTAATTTCTCATTAAATCTTTATCTTATCTTTACCTTTATATTTATTGCTATTTTAGTATCGGCAGTCCTGAAATCGGTTTCAATTTTTATTTAAAAATTTTAAATTTTCAACATTTTAGTTTCTCATCAAGTCTTTATCTATTTTACACGGAGTCATTGCTATACACATAAAGGAATAAGTCGGCGATTCTAAGTTTATTGAGCCCTTAAGTTTAAAGCGAGTGTTTGCCTCCCTTTGTTCTACCGATTGTATAACGGAGTGTGTTCTGAAGAATTATTCGATATGATGCTGTCGCTTCTTTTACAACCACACTGCTCGCGGATGGCGCGGCGGGAAGTTCACCCTCACACACTGGAACCACAATGGTTACGTACTGTGTGGTTCAAGCAAAGTTTTCTTACGAGAACTCTCAAGTTGTGGAATGAACGTCCTGGTTTTCCCGAGGGACTACACTACATCATGAGGTTCTTCAAGAAAGGCGTGAAGAGGTTTTTACCGGTTTTTCTGGTCGGTAACACATGAATGACACCCCTGGTGTTACAAATGTCCATAGGCTACGATAACTCCTTACCATTAGGGGGACCGTACGCTTGATTGCAATCTTAGTCATATAAAAAATAAGCAATCTAAGTTCATTCGTAAACAATAGGAAGACAAAGAAAAAAAATTTGATCTGTATATCTATTTCTTCAGGCCAGGTGGTTTGTGAGGTAGGTAGAGAGAACTGAATACTACAAGACGCCTTTCTTACAGAGCTTACTTATCGGCTGAACGGCGTCTTTAACATTCATAGTTTTGTATGACAAACTTTCGTCAGGTTTTTTTTAATTTTTACATGATCTCAATTCCTATATACTTTCACAACATACTACTCTGTGTAAAAAGTATCGGGAATATGTCAATAAAAAGACCCGCGTAAAAGAGGTCGTTCTAATTTTTTTACTGCATGTTGGTAGCACTGTACTGATTTAGCGCGCAAAATTTGAGCGGGATCTGTCATTTAATTTGTTTTAAACTACACTTTTTGTTGGTCATAGTTTTGAGTCCTCGGCGATTTTTACAATGGAAAATATTGTTGAACAAAGAGTGTGCCTTAAATTTTGTGTTTCAAATGATATTTCATGTGGTGAATCACTAAAAATGTTGCGAAATACCTACGGCGAATCGTGTATATCGAAAACAAGGGCTTATGAATGGTATAAGGCTTTTAAAGAAGGCCGAGAAGTAGTAGTAGACTTGCCTCGTTCTGGTAGACCTTCAACCGCTACGACCAGAGAAAACATCGACAGAATCAAGAAGCTAGTGCTCGAAAATCGACGTATGAGTCTGAGAGAGTTGGCTAGTGAGGTGAACATATCTTTTAAGTCCGTCCACAACATTCTCATTGACATTTTAGGCATGAAACGCGTCGCCGCTCGACTAGTTCCAAAAGAGCTCAATTTTGTTCAAAAAGCGCAGCGAAAGCATGTCGCTGAAGACATGGTTTCCCGAGCTTCTACGGATCCGACCTTTATGAAACGTATAATAACTGGCGACGAGACATGGGTTTATGAGTACGACATGCAAACAAGCCAACAGTCTTCAGAATGGCGTCTCGAAAACGAGCCGAAACCCAAAAAACCGCGGCAAAGTCGCTCCAAAATCAAGGTGATGCTGACAGTTTTTTTTGACTACCGTGGTGTGGTTCACTCCGAATTCCTTCCAGAGGGAGAAACAGTGAATAAAGAATATTATTTAGGCGTCATGAAGCGTTTGCGTGAGAGTATCCGCCGAAAACGTCCAGATTTGTGGCAACACAACTCATGGATGCTGCACCATGATAATGCACCATCACACACAGCCATTATAGTGAAAGAGTTTTTAGCGAAAAATTCAACAAAAGTTCTCGACCAAGCACCGTATTCACCTGATATGGCTCCGTCTGACTTTTTTTTATTTCCCAAGTTAAAATTACCACTTCGAGGAAAACGTTTTGAGTCGATAGAAGCCATAAAAGAAAATTCGCTGAATGAGCTAAAGGCCATACCGCAAATAGCCTATGAAAAATGTATGGAAGACTGGGTGAAGCGGTGGAGATGTTGTATTGCAAGCGATGGGGCCTACTTTGAAGGCGATAAAATAAATTTAGATGAATAATTTGTATTTTTTGTTTTATTGACAAATTCCCGATACTTAGTACACAGAATGTACATTGATATATTACACAACATATACCCCATTTTTAAAATGCTTGTACAGTAAAAAAAAAGAACAATTAAAAATATGTGAAAGGAATATAAACCAGTAAGATTGTATTTAAAAAAATGTACGTATCTAAATGCCTGCGTGGGCGAAAAGTGGGAATGGCAAATAAATAATTTTTATCTTTTATACATTGTTAAAACTATTCAGACCGGTTGAGCCGTCTCCGAGATCAATATTTCGCGGAACATATATAAAAAAATAATAATGGTTTACTACTGGTCTCTAAATGTTACGATTTAAACAGCTTAATGAGCTCATTCAGAAAAAATCATAAATTATATAATCAGTAAATAAAAAAAAAATTCAGATTGTAAACTTCAAAGGTCTCTAAAGTTCTGTAAATGTTTTATATTTTTCTGATTGTATATAATCATAATACTCTGACAATAATATAAGTACTGAATGATGTAATATTTATCTATACTTCTCAAGAAAACTATTACCTTGGACCCATTTTCATTGTATGTTAGACAGATGTCAATGGATGTGTTAAATTAGTATGATTATTAAGTACAGAAAATACTGATAACCAAGTACATAAATTAAAGTTTGCAAGGAATTACGGAATATACAGAAACTTCTAAACGCAAGGCAGACTGCCAATTTGTTTAATGAATGCGAACATTTTTGAATACATTTAAGAAAAGTAGTGGTTTATATGACAAGTTCAAACATGATTACGATAGTAAATCGATAGAAAGGAGAGCATCACTATTTTAGCTGATATGTCTACTTACCATAACTGAGAGTACTAATCGTCTTTTGTCCGGCACTAATAAAAAAACTAAATAAAGTAATCATATATAAAAGTCTTAGGCTTGACCGATTTTGATGAAATTTTCAGACAGTTAGGATTTGCCCAGCAAGTGGTCAGTGACGAGCTCGGTGGCGCAGTGGTGAAACGCGTTGTTACGCTACTTTGACACCAACGCTCGTGGGTTCGATTCCCACACAGTACAAACATTTGTGTGCATGAACATGTCTGTTTGTCTTGGTCTGGGTATTTTCTATGTATAATAAGTATGTATTTACAAAAAAAAATGTATTTACGTATGTTTATCAGTTGTCTAGTACCCATAACACAAGCTTCGCTTACTTTGGGGCTAGATGGCGCTGTGTAATTTGTCCGACAATATTTATTTATTTATTTATAGTGAAATTTGGTAGAGATCGAATCACTCGCACGAAGACGAAACGGGTCGCTCGTATTTTTTGAGCTTCCCGAAAGTCGTGAAGCAAAACACAAAGAGTGTATGTTGTATTTGCTATTAATAGTTTTTATTTGCTAAAAATGGTTATCTGTCATAAAAGCGAATTTTTTTTAATTTTCCATATGTTCAATTGACCGAAACAACAATTTACCATACTTATGAAATTCCGATGTGCGATAGTTATATTTTTCGATTGCTGTATGTTTCTAATTCTACAGTATAACATAAACCATTATTGTTACATGTTTGTGATTACAGAAACATGTTTTCAATATTATGAAGAGACATATCAATTTTATAATCATTATATCAAATTTATTATACAAAGTAAGTGTTAAATGCCTTAAAAAATTCTAACCAATAGTACAAAAGTAGATGAGCTTCGTTCGCTCGGTTTTTGGTGGTCACAAGTCTACCTGAACCCAACCTAGGAATGGCGGATGATGTAATATTTCGTATCTATACTTCTCAAGAATTGTTGTAAGTATAACCTCTGTCAAAAGAAAAAGGAATGTTTCGATGATCGAATAATGTTTTTTCTGGAAAATTAATGTTTTGTAAATTAAGTTTCTACATACTAAAATATGTTAAAAGATACAATCTGTCTTTTAAAAGTCACATTGTTTTTGAATAATTTAAATTCGAACTGAAATTTTTCGAAAGCAAGTCTATCTTACTTTTGAAACATTATTGTCACAAACATTCATAATCAATGCCACCTCAACACTAATACTGGAATCCTGATGTAAAAGTCCTGATAATGTGTTTTTTTTTCGGGAAATTTACATTTTATAGTGTCATTAACGTATGATTAATTTAGTAAGTAAAATAAAATTAGTTAATACTTAAGTACTTGTATATCTACTCAATTAGGTCGTAGACCCCGCAGACAAAATTGATCTAATAAATTAACTTGATTGCGGATATGGGACATTAAATCGCAAAGAAATTACTAGTTTTATTCAAAACTACTCGTATCTAAATGTAGCAAAATTTTTCGTTTAATCTACCAATTTCGGAATGAAGTCTAAAACCTAATAAAATACTAGCCAATAAAGAAAGGGTAAAAGCTGTTTATAAAATACTTTATTAGACATTAACTACTTTAAATAAATAATGTATATCATACAAACTCTTCTAATTTATCACACTAAATAGCTCGAGAGATTTCTGTGGATGAAGCGAACATAAATTTTAAAGTAATGTAAATTGGTTATCATTCTGAAACTACTAAACGACACAGATCATCAAAACGTTAGTCGTTTAGAAAATCTATCTATAATGAATTGAAATATTCTCAAATTTACATCTTCGCAGGCAGTGGCTTCGACAGACAGGTTAATGTAATGCATTTAGACCAATGCGTTTGTCATATTCTGGTTTGCAAAATTAAATAGTTTTTTGAAATTATTGATTATTTACATTAATTTCTGTCATCAGTAATTTTTGTTTACAGAAATAAGTAATGATCTTGAGCATTTCCTCACTAAAGGTAACGGTATCAAATCGTCAAATACTACTAAAGTACAATCTATTAACTTCTGCCTGCAGCAGCGAAAGATCCTGCTGCAGCGTAATTCCCGTCATTATGCCCTCCAGCATTCGACCGACCTTCATTGTATCCCGCAGGACCATTATTTAGGCTATTACCATCTTGCTCAGTCTTCTGGACTTCATCATTTTCAGCTTCGTCGTAAAAGCCACCTTGGAAACCATATCCACCTCCATTAGGATAGCCGCCATGATAGTTTCCATTAAATTGATTGTTGAAAGCACCTTGTCCATTTCCGAAGTATCCTGGTGGTCTTTGATACCCACCATAGCCTCCTTGAACTCCATATCCACCATATCCCTGGTTATAATGACCTTGGTTAGGATAAGCTCCATTATATTGGTAATTGTTAGGGTAATATCCTTGAGCATAACCGTCGCCTCCATGATTCGCAGAGGATTGAGACTGACTTATAGCTATGTTAATGGGTGGATAGCCTTGCTGCCCATAGCCACCCTGATAACCGCCCTGGTAGCCTTGGTAACCACCCTGAAAGCCTCCGAATCCTTGACAAATACCGTATCGTCGACATAATTTCTTCTGAGAATGTGGACTGCGTGGTACTCGTACAATGCCGCTAACCGCTCCACTAATCACTGCCGCATCTGCGAATCAAAATTGCACAAAGGGTCTCATTACTCGCAATTATCTAACGGTGCCGATACAGCCGATATCGCGAATACAGATTCGGCTATAGAGCCGGATCATGACATAGCGCTAAGATTATAGTGTGTCGATAAAAAATTACAACCTTCGGCCATGACCGTGGTCCATCCCATGCCGGCGAGGGCAAAAAAGAGCGGCAACAATCGAAAGCTCGCCATGTTTTGTTGTTCCGTTATTGAGTGTGATATTTTTTGGCGGGTCAAAGCAGTTTTATAGTTTAAAACACGAGGCCATCCCCCACGCTCGGAGAAGTCGAAACATTGAGTTTGTATCCGAGGAAATCCCACGAATTCGGAAGCATTATGTAAACAATGTGGATAGCATTTGCAAACAATACATTCGTTTAGACTATATATTTCAGAGTGAGTTGAATTGAAAAATGATTGATATTATTGCTAACCTGTAAATAATTTAATAATTATAGGTCTCAACTAGTAAATTACAATGTACGTTAGCGGAACTAATAAAATTTAGATGGACTAATTCATAGGTGCTTAAGCACACGACCTCCATGCCTTCGGGCAATTGATATGTAAAAAAAGTTTGAACAGTTAATTAAGTATAACGATGTAAGCATTTTTTTAATATTGGCAAAACAAAAGTTCACAAAAATGTGCTGCATCTCAACGTTATTTCTCATG
The DNA here is from genome assembly GCA_947507595.1 of Pyralis farinalis. Lineage (NCBI taxonomy): Eukaryota > Metazoa > Arthropoda > Insecta > Lepidoptera > Pyralidae > Pyralis > Pyralis farinalis. Next base: position 5,985,319 of record OX382259.1, on the reverse strand, counting down.
ACTGCATTGCGATGCTCAATGCAGTCATAACAAATAAAAACAACCATGAGGTCCGCCTGATGTGCTCGTATTAGACCTTACGTTACGTATCTTAAGTTATGATATATGTACAGGTTGCATAATAGTCTTTAATAGGATGTACACATTGGGATGAAGCCGACTGATGGTAATTCACTGATTATGTCATGAAATATGAACCTCACATGTAGCGAGCGATCGAGCAATTTGCACGGAAATGCGACGAAATAACTTTAATCTTTAAGTTTTCTGTAAGTAATATAAAAGTCGCGTCTTTCAGCTTTTTACGGTTACGCTCCCAAGGCATACCAACAGGCACGTATTACAAAGCCACCGCTAACCGCCGGTCAGTCTTCCTGCCTCTATAGTTACATTTGAACTATTCTAAGTAACGGATTGAAATTCTCATAAATGACCGCATTTATGGCTCATTTTATGACGAATAATAAAAACATCTGAAAATAAAAAACATAACTATTAACGTGATGTGTTTTATACGTTTTTAGGATTCCGTACTCTATTACTGAAGCTTCACTGTCTGGTCGTCTGTCTGTCATAGGGTTGTATCACATTCATACGAGTACAAACATATCATCACGCCTGTCTCCTATTGGGGTAGGCAAAGACTAGGGAACACTAGGTGCACCGATCCAAACATACCTCCCCCGCCTCTCCACACTCAAGGCTGTATCTTTTGTCTTTTGAATCGTAATAGGTAGAGGCATACATTTTTCACAGCGTGTGCATTACTATGGCCGCTACAATAATTAACAATAAACATAAGTAAAGAATTAAAGAGATTATGTATGGGGACTCCATAAAGGTGTTTTCTGATCTTTTTCTATACGATACCCTCCACATTCTCGTAGAAGTCCGACACGCAATTGGGTAGTTTCGTTTTAGTTCACTATTAGCGAAAAGAATAAAATATTTGTCAATTTCATTGCTGCACTATTTCAGCAGGACAAGTCGAATGGCCGGGTAGAATATTCTTGTTTTATTACTACACCTCTATAGAATTGAAACATCAAACGTTACCACCCTATGAAAAATACCGCATCTCAGCTTGTATACGGCAACTGCGCGCGACGATCGTGCCGGTAAACGAATAAGGTCCTTGCGAAAGGGAGATGACGCATAGCGCCATCTAGCCCCAAAGTAAGTGAAGCTTGTGTTATGGATACTAGACAACTGATAAACATATAAATACATAATTATGATACATAGAAAACTTCCAGACTAAGACGAACAGACATGTTCATGCACACGAAAGTTTGTCCTTTGTGGGAATCGAACCTACGGGCGTTGGAGTCAAAGTAGCGTCAATATGGCAGTGAGACATAGGATCGTTATATGACGGTTTTCCTTCCTAAGGGGTCACATAGGCTTTGTCAGTCTCGAGATTCCTGGTTTTGTCGGTTTAGTATATTCAACCCCCCATCAGGTATCGAATGTAGACTCCTGTAGAAAGAATTTTATGCGTGAATAAGGACTACACCACGTGGAAGTCCCGACTTGATCCATATTCAACCCTCATCAGAGGTCAAATGCGTACTCTTGATGAAAGGGACACACATCCACATTCAACCATTGATGAGGAATGAATATGGGCAGTGGCTCTTCGTTCAGGGCGGCTACGCCTTACTCTCACTAGACTCCACAGTCTATATACCCCTTACAGAACCTTCGTTTGAGTGTGTGAGTATTTTTTTACCTTCCATTACTCATTTCAATTGGGCGTGGAGCTGAGTACAATTTTTTTCTCATGCATAACATGATAACAGTAATCTTTATGACTTCAATCGTGTGTAACCCAAAAATCATCGTTGTACGAAGGTGCTGACGATAGCCTACGTTTTTTTGCCAGAACATTGTTAAGAATACATCGAGATTGACACATTGACCTTTGTACCGTTCGAAATATACGCACTGGGACCTAAATACGGCACACAAACTCACACCTTCAATTTTAATAAGATCTTTACTGTACCCTGTAAATTCACTAACTTGTTCATACTTTAACTTAAAAGCGTTATCATCATCATCAATGATCCCAGCTTTAATCATGGTCGCGTCCAATTTCCAGCTTATACTCCTCCACTTCGCATAGACTTCGGCATCCCTTATAGTGAGACCATTGACATGCATCCTCCTTCAAGCCTTGAACCCCTTTTACCAGGACTTGGCGGAGATGACAAGGCTATCTTCAAATTAGAATACAGATGAAATATTATTGCTTAGCGGAAGAAATAGGTAGAGTACTCATGCAGAAGAGAGTATTAAGTACACTGCCGTTACTTGATAGGATTGTTTATTTGTTTCTTCAAAAATTGACTGACATTTTGACCCACAAATTTTTAATTGTTCCACAATTTTTCTTCCTAGTGTTTTCCCGTTTCCTATTCCACTAAGATGAGTGGGAATACTGATTTTTTTTTAAAGTGTCTGCCGTCAGACCTAGGGAGGCCAGCGAGAAAACCAGACCTTTCTTAGGTTAGGTCACACACACATCTTCCGAAATATAATTTATTGGACGTGCGGGTTTCTCATGATCTCGAGTCCGATAGATCTTAACGAGCTCGGTAGTGCAGTGGTTAATAATGCTGTTTTGGCATCAAGCATCGTTGGTTCAACAAGACAAATATTTGTGTGCATGAACATGTCTGTTTGTCTTGATTTGGATGTTTTTAAGAGAGGTAGAGCGCAACAAAGTAACCCGTCTGGAGAAGTTCCTCCACCTCACAGAAAACCGCAGCCAAAAACAAATCCCTGGAAACTTGTTGCGTTCCTATGAGTGAGTGAGATTAGTAGTAAGCTTCCGAGGAGCTACCTTTACTTTTTATAAAGACGTAGATAACAAGCAGTATTGACTCATATGCGCCCAGTGGATAAACAACCAGCCTATTAACCGACGGTCTCTAGTTCAAATCCTAGTATGGGCATGTACCACTAATATCGTGTTTTAGGATTCGTGTACGTCTATCTACGAGTATAACTTCACGCCAAATCCTTTGCGGCGTAGGCAGAGAAATCCGAGCGCCACGTGACTCGATCCTTACAGACTAGCTTCTTTAACATTCATTGCTCTTCTCATACACGTTTGCCGGTTTCTAAAGTTCCTGACATCACCTTCTGTTAGAAAACGACCAATTTGATCATGGGCCCTCGGCTCCTATTTCCTTCCACTTTTACGTAGTATATCTTCTTCGTAATTTTTTCATCCTGCATTCTTACTGTTAAAGTAAGAACTTACATCCTGCATTCTTACTGTTAAAGTACTTACATCCATGAAAAAATTACGAAGAAGATATACAACGTAAAAGTGGAAGGAAATAGGAGCCGAGGGACCAACGCTTTCTTTCAAACCAACTGTTTCTAACATCATCATCATTCCTGTACATATTTGAAATTACTACTTGCTCAGCGGTCGGCGGTGAAGTAAAACATCTAGAGGAAACCGCACGTCCCAGAAACAATATTTCAAAACACATGTGGCCTAAACTAAGAAAGGTCTGATTTTCTCTATGGGTTGTGTAAAATTATTCCATCATAGTCGCCCCAAATTTATTCTTGTTATACGCATATGTGTCATATATATATTTAATGTGTATTATTTAGGGTGATAGCCCAATTTTTATTACTCGCATTCGTGTCGATCTGTTTTTCCTGAAGTTGACTGATGTAGAATTCTTTCAATATTAAGTCCGCCTTATTTTATGGTCAATAATGCTTATATAAATTAGTAACAATCCCTACATCATCGTTTGACAGTTGCTGTGCGAATTGCTTTTTTAAATCCCTTATGAATCGGCTAGGCGCCGACACATTGGTTCTCACGGCAAGTAATTACTTGCTCCACCTTTACAATAGAACGGAAGAGTGAGTTGTTTCCTAAATCCTTGGAATAATAAAATTTTGCATAATTATTAGCGAATTTTACCTAAAACAGACTGCGCAAGGCTTTGCGTAGGCGTGCGTTTTAGGAATCTTAAATACGTATAGCGTAAATATGTCATAACATTTGGTTCATAATATATACGCTCAATATATCATTTAAATTAAACTTTAAATGTATTTCACAACTTACATAATAATATGTTTTTTATGGACTCGTTAAAAATCAAAACTAAAGTCATTTCGCCACATAAATATGATATTTTAGATCCCCTTTTCTAATGTTTCGCGTCGTTTCTTACTTTAACTTAGCTATTCTTGTATATATATAAATATATTTCATGTGTTGGATAAGGCTCTAAAGATTTAGATCCAAATTTTTATATTTAGCTAAGGTATTGCTTTTAAAGTTTATCTATATAGGTGTATTTCATGAAAACTTGCGATTTTACACAAATAACACAAAAGCGGTGTCGGCCAGGTACTAACTAAAATTATTTACTATCTAACTATATTATTAATTATTCTTTTTTGATGTAATAAGGTGGCTTTTTATTATCTGTCACTACAGAGGTGAAGAAGTTGAAATGAGAGCAACACTAAAATTGCGAATAATATCGGCTGTTCCATGAATTGTGTTGACAAGTTCATTGAATTTTACGTAGAACAACCATTGTTTTACAGTGTTGTTCTCATAGTAAATGTGGCTATTATATTACATAGGTACGCTACAATCTCCGTTTCGGTGAGCTTATTAAATAAAATATTACACATCTCGAATCTCATAAAAACGATTGATTATCGTACATATAATAAATAATAAATAAATATTGTCGGACATAATACACAGCGCCATCTAGCCCCAAAGTAAGCGAAGCTTGTGTTATGGGTACTAGACAACTGATAAACATACGTAAATACATTTTTTTTTGTAAATACATACTTATTATACATAGAAAATACCCAGACCAAGACAAACAGACATGTTCATGCACACAAATGTTTGCCTTGTGTGGGAATCGAACCCACGAGCGTTGTTGTCAAAGTCGCGTCATTCACGACTGAGCCACCGAGCTCGTCATAATACGAAATGTATAGCAATAATATAGTAAAATAAATAGTTTGGCATTAAAAATAAAATACAATCTTATACATTAGCGGTACTGATTAGAAATGAAGAAAACAATTGTAGTATAATATCTTGTATATTAAGAGAGGTAGGGTGCATCTAAACAAACCGTCTGGAGAAGTACCTCCTCCTCACAAAATGCCGCAGCCAAATAACAACTCACTGGGGGGTCGGTTGGTTAAGTATCACCCGCGCAGTGACACCTCTGCTGCTAACGCTGCGACTGCTAAGGAACTTACTGGTGAACTTGCTCATACGATTTTCTGGTGAAGGTACTTCCCCAGACGGGCTGTTATGATGCACTCTACCTCTCTTAAAAACACCTAGATCAAGACAAATAGACCTGATCATGCACACGAATGTTTGACCTATGTGGGAATCGAACCCACGACCGTTGGTGTCAAAGTGGCATTAATAACCACTGCACCACCGAGCTCGTTAAAATAGATATAAACAAGTGTTTACTTCATAGTCTTTTTACTTTACCAGCTTTGTTTACATGCTACATAAAAGCCATAAGCTAAGTTAGCTAGCTTCCATGTATCATATTATAGCAATCAGTGGTGAACAAGCGCGCGAACCTCGGAGAACACGAACTTGAACTTAGATGGTTCGGCACAGATATCGGCGCGGAGCGAGCCGGAGACCAATAAATATACGCAGAGATATTCATTATACGAATCGACACTAATTATAGTGATATGACCATCTTTGACACAAACACAATAATATTAATCTTCCGGTTCCGGTTTTGACTCCGTGACGTAGGGTAACGGCGGTTAATCCAGTAAAGATACATGCGTATATTTTTTTGTGAAGTAGCATATTAAGTACTTTATTATTTTAATTCGCTTATTTGGTACTTATCAAATTTATTGTATACGAAGTTATGAGATGAAGTTAAGTTAGGACTTCTTCCCGCGCTTTTGACTAGTGACATTGTTGTTATACTTTAAATTTTTACAATTCTGTATAAAATTAGTTTTGTGTGACAATTTTGATAGTATTTTGTAACATAAGTGCTAGTGAAATTATACAGTAATGAAAAAATTCAAATATAACACGTTTATGTACTTTTTGGAAGACGTGAATAAGTTCATCAAGAACACCTTGTAAAAATCACTATCGTTTTACGGGTGGTATTTAAACTGGGTTGATTGGGTCTAGGTACCCTTCCCAAATATTTTTTCAGCACAGTTCCTGAAGCTGGAACATAGAATTAAGATTTTCAAATGGTCCTATACTGAAGACTTTGACACTGGCATAAAGCAGCAACACTATTGCAATATATATTAAAAAAAAAAAAGTTAAGTTAGTGTGTACGAAGTACCTGTACCTGTAAGTGAGGGCACCCTAAATGGGAGCGATAGTGTTAAGTACGACCTAGTGAACAAATGACTCGAATCCTGGTATGTACCACTAAAATTCATGTATTCGGATGTATGTTTATATTATATTTATATTACAACATTTATGTACTTAATCATAAATCATAAATCCAGCTTCAGCAAGAAATATCAGAGCCAACTCACGAACCATTCTAATGAGAGAATCGAAACGAAAAGACATCTCAAGCTTGAGCACCAGATTTTCAACAAGATAAAGAGATACCGGATGGAAAAGTCCATCCAATAGAAGAGCTCTACTGAAACTTAAATAACGGACCTAAATAGATTATTATCCCTAGGCTTATTGTCCCTAGACAGATTGCCATGTTGCAGGAAGAACAAAAAAACAATATGTACATATTTGTAATTATTACTTGCTCGGACTGGCGGTGAAAAAAAAAACATCGTGAGGAAACCCGCACGTTCAAGAAATTATATTTCGAAAGACGCGTAACCTTACCTAAGAATGATCTGGTTTTCCCTCTGGGCTGCGGAGGTCTGACGGCAGTCGCTTCTTATAAACATCAGTATCGTTGCCAAAGCCAATCCTAATGGATTACGAAACGGGATAGCGCGAAGGAGAAGAAGATTGTTTTAGCATCTTGTTAAGAGAAGTGCTTGCCTGGTGGAGAAAGAATCAGCCTATTAATTGACTCCAGTCCTGGTATGGTCTTGATAGAAAGAAGGGGGTTTTCAAGAAGGGTGATAAAGCCTTATTGAAAAACTATAGACCCATCTCTCCTCTGAGCCATGTCTATAAGCTGTTTACGACTCGTATCGTATGCATGTTTGATGACTATCAGCCTCCCGAACAAGCCGGTTTCCGGAAAGGCTTCTCAACCATAGATCACATACATACATACACTGCGCCTGATTATATAGAAGAGGAGGAGAAGTATAACTAGACAAGACACTATGCGTTTGTGGACTATGAAAAGGCCTTCGATTTAATCGAGACTTTGGCTGAGCTCCAGTCTCTCCAGCGGTGCCGCATTGATTATGAATATATCGAAGTGTTGAGGAGTATAATTATATGAAAATCGATCGAGTCGATCCGACTACAGGACCAAAGTACGAAACCTATCGAATTGCAGAGAGGAGTGAGACGTTGTTTCTCCAAAACTATCCACTGCTGCATTGGGAGATGTTTTCAAGCTACTGGACTGGAAAGGATGCGGCGTCAATATTAACAGCGAGAATATCACTCATCTTCGATACGCCGATGATATAGTAATCATGGCGGGATCGCTTGAGTACTTGAACACAATGCTTGAAGATCTCGACAGAGCATCCCAAAGAGTGGGTCTTAAAATTAACATGGACAATTGATGAGTATGTCTACCTAGGACAAACAGTCCAGCAAGGTAGATCTAACTTAGTGAAAGAGTTCTCTCGTCGCATCCAACTCGAATGGCCAGAGTTTAGGAAATTGCGAAAGATTTTCTCGTCCAAAACACCTCAAAGTCTCAAGACAAAAATTTCCGACCAGTGTGTGTTGCCAGTGGTGACTTACGGCGCAGAAACATGATCCCTTACTATGGGCCTCATACAAAAGCTCCAGGTTGCACAGTGTGTGATGTAGAGGGCCGTGCTCGGAGTTTCTCTGCTGGATAGCTGGAAAATGAGTTGACAGTCTTTAAACCCCTAAATATCTTCATAAATTATAGCTACGACCCATCTGGACCATGGCAGCTTTAAAAAAAAACACATTATCATCATTGAATTAAACAATTTTTAACGGAAGTATCGCGTGTTTTATTTATTTTGTTGAACCTGACGTTTCGAACGCTTTGCAGCGTCCGTGGTCGCAGTCTTCCTGCGTTATACTTCCGTTAAAAATTGTTTAATTCAATGTGTAACAATCGCGAAAACCTAAGACAATACATTATCATCAGTAGAAAGCTATGATCCACAGACAGACACACGCGTTGTTACGTTACTTTGACGAAACGCGCTGTTACGTTACTTTGACACCAACGCTCGTGGGTTCGATTCCCACACAGTGCAAACATTTATGTGCACGAACATGTCTGTTTGTCTTGTCTGGGTATATTTAAGAGAGGTAGGGCGCATCAAAGCAGCTCGTCTGTGGAAGTACCTCCACCTCACACAAAACCGCAGCCAAATAACAACTTTGTTCCTGCGTGTGAGTGAGGTCACCTGTAAGCTCTAAGGAGCTGTTGTGCTAACAGCAGAGTTGGCATCGCGCGGGAGATACTTAATGTATTGCGACCGTATGCTTGTATGCCTCCCGACGTTGTATAAAAAAACACAGGTACACAGACAGACACGTTAAACTTGTGACACCCCTCTTTTTGCGTAGGGGGTTAATAAAATTAAACCTTCAGGTGAACATTCCTCGTCTTCCTACAGCGGGCAGCCATTCAATCGCCTGTAATACGAAGGGAGGTCAATATACCCATCAATTATAACAACTTTTGTTATGAGTTATGAGTTACAAATCGGATTTAACAACCTGCTGCAAAGGCAAGCTGTGAGAAATTGTCTTTGATCTTAAACTCACACACGGTATTAAGCCCTTAAGAAGAAAAGATATTGCCTATCTTTGTGTGTTCTATCGATTGTACATACAATGGTTTGCGTTCCGGGTAGTTGTTCGATATGAAGCCGACAGCATCATTTTATAGTCGCACCGCTCGCCGACACAGTTGGGTAATTGATCCTGACACACTGAAACCGCAATAATCGCATTCTTTGTGGTTTCAGGGAAGCTTTTTTATCGAGAACTCAAATGAATAAATTCCTTGTCGAGATTTTGAGGTTCATCAAAAACTGCGTGAAGAGATTTCTGCAGCCTCGGCAACGCATGAGTGGTGCCCTGATGTTGTAAATGTTCATGGCTACAGTAACGGGCAGGCCATATGCTCGTTTGCCACTTCAGTGGTATAAAAACCTCCAAATACAAGTTATTCAATTATTGCTCAATGAAACGAACTTTTCAGGAACACCGTTCCTATATGAAATCTATATGTTTATCTGTGTGTGCTTTTGTCTGTGTGTGTGTCTGTCGCTTTTTCTCGAATATTCGAATTTTGACTTCAAATTCGGATTCAGCAAAAAAAAGTAGAATAGTAATGTCTGAAAAACCAACCTCCTATCTCTTAAGGAACATGGTCAAAATGGCCGACAAATAAAAAAAAAAAAAATATTTCAGATTCGAAAAATAAATTAAAAAGTAGAAAAGGAATGTCTTAAAAAAACAATATCATATTTCTTAAGGAACATGGTCGAAATGGCCGACAAAGTTTTAACAAAAATATTTAAATTGTTATATAATTGACGAGCCATTTATTTTGTGATCTCGAAGTTACTCCCATAGTCAAAATAGTATTTATTAATGAGAATATCATCTCTTTTCTTATTGCATTTGATTAAACTATCACCTGGTTAGAAAAGACAGCATATCAACTGCCAATCTATGGTGAGTTCATCTCGCGTGTTAGTTCGTTCACGCATCGCGTCGGCACAATGTACAAAAAATGGATAACGCCTTATAGCGTTTGTGAGTAACGGTATTCACACAAGAGCCAGTATCAAAACTTTAAAATACAATATAAGTTGTTAAGAAGAATAAGCTTAACGGTTGTTACGCGATAATAAATTCATAGTTATGTCAAAACACCGCATTTGAAAAAGACAGGTGTGACTGTGCTTAAATCAACTTTTATGATACTTTCGTGGCAATATGGAATGTAAGTGACTCATGACTTCAAGAGAGGTAGGGCGCATCAAAGCTGGGGTGATGGTACCCATTCGGGTCTGGGGAAGTTCCATTACAGAAAACCGCAGCTAAACAACAACTCGCTGGAGGGTTGTTGTGTTCCAGTTGGTGGGTGACATTAACAGTACAAGCTCCTAAAGTATTGTTTGTGTTATTGGCATAGGCTACGATACATTCACATCAGATGGGCCGTATACTTGTATGCCTCCCGGCATTTTATGTATAAAAACAAAGAAATTATATTAGAAGATTTATTGAGTTTTTAATAAAATTGCGGCGTGGGTCAACACGTAAGTCCTATTAAATATTAAACGTATAACTTATGTCGTTACATGCTAGAGACATATAACTGACACCAGCGGACCCACCAGATGTAGTCTCTACCCTTAAAATGAAAACAAAAATCATATAACCTGACTACAGCGCCATCTATGGGCTCCAATTGTGAATCTAAACCAAAAATCCTCTCAAACGCACGCGAAAATTTTCAATATAATCATTCTAACAGTTTAGGAGAAGTTTATGACATACTCGTACACATGTACATACGAATTATATATATATATATATATATATATATGAACTGGTAACAGAGTGTCAGCAACGGGGTTTCCGTTCTGACCTTTAGCACCTACAAATCTTAGCAAAGCTACCAAAAATAAAAAATAAGTCAGTTAACAACCTGTGTACACGGATGAAAAACGGTTACCGTAGCCCACGAACCCTTGCAATACATTAAGTATAACTCGCGCGATACGACGTGCTCAGTGGCGAAACACGCTGTTACAATACTTCGATACCAACGCTCTTGGGTTCGATTCCCACACCGGATAAAAGTTTGTGTGCAAGAACATGTCTGTTTGTCTTGGTCTGAGTGTTTTAAGAGAGGAAGGGCGCAGCAAAGCAACCCGTCTGGGGCAGTACCTTCATCTCACAGAAAACCCCAGCCAAATAACAACCCCTTAGAAGATTGTTGTCTTCCTGCGTGTGAGTGAGGTCACCTGTAAGCTCATAGGGGGTTGATGTGTTAGCAGCAGAGTTTGCAAGTATTTATAGACTACGGTAACCGCTTTACGTCAGGTGGACCGTATGATTGAATGCCTCCCGACGTTGTATAAAAGAAACATGTACAAATACGAAACATTTTGCATACAACGTTGGACCAAATAAGCATTATGCCTTAATTGATGTAAAGCGGTTACCGTATCCTATTGTTTGGTGCTCGCAGGAGACGGACGAGGGGTGCGCGGGCAGCTCGCAGTCTGTCGAGAACACAAACATATAAACCACTTGACGTCGTATGAAGCCGCCCTCTTTCACCAAAACGCAGTGCTTTAGCGCCTAAATAAATCAGCGATTTGAACCTTGTTGCCTTTCGACGTTGTATAAAAAAAAATGCCATAAGTATCGCTCATGCGTGTCTACCCCCGCTGGCAACTAAGGAGGAGTTTCCCGGTCGGTGCACTTCGAGGTGCTCTACGTCTTATCCGCCAGGTTACCGTATGTCAATTAGTTGGGTGCACCACGTGTAGGTGTAGCTGGTTTTGGCTCCATTTGTACCCCAATCATTATAAAAAGATTTAACGTACGAGTGACATCTAGTCACTGGTACCTCCGACTACCCTGTGAAGAACTTGGAGTGAAGAAATAGATGAATAAATAAAGTATCTCTATATCTTTTTGAAAGCATGACAAAGCATTTTTTTATACTATATTGGGAGACATACAACATACGGCTCACCTGATGTAAAGCGGGTACCGTAGTCTATTAACGCTTGCGATATATTAAGTATCACTCGCGCGATGCCTCCTTTGCTGCTTACACAGCAACTCCTTGGGAGCTTACTGGTGACCTCACTCACCACAGGAACACAACAACCCTCTAGGGATTTGCTATTTGGCTGCGGTTTTCTGTGCTTGATGCGCCCTGCTTCTCTTAATAAAAAAGTAATAAGTAAGTGTGTCATCATTATGTATTTATTTAAATATATGTCGTAATATTTATGTTTATTAGGTATAATAATATGAATGTGTATCTGACGAGCTCGGTGGCGCAGTGGCGAAACTCGCTGTTACGTTACTTTGACACCAACGCTCGTGGGTTCTATTCCCACACGGTACAAATATTTGTGTGCATGAACATGTCTGTTTGTCTTGGTCTGGGTATTTTCTATGTATAATAAGTATGTATTTACAAAAAAAAATGTATTTACATATGTTTATCAGTTGTCTAGTACCCATAACACAAGCTTCGCTTACTTTGGGGCTAGATGGCGCTGTGTAATTTGTCCGACAATATTTATTAAAAAAAACCTCGTATATTCCTCGTTGCCTCGTATATTATTAACACTAAATTGCCAACCGTCAAAACCATCGATAAAACAGCCTCAACTGAATAAGTAAATTGTATCAATGATCTTATTGCTAATATTGTAAAACACCTAGCTTTCAATAATGAAAGAAGATTGTATGGAGAAAGGCTTACTATTGCATGCGAGTTCTTGCGAATCAATGATGGTGTATCTTGGATAAGATTTCAACAGGGATGGATGGTACACCGGCTACACCGCTGATTTGGAAAGACGAGTGAGCGCTGGGAATAGTGTGAATAGAGCGTCGAGAAAACTTCTTGGCAGTACAAACTTGAGCCAGAAGGCACAGTTCTCTGTACAAAATGCAATGCTGGTCCCAACGTTCACTTATGGAAGCGAGAGCTGGGTATGACAGAGAGAGCATGAAAGTAGGATAAACGCGGTCGAAATGCGAGCATTGACGCTTGAACGCTTGTATTCGCAATGATGATGTTAGAAACAGAGTTTGTTTGAAAGAGAGTGTCGGTGTTAAATAAGAATAGGAATGGTTCGTTGGTTAGGACATAAACACATGGCGGAAGCTGCCAGTGAACGCTAAAGTTTATTCTCATAAGACTGTAGCGTTCACTGGCAGCTTCCGCCATCAGGCAACTAAATGCTGGAATGACATACCACCTCCTATTAGAAACTGTATCTCTGGCTATTCTTTCAAAAAGCAATTATCAACGTTCCTACTAGAAAAACAAAAAAAAATAAGCATTCTATACAGTTGCCTATAGGTGCCGCTGTCGGAAACGATTTACAGTAATTCTATGTTATTCCATTTAATTTATTATTATTGATCTTATTTTACCCTCGTGATATAATGTTGTCCAATTCCATTCTGTTTATAATTCATTCCCAATCAGCTTTGCGAAAAAAATTTACTGCCACTTAACCTCTATGCTTAAAACAAAAAATATAGGTATTTACAATACATACTCATGCTAATCGATCTTATCACTAGAGACTAACACGTTATCTCATATCAAACCTACCTGCTGCACTCGCTCCCGCACTCGGCTATGGCTGAAAATCAGTGTTTTTGCAAATCATCTTGCAAAAATTTTATACTGAGCCATGGCCTTTTTGTATTGCTGCAGCACACACATACCTGTACTAAACCTTTCAAATACACAACTTTGTAACAATTTATTGGCCAACGATTCATTGTATCCTACGTGTATGTGTGTGACTGTGGAAACAAATAAATAAATAAATAATAAACATATGGAAAGAATGCAGGAAGTAAGATTTACGAAATATACAGCGCAAAAGTGGAAAGATGTACGAGCCGGGGAAGGCAAAGACTTACCTACCATTACCATGAGAATTGATCGTGTTTCATCAGAAGGTGACCTCAGGAGCCTTAGTACCCGGCGAGCGTGCATGAGAAAAGGAATGAATGTTAAAGAAGCGAGTGAGATGTGTAAGGATCGAATCATGTGGCGATCGGTTCTCTCTGCCTACCCCGCATGGGATTTGGTGTGAAGTTGTAGATAGATAGACCTAGTTTAGGAAACCCAATCATATATTGAAATAATTTCAAACTTGCCTCCCAACCGAATACATTTGAGCTCTTTGAAAGTGATTCAAATATCCACAACAATGTGCTCTTATACTTGTCCTCTCTGATCTCTGTGGATGTCTAAAATATTGTGATCTAACATTAGTACTCTAGATGGGGAAAGGGGATTGGTGACCTGTAACATAGCGAGTCTTGCGCTTACCTAGTTTGGGCACCAGTTTTCTCTCCAAATTTAAAGGTTATTCTTAGTTATAAATACAGATTAATTATCTTAGGGAGAGAAAATAAACGATTTATGTATTGTACAAATTTGTATTTATTTACTATCATTCAGTTCTAATCTTTTTATCACAAACCAACGTTCTTATATGTACATAAATAACACTACACTTTTTAACATAATAAATAGAGAATAACATATTTATTTAGCTGGTATCACAGAAAAACATCGCTGTCACTCTTGCTGCGATCTCAGATCTTGATTTAGCGCCATAGAGTAGGCTTTTTTAGCAGGCACCATAGACAATAATTATGGTACATACCATAGACTTTTCTTTATGCTTTGCCTTGTGCTTTAGCAACCGCCACGGCTATAGCGGTACCTGAAACGCTTTCCGCGTTACTAACAGCCGTCCCACTGCCAGATCCACCATCACAAGTTGTACATGGAACTTGAGGTGGTCCAGATTCTACAATGTTACTCTGGTGTGAAGGTTGCTGCTCTATGACGTATATGGTCTGTGCTGGTGGCGGAGGGGGCGGCGGTCCCCAAGGATGATGATGATGATGTGGCCAAAATGGCGGCGGGGGTGGTGGTGGTGGTGGCCAATACGGCCCACAGTCGTGTGCTGAACGCTTAAGTCTTTCTATCAGTTTTAAATCGCCATCTGGAATTAAATGCAACTATTACATATACGATAAATGTCTCTATCCTATTATTTCGTTAATTTATAACATTTTTTTTTAAATATTGCCGGACAAATTAGACAGCGTCACCTAGCCCCAAAGTAAGCGAAGCTTGTGTTATGGGTACTAAACGACTGATAAACATACGTAAATACATACTTATTAGACATAGAAAATACCCAGACCAAAACAAACAGACATGTTCATGCACACAAATGTTTGTACTGTGTGGAAATTGAACCCACGAGCGTTGGTGTCAAAGTAGCGTAACAACGCGTTTCACCACTGCGCCACCGAGCTCGTCGATATTGATAAACTAGAGATGGAATTTGGAACTTTATAAAGGATGCAATATGAATCACATCAATAGATTTTTTAAGTAACTATTACTACGAGTATGTGTTCAGTTTCTGAGATTTTGCAGCCAATTAATTTAAGATTTTCATATATTTAGCACGAACACATACAAACGAGTCCAGTGGTCGAGTGGTTGGTAATGGCTTACTTTAACACCAAGGCTCGTGAGTTCGATTCTCACACAGGAGAAACATTTGTGTGTATGAACATGTCTATTTGTCTTGGTCTGGATGTTTTTAAGAGAGATAAAGCATGTCCAGCTCATAGAAATTCGCTCCGAAAAACTCTCTGACGGATTGTTGTGTTCCTGGGATTAAGTGAGGTTGCCAGTAAGCCTAAGATGTTGCCGTGTTGCAGGGTTGGCAACGTACTTTCTGTATTGCTGTAACCACTTTACATCAAGTGAGCTATAAGCTTTTTTTGTTTTCGGGCAGGACAACGTCTGTCGACTGTTCTCAAGCGGGAATGGCCCATTTTGCAAAATTTTTATGTACATATCTTTTGAATAGCACATTAATTTTGATATTTTCAAGCATGAGAATGCTGTATTGCCACAGCGCTCACTAAACTAGTCCAATCTCGAGGGACTTAAACTTGACCATGGAATTGTCATAACCACCGCTGTACACACCAGCTGACCAGCTCAATAGTGCCGTATTCTGTTGTCATTAGTATCTCAATTGCGGGATTTTGAAACTCGGTTCCTTCTCGACGGTTCGGACACAAGTCAACTTAATATAGTTGGCCTACATTATAATTACGATCAACACCTTTTACTAAATCTATCTGTATTATCAACACATAAAACTTACGTCGCACTTCCCCCTTAGAGTTCTCAATAACTATGGTTATAGCCAAGAACAAGAAGAGACCTGTCCGCCACATTTTACTACCGTGATCTGAAAATAATCGTCGCATGTTACACTTTATATGCTCTGTATATAAACACAGTAGTAGATGATGGTATAATCGGAAAATATCACAAGTAAGTGATAAATATTTGCGTACATATGCACAGACCACTTAGATATGTGTGAAAATCTTGATTCTATGTATTTTCGGGGATTTCACTGTTTTGTTTGAATGTGGTTTTCGATGACATAAGAGTTGTAATCAAAATTATAATATTATTACATATTAAAATTAGTATAACGTCGTGAAACGATTATTAGTACTGAAGCTCTAAAAGCAGGCTAACCCCTCACATAAACATATAAAATCATGCCACAAAAATTATTCATTGGAAAGTTCTCGAAAGAATAATCAAATATTAATCTACTTCATTCTCGTATTCAGGTAAACAAAAAAATCACTTAGTATGGACAAAGAACTCCTAACAACGAATCAAACGAACCTAAACTAAATGAACTTCCTATTCACTTTTGAGGAGTCACAATCACCTCTTTAGGATCGGCGTCATCAGGCTAGCACTATGCATCATCTAGTCGTGTATCATTTATACCATTAACACATATATTCTTATGTAAGTGTCATATCGCCTAAGCACTAGCACTAGCAGCTAAGCGAAACTCATGTATTTCATGTATGCATGGGTAGCATTCACTTTTTGCTCTGTTTCCAGCGGAGTGTTTCAAAACTAATACCAAGTCGTCTGCTAGGGTTAGACATAGTCTTTATGCTTCTTAAATCTTGCAGTATAGCATCTATATACACAGGATTGGACCTTTTATGGACCCATATTCTACATAAACAAATATTTTACCCATCATTGGCAACTAATGATCCTATATGACTAGGGGATGTGTGGTTTTCCTTTTCTAGATTTCGCAATACAACCACTGTTGCCTCATTCAGTACATTCAAGCATACGGCACACCTGGTATAAAGCGGTGAGTGAGGTTACCGTGCCCTACTGGTAACCTCACTCACTCGCAGGAAGACAACAACATTCCTAGGTGTTTTTATTTGGCTGCGGTTTTCTGTAAGGTGCAGGTACTTCACCAGTCGAGCTTCTTTGATGCGCCCTACCTCTCTTGGAAACATCGAGACAAGACAAACAGACATGTAAAGAGAGGTAGGGCGCAAGCCAAATAACAACTCTCTGGAGGATTGTTGTGTTCCTGCGTGTGAGGGAGGTCACCAGTAAGCTCCTGAGGAGTTGCAGTATTATCAGCGAATGATACTTAATGTATTATAAACGTTCATAGGCTACAGTAACCGCTTTATATCAGGTGGGCCGTATGCTAGTATGCCTCCAGACGTTGTATAAAAAAATGTTCATGCACACAAATTTTAGTTCTGTGTAGTAATTGAACCCGTGAGCGTTGGTGTTAAAGTAATATTGTTAACTATTCAGCCATCGAGCTCGTTAAAAGAGATCGTTGATAAGTGGTCAAGTTCCAGGTGGCGAAAGCTCACCCGACAGCAGATATCCGCAGTGCATTCGTCGGATCCTGCATTTTTCATCGAGTTAATGTCACTAACTATTGCTTTCGATTCATTCAATGTAAATGATGCATCATCCACCTGTTCCACTGACAGGCTCCGTTATGACCTGTTCCATTTATATGCTCTGCTTTGTCTTAGTTGTCGGTAAACCTTCCTATGTCTTTTGTAATAGGTCAGTGCCAATAATCCTCTCAGTGTCTCTCGAGAATTTTCTCGACGGGTGTCTACGGTCTTGGATCCAGATCACCCCTGTCAAATGACTTGATGACGGGATTAATGATCGTAATTTTAGACAGACATAACAATATTAGTAATCTCCACCAATGGCCGCGATTTTGGCGCCGGCATCTTGTTTGGCGACGAAGCAGTGACAAAAAAAATATTCTAACTGCTATAGCAAATGTTCAAATGGAGTATAGCACAGGCCTATTGTTAATCACGTCAATTACCCATAATAATTGTTGAAGTCTTTTAAATTTAGTTTAAATTAACCAATATAATATAATAATTGTCTGGAATAAAATTATATTAAATTTATAATTATTAAATTAATTATAAAAGGAATAAATAAATTGATGCACATACGTTCTCCTTACACTTTCATCTTGCAATTTTTCACTCCTTATCCGTTCATGATCTCTGATAGGGATACGCACTCGCCAGTGTCTCCACTTCCTGAAAAGGGCCAAAAACCGGCTTGCCACCAGGTAGTGGTCCGTTTGGAGAGTGAGACCTTGTATCCATTATTACTTATTACATTATAGCATTTCGGAGACGTCTATCTAATAAAATGAAATCAATCACACTTTTCTGGTCATTCCGTCTCCATGTATACGTGTATGTAGCAGGTATTATATTTAGTTTATGTTGGTTGCGCCATCTGCCCTTCGTTGTTTGCACTCTTTTCTACCCCAAGGTTGACTGGAAGAGATAATTTTAATGATAAGGCAAAGTCTTAACTTACATCACATTCATATGCTTTCGTTCCAATGTGAGGAAAAGCCCCTAACAACTTGTGTTTGAAATTGAAAGTACTAGACTAAAATTGTGTTTTTCATTACGCCTGATGGAAAGTGTCAATGAGAACCAGAAGAGAGAACAGCCATCACAGTGATTACCGTCGTGGGCGGTTGAAGTTTGTCCCATTGAACTCCGTCAAGTCACAAACTTGGGTGTACCCTGAAAATAAATTTCATTTCCGGTAGCTCCGAGCTAATTCTAGACTACATGTCGACCTTACATGACCAAGAGATTGGGTTTGGGATCGTCATTGACGTTTTTGGTGTTCTGATTTTCCGAAGCACAATTTGAAAGTCACCTAGAGGAGTAAGTTAAACTGTAACTCGATACGCTCTATGCCTTTCAGATCGAGGCAATAACCTTTGCTATATCGGTGTCAAGTCCATCCTCATATGGACTGTTGTTACTTTCAGTACTTGGATTAAATAATGTGTATGACTCTGTTAAAAAAATGTACTGTGAGAGGTCCTTGCATAATCGCATCGTCCTAAAGTCGAATGAAAAACTATGCCTCTTAATTTTCTTCTACTTAAATTATGAAACTATAATTTACGTTCTCTTTTCGGTGGGTATTATGTGCTAGGCGTTTGTTTAAACAGAAACAAAATAATAACGTACTAATAAATAATTTCTTTATTAAAACTCACTTTTTTATATCACATTTTCTATATAACAAATTAATATGGTCACCAAACGTCAAAAAGGAACGTATTTAAATTTAACCTCTGCAATCTTCTAGCAAGATTATTTACGACCTACTGATACGGCAATAGCAGATCCGGTCTTGCTTCTTGCATTACTTAAGGCGTAGTCACTCTTCCCACATGTAGTACATCCCGCCCCTGTTTGACCGGCTAACTGAAGGCCTTGGGAGGCTAGACCTTGAGCTGCTCCAAGTGCCGATTGGGCGTCATTGTATGATTGTTGACTAGATGCTCCACCACTCGATCCATGTTGTCCACTACCTAAAGAATTAGATCGGTATTTAGAACTGAAGCCATCGCCGCTTTGTTGTTGCTGTTCATCAAAGCCAGCGGATCCACTACCTCGGCCGCCAAAATTGCTGTGACTTCCCCTGGCTCCATTGCTAAACGATTCGCTTTGTGACTGAGAGCTTGCTGTTGATCCATCAAGCTGACGCTGTTGCTGACCTTCATCGAAGCCACCGTTTACATGACCATCGTGACTTCCAAAGCCAACGGAACCACCACTTTGACCGCCAATGTTATTTTGACCCGCTCCGCTGCCTCTAATTCCACTATTTAATGATGCCCCTTGAGATTGTGAGGGACCACCACCATGACCACCAAAATGGCCCTGACTTCCCTTGCCTCCATTGCTACCGCTAAAAGATTCGCTTTGTGACAGGGAGCTTCCTGCTGATCCATCAAGCTGACGCTGTTGCTGACCTCCATCAAAGCCGCCGTTCCCATGACCATCGTGAGTGCCAAAGCCAACGGAACCATCACTTTGACTGCCAAAGTTACTTTGAGCCGCTCCGCTGCCTCTGATTCCGCCATCGAAACCACGTGAACCCCCACCACGTTTACCAAAGTTGCCTTGACTTGCACTGCCTCCTTGACCGCCACCAAATGATGAACTTTGAACCTGTGAGTTTGCTTCAAATCCACTACTTTGTTGCAGACCTTCATCGAAGCCAATATTTCCATCTCCGCCGTGATTTCCTTTCCCATAGCCATGCCCACTAGAATAGTGTGATTGTTTAAAGTTTTCACTTTGCTGCCCACCAAAGTCAGCACCACTGCCTCTAGAAGTTTGACCAGGACCACCTGAACCACCAAAACTACCAGCCATGGCACCACTAGCAGATTGCGCTCCGTATCCACCGCTACCGGAATCAGAAGAAGCTAATGAAAATGCTTGTCCAGAATTGTCACCAGCAGACGCCGCGGCTCCGGTGAATATTCCTCGCGGTCTACCATCAGGGCCCCTGGCATATCCACTCCAATGATGGCTGTGGTACATGTGTGGTGGTGGTCCATACGGCGGTGGCGGAGGGCCAAAGTGGTCACCACAAGAGTAGCATGGCGACCGTACTATCCTCCTCAGTAAATTATCTGTAAATGGAAAACTAGTTAAGTATCAAATTTCTCGATTGGTGGTTAGAGATGTTGTTAAAATTGATTTTAAAGTGCAAGCGTGTGTGATTATTATTGCATATTTTTAAACAGATACCCTTTTGTCATCTAGTGGTATTCATAATTTTATATATTGGTTAATTACTTTTAGTGGATACAATAAACTAATATTACCTTCTGACTTCAGCTCTGTACTGTGAATCGCTACGACGGTCAAGCTTAAAACAATAATAGTCAATGTCGTCATCTTGCTGAAGATCCAGAGTCGTTCTGAATTAGAAAATGTCTTACATCCACATTTATATGTAAAACTGACATAAAAACATATTTTCTCAGAATACTAACCTTGTGATCAGCGCAATCAAATTGACACAGTAAATATAAATATCTCACTTAAGGAAAATCACACAATCACATTATATTAGTCAGCTGGACACAAAAGTATTCAGTAGTCGTGTAAGCCCAGTGAAATTACCTCATAGGTACAGTCAACATGAAAAATTTTAAACACTTTTGTGTTTGTAAGACTTGATTGAAAAATACATGTTGCTTGGGGCTAAGTCGTAGACTTTGTATAAGCTGGAAATGATACATATATTCAAAATATAACATGATGAAAATTTTACATTACTAACACGGAAGTTGCATTGTATCTACTTATCATCAGGTTTATCACTAGTCTGTCGCAGATAGCCTTCTCAAAACTGAGTAACGCTGAAATATGTATGAAACGCTACTAAGTGCCGAAAGAAATCGTGTACGTAACTTTGATATATGAATGAATCGGTTCCAAATAAAGACATTGAGATGGTTCATACTTATATTGATGAATACTGATTAATGTTTCTCTAGATATGGCAATAGGTTGCAAGTTCATATATTTCGTAATAAATCCGATTTAAACCGGCCTAAATTGGAGGTTAAGAGCGATTGAAGCCGAAAATAAGCTGAATCTAAGCGGGACCTAAACGGCATTTAAATCCAACCTAAGCGCTACCTTTTCCCGCCCTACTAAAAGTTAGATCTATATCAGACCAAAATCTGACTCAAACCCAACCTCTACGATATTTTTATCCTAAACCTAAAATGGGTAATAGCTGCCTAAGCCTCGCCTAAGCCAGCCCTAAGCTGAACCTAAACCGAACATAAAAATCCCAATAACCCAAACCAATTTATTCCCTGTATAGTAGTAGTATATATTAGTAGTAGTAGTATTAATAATACGAATCCCACATTCGAACTAAAATGATCGGATAATGTGCGATCTAGAAAGGTTTTCTTTCGCTTACACTTAAGTTGCTGTAACTCCTTGGTCAGATATTATGGTTAATTACATATTTAGTTATAAATTGAGAATTCAAGTAAATACAATGAAATACGTATTTATTTGTTAAATAATGTTACAAATCCAACAAAGTATTAGTTCCTTACCATTGCAATTACTTTGTTGTCTGTGGCATTGTCTGTCTTGTTATGAGTGATTATTGACATCTTTTGTTAATCATTTCGTCAATTCTGATATGGCTCTGCACAACAGAAGAGATAATCATAGGATTTGGGTAAACAAGCCCAACACGAAACTTACACAACAGTATATACGTATGGCACAGAAAATGTATAAAAAACTACTAAAAATAATTAATAATTGTTTAAATATGCTTGTGACATGCAGTTATGTAACTTTACTATAAAAATACTTGCATGCCTACACTACAAGTAAGATATGGTTTGTTCATATGTATAAGACATTTTTAAGATCTTTGTTATTCCTATTTCCCGGGCTTCTCCAACTCACTTCCACAGATTGCTGGAAAGCGAGAGGAAAGATGTTATACATCGAAAACACTCGTAATACTATTTATAGATGTATGTATTGTATAATTACATTGTTAATTTTACATAATAGAGCTTTAATTGTTTACAAATAATTAAGATCTATGAAACTTATACATAAGATGTAGATCATGAAAAAGTACCTAAATAGAGTAGGAATAAATTCAAAATTAGTTGATAAATAAATGACATACCTACTACAGTGAAGTGTATTCGATAGTGACTGTATCATTGTAAGTTACGTAATATATTTGTAGTCCTCATTATCAAGCGTCTCCTACATCCTTTTGGATATTTAGATAATTTTGGGACTTTTCTAACTACGAAAAGTTAAAGTTACTAACTGACTATAGCAGCATGGTAACAGCGTTTTAACCTCAAATGCTGATGACTATTTCAGTACCAAGTTCCCGACTTTAAATTAAATGGTACAGTGCGACTTACACAACTTTCGCGCGTCATACCTACTCAGCTCATAGTACATATAGCAGTGATAGCCACTGCTAAATGTATATATCGAAGCTTAATCTACTAATACGAACTTTCTAGATTTCATTCTTATTGTCCTCAAGAGCAAAATATTTGTCATTTTCATCGAAAAATTTTCGTAATGCTCTCCAATTTGGTATTAAAATTCCTATGGCAAGGAATTTTAATCTCAATTCTTTCCAACTTCATATCCGTTCAAGCTGTCGGACTACGGATTTCTCTACTATTTGATATTGTACAATCTGGTGTATTTTACGGGAGTATATATAGGAATTAGACTTCTACGAATGAACTTCTGGTTTGTTTTATTTGTACGATATACTCGTACCTATGTTACATACTCAAGTATAACGTACAAATAAAACAAATCAGTGCATATAATTATGTACATGGTTGTGTATGAATAAAGTTTACATTTATTATGTTGTGTATTATATTATTTATTATTTACTTTTATTATTTACTTTATTCGTTTACAGAAGGACTTATATTTGTACAGTTAAGTGCAGCTCAAGCTTTACACTTTGACCGTACGTACCGTCCCTATGCCTTACATAATAAGAGGTACAATCGCACTACTAGTGTTAAGCAAGATCTGCTCTTTACTGTGCAATAGTCTTAAAACTTAACTCTAACTTTCATGCATTGCAAATTAGACACTTATAGACTAGGGGATTGTTTTTTAACATGTGGTTTTACAATCGTGTCGTTTTACAATCGCACAGCTCGCCGACGGCTGGGAGTTCATCCTCACACACTGGAACCGCAATGGTCGCGCACTGTGCGGTTCACAAGAAGTTTTATACCGAGAACTATTAACTTGTGGAATGAGCTCCCTGCGGAGGTTTTCCCAAGGGACTACAGTATGGGGTTCTTCAAGAAAAGCGTGAAGAGGTTCTTACAGGGTCGGCAACGCAAGATTTCGTTTCGATTCGTAGGTTTTTACAGTGTTTAATTTTAAAAAGAGCGTGTGAATTTTGATAGTTTAGGTTTTATTTATTCGATGTGGGTTTTTCTATTTATTTTTTGTTTTTTTTATACTACGTCGGGAGGCATACAAGCATACGGCCCACCTGATGTGAAGCGGTTACCGTAGCCTATTAACGCTTGCGATATATTAATTATCACTCGCGCGATGCCTCCTCTGCTGCTTACACAGCAACTCCTTGGGAGCTTACTGGTGACCTCACTCACACGCAGGAACACAACAACCCTCTAGGGAGTTGTTATTTGGCTGCTTCCCCAGGCGGGCTGCTTTGATGCGCCTTACCTCTCTTAAAACATCCAGACCAAGACAAACAGACATGTTCATGCACACAAATGTTTGTCTTGTGTGGGAATTGAACCCACGAGCGTTGTCATTGTCGTGCCAAAGTCGCGTCATTCACGACTGAGCCACCGAGCTCGTCAAAGATTGTGTCTAAAGATTTATCTTTATTTGCCATTGGGCAAATAAAGATAAATCTTTAGACACAATCTTTAGACACAAACTTTAGACACAAACTTCGCGGGCACTTAGAAATGTCTTACAATTTTGAAATATAATATTATCGTATCTGAATAATAATCTTCTAATGTTACTATTTTTCTTTTTTAATCTGCCAGCATTTCGAAAATGACCATTGGCGAAGAAGAAATGCCGAAAGAAACTTGCCAATAAGGCTCTGTTTTGAAATTGTCAATTAGATATTATAAGCATTAGCATATTGGTGTAATAATGATATCAAATGGTAGAATTAAAAATTCTTAAGGACAGGCCGTCTGTGCTGAATTTCTAAATATTTCCAGACATCGTTGTCAGTTACATATTTATCTATTCTATAATAAGCCCTTTTACAGGGCGTATTATTAATGTGCTTTTTGCATACATTGTCAGGAAAGGACAGAACTGTTTCAAATAACTTATTATAAAATCGAATACAATTTACAAGAAAATAAATAATTAAATATATTTCATTTCAGACCTTAGTCCATGTTCAGTTAGTAAACAACAAATATTAAAGAAGCCTATCAGCTATATTAGTACTTATTCATCGTAATTGAATTTTATTTTTTTAATTTAGATACCTACTGCGCCTGTAATTTTACATGTAACATTTACATGTAAATGTACCCAGTGTCCCATGTCAGCGCGCTTCTCACCAATAACCCAAAGGATGCTGTTGGCACTCCCCCGAACCCTGTGCATCAGCGATGCAGTACGTTTCCGAATGATACTCGTAGTTATAAAGTCATCGGTGTGCATCTCGGTAAACATACCCGACGCACTGCAGAAGCGAGGGAGCCCCATCAACATCCTGAAGGCATTATTGTACTGAACTCGGAGGGCGTTGTATGCCCTCTGAATATACCGAACCCACAGGGAGCACGTGTACAGGCATTGACAAAAGCTTTAAAGTGTGTCAATTTTACTGCTGGAGTACAAGTACATCGTGCAAACCTGCGGGCCAACATATTACATCGGACAGCCAACGCTTTCCGTTCTCTCTCGATGTCTGCATCGTCTTTCCAGTCCTCAGTCACAATATGCCCAAGATACTTAAATTCAGACACTCGACTCAGAGTCTCTCCTCCCAATGCCACCGGTGGAATGTGGTTAGGTTTTTTGGTTGAAACCCGAAAGACTAGGAACTTACTCTTCTGAACATTGTACCGAAGTAAGAGAAAGAGCTAAGAAGAGAAGAGAGCTAAGAGAGAGAGCAAGAGAGCTAAGAGCCCTAACGGATAGACAAAGAAGCACCATATCGTCGGCATAGCTCAGGCTATTTACACACAGACCCTCCACACGACACCCCACCCGGGCGCTACTAAGCTCGACAATCAGCTAATTAACATATAGGCTAAAAAGTTAAGCAGTGCTGAACTCAATTCTTGGTTATTTTGACCAAATCTTAATTTACGTTTAAAAATCTTTCTGGATTCAACCATGTCATCATATACTCAACAGCTTCTTGGCTTGCCACATGATACCCAGGACATGAACTTATGCCTGGAATTCCATTGAGCGTCTCGTACATGCTTATTTCATCCCACTATCACTCGGCCACCTCTCCTAACTACTCTTTCAAGGTAACCATGACTACGCTCGGCTGCTTCTCTCAGTGATGAGAAAACAGAGTCATATAAACTATCTATTACTATTCTATGTTCTAACTTATCACACATCTTGTCAACTACAATGATGTAGTTTACGGGGAAAATTTATTAATTTATCTAAGTCTATGTTATATACAAGTATTTGGTCTGAATTACGTTCACCCGAAACCACCCTGTCTGTAATGCCATTGTGAGATCACATTGCACCTCCAGAGGAAAGTGATCGGACCAGTAAACATCATAGTGGATCTGAACAGAGGTAATAGTGTTCCAAGCCGCCTCTGTCACTAAACAATGATCAAGCCACCGACAGCTACCGCTCGCATCACAGACAAATGAGTAAGAATCCGACCCCAGCTTATTGAAATCATATAACCAATTTTGCTCTGAACAAAATTCCAACATTTCATTTCAAAATATTTCTCCTGGATGTGCATTTAAATCTCCTAAGACATTTTCTATATTATTAGTTTCTATAATAGTTGCTATCTCACTTAAACAGTCAATAAATTCACATAGATTGTCAGACGCGTTTTTAGACATGTACACATTAAATCTACCATTAAATATTAAACTTGATTTATCTGCCACACACACTCTAATAGCTGCAATACGATTGCTCATACATCGAATCACAGTCACAGAATCAAACACTTTGACCCTACACAGTAAGCCCAGCCCACCATATACACGGCCTCGTATATCTAGGCGTGTGTCCACTGATGACTTTCCGTAATAACTGAAGTCACTGCTGACTTCACCTAGACAGGGAATATCCTCAGGGAGTAACCAAGTTTCCTGCAATGCAATCACATCTGCTTCCAGGGACAACATCTTCACGCAATCTATAGATCGCTTGAAAGATTTACAGTTGAAACTAAATAATCTAGTAATTGTGGTGTTATCCATGATGATTAGTTATATATGTCATTCACAGGGGTACTCGAACTATGACTCTCACTTTTACCATCGTTGCTCGACAATTTATTGAAATTTACAAATCTGCGATAAGATATACCACTTGCCCACATGCTGTCATCCATGAATACTGATAAGCATGTGGCCAAGTGCCAGGGAGTAACCAAGTTTCCTGCAATGCAATCACATCTGCTTCCAGGGACAACATCTTCACGCTTCAGATTTGCAGACTCGTGAATCGATCTTCACATTATTGCTCCATGATAACGCAAGACCTCACACTGCACGAGAAACCCTCGTAACTCTACAGGAGCTGCAGTTAAAAACCGTACGTCATCCTCCGTACTCGCCAGACCTTGCTCCAACTGACTACCATTATATTCGTGGTAAAAAAATTATTTAAAAAAATTTCTTCCCAGGAGGCAGCACAAAATGCTTTCACACAGTTTGTCGAATCTAGGTCCCCAGAGTTCTATCGCAAAGGCGAAAATAAACTTCCGATTAAATGGCAGCAATGTATAAATAATGAGGGTAAATATTTTGATTAAATAAATATGTTACATCTTAGAAATAAACGAGCTTTAATTTTGCAGTACAAATCGGCAATTTCATACTTTAACCCCTAATCCTACTAATATTATAAATGTGAATGTCCGTTTGTTTGTTACGCTTTCATGCGAAAACTACTGAACGGATCATCATGAAACTTTGTACATATATTCTTGGAGATATCAGAATTAAATAGGATACTTTTTATAAAAAAAAAAAATATCAATGCGAGCGAAGCCGCGGGTAAAAGCTAGTATTACAATAAATTTATGATAGTGTATAATGGTGACAAGTTGTACAGTTCAAGATATAGATATGTACATGTGCTGAATCACATCCAGACATCTGTGTCAGCCAGATAATCATCGATCATGTAATAACCCTTATTACATAGAGTATTTTTGATGTGGCTTTTGAACATATTGTCAGGCAAGGACAACTGTTGTAATTTATTATAGAATCGAATACAATTTACAACAAAAGATCTACTCGTCTTAGCTAGCCTATGTTATATACGCAATCTATTCCTGCTTCCAAGATTTTCACTACACTTTTCACTACATTTTGAAAACGACTTTATATTTTTACGAGCATACATTATGTTCTCATAAATGTACCAAAAGGTAACCATGAGGAACTCTTGGGAAAATCTTTTAAATGACAAAATTTGTTGGTATCGTACACTAGGGTGGATCAAAAAATTTTTTTTTCGTATTTTGATTTGGAATAGTTACTAAAAGTTGACTATTGCTGTTAATATTTAGGATAAAAAATAAAAAAAATATCAAACAATTGTAAAAGCCCCCGCCAAGACATCAAACATTTTAAAATAATGAATTTTTCAGCGATAATTTTGCAATCTACAAATGGCAATGAAAGTATTTTACATGTACTTTTTTAATCAAAAATGTATGCAAATATTGTTTATTAAGCATTTTACAACAATTACAGAAATTTTGATCAGTATTTACGTGTTAACAAAGGCAGGTGTGGAGACTGCGGGGAGGAGTGGTTTGGTACGCGCTCAGGCGCACTTTGACGGATTTTGTTTCAAGTTGTTTCAATTAGTTAGCATGTATTTTGTCATAACTGCTACCTGTTTTACAATTATTAGTGTGATTATAAACATGACTTCTACTAGAGAAAAGTTAAAATGTCCGATATTTTGTGAAAGTGAAGAGTTAAAGGATTACTTATTACTGACGCACGAAAATGAATGGAAATTCTATGAATGGACTCGTCAAGACTTAGAGATTAGATATTGGACTACAAAAAACCAACATTTAATGAGATTGTTGAAATTGTTACCACAAAAGTAGAAGCTTTATGGGTAAAATCGTCTATTGTGATAGTGACTCATAAACGAGTTTTACAGTTACTAAAAAGTTATCATTCTAAATGTAATAACCTGAAAAACATCTATAAAGAAAATTAAAAAGTAAAACTAGAAGAATTTAGAACACACAGCAGACTGCTGTTTGACATAGCTGCATGTAAATGTAAAAATATTCAGAGTTGTACTTGCTCGAAGGAAAAAAAAAGTACCAAGGGAAGAACAAATGTTTTTAAATGCCCAGCGTACGAACAGATTGATGGTTATAGGAAAAATAGATGTCATACAAAGTAAAAAATTAAAAAAACGAAGATTACGTGCTTTAAACCAAGAAACATCACATAGTATGAATGCCAAAATCAAAAAAACACTAACTTCGAATCGATTAAATAGTCTAAAAATGATAAAAAAATTGCCCTTTCTTCTTGCTTGTCGACTTTAGAGACTTTGCACACCTGTGATTCAACTTCTCGGGAGAAATTAACTCGTCTTAAGCTTCAGGATGCTAGTCTTCTATGCGATAGATACGGTCTCAAACCGAGCTGCAGCAGCTATTGTAAGTATCTTCTGTACTTTGTGATGCTAACTCTGAAACGCAATCGGTGAATATCGTGGATAGAATGAAACTGAGAAGAATGAGACAAGTAAAGTGAGCTTTCTCATGCGCGATGGTTAACTAGAGCTAATCGATTATTGCGTTTGTATATTTAAACGGAAGAACCATCACAAAATCTCATGCACTTGGTGAAGTTTATCGTGAAGTCATATGCGCCAGTCTGGTTTGCTATCAAAAGTCATTCGTCCTGCAAATATGGTTCGAGGCACCTATGGAAACTTATTTCTAGCACCAGATATTTACCTGAAATACTGCTCCAGATTGTGGACCCTGTTATGGTTCGAAATAGATACTTTGCTCATTCAGAAAATTTATTGTTGAGTATGATAACAGATCCACAGAAACACATCAGAGAACTCGCCGCAAGACGTATTATAAAGGCTCGTCAAGGAAATGAAAATATGATTTTACGAATATTTGAAATGCCAAAAGTAAATTTAAATGCTAGCTCACATATCGACATAATTTACTGGCAACAGCGATTTTATGAACTTCCTATATTTAAAAATATTTCTGATGAGCAATTGCAAGAATTAATTCAAACTGGAGGAGAGTCTGTTTCGGAGTTCATTAGATTACCTTACCACACTCAGGCAGTGGAATGCTCAGTTAAAGTGGTTACTGAAGCATCTCTTAGTGTTTATGGTAAAAATACTAGAGAGGGGTATATAAAGGCTAAATTACCCTCCCGTAAGGTAATGCCAAAGTTCGAGTCAAAAAAGGATTTCTGTGTTAAAAAGTGACTTATCCTTTCTGATGTTTTCATACATTCTATTTATTACTTTTCAATAAATAATTAATAATTCATTTGTTTGTTTTATTCAGTACATATTTACAGTTAAAAAATACCATAATAATTAATTTTAAAACTCTAAAAGCGCACACATAAAAAAATATATTTTTTTATGTTTTTCTAAATTTCAGACCTCGGGCGGGGTCTCATACTGTCATGATAAAATTATCAAAAAAATAGGGTTTATTCGTGATCATATAACGCAACTTTTTTGACCTATTCCAATTCGAAAAAAGAAAAAAAATTTTTTTTCATACAATGGTGATCCACCCTATCGTACACTACAGAGCTTAGGGGCGACAGTAGAGTGTACCGGACTTCATCATATACACGGAAATCCACCAGGGAATAAAACGACCCGCTTCGGCTTGACATTCTTTGCATTTAAATTGTATTCTATTGAATACAATTAAAAATCATTAATTTCACACAATTACCGGTGCGCTAGTATTAAGATACGTTTACATATTTTATTATCTTGCTGTAATGCAAAATCTGTAGATTTGGGCTGATTTTTCACGCTTTCAGCCTAAATCTACTGATATGGACTAACTTTTCATGTTCAAATCTACTGATTTGGACTGTTTTTTCGCGCTTTCAGCCTAAATCTACTGATATGGACTGACTTTTCATGTTCAAAGATACTGATTTGGACGGATTTTTAGTGCTTAGTTGACTTACTGTTCACTTCTCTACTGTAACTTATTGGCGATGTTGCATGATCAACACACTTTAGGATTCTATATTTTTAGGACATCGTAGTAAATCCATTGTAAATGTATCGTAGTAAATGTTAGTGTGTGTAAAAACTAAATTTTGATAAAAATCTGGCTTAATGATTATGATACAAGAATAGTCTCGTAACCGTACAGTAACAGTGTCTAGCAAATAATACCATGCAATTTTTGTGCAAGTAACAAGAGATGAAATAAAAACAGGCCATGTGCGAGTATGTACTGAGTATGGGTTTTTTTGCAACAGCATAGATGATGTCAGTCCCTGCTGATTATTTTTATAATAACGATTTAGTATCATTTCCTTTTCTTGTTCCATTTTGTTGTATCGCGATCTTATATTTCTATGTACAGGTGGAGTCTTGTTATTGGCATAAGTATTGTTATTTATTGGTAACAGAAATTAAATTTTATAGACTTCCAAATAAAATAAAGAAAAAATAAAATATTTGTAAGTGGAGACTGAAAATGGCTCATTTGATAAATGATAACCAATAGTAGCGCCGATTGCTCGTTCATTACTCGGTACTTGTCGCAGTCGGCACGTTTTACAGTACTCGTCCTCGGCCGAGTAACTCGTTATAAATACGGAGTACTCGGTTTAACGTACTGTTACTAACTGAGGTTTTTAGAGGATCGGCGACGCATGAGTGACACCCCTAGTGTTGCAAATGTCCATAGGCTACGGTGACTGTTTTCCATCAGGCAGGCCGTATGCTTGTTTGCCACCTTAGTGGTATAAAAAAAGCATTACTAGTCGCTGCGCCACGTAGCTTGTCATAACTCTCGTACTAATTTCCGGAAACGCTCAGCTTGAGCAATAATGTCAAATGGTCGATACAGCTAAAAGTTTTGGAGAGACAGACATTCCCAACAACATTCTATGATCTCTTTTTTTCATACATTTGCGACATCAGTGGTTTGTTGGAAATGCAAAAAAACGGTCATTTTCACAGTGATTGGTTGAAAAAAAAACACATGGATGGATTAGTTGCATGTATTGTAAAACAGCAACCGAATGGTCTTGAAATGTAACATCATATCGTATCTATAAAAAGAATATCTAAGTCATATTAGCATAAATGTAACAAATAATAGCTAGGTATACTGTCATGTAATTCTCCAGTTTACTTTCCAACTGCAGCAGCGTTAGAGCTAGACTGCGCTGAGCCTTGCCCTCCTCTGCTTATTGATATACTTTTAGAAATGCTGATCGCTCCACCACTTCCTCCCTGCCCTCCGAAACCGCCAGGTCTTAAATTACTGCCAGGTCTGCCGAATCCTGAGCCACCTCCAAAACCACCACCACCGACATTATTGCCGCCAAATCTGAGCGGTGGATGTGGAACACGTGAGCCACCACCAAATGCCCCTGCTTGTGCCTTAGCTTGGCTAGAGGCACCTGCCCCAAATTGAGGTGAACGAGCCACTCGAGTACCTGAAAGTAATAAAATATTTCTAATGAGTGTTAGCTAATAGCAATTGTTCGCTGCTTTGCTTGCAATTTAATTAACAAACATATATCACTATCCGGATCTCAAGCTACTCGTATTTCTGCATGGAAAGATCACTTTCTCATTAATCATGTCTGTATAAATTTGTCTCATAATTATTGCTGCTGAACATACGTTACAATTGATTATACTTAATATCTACTTGCATAGAATAATTGATATATCTACATACTGTTAACTTTGAGAGCTATATTAACATTTTTTTCTGCACAAATGCCCACGTTTCCGATTTTATACCTGAGAGAATCAAATCAAATCAAATAATTTATTTGAAAGCAAACACGGTAAATACGTACACAATATAACGGTAGGTACAAGCGTGTCGCACCAATAATTGGCATGCAAAGTGAAAGAATAAGTTGTAATTTAATTTTAGTTTACATAATATGTCAAAGCAATGTCATATCTATCAAATGAATATTTAATAATTATTGATAACATCGATTTATGTCTAAGATATAATAATATATAGGAAATGTCATAAATTAAATAATAATAATCAAAGTATAAAGAGCCACCAATGCAGCCTCGAGCTTTACTTAATACTATATCTTATTCTTTTAAATTCCTCAATGTTATATACACAGCTGTCACAAAGTATACTGAACAAGCGAGACCTAAAAGTTTTCATAGGCAAGTCTTTAATATCGTCAGGTAATAAATTATATAATACTATAGACATATTATAACTATTTTTGGCGAAGCAGGTGGTAATCCTCCACTTTACTACTCAAACGATATGTTAACCTATCTGATCTTAAGAGTCTTTAGTTCATATCGGAAAGGCGATACAGATTAAACTTTGGTAACTAATATTAAGGTATTAGCACCGTAAGGACGTACCAGAGTTACCCGAATGCTACTCAGTTGGATGCATCCATTGATTACTTTGTTGTAGTTACTGCATCCGAGCTATAACTTTCATGTGGATCCTCACTGCATTTTAAACGATAACAAGGTTAGGATTGACTTGTTCACTCTTCTCAAATTTCGTCCTGAAGTTAGATTTGTCTGGGATATCTTCGATGAATTATCCTATTAACTGGGTTTGTAGATCTTCTGGTAGCGGCTGCAATAGCTACATCTTTAATTTAGGAGCAACGTTCCGTCCGTATGACCATATACAGATGCGCTCTTGCAAAAGGATTAGTAAAAAACTTTAGCTCTTTATAGCGCGCTATCATATTTGTATACGATGATCAAGTGGTATCAGTTTTCGAATTTGATTGTTTAAAGTGGCACAATCTTCCTTTTGATCCTGTCGGCTCTAGTCCCGTTATCATCATGACAGTCAGGGTCTCCTTTCCTTTCCTTCTCAAATTATGTGCTGCCCGCAGTGTTTTTTGCTTAATTCGTGTAGTGTTCATATTCTCTCTGTTGTCTCGTCTACTTCTCCCGCTATCCATTAAGGTGAATATAATTTGAAGTTTAGAGAAAAACTTATAAGAAGTTCAAATGATTTTAGTCTAGTCAGAGGTAATACCGAATTATTTTACAATTTTATATAACTCTAATTGTTCCCATACATACTTGTTTCAATATGTTAGTCACAGGTTAATAATACATCAATATTTTATTAGGTCATTTAAGAACTAACCTGCATCGATCTCCAAAATATTATATAAAACTAATATTGCAAAACCAACACAGAGTGCCTTCATGTGTGCCATTTTGTCTTAGCGTTCAGATACTGAATGTTTATTGATGATTTGCCGGCTTATAAAACGTCGAGGTATACATTTGGAATAATGTTATTTCCCACATTGATGTGATAATTTTAACACACACAAAGCACGAGTTTCCCAAATAGGATATTAAATTAATTTACACCATACGTGTCTACTATTTACAGTCTATAATTGTAATTTTTTTGTTAGTATTACTATGAACACGGTAGAGGGAGTTTACCAATTCTAATGTTTGCCTAGTTTAAACATGAGATCAGTGAAGGACATGCTATTCTGATTGGAAGAGGTAAATAAACTCTACTGGTGTCAGAAGCGCCAACAAATGTTGAGTTTTTTGGATGTTACATCCGGTGTGGTTTGGTAGTGTGCGGTTTGAGGAGCACATTATTCAGATCTAGAATCTCACTAGGTATTTTGGCTAGTAACTAGAGTAATTTAGCCGTTTAGACGATTCTGCTATTATAAAGATAATATTTTAAAATAGTTCAGGTAGCAACTCGCAACCATAGATTTTCCACAGTTAAGGTATAATAATCTCAGAGTGCGGCGCTCATGATTTATATGGCTTGCCCTCTTTTTAGGCTATTGTTGCGTTTGTGGCCTATTTATTGCTCACTTGCATATCTCAAAGGAAGGAAGCCAAATTTTATACTTTCTACTAATACTATAATTTCTTCTGACGAAATTCTTTGTAAGTACCATGATAACCATTAGCTTTAACTCAAGGACAACAATGAAGGGAATTAGGGGTCGGTACCTGAAGCGTGCACGCCGCGACCCTGCCAGTCCAACGAACCTGTGGATTGCAATTCTGTACTCAACCCGCACTGACACGCAGAATAGAGCGTCCCCGTTTGCGACGCGGATCGGCATCCGCCCTCGTCGGTGCGTGATTAAATGCATGTGATGGCGGCGGGGGCCGCAGGGTGGGTACCACGCAACGCTCACCCGGCGGGACAAGGAGAACTGAGTGTCGTATAGGTATATAATAATAATAATTTATTTCAGACAACAGGTTTTACAACACGGGTTCATAGATACTCGTACATACTTTAAATTAAAATATCTTATATATGACAATATAAACTAATTACTAATTCCACGTAGAGTCGGCGACGTGAAGCGCGTGTCGTTAGGCAACCGTCCTCGGAATTTCCGAGACACGATTCCCTCCGGCAAGATTCTTCCTTCATTTCCTTCATTCGTTTGCGTAATTTGCTACATATATGTGTAGATTTGTAAATGGCACACTGCCATTAGTCTGATTGTTAAATACTTTCTAAGAAATGTTGTAAATATTCCGAGGATAAATCATCAATCGTCCAGGACGCTGGCACTGTGAATGAGTCTGTGACTGACTCGACATTATGAACATTATGAATGTACCATGAAGACATTACCACCGATGAGATTGAATAGTCGATACGAAGTTTGAAAAATGGAACATCAGCGGCAACGATATGATTACAACTGAGATGATTAAACTAGGTGGTACCTACGTTAGCGTAGGTAGTTTGATCATCTCAGCTAGGGACACATTCTGATTTTTTAGCAATTTATGTTGGAGAACGTGAAGGGTCCCGACCGATTGGATACGCGCAGACATCGTGCCAACTATATGGCAATCAGTTTGATAAGCTTAGCAACTGAAGTGTATAGAAAATTATTGAAAGGAGCATCAGGGTGATATTCTTTTGAAATGCCTTGAATTTGAAAATTGAATCATAGGGTGGATTTCGAAACGGCAGAGGATGTGCGAGTCAAGTTTTTCACTCCGCGATATTATGGAGAAGCATCTGGCTATGGACCAGAAGGTGTTCAGCGACTTTATGGATCTTGGTTGCATTTGCTAACTCCGTGCGAAAAGATCTCTGAAACATTTTGTTCGGATATAGGGCTGACGGTGAAACTATTTTAAATTAAAATAGAGAGACATCCGCTCTCTAACACACCGCTCTCGAACACTAGGATTACGGTTGATGATGTAGCGTTGGAGCAAGTGAATGAGATTGTATATCTTGGAAGTGCTTTTAGCAGCAATGGAAGGTACGTCGCTGAAGTGGAGAGACGAGTGACTGCAGGGAATATGGTGAATGGAGTGTTGGGTAAACTTCTAGGCATGCGAAATCTAAGCCAGAAGGCACAACTCGCTGTACACAACGCGGTGCTTACCCCAACGCTGACGCATAGAAGTGAGAGCTGGGTATGGCAGAGAGAGCATGAAAGTAGAATAAATGCGGTCGAGATGAGAGTATTGTGCAAAATTTGTGGCTTGCTAAGACCAGTAGATTTTTTGTTGTAAATTATATTCGATTCTACGAGTATAATACTCGTAAATTACCTGAAATAGTTATGTCTCTGCCTGACAATATGTTCAAAAGGCACATCAAAATACTCTATGTAAGAAGGGTTATTACAGAATCGATGAATATCTGACTAACATAGATGTCTGGAATTGATTCAGCACATGTATTAATATATCTTTAATTATACCATTCGATATCACTATATGTACACTCACATAAATTTATTTGACGAGTTGAACCAGCTTTTTGAAAATGCAC
This sequence comes from Pyralis farinalis, assembly GCA_947507595.1. Classification (NCBI taxonomy): domain Eukaryota; kingdom Metazoa; phylum Arthropoda; class Insecta; order Lepidoptera; family Pyralidae; genus Pyralis; species Pyralis farinalis. Next base: position 5,948,351 of record OX382259.1, on the reverse strand, counting down.
ATTGGCGAAGAATAGGAATTACCTATTCTTCGCCAATGTGCATTTTCAAAAAGCTGGTAGATTAAAAAAGAGAGACTAGAGCTATGAAAAATTAATAAGATACAATATGAACCCATTTAAAAAATATAAGACGTGTCTGCTTGTGAAGGCCTAATGACAAAGAAATAATTTTTATCTTTATCTTTTTTATCCTGCTCCATGCTGTGCAATTCACATATGAGGATTGTACAGCATGATGACAGTGGAAGGCATCTTGTCGCCCTGGTTTGGCACCAACATTGTCAGACAGGGATGTGTGCTGACGGCTCGGCTATTCATACTGGACAGTTGTCTTCAGAGAAAAAGAAATATGAATGAGGGAATGCGAATGGATGACTCGGTGGTCAATTGCTTGCTTTATGCAGAAGACGCGGTATTAATTGCAGAATCGCCATCCGAACTGCAAACACTAATTACAACAATGAACGATGACTTTATGAAGAAAGGCTTACAATTGAACGCGAAGAAAACCAAGGTAATGGTATTTGAAATAGAGATAGCTACGAACACTAGGATTGCGGTTGATGATGTAGTGTTGGAGCAAGTGGATGAGATTGTATATCTTTGAAGCGCTTTTAGCGGGGATAGAAGGTACACCGCCGATGTAGAGAGAGTGAGTGCAGGGAGCAGCGTGAATGGAATGTTGGGTACACTAATAGGTAGCCGAAATATAAGGCAGAAGGCACAGCTCGCTGCCAGCACTGGCTGATCTCAACGGTAACTTATGGAAGTGAAAGTTGGGTATAGCAGAGAGATTATGATAGTAGATTAAATGCGGTATATATATATACATGTATATATATATATATATATATACGGTATATAGATGCGAGCATTGCCATGCGAGCAATGATAATATAAGAAAGAGAGTTGGTCTGAAAGAGTCTGTCTGACTGTGTTAAGATAAGAAGGTATGCTCCGTTACTTCGGACATATAGAAAGAATTCAGGATGAAAGAATGACGAAACAGATACAAATATACAATGCGAAAGTGAAAGGACGTAGGAGCCGAGGAAGACCAAGGTTAACCTACCATGACCAAATTGGTCGTGTTTTATCAGAAGGTGATGTCAAGAGCCCTAGGAACCGGCGAGCGTGCATGAGCTTTTACTTCTCTGTATTACGGGGTCATTGTAAGAACATTGGTACGCATGCCAATTTTAACGTCAGTACTTCTTCAGCCTACCCATTCTACCGGGCCCAGGCGGAGGTGGCATGGCTAGATATTTGTTCCTCGCGTAACCTGCAGATCTTCGTAAGGTGTGACCGTACAAGCGCAGACAACATACTTATTTATTTATCAAAATTAGTCACAAACATGAACCCTGCGTAGGGCACAGCGACTCCAAGTTATAAAGTTTTAAATAATTTTATATATTTCATTTATTAATACAAATACATGATTTAACTGAATAACTACTTTATATTTGACATTAATATATTCGATCATCATTAAAAAACTCGTCAATTGTATAATAACATTTTGCAATCAATATCCAATGCGCCAATTAATTTTTAAGTAATGATTTGAATTGATCATGGTTTTGTAAAGATTTAACGCTCTTCGGTATTTTATTAAAAATCCTTACACACATTGAATAGGGTCCAGTTTGAAATAGGTGCAGTTAGGCGGCCGGTAGCGCCACTCTGTTTTTTGGTCGAAGGTTCTAAGGACGTGAATAAATGACTTACCTTATTATGTAAAGGATAAACATGAGATTGTATTGTTTGCGGATGATACCTCTTTGACATTCAAAATTAATAGACAGTTAGATAATTATGACGAAGTTAACGATGCTCTCTCTAAAGTTATGCATTGGTTTAATGTTAATAATCTGCTTTTAAATGATAAAAAGACTAAAGTAATTAAGTTCTCAACACCTAATGTAAGACAGGTGACTACCAATGTCAATGTTAATGGAACTAATTTAGCCCCTGTGGAGACAACTGTGTTCTTGGGTATAACAATTGACTCCAAACTACAATGGGGCCCACAAATTGAAAAATTATCAGGAAAACTAAGTTCTGCAGCCTATGCAGTGAAAACTATTAGACGGCTCACTGATGTTGATACGGCTAGAATAGTTTATTTCAGCTACTTTCATAGTATTATGTCATATGGAATTCTTCTTTGGGGTAACTCCGCGGACATTAACACCATCTTTTTATTGCAAAAGAGAGCCATAAGAGCTATCTACAAACTTGGTCCCCGGGAGAGCCTTAAAGAAAAATTCAAAGAAATAAATATTTTAACAGTCGCATCGCAATATATCTATGAAAATCTTTTGTATGTCCATAAAAACATAGACTCATTTTGTAAAAAGAGTGATACTCATAATATAAATACTAGATATAAGCATAATCTTGTGTTACATGCAAGCCGTCTCCACAAAATAAGTAATTCTTTTATGGGGCAATGTATACGGTTCTATAACAAACTTCCCAGCAATATAAGAGAATTGTCAATAAACAAATTTAAAACTACTATTAAAGCCAAATTGTGTAGCAGGGCATATTATAAAGTATCTGACTATATTAATGATAAAAATGCCTGGGAGTGAGTCGATCCAATTGTAATGTAATTAATAAATTATGTAAATTTGTTTGGATACCAAAAGAGGGATGCCTGAGTTTTTTGGCAGTATTTTTATCAGTGCTCACCTAGTCATGAACTGCACGGTAGGGAAAAAAATTGTGACGATTCCAAACAAATGTAGCCATTTTTACGGAATAAAAAGATTTTGACTTTGACTTTGACTAAAACGGGAATTTACAGAAATATTTTTTGACAAACTTACACGCTTCCAGTATGAACATTGATGTTAATGTTAATACATTGTATTTAACAAAATGTGATCGACAGCTTTCGGTTATGTCTATGTTTGCTATGATTCTAATACATTTTTTTTTGAAGACGTTTGCTGGACATGAAGGTTAACGTGAATGTGGGAGTTCCTCCCGATCCTTCCATATATTAGGACATTTTATATATAAGTTTACACATATATAAGAACCTTAAAAATTGCATATCTCTTTGAATAATTAATACTGGCCGAATGAAAAGTCTTAAAAGTCAATAAAACTTTGCCAGTGACAATATTTCAATGTTTCATGATGTTATTCGTCATGATCTACTATTGTCGTTGCCCTTCGTATATAGTTCTTCGATAGATATTAAAGTGAAATTAGGTAGATAATATTAATATTAAGCCCAATAACAAAAATTTAGGATAATGACGGTAGAAGGTGATTTGAAAAAAAGAGCTAAAAGTAGGTTTCGAGAACACGTAAAAATTCTCGTTTGGAAAAGTTATTTGCAAAGACAGTAAGTATCATTTCGTTATTTACTATGCATTTGATACTTACCGTCCATCATCATTAATTTCTACCGAAAACAACAGTTTTTATCTGCCTGTGTCTATACATCGTCAGGTGACAAATAAAACTCCGCTCTGGACGACCAATGAAGGCAAGCAGTAATAGCCCAGTGGATAAGGAACCGGCCTATTGTGCAACAACTCCCCGGTTCTGAATTCGAATTCACATGTATTATACCACTAAATTCCTGTTTTTTAAGAAATTCTGTTTGTCTAAGAAATTATATTTCGAAAGACTTGTGACCTAACCTAAGAAAGATCTGGTTTTCCCTCTGGGTTGTGGAGATCTGACGGCAGTCGCTCTATGTAATAATTAATAATAAAAAAATATTTTAAAAACAATCTTTTATTTAAATGCTCTAAAAAGAAGAAAATAAACTTTGAATTGAAACAAACCCATCAATTTTTACATTACACAATTAATATGATACAAAAGCTTGTCACGTGATTTACTTGTATTTACGTATTTTATAAAAATACATACTTTTTTTTCTTAGGTTTACTTATGTCAAGATCAAGTTACATAATTATTATATTCTTGTTTATTTGCACAAGTAAATCTCGTGATAAGCTTTTATATCATATAAATTGTGCAATGTAAAAGTTGATGGGGTTGTTTCAATTCAAAGTTTATTTTCTTCTTTTTAGAGCATTTAAATAAGTTTGTTTTTAAAACATTTTTTTATTATTAATTATTTCGTAGTTATTGTTGTGTTATTCTATCCAAATGTTTCTCAACCTGTTCATTTCATCTAAAGCGTTATTGTTGACTGGTCGTTTGACCGTTAATTTAGTGCACTCTAGTTCTTCAATAAGGAGACATTCTAGTGATTTATCTCTACTTAAAGCCACTTACGCGCAGCGAAGAGCTATAAACCTAAATATACAACGGCGTGGTCGACAGTACTACCTTGCATTTTATGTACTGTGCAAGTCCAGCGTAATATGCTTGGCAACATCCTTCGTTCAGCAGTACCGTGTCTATATTTTGCTTGAAATTGTACAGATTTGGGTGGAATAAGGTGAAGACCATCTTTATTGAAGTCTATAAGGACGGATACGGTACAGTGCCCGGCGGTAAATATTGCACTTCGAACTTGGGAAAGAGACAATCGGCTAATTTCGGCTTCGTAGAGCGTTATCTCTGTGAGCGTTATGTCCACGAGGCATCATCAGGCGTTGTAGACGTTAATCGTAAGAATAACATGCTACAAGTAAACACGTGTCGCAGCGACGACCAGGCCAGTCGTGGCAGCGACGGTGGTGGTCGGGGCATGCGGATTCTGTTCCAGATGGCGGACGACCGCAGCAGCCGAGGCAGAGACTACCGGAGTAACCATGGCAGCGTCGGCATGTACCACGTACTAACAGTAGTGGGTGGGTGCCGGCCGGCGCTAGGCCGCATGAACTAATTGGTGGCGGAAGCACACAAAGCAGGTTAGATCAAATTGCATGTAAATTTGACTTTCGCAAAATAACGCTTGAATCTATTAACTATGAAAATGTATGGTCTTAACTGAAAGGCTATGTAGCCGCTAGAAACGTGGATATGAATTTAACTTCAATAAAAAATTGGAATTGGGTAGAAAAAGGTTTGCAATCGTGCAATCAAATGTGAGAATGAATATCGAAGAATTCAACACGGTGTAGACTATTACATTGATAGACTAGTGATAAATACGGCTGTTAGTGACAGTGATATTGATCTCAATAAGTACTTAGTTTTGAATTCAAATTCTGATAAACGATATATTAATTGACGGACATGGAAATTAGCATTCGTTTGTATTCAAAAATGCGATGATTGGCGAAGTGTAATATTTACCGGCCGGGCACTGTATGATGCTGTATGTCAGTGTCATACATTTGTGCTCTCTGGAAGCACGGCCATATGTTTCTTTTTTTTAATAGAACGTCGTAAGGCATACAAGCATACGATCCACCTGATGTCAAGCGATTACGTCATTCAGGACTGCCCCACCCAGCCCGTCCGATTTTTGTAATACGAGTATGTACAATAGCGTCATTCACCGATCTTTGGACACATCTAGATTACAACGCAACGTCACCTTGGCTCAATGAATATTTCTAACTCCTTGGGTCCTTCTGTCTTGTTTATACCGGATGATATGATATTATTTAAATTTCTGTTGTCATTTTTTCGAGTATAATCTATATTGAACGCAGACGTCAGTTTATTCGTATCCTTCTCAGCAAACCCTGCAATTTGATATCCGTATTATAGGAGTGCGTAAAATAACTATTCTGACATATTGGGCGGTCCACCATATTGGATTTAGGGTAGTCATTTTATTTATATTGTATTCTTCTCAGCAAACACTTTCATTTGATACCCATATCAGGGAAGTAAGGCACACAAAATAATTAGTCTGCCATCTTGGTCCATCTGCCATATTGAATTCAGAATTGGAATTCCAGATGCGTTCTCTTCTGTGTGGCCTTAGTTTACAGACAAGCTCGGTGGCGCAGTGGTTAGTAATGCTTACTTTGACACCGACGCTCATGAGTGACACCACTTAGCTAACCATACATTGTCACCCAAACTAAACGTATATGCAAAATTTCATCTCAATCGGTTAAGGATAACTGCTTGAAAATTCAGTTGCAATTTGACCCCAACATGCAAACATTGCAATTTAAATAAGAGCTTGTAAAAATCAGTGTCAGACTCGCCAATCCTAATAGATTAGGAAACGGGTTAACGCGAAGGAGAAGACTTCTACCCTTGGAGTATATCACCTGATATAGCATTCTTCCCTTTTCACTCCGACTGACAAAGCACTCGGGTACCCGTTAGTATCGTTATGCATTAACAGCTCGCCACAAACTGCCTTGCGGGATATCACCCGTATTATTAATGTACTTGTACTTAAGAATCCAATGCCGCAGTGATTCAAAAAATCTCAATAAATTCTTATACTTTATTTATTAGTTATTATTATTTTGCTTGTGCCCTATTACCCTCCCTGCTGCCTACTGTCTAGATTGTAGTACTGCGTTACCTGTCTTAGACTTATCAAAATTATCGAATATCTGAAGATAACAGCCAGGACATATTGCTAATAGCCTCCCTTAGAATAAGTACTACCTCAATCTGCTGCTTTATGTAGTGAGACAAGGTAGACTCATCGAATAAACAAATATAAACACGTTATCTGCGATTACTATCTTCCCTATCAGCATACAAAACCATTTCATAGCGATTGTACAACCGTTGTATGTTCATTCAGGTGTGTCTTCACTGTACTGTTGTTGAGAATATATGTTCATAAATGTTTTTGAGATTTGTTCTTCCTAGCGTTATCATTTCCTAATCTAGTGGGATTGGCGGGGTCTGCTACCTAAGCCTTAGGATTTGGCCAAAATACTTATTTTGATATGGCACTTTTTTAGGTTAGGTCACATGCCTTTTGAATTACAATGTCTTAGACGTGCGGATTTCTTCACGATGTTTTCCTTCACCGCCGAACAAGTAAAAATTACAAAAATGCGAAAACACGAATTTAGTGGTACATGTCCACGCCAAGATTGGAACCAGGGACCGCAGGCTAACGGGCTGGTTCTTTATCCACTGAGCGTTTAATGTTGTTTTGTTATTGAGTAATCCATTGCAACAGATATACCGTATCTCTATTTTGTCAGAACCTCATTTCATACTTGACAACTTTCCACATTGTACTCGTAGTTACCCTGATCTACGCGCTTAATTTTGTTAGCGACAACTGTAGATAAAAAAGGAAATCATTATACCCCAAACGCATTATGTGACCGATACGATGTTGACGAGCCCGGTGGCGGAGTGACTAGAAATGCTACTTTAACACCAAGGATCTTGGGCTCATGTTCATACGCAAAAATATTTGTCTTGTGTATATGAATATGTCCCTTTGTCTAGCTCTGGATGTTTTAAGACAAGTAGGGCGCATTAAAGCAGCCTGTCTGGGGAAGTGCCTCCACTTTACAGAAAACCGCAGCCAAATAACAACTCCTCGGAGGGTTGTAGTGTTTCTACCAGTGAGTGAGGTTACTAGCAAGCTTGCTAGTAACCTCACTCAGTCGTAGGAACACTACCTGAGGGTTACTAGCAGGGGTGGCAATGCGTTTTCGTATTTCTTATGTTATTAATTTTATTAATATCAACAAAATAATAAATTTCAATTTATCAGGCGAAAATGGCGCTTGCTTCTAATGCAGACAATGTTTGCGGGAGTTCTCTTCCTGTTCGCGGTGTTCACATCGAAACCTGTGTTCCTTACTCCACTACAAGATGAACCAGAGCCACCCTTGACGTTCGAAGACCTTCTAGCATCATCCTCCAAAAATGTTATAGGGTTTGCTCCTAATACGACGCCTTATGTAGAGGTTATGGAGAGAGCTTCTGAAATATTACAAAATGGTGAGTATTAACCAGAGCAGATAATTCAGCTGGAGCCATAAGGAGAGCTATAGAAACTCAACTATTAACAGAAATACTGTTAACGATCCTTCGGCCAAGAAACCAGAATAAGCCAACCAAATTTTAATATTAACAAGTATCAAATGTGAAGTATTTATTTTTATATATATATATATATATTTATATTATATTTTTATATATATATAGATTATAAACCACAACTAATAGCTTCCTAACAATAAATAACAAAGAACAAGGACTATGCGAGGCAATCGATCGAATATGATACGATTTCCCTCCTGGCTCATAATTGCATGCAAGGCAGCGTATCAATTGGTAAAGGTGGATACAGAAGTAGAAGCTCCCGGTGAGATAATATGTTAGCAACGGGATTATACTCCTAGTTTTCATTGCGTCTATGTGCTAAGATATCACACATAAAATGTACCGATTCTGAAATCAAGAAAAACAGTTAAATTTTGTAAAATGTGACATTTGAGTGTAACGTCTGTGATATTTGCAGAAGTACTGAGCGCACAGACGGAGGAAGAACTCAACGATCAGTTGTACAACCGTTCTATGGACATGTCGATAAATGGCTCCGTTATATGGATTATTTGGAAACCCAAAGTATGTATTTATATTTATATCTTCACGCCAGGTCCTCTGCTATGTAGGCAGGGAGAATCGAGCGCCATAAGACGCGGTCTTATACACCCCACTCATTTCTTTAACGTTTATAGCTCCTTTTATGCACGCTCGCTGGTTTCTAAGACTCCTAACATCTCCTAATTAAACACGACCAATATGGTCATGGTAGGTGAGTGTTGGTCTTCCTCGGCTCCTACATCTTTCCACTAAAGGTAACCAAATCACGGAAGGAAACCTAAGGTAAATTACAAATCGAGTCACGGATAATACACTTGTAATACAAATGTATAAGTTTACTACACAACTACAGCACTATCAGTACAGCAAATCTTTACTTTATGGATCTTTAGTTCATCCGTTCTCTTTACTCGAGGTTCCGTCCGCGCGGAATACAGTTTTTCAAGATTTACATATTTTAATCTGATTATTTTAGGGGATTAGGAGCATATGTGTTAATCCAGAACATACTCATGCTAAAGTCCATTGAAATCCCTTCAGCGTCGTTTGCGTGAAAGAATAAAAAACATCGACACACCTACTAGTATTAGATTTCATATTGGTAATTTTTAGGATTGGGTCGGTGTTTGGTAAAATGAAATAATATTGTTATACTACTTGTTAAAATATGGAATTGGTTACGATAACTGGAATTCATATTTTTGAACGGTTCGACCAATAAGATATAGTATACAATGGTTTAAAAAATACGGTGACATGCCTAATCGTTATGATAATAGACCTCGTAATTGATCGTTATAACATATAATCAATAGGCAAATCTACTCACGGCACTTCAATGTCTTGACATTTGCCTAATTGAACGACTTATAAAAAAAAAAACTTTCTACAACATGAGAGAATACTTGCATAAACGTCTTATACATTTACTATGTAGGTAGGTACTTGATAACGCTATACCTGCTTAACGTTCATGTAATGCTTTTGCAAATTAAATAGCTTTATACATAAGGTTATTTAATAATGCTACGTAGCAAATTACTAATGTCTACGTGGTCTTGACGTGTATACAACTTCAGCTTCCGTAGCAGGTGACAATTCCGAAAACATATATTATTGCAAGCTTCCATAGGCTACGTTGTCCACTTTACATCAGGTGGGTCGTATGCTTGTATGACTCCTGACGATGCATAAAAAGATTGCAAATTTCAGAACACCATAAGTAGCATTGCAATGCAGTAGCATACACCTCTGAATGAACCACTAGTTTGTTTCTTACTTTTAAATTTTAGGGTTTCAGTTTTTTTTTTAATTATTTTTGTTGACTTCTGCATTTCATGTGTGCAGGTTCGCAACATGTATAAATTTACCATCAAGTGTTCTGAGAGTGCCAAGTACGAGTCCAGGCCAGTCCACGAAGAAACAGAGTACAGGAACCCTCACCTACGATCTGGCTTCCTCGGGGTCCAACTGGCTGTCAGCCATTCTCTTCTGCTATTGGAAAATCCCTCGCTGCCTAAATACGAGGTAATATTTTTTATTGGCGTATACAACGCATAGCTCGCTGTACACAACGCGGTGCTAATTCCAGCGCTAACTTATGGAAGGGAAAGTTGGGTATGGCAGAGAGCATGAAAGTGGAATAAATGTGGTCTCTAGATCTCAGTGGGTAGTAGCAGTAGGGTTGTAGGCGAGCGATACTTCCTGTATTGCAAGCGTTTGCCTTCGATAATCACTTTATATCAAGTGAGCCGTCTGCTTGTATGCCTCCCTAAAAAACAATTTTCTTTCTGTCTACGTTTGTTTATGTTCATGTCTTCATTTCTGGCTAATTGTTCTATCAAAAAAATGTTACCCTCAAATCAGTTGACGTGTTCATTTGTAGTATACCGGGGGGTGAAGATGTGGTGACCTGAAATACAGACTCCAACCTAGTTTAGGCACCAGTCTTCCACAAGCATTGTTATTGTTACGATACAACAACAACTAAATTATAAGTAGAGAAGTATTGCAACATAACCTACAATGCACTTTTGCAATCGAAATTTTAGTTGCTCGCATTAGGCCTTATGATGTATGCTATTGCCAGAATATGTACGTATCTATAACTTCACGCCAAGTCCCTTGCGGGGTAGGTAGAGAGAGCCGAACGCCATAAGACGTGGTCCTTATAAACTGCACTCGCTTCTTTAATATTCATAGGTCTTTTCATGCACACTCCGGGCGCTCCTGACAATACACGACCTTCTGATAATACACGACCGATTTGGCTGTGATAGGTGCGCCTTGGTCTTCCTCTGCCCCTACATCCTTCCAATTTGTGTGGAAACGTGTTGAGTGAGGTCTCCAATAAGCTCCTAAGGCGTTGCTGTGTTTGCAGCAGAGGTGGCATTACGCGAGTAATACTTAATGTATTACAAGCGTTTATAGGACACGGTAACCGCTTTACATCAGGTGGGCCGTATGCTTGCATGCGTTCCGGAATTGTATATAAAAAAAAACGAACGAATTAACATTACATACTTATTTGTGCAATAAGATTGCTGCCTTTAAAAGAATAATATAAACATAACTCTTAAGAGAAGTAAGCTGTATGTAAGTAGCAACTTCCCTACCAGTAAGCTCCTGAGGAATTGCTGTGAAAAGCAGCAGAGATGGCGTCACGCGATCGGCAAACGAGCTCTGCAAGCGTTCATAGGCAATGGTAATCAAACATAAACCTATTGTTGATTACAATATTATTATGATGTGATACGAATGGCCGAAGTGCGTCGCGTGTCATGGCCGACATAAGTCACTCATGACATGAAACCCGAGGACGACCAATAGCCCAATCCAATAGCGAATCTAATTGTAATGATCACGTGTTTATTACTTCAATTTTCAACACATAGGCGATGGAAATAATAAAATTTGGAAAATTTCATAAATGTTATTTTCTTCCTTTTCGAGATATTAAATTATAAAAACATGTTTTATAAACTGAAGTAACAGTATCAACCAACAACTTATTTTACTCTTCCACAATCAGAGGTTGCCAATGTAAAAATTAAATAAAAAAAGAAATTAGTTCTGCCGAAACCCGGGATTGAACCGGGGACCTTTAGATCTTCAGTCTAACGCTCTCCCAACTGAGCTATTTCGGCAATGAGGAGTCTTTTGAAACTTATTAACTCATTCACATCGATCTGTTCAAGTGCATACATGTCAATGCGAATCAATATTCTCTTATATCTAACATTACATAGGTAACAGTAAAGTATTTATATTCGTGACCAATATAATTTAAAATAAATCAGTTGATACCTATGAGTAATCATTTTAACATTTGTATAAAATTTGTTATCGCGAAAGTTGTTGAGATTAAAATACGCGTTACTTAAACAAATTTTAACTGATATAGCCAATTAATGCATTAACATTACACAACATACATCAGCAAAAAACCTGCCTGATAATAAGCGTTTATATCTACGCACGTGACCTACCTGTATTTTTATTAACATAGCTAAGAAAAGTTGTTTACTGTACGTCAATGAGTAGCACATATATCCAACAACTTGTTAAGGAGTATTTATTGTCAATGTAAGAAGAAGGCACGTCCATTAATCTAGCTGATACACGTTGACCGTGAAAGCGAGACCTTATCGTTTTTCAGAATACTCGATGTGACCTCGTTTGCTATGTGCTGTTTAATTTTATCAAAATAACTTGTTTTTTTAATCAGTTGAGTCTGGTTTCTATGCCCATGTCACCCCTGATGCAAGAGCTACTAGTCCGGAGAGCCAAATCTGGAATACTGCTGTGTTTTACCTTGGCCTTCTTACCGCCTGTGTTGGAGGCCATAGCTTTGGTGGAAGAAGAAACAATTAATAAATTCAAGGCAAGTTTTCCTCACAAAAAGGTACCTACGGAATGTGCCGTTAAAGTAAAATATTAAGCATACGATAACACGGCGCACCAGATGGAAAGTGGTTACCGCAGCCTATGAACGCTAGCAATACACGAAGTATATAGCTCGCGCGTTTATACTGCCGCTTGCAACAACTCCGTAGGAGCTTATTGGTAATCTCACTCATTCGCAGGAACACAACCCTCCAGGGCGTCGTTATTTGATTCTAACTATGTAATTGATATTGCTGGCAGTATTCCTTATAAATATTTTCCGATTGAATGAGCATATATGTCAGTTGTCAGTAAAAGCGAACTAACATTCCTGCATATGTATACGAGTGCTATGTATTTACCTAATATTAATACTAGCTGTAACTCACTACTCCGTCCGCACGTATCCCGGTATAATATAGGCTACGGTAGCTGCTTAACAGGTGGGCCGTATGCTTATATGCCTGCCGACGTTGGATTAGAAAGAAAAAAGAAAGAGATCTACAAAAATAGCATTATGTAGGTGTTTGTAACGAGCTACGCCAGGTGCCTTTTTATGTTCTTTTTTTGTTTAAAATCGTCATATTCAGGTAACTACATTAGATAAAAGGAAAAACTTATCTAAATACAAAATTTGAACCAAATCGTTAGAGCCGTTTCCAAGATATACAACATATTAATTATTATTAGAATTTGGATAATTATTATAGCAAATATAATAATAGAATTGGGATCTACGCAGTTTGTAAAATTTTGACTGTTCTTTGGGTACTCACATTTTTCTGTTTTGCCCACGTCAGAATTATAGGTTCTATGAATACGAATCCCACCCATTCATCTTCTAAACTAGCAGCTTCTAACTGATACCCTTTTCTTTGTTTTCAGCACGCTCTCCTAATCCGCCACGTGGACTATCCGACGGTCTACATCGCCTGGTTGGTCTACGCGTATCTCACTGTGATCCCTATCTGTGTCCTCGCCTCCATCACCCTGATCCTCATATTCCGTTGGATCTATCTAATGTACGCCATGATGATCATGCTTGCCTATACATCCGTGATGATCATGCTCGCACTCATCATGGCTATGTTTCATAGCAAAGGTTTGTTCTCATTTTCTTTTAAATTAAACTATGTATGTTATTGACGAGCTCGGTGTTCGCCTGGCTAGCAATTGCTACTTGAACATCAAGGGTAATTAAGGGTTAGATTTGAGGACCAGACAAATATTTGTGTGCATGAATTGTATTGGTTTGAGTATTTTCTATGTAGGTATAATCAAGTGTGTACTATCAGCGTGGTACACACGTTGCTTAATTTAGGATTAGAGGCACTGTAATTCATCCAGATTTTTATTGTTATTAATTATTTCTTCCACTGTAAGACAAAGGGCACCTCCAAATCTTATATGATCTCCAAAAAAGTCAAAAATGCAATACATGCACTGCTCATTTAAGACTGGCCTACTTGTGTATCTATTATAACTAATGGTGTAATTCAAATCTCAAATCTTCTTATCCTATTTTCTAAACGCTGCATGAACGGCTCAGTGGGAGTGGAGTTATTTACATAGTAGCATAGTTTCCTGTAAATGACTATTTTACGTACCAATAGTCCAAGCTATATTCAAACCTTACGAAATATATCCACGTCAAGAGATAGTATATTCAGATATAGATATATTCAGATGATCATTCCTTGTGCCGCCTTTCTTCTTATTAGCTTTATCCCACTTCCCAATCCATTAGAATATGCGGCGTCTGCTACCTAATCCTAAAGATTTGGCGAAGTTACTCATTTTGATACGAAGCGACTGTCGTCAAACCTCCACAACTCAGAGGGAAAACCAGGCCTTTTCTTAGGTTAACTCACAAGTCTATCGAAATATAATTTCTTGGACGTGCGGGTTTCCTCACGATGTTCTCCACCACCGCTGAGCAAGTGATAATTACAAATATGTAAAATATATCATAAATCTGAAAACACGAATTTAGTGATATATGCCTGGATTCGAACCGGAGACTTGTTGTTCAATAGGCCGGTTCCTTATCCACTGGGCTATCACTGCTCCGCCACTTTACAGAAGCAAAATAAAATATAAATAGAGTATCCAAAAAAATACCGAATATATTAACGAGGTCGCTTTAATTTAGGAAACTACGAATACTTTTTTTTAAACTTTATCTAATTCTTTCATATTCAGCTTTGATTGCGTGCCTGTGGAACGTGCTGTTCACGTTACTCCAAATGTTCTTGGCTGAGCTGCTGGTGCACCACGGATACAACGTGAAGCACAAAGCTGTCTCGTTCTTCCTGCACGTGATGCTACCGCCACTTGGACTCGTGCATGTCTTCAACGAATTTGCGCTCTTGCAGACTGGGAGTAAGTTGCATAAAATTGATGACAGTATTGTCATTTATAACTTCCTATTTGTTGTATTTGGCCTGAAGGTGAATATATAATTTTGTTTAAAGTTTTTTGAAGTTTACATTTCAACACCACATGAAACCTTCTATACTATTTTTTAAGAGAATGGCTCTATGTGTCGATGGGTGTGTGCCTTCGGTCCTTCCGATACAGAAAAATTAGACACAGCAAGTTAGTTAATTTCGCGTCTCATCGAAACTCCGCTCAATTCAGAAACTACGATCATAGCCCGCTCAGTCCGCGATCACCCATCACCCGTCACCACGAGTGTACAGCAGGCCGATTCAACTAAAAGAACTGCAACTGCACTGCAGCGCGGCGTGTGTCAAAATGCGTACATTTTGACACAGGCCGCGCTGCAGTGCAGTTGCAGTTTTTTAGTAGCATCGGCCTCCACGCACTGAGAGTGTACGAGTGTACAGCGCCAAGTCATGTTAGACACTTGCGGCACTATTTTTCACTTTTATTGCGTGCGCATAAGAACCGTACAAAAGTCGACAGTCTAGCTTGATGTATGGCTGTTAGATCAGCCTTGTCTGAATATTGCCCAAATACCGAATTGAGACTTTAAAACTTACTAGTGGCACACAAGGAAGTTTTTAGGTTATTTTGTTTCTCTAGGTTCTATAGGTTTCACAATCTGCTATATTTTATGCTGTGCCAATTTATTTTGTTTAGCCAGGGAGTCTGAGGACGACAAATATTCGCTGGCTTACACCATTATGTCGTGGGTTATCATGAACGTAATATACTTCGCATTGCTGATGCTCCTGCAGCGGACTGTTGGACAGGAGAGAGCTATTGGCGGCCAGGTGTCCTGGAAATCTATTATTTTCAAGAAAGCCGTGGTATGGTACACAACACTTTTTACTATAGACAGTAAATAGCAGAGTTGAGTTTGTACATCTGTTATTATCGGCAAAATTTATTCACAAGTTTTAATGTGATATATACGCATATCACATTAAAACTTGTGCATAAATTTTGCCGCATTGTTACATAAATATCGCTGTTGATGTAAAAGGGTTTTTATCTCGGAATGGCATTTATATTTTCCGAAACTTATTAGAATTCCTTCGTAAAACTTTATAACTAAATCCCACACGGGGGTGAAAGTACGATCATCAACTCAACAAGTAATTAATAGTTAGAAAAAATAAAAAGAAGTAATGCCTAAGGGCTCGATACGAACATGTCTGGTGTCAACATGTACCACTAAATTCTTGTTTTGCATGCACAACATGCTCTAAATAATTTAAACATAGTGAGCCTGTACTTCTCCTGTTTTTATTATACGACGTCGGGAGGCCGTAGCCTATAAACGCTTACAATACAGGAAGTATAGCTCATCGTGTTGCCACCCCTGCTGACAACACAACAACTCCTTAGGTGTTTACTGGCAACCTGACTCACTCATAGGATCACAACACCCTTGAGGGAGTTGTCTGCGGTTTTCTGTGAGGTGAAGGTACTTTCCCAGTCGGGATACTTCGATGCGCCCTGCCTCTCTTAAAACCCTACGTTTAAATGTGACCCATACATGTAGAATTGTCTTAGGTTTTCGCGATTGTTACACATTGAATTAAACAATTTTTAATGGAAGTATCGCGTGTTTTATTTATTTTGTTGAACCTGACGTTTCGAACGCTTTGCAGCATCCGTGGTCGCAGGAAGACTGCACAACAGGAAGACAACAAAATAAATAAAACACGCGATACTTCCGTTAAAAATTGTTTAATTCAATCCATACATGTAGAGTAAAATAGCTTACGATGTCTTATCTTACGATATAGTACCCTGGCAAATTATCGGGAGGCATACAACCATATGGCCCGCCTGATGTAAAACGATTACCGTAGCCTATGAACGCTTGTAATACATTAAGTATTACGCGCGATGCCACCTCTGCTGCTAACACAGCAATTCGCTCGCACGCAGGGACGCAACATCCTTCCAGAGAGTTGTTATTTGGCTGCGGTTTTTTGTGAGGTGGAGGTAGTTCCCCAAACGGGCTGCTTTGATGCGCCCTACCTCTCTTAAAGACACCCAGACCAAGGCAAACAGATGTCCATCATGTCACATAAATGTCTGTCCGTGTGGAAATCGAACCCGCGAGCGTCGGTGACAAAGTCTCGTTATTAACCGCTGCGCCACCGAGCTCGTCAAAAAAATGTGTTTTGTTGCATTTATTAAAGTCTGTTACACCTACATAATTTTTGTTTACTTGTTGATATAGGACATAAACCAACTGAATCCCATCGTAAATCCGACTGGAAGAGAAAGAGAGCGCTTGCAGGACGTCGATGAGCTGATGGCTATAGCAATAAGTTTCCGAAATGTCTCAAAGGTACAGTATATAGAGATTAAATAGTAGGTCATCTAGCGCACTTACGTCTTTTGGTAACGTTCGTGTAGACTTCTTCCAACTTTATATGCGTACTTCTAACAAGATGTCATTTCAGTATTATTTTATACAACATCGAAAGGCGTACAGGCATACGACCCACAGCTAGCTCCCTAGCTTACTGGCACTTAGATTAGGTGCCACAACCTAATAATAATAACCCGATATATCTCTAGATTTTCCCTCTTCTAAACTTATCTTGCATAGCTCTTTCCTTTAATAACTTCTGCGTTTATATCACCACTTTTTTCGCATAGAACGTCTTCATTAGCAGATATTTCACCGTAACTAGATTGCTTTTAAGATTTTTTTTGCACTACATTTAAATGACTTCTTTGCTTTTTCTCTCCTCAGTTCTCAAAGATAGATTTTTTTTTAAATTATAACTCCTTTTTTCTAGCTTTATCTTCTAATAATAAAGGTGTAGTAGTGAGTATTTCGGATTTTTTACTACTTTTCCTTCAATGTCCATTACTTTTTCCTGTATATGGTACTTTCTGAATGCCAATTGCCTCGGAATTTCGAAAGTCAGGCTCTGATAGACATTCTCGCTTTCTTGTTAAAATTGTGTAGTTTTTTCATCCAGTCGAAGGCTATTTTTCTATGCTGATTGACTATTAAACCATGAAACATATTAAAGTACAATGGGGTCTGCAATTTTTCTTCTGTTTTATCAACAAATGGCACTTCTTCCTAATGTAGATGCTCCCAATTATTATTCTTTTTTTTTTATTTGTACTGTTTTTGTTAGGTTGTAGCCAATTTTATGTATTGAATCTAAATATCTAATACGCGCTCCTCCTGTTTGCAGATCACTTAATGTGCAATTAATTTTCAACGTATTTCTGTTCCTATTTCTCGGCATCTAAAATAAAACATACATAAATATCGATCTGATTTTGGTGTAATCAGAGTCGGTAGGGTAATCAGAGCAAACCGGTTGTAATTACCCCAATGACGGGTATTTATTTAAAAAGAAATTAAAAAATATATTTTAACGCAATGCTTTAAATAAACTAACAAATATATGATAGATTTCTTTTACATGCGATTTGATCTAACCTGCTTTGTGTGATTCCGCTACCAATTAGTTCATGTGTGCTAGCGCCGGCCGGCACCTACCCACAACCGTTAGTAGATGCAACATACCGTAGCTGTGAAGCTCGCTGACGCCCGTGGCTGGACTGATGCAGTATGGGGAGGGAAGTTGGAAACATATTAAGATATTTCACCGGCGTTCTAAAACGGGCAAATCAAAAAAATATTTTTGGAAATTAAACTGAAAGATGATGAATGTAAGAATGATTTGTGGAATATGAAAGCGAGTGTGATGTATGAATGTGTTTATTTATATTGTACAGTGACTTTTAAAATGTGAACAAAACTATTTATATTGTGCAAAAAGTGCCTTGCCCACGGCAGGGGTGTAAGATTTAAAAAAAAAAAGAAAAAAACATACCGTCGCTGCAATGGCTGCTCCGGTAGTCTCTGCCTCGGGCGCTGCGGTCGTTCGCCATTTTCTTTTACTGTTGCTATTGTATTATTGCGAATTTTACATCAGAACACTCACAACAATAACTCATACAGGGAACTGTAGCTTCAGATGGCGTGAGCAGGACTATCGGCAAGGCGTGTTTCTCAGCATAGGAAGAGTGCGGAAGGGATCTTGAGGCAAAAGTGCACAGCTCGGTATATTTACTTGCTCCCATTTTATTTACTCCCATTACTCACTGGCTCTTAATTCCCCCTTCTCCCCTAATGCTAGGAAGAAGAAGAGTAAGTAACTTCCTATATTATATATATTGTTATTTTTTAGAGCATCATGAATGTTCCAGTTCTAAATAATGTCACGCTAGACGTATACCGTGGAGAGTTCACAACGCTGATAGCTGGACGCATTCAGGAGAAAATGCTCATCACTATTGAAGACTTACTGACAGGTGACACCGCAGTATAATTTTATCGTTAAAAATAGATTAAAGGTAAGATCCACAGGGGCGGGAAAAGCGGAAAGTGGGAGCGATCTTGTGTTTTTTGGCTTTAAGGATGGGTATATGAATAAGACACGAAAAATCATCCTGGTTTGTGTGATGTTTCTTATTATTGACGAGCTCGGTGGCGCAGTGGTGAAACGCGTTGTTACGCTACTTTGACACCAACGCTCGTGGGTTCGATTCCCACACAGTACAAACATTTGTGTGCATGAACATGTCTGTTTGTCTTGGACTGGGTATTTTCTATGTGTAATAAGTATGTATTTACAAAAAAAAATGTATTTATGTATGTTTATCAGTTGTCTAATACCCATAACACAAGCTTCGCTTACTTTGGGGCTAGGTAGCGCTGTGTAATTTGTCCGACAATATTTATTATTATTTATTTATTTAGACTTATTAAGTTTAGTTTTAATTGGATCATTAATATCTTCAGATCAAAATTCACATATGCTAATTTACACGTATTTTGATCTAACCTTACTTTAACTACTAACTAGCGCCGTTAGGCTCCCACCCACTACCTTTAGTATATGCATGTCGTCACTGCCATGGCTGCTCCGGTCGTCTTTGCCTCGGCTGCTGTGGTCGTCTCCGCGATTACTCTGGTACAGGAACCGCATGCACTCACTACCATTCCTGCCCTAACTGCCGCAGTCGTCTCTGCGACCGGTGTTCCGCCTCTCCACACAGCATCCTTAGGCGCTATAAATGAAGGGCGTGCCTCAACCTCACAGAAGACGGAAGCTAACTCCTTGAATGGGTGTTGTGTTTATGAAAGTGAGTGAGCTTACCGGTCGACTCCCAAGGAGTGGCTAGTGCTGACGGAGGTGGCATCGCGCAACGATACTTCTTGTATTGTAAGTCTTCATAGGCTACAGTAACCACTCCTTGAAGTGGCCGTATGCTTGTTTGCCTCCAGTTGCTGAATTAATAAAATTATATTGTTATTTCTCTTTATTTTTAAAACCAATTATTATGGTGAGCATCATAGTCGTCTCTGTGAGATCGTTTTTGTTATGAAGTATAAACTACCTAGGGAGTAGGTATACATATAGTTTTAATTACAGTTCCGGATGTATGAATATTGATTTCCTGTGAGATACCCTTTTCTGTATATTCGTTACTTTGTTGATGTTATGACGGAGTTGTTCTATTCATTACATTCCCCGTATACGGTCGTTGAAAATTGTAAATTATCTCCCTTTTAACAGTCTATGGTAATGTTTGACTGACTAAAAATGTTTGTTCACATTTATCTAGATTGATTGTTATTCCGTGTTTGTATAGGCGCTCCAGAATTATATCTAGGTGTCTCAAATGTTCTTCTTCTGAGGCACACAGTAGGTCATCAACGAATACGTATACGACATCTAAACCTCTAAATATGGAGTCCACAGATCCCTGGAAAGACTGGCCCGCGTTCCGGAGCCCGAAAGATATCTTTGTGAACTCAAACAAGCCGAATGCTGTAATAATTGCCGTTTTAGGTATGTTCTTTTCGACTATATAGATACAAAAATATATGTTCTTGATGTCGGTCTTGCTGAATACTTTTTCATTCAGCGACGTAGGTGAAATCGAGCAGTCTCGGTAGCGGGTATTTATCGAGAATTATGCCTTTATTTAAAGGTTTCGCCGTTACGTTTTCGTATTTTTCGAGTTAGCGCCTGATTTTAAACTCGCAAGAAATGGTTGTTACACGTGGTTGTTTTGTTCTGATACTAGTTACAGGCGTTGTCAGCTTAGTAACCTTATCGATCAGCTTTCATCCGTCTAAGTCGTTGAGTAATTTGTGATGCTGGAGGAAATCAGCGCCAATTTTCGACGTGTTTTCGTCGGCTATGACGTATGTCCATTGTAATGGTCGTCGTAACCCCAAATTTAGATTTAATGTCTGTTTACCGCAAGTACAGATCCTATCACGTAAAAAAACCGCTGAGCGACAGTAGAGGAGATGTGTTTGCGCATGGGAACTGTCGCGCTCGAAAGTACTAGGCTATTATTGTTTTTAATATTAGTGTTATGTTTATTTCAGATAACATAGGTACGTATAATTACGTATCTGTTAGTACGTTACAGGGTAGAAAAAAAAAGTTCACTTCAGCATACATCGTTCTTATTTAAATATAAAAATAATATAGTGATGTATAAAAAAATAAAATCTCTAATGATTTTCACTTTACTACACAAATTTTTCCATTAATTTTCTCCCATCATATTTACCTTTTCAATTACCACATAACTTTTGATTTGTACTCATGCCATCTCAATAGAACTGAGATCCGGGGGAAGCAAGCGGAGAGCAGTGTGGCCTTTTTCGGTTAAAATCTTGTCAACACTAAATCTTTAGAATTGGTTTTTATGCTGTTTGATCAATGGGTACTATTGAGGTTTCAGCATTGTTTCGTTGAATGATATACCTTTTGAGTTAACCAGGTTTGCATGTTCTTCTTTAAACCGTTTGATGTTGGTGCAGCGTCAAGCTGTTTGTTGTGATAATACGCATTATCCACTGCCACAACGACGTTAGGAGGTATGTTAGGTATCAATTGAGTTCGTAGCCATTTATTGTAATTTTCATAGTTCATGTTATCATAATCTCCTGATTTTGTACCAGCATTTGGTACAAAACCAGTTTCATCACTAGCCCGCACTATAACCAAACGGTTGCCTTTTGATATAGGGGCTATCGACATATGATTCGTCTGTATAGATTATTGGTCTTCCTTCCTCTCTATAGGGTACAGTATACCGAGCATTTGCTATACTGATATTAATTACACTTCATCCAAACAATTTCTGTGAGCTCTGTATCCAGTTATTCCTATTTCTAAAGTGTATAATGTTTGCTTACTCTATAGAGATATTTCAAATTGGTGTTTGAAACAGAATTCAAGTTGTTTTATAACAAAGCTACTGATTTGTTTATGTCTATAGTTTATATATCTTTTTACATTAATAAAATTCGAAGTGTGTAGGTATAGTCCGATTTTGATGAAATTTTCAGGGCGTCTTCAGATTAACGCAGTGGGTAATCCCGTCAAGTTAGATAGCGATCGGGTCACCCGTGCGAGATCAGCCCGTGGAAAGCCGGGTCAAAGTGTTACAAGTGGCCGGCTAGTTTCACATAAAACAAATAGATATTTGTTATTAATGCCGAGCGATCAGAAACGGCACGTAATTGCGCCAAAATGGCATTCGCTTTAGGCGGAGATAGACTCGTCGTTTAGAACACTCATAAAGATACTGTTTTATACTTTTATTAAGTATTATGAGTAATTATAGTTACTTATTAGCCCTCTCAACTTATGTAACAGCTAAAAATAAACTTAATTATTATTTTAAATAGGTTTGACATTCCCGAACGAAGGCACTATAACTGTTCTGGGTGAAACCTCTACTCCAGGAAAAAGTTTTATAGCGCAACAGAACATGATGGGCTACTGCCATCGCTGCGATTTCCTTCTGGACGATCTCACTGTTCAGGAGCACCTTGTCTTGTTTATAAAGGTAAGTGGCTATAATTTCTTAATAAGAAAATTAGGAGTGGAAATTGTCATTCTGACCGAAATTGGTTAAACTTATGTTTATGATATTTTATTTGCGTTACACAATATACAAAGTTAATACAGGTGCAGGTACAGTCTGCACAAAATGATGTTGATCGAACTTAAATATATAAAATATTGTAGATTCCCCTAAAATAGATTAAATTTCGATTAGCTCAATAAAGGATATCGATAAGAGGTGTTATCGCCCCAAAAACCGTTCCAATACAAAGTCAATTGGAGCGCGTATGGCGAGCACTGAAAAACAACAACACCGGGTAAAATTAATTGTCAAAATATTTATTGACACAAGGGTTAGGTTTAGGGTTAGGTTAGGTTAGGCCCAGCTCCCCGAGTTTAGTATATGTATGAGTTTTTGACCAGATTAGAAGTATTTGACTAGATGTAAATGCTTTTTAGTTTACTATCTTCCTATAAAAATACCTTGCTGTGGCAAAATTGAGTAAGATAATTAAAATACCCCTAATATTTGTTAATCTGAACTCTTTACGACTTACGACTATTATATAATATTATGCTAATTTGTTTTTGAGCACTGCAATGAATATATCGTATCATTATAAAAAAGGAACGAAAAAATATATAATAATTTGGAACATTTCTAATATTAAGTGTACAAAGTACAAATGTGTAAAATTTAAAAGACTGATTAATGTTCGCTATAGAATAAATAAGCTGACTAGACCTCTAAGAGTTATTTGTTTTTTTATTTGAATAAATACAATTATAATCTTTTTTTAATTCTTTATGATATAAAGTATTTTAATTGAATTACTAAGAACTCAGATCTCGTTAGATATGATTCTCTTACATAAGACCTTCTGGTCTTCAGTTGTAAGTCAACTTTACTGTTGTAAAAATACATATGTATCATCTATAAATTTTCCTTTTCGGTGTTCAACGGTGAATAGAGTTATAAATATCATATATCATTTCGGTAGTTAGCCTTCTCATATCGGTGTAAAGAAAAAATTATCGGTGGACGGTTTATCATATCGGTGGCAACCAAAATTAAGTCTTAATTTTCCCTTGAGTCTTGAGTGATAAGTTGATGTTAATAAATGTGGGGATATCTAATATCCTAAAGAATACATAAAAGCTTAAAAATGTACAAAAAAAAGATAGATGAGAAAGTTCACCGATATGATAAAAAGCGCCATTTGTTTAAATTCCATATACACATCATGTCTGTCTCCCTTTGGGGTAGACATTATATTTATCGTCTGTTTATATTGATTATATTTTGGTGTCAAGTGATAGACAACATGATGAATGATATTTAATAGCAGCACATAAACGTCTTAGAATAATGTCAATGGTATTGTAATATTATGTAATAATTTGTTTTATAAAATCCCAAAATTGTACTTCTCCAGATAAACGTCCACTAGTATGTAAGATATATTAGGAACATTCGTTACTTCACCTCGGATCAAATTTCTCATTTTAGACAACATTGCGAGGTCTCATCCGGCTTCAATATCTTAACAGTTATGCGTGTGGAATGAGCCGAAGCAATTTATTCGAGAGTACAGCCAAATTAGATGCAAACGCGTCCGCAGTGAGTGCGACCTGGAAGTCGTGAAACATCAGTACGTGAGAGACCTAGACATGTACTACAGGGCGCAGCTCTGCTGGGCCATTGCCATGTTGTTAGAGCCGAGGGTAAGTTGCTCTTTACTGTTCTATTAACAAATTTCTTTTTGTAGTATCAATTAGTGCGTATTCTGTCTGGTCGGTACTAAAAAATGGTAGCCGTCACGGGACGCCCGGCAGATGTGAAACATCATAGTGAATATTCAAATTTTTAATAAATAAAAATCACAAACTGTCATGCCATTTGCCGTCACGGCATACGGTTCGATTTCACTGCCAAGGCACGCTAATAGATTCACATCAAAAATACTGAGTTACGGTGCAATGCAATCGGCGAGAAATAAAATTCATCATGAAGCAACTATTATACTAGTTTAATTAATTAGTACTTGTTCCAAAAATTTGTAATTCATTGTAATACTAAATTTTTGAGATTTTTTGTATTTTAAGACTTTAAGTGTTAGTACTCGTTGGTACGAGTACTATGGAGTGCCGGAATAAACTTCCACAAAGGCCCACTACATAGTCAGTGTCAAGCAATTCGTGAATAGTGGTGAAGAAAATAAATATAATTATAAAACTTACTGAATTAGATTAACAGACATCAAAGCAACCCGTTTGATTAAGTACTTTCATCTCACAGAAAACGGCAGCCAAAATGTTTTCTTGGGGTTGAATTCGACCAAGTTAAGCCGCCCCCTTTCAGACACTTTAGCTAAAGTACCATCCATTTCGCACACAAGTTTATCGCGGCTTTCCTCCACAAGGGAACGAGTGATGTTTGCATGAATGTAGAACAAGTGTCCCAGGTGCTGTCGTTTGACAACAAATCATTGATATGCAGCAGAAATAGCGTCGGAGCTGTATCCCTCAGGGTACTGTACTGTTACAGTACCCTGAGGGACGCAGCATTGATGTCCATACTATCGGAGCATTCACCATCAACCACGGCTTTTATGAATCTGTTGGATAAAAAGCTGGCGACCCATTTGCACAAACCCTCGGGCAGCCCGTATGATGGTAACTTCGATAGAAGACCCCGATGCCAGACCCTATCGAACGCCTTCGCTATATGGCTGACAGCCAATGCCTCACCTTGACTCTCTATCGCCAAACTCCAACGGTGTGTAAGACACTTGAAAATCACCAGTCGAACAACCATGACGGATACCATTTTGACGGTCGCTGATCAAGTCATCAAATCACTTCCCAGCGTTGTATACAACGCGTAAGAAGGATATAGGAACCGAGGAAGGCCAATACTGACCTACCATGACCAAATTGACTGTGTTTCATCAGAAGGTGATATCAGGAGTCTTAGAAACCGGCGAGCGTGCATAGCAAGAGCAATGAATGTTAGAGAAGCGAGTGAGGTTTGTAAGGATCGTCGAGTCATGTGGCACTCGGTTCTCTCTGCACCGCAAGGGATTTGGCGTGAAGTTAGATAGATACACAGGCAGACTGGACGACCACGTGCAGAACGAGATTATGGTTGCAGGGTTAATTATTACGGGGTACAGTAGTTAACAACGCTACTTTGACACCAATGCTTGTGGGTCCATACAGGACCAACATTTGTGGCCATGAACATATGTCTGTTTGTCTTGTTTTTAAGCGAGGCAGAGCGCATGAAAGCAACCCTTCTGGGGAAATACCTTTACCTCACAGAAAATCGCAGCAAAATAAACTCCCTGTTTGTAGTTGCAGGTTGTTGCATTCCTACGTGTGAGTGAGGTCATCAGCAAGTTCCTAAGGAGTTACTGTGTTAGCAGCAGCGGTAGCGTCGCGCGAATGATAATTACTGTATTACAAACGTTCCTAGGCTACGGTAACCGTTTTACATGAAGTGGGGAAGTATGCTTCCCGACGTTGTTTAAGAAAAATACTTGCCCATCAATCACCCACTTTCCGGTTTCTGAATGTACTATTAATTTCAGATTGTAATAATTCCACATTTTACGGATCATCCGACTTTCACAGCTGTAATCAAGGATAAAATAATGGTAAAAGCTTTTTATTAATCACACATCATTACATTAACTTATTCCGCGGAATATTTGCCTAATGTTATTAATCATTTTCAGCAATACAAGCAATTCCTAACAATAGTGAAATTTTGTCACACAAGTGTACAGTTGGAGTATTGTGATCGGACATTTTTATTCGATAGTAAAATATTAGTGTTTGGTGGCACGCCTGCTTACATGTTTTTCAAATATGGTGAGCAATTTTAATAGTATAAAACAATATTTCATGTCATAGTTACCGGCGAAAACGTATGTATGTATGTATGTATATCTTCACGCCAAGTCCCTTGCGGGGTAGGCAGAGAGAACCGAGCGCCATAAGACACGGTCCTTGCATACTTCACTCGCTTCTGTGATATTTATAGCTCTTTTCATGCACGCTCGCCGGTTCCTGGGGCTTAAACGTATTATTTTTTTATTAATGGTATAAATATAATAATATTATATTAAATATAAATTGATTTATTTAAATAGTTTGCCTACGTAAATAAACAAGCTTACTTATATTAGTTAACATGACATGTACAAAATGCATCAATACGTCCCTTTTAAGAGCAACAGGAAGGAAAGGAAACCTCTTCCAATTTTAAAGACTAATTCTAGTAAAATACTGCACCTGAATGTTAACTCTTGCAGCACTAGCAGGAGCAGTACAGTCCTTTGTATTAAAATTTTCTGCAATGAGCGCAGCAGCACTGCAACTGCGCTGCATTGTGTGTGTGCAAATAGGTAAACACCTGTAAAAACACCTGTCATCTTAACGTATTCTAAGCTGGTTTATTTTATTTGGTTTTATTAAAAAGTAGTTAAAGTTCCAGAAACCACGCAACGCACCACACAATATGATTTTTCAGGACGTGAATACAGACTCCGTATGACCTTCAGAGGCGGCGGTACCATCGATAATGACACCATTACCGAATTTCTAGAACATGCTAAAAACGCTGGAGCTTCAGTTCGAGCTCACTTGGGCTCGCTCCTTATTCTGAGGCTACCTCCAACTCCGACAGCTAATGTAGCTGCCTTTATAAAGAACCTGACAGATAACGCACAGCGATATGGAATGACGTCTTTTAATTTAACTCTGCCTGATCCAGAGGAAGTTTGCAAACGGTTAGGAACTATTTATGATGTGGTAATTTGTGTTAAGTTAGTACAATAAGCGTGCATGGCTTATTATGTACTAACTTAACAGCACAGTAGGACACGTTCTTGTCGGAATGCGTTGCGTACAAATGATCGCATTGTGATGTGAGCACAAAATGTAAGTGTTTTTTTAATACATATATCAATTTCTACATTAAGTGATGCATATTTTGGACAACTTCCATACAAGTTTTACACTGTTGTAAACAAACATGAGGGGTCCTAAACATTTTTACCGAAGTTTGAAATAACAAGCACTAGACTGCCTAAGGGTATTTAGTTTATTACTAAATGTAAGAATACCAAAACATTTTTCAGTGTCATTCACTGTTGTTCTAAGAATACTCAGATAAATCTTCTATCACTTTAATAATAATATGGTCTATTAGCATTATCCAACAATTTAACAATTTCTGAATAAAAAATATTGAATTAAATTATTAAATTTTTTTTTTTTCATTAATATTAAATTAATTAAATTATTTGTTAAGAGTCAAGATAGGATTGTGTCATTCAAGACGGCGGGCGGACCAAATGTTAATAGCCTACACGGAGACCCCGTTTCTGTTACCACAACACTAAACGACAAACGTTTCGTAACCGTGTCGTATAATCCACCTAATTCAAAATGCTTGCTTGTGTCTTAATACTAACTTTGTCGTCATGTTATTTAAATTGGTTGCATTGTTTGTTCTTCCTGTACTTTAGTACAAGTCGGTTTGTTTACAAAATTTCTAGCTTATCGTTACGCCAACTTTCATAGAAGTTGGTTCTACTATTTTTACGAATATTAGAGATAAAGTTTACTTATCTGTTTAACTGTAGGAGTTATATAATACATCCATCCTGTCCATCCAATCTATACTAATTCCACCCCTGATTTAGAAATGTTGATTATGATTAAAATGCCAAGCTTCATACATTTTACAGTGCTGTTTATGAAGTGAGATCTATCGGTCACGAGCAATCTGAGGATCATGAGATATCAAAAGAAGCTTTGAGAAAAGTTGCTGGTAATTTTTGTACTTACCTTCGATATTATATTAAGAAAATTAGGTGCAATTTCTGATATTAGCGCCGTAATATAAAGCTAAGGCTATGATTGGTAGGGTGCTACTACAATATATTATAAATGGGAACGGATTAAATATAAACGCTGTGAAATAGTGAACGAACGAATTTGTATAAATATAAATAAATAGAAATATATTCTGTGCGTGTATCAAATTCAATTGGAAAAAATTGGATAATATGTTATTTCTATTAAATATTTAATTTACCAATAGAAATGTAGGCAACATTTCTGTCAAATAAAGGTACCTACCATAGAAATATACTGTTTAATACGTCAGGATGCAGCATGCAATACAAGCATGCAGTCGGGGCACATAGTAAGACAGTAGTTTATAAATCACATTCTCGATATAAATATTTATGTAACGCTTAGCTTCTACATTGTTTCGCTATGTATAATCCTAATTTTGTAATACAGAATCACCGCCCTGGGATAGACTCCAGACGTATTTCTTGAGCCTGACACATTTGCGGACAGTTGTGTGGAAGTACTTCTCATTTTACTTGCATTTCAGAATATACTTGATTGTGACGGTAAGAAATTAGTGACAAATTAATAAGTATTTCAGGCACCACGGCGCCACCTAGTCCATACTAGGTTTTTATAACTATTGATTGTTAAAAGGTTGGCAACGCAAGTGTCCAATGGCTATAGTAGTTGCTTACCACCATACCGTACGTTTACTTTCAGTTTATTTGTTAAAAAAACTAATCAAATCTTTGTTGCAAGACTTGATAGGCTACGGCCTTGGAACATCGAGGGGCATAGCTTACCATATATACCATACCAATTTGAATTTTCAAATGATTGTTAAAATAATGGTGTTAATTGTTTAAATAGTCTGTAACATTCTTATTACATTCTTCTTCATTCTAGCTTTATTCCGATGCATTAGGATTGACGGAGTCTTTAACCTAAGCCGAGGGATTTGGCGATGATACTGATTTTGAAATGGAGCGACTGCCGTCAGACCTGCACAACCCAGGGGGAAAATCAGGCCTTTCTTAGATTAGGGCACACGCCCATTGAAATATAATTTCTTAGGCGTACGGGTTTCCTCACTATGTTTTCTTCACTAACAGGTAAGTTCATTTAATCGCTAAATATTCACCGAAACATGATTTACATATAGATTGAGAGAAAACATTAGTCCTCGTCGGGAAGAGGCCTGTAATAAATGTTTGAAAAAGATATTAGTGACAGTACTTTAACCCGTCGTCCGTCTGATGACGAAGAGCGGGACCGAATATACACATCCACCCCGCGCAGAGAATTGCACATTTAACGATTCCGCCTTTGGCTTTGTTTATCGGAAATCCTGCCCGAGAACATTGTTTTATCCACACTTTGAGTGCATGTTCAATATTTTAACCAAGAACAGCTTGTGGTCCAACAAGAAATGACGAATTGACTAACGAATGTGGAAGGGTACAAATAAAAAAAGAATAAAAAAAAGAGTACCCTCACTATAGTGAGAATGGCGACCGCTAAGCGATACTACAAGTTGTTTATGTATGATAATCTCGAGCTCGAAGCCGAGTATAATTACATTATTTTTAACCCCCAAAGCATATAAGAGGGGTGCTACAAGTTTGACCGCTATGTGTGTGTCTGTCTGTATGTATGTGCGCTGTTTGAATGCGGTTTTTTTTATTATTTGAAAGCAGGTTTTCTAGCGGTAGTTCTTAGAGACGTTTTATCAAAATTGTTTCCACCGTTTCAAGTTCTCTACTTTCAAAAATATATCTGACCTAAAATTTAAAACACCCATGTATATTGCATAACAATGCAAGGTTATTATTACTTATTATTGTACTATTATTTTGTATTAGTGTAGGTATATGTGACGATTTATAAAAGCTTGTTAATTTTGCTATTTGAATTTGGTATGATCAACGAATTCCTAAAAGTAGCATTGTCCCCTAATGATTTGCTAACTGGCATCTAGCAGATCAATCTATTTTTCAGATTATTTCAGCGTTGGCAGCTGGCCTACTAATCGGGTGGTCATTATCGAGTATGTTATCCCACTTAGAAAAACACCATACCGCCAAGAAATCAAGCTACGGCAAGGTAAAATAAAATTTTGGTGTAGAAAACTGTGATGGCATTAAAATACAAACCAATTTTTTTTTGTACAATGTCTGGAGGCGTACATGCATACGGCCTACCTAATGTAAAGCGGTTACCGTAGTCTATGAACGTTTGTAATACATTAAGTATTACTCCCATGATGCCAACTCTGCTGTTAATAGGTGGGACACCCAGAAAGCTTTACGAAAATAATAAAAGGTGTTCTATAGATAAATATTTTTCTTTTCAAAGTAGGTAGTTAAGTTTTGGGAACGTTTAAAGAACTTTTTAAAAACTAAAAATAAAAATTAAAAGAAAATGATTAACGTCTGACAGAATTGGATGCCAATCGTATAATGAATTAAAAAGAGAGTTACATTGTGCACCTAATAACTAAACTGCTTACTAGCTATTCCTTATCTACATCCGTTAGAGTCCAGTCCCGCTGACTCTATCAAAAGCTCGGGTCTGGGCGACCTAACTTCTCCCCCCTCAAGAGCGAAATTATCGGGTTCACGTGGTTTTACTTGAATCCGGTGATTTCGCTTCATACATATTTCCCAACATCTATATTTAAAATTATAATAGACAATCAAAATTACAATACACATAATGAGTGCGATATATAACACTAGAGTAGCTAAGCTGATACTACGGGTTTGTATAACGCGAACTTCACTAATATTGTTTCTCACTTCACTTACACTTTCACTATTTCTTCTTAACGCGTAATTTAGGAACTTGACGTCATCGAGGTGAATTTCCTTTAGATTCATTTTTGTAGAGGATATGTTATTCCTCTTATGCAGGTTTGGCAGCTGAATGACCGGCGTCCGTTTACTCTCCATACTGTAATATACATATTTTCTCTCTAATGTTATATTACTGATGACGACAGTGCAATTTTCCTCTATAGTAATTATATATGTGCCACGTACCAGTTGTTTAGTAATGTCACTGCCACATTGCGAAGATAATAAAGTATGATATCTGCTATATAATATCCAACTATGTGAGGATATTCGCTGTATCCTAATATTTTCTATATCAACTAGATGTTGGCTACATTGTGTAGGATTTGGGTAGAACTCCATCAGCTGTTCTATACATGTTATTCTGTGAAACTCCATCACATCATCTTCCGTGCAAAGAAACTGATCTCTCGCGATGTCTCTACATGGTCGCAGGACTGGTTGGTATTTCATCCCATTCGCTATGAGGTGAGGATATTTTGGGATGACTATAAAGGTTTTATTTGTGGAATCATCTAGGACAGGGAGGGAGTACAATTTAAAATAATTATATGTATAATTGTCGGTGAGAGGAACCTCAATTAGAAACGTTATCTGGTTAGATTTTACATATGTTTTTACAGTAAGTATTTCTTCTATCATAATCAAATTCTGTTCTGATACGGTGTACATAAGATTACTTTGTTTCTCTATCATTTTTAATGTACATAATAATTCAGTGGAATTGATAATTGATTTATGTAATACAGATGTTTTGCTTAAAGCTAGAGCGGTTTCTAGTTCACTTAGTTTAATGTATATAGTGCGAAAGTTCATACTAAATTGATTAAATAAGCTTAACACATAAACTAAATACATAGTGTCTTCCTTTACGTTATCTAATTCTAAAACAATTCTTTCAAGGCGATCTAATCTCATATCTACAATGGCGGTGTTTTCTTTCATAATTTCAGATGAGTTCATAAAGTGATCCAGCATTTCAGAGATGAGAGTTATCTTTTTACCAATTGCCTGCTCATTGGTTTTAATTTCAGAAATTATTTTATCATATTTGACTGCATCGGTATGGTCAAGATTACCAGTTATTAGTTTTATAATTGAACCAGCAGAATCTAGAAGCCCTCGTTTAAATCTATTCGTTGGTACTAGTTCCTGTATTTTTCCTAAGGTGATATCCTGAAGATAGTCTACGTGAGCTTTCATTTCTTTAACTTCATGTTTATACTCAAATTCGCCTTCTAATATTTTACTAAAATCGGAATATTTTTGCATGTTAAAATTTAAATCTTTACTAATACCGTCTAAACTAATAATTTTAACAATAAGCCATTTGTCCATTTGGATATACGCGCGACCTTCTTTTACAGGTAAGATTCCCGGATTTTCATTAATTCGGTCTACTTGAAGAGCCTGGTTCTTGTGGGTCAGCAGGAGTAGACACCACCTGTGAAGGGCGTTTAACATCTTTAATATGAGCAGTAGTTGTCCTATTTCCTATTTGAATAGGGATAATATTACGTTGTTGTTTGTTTGTTACTGTCGCCTTTCTATATCGTGGTTTGTCCTTACTTTTTCTTACATTTATATCTTTTACGTAAATTGTACCGGAAATATCAAATTCTTTTACCTCTTCTCCTCCTTTAATGTTCCTAGCTTTCTCTTTGTTTGCTATTAACTTATCTGCTATATTTTTATATAAAACTTTTGTTATTTTACAGTGATCTGTAAGTAATTGCTGTGTATATGATCTTTCAAAATCTACATTAAAAGCATCATTTGATTCAGTGTGTCCAAAGAGCACTTCAAACGGAGTGAGTCCTGTTGATGAGTGTATAGTACTATTGTAAGCCATAATAGAATACACCATTACATATGCCGCATCTGTACATTTCTGTTCGTACCTAGCTAACCTATATATTTCAATGATAGTGGAATGAAAACGTTCCACTATACCAGTAGAGTTAGAATTATGTGGAGTGCTTATGTGCAATTGAATTTTATAGAGAGCCATGAGTTGTCTCATAAGGTCATTGTTGAATTCGGATCCAGGGTCACTGGTAATTTTCTTAGGGACTCCATAAAGAGAGAAGTATTTTATTAAGGCTCTTGTAACTTCTGGGGTTGATCTATTGCTTATCTCTATAGCTTGACCGTGTTTGCTAAAGGCATCTACTAAGGTAAGATAGGTTTTCCCTTCTATAGTAAACAGATCTATGAATATTTCCTGCATGGGGGCTGATTGAGTTTGTGTAATTTGTAATATAGGTTTAATGGGGTTACGGTCATATTTCATAGTTTTACAGGCTTCACATATATTTAGTTGGGCTGCTATGGTTTCCTGCATGTTGGGCCAAAAATAATTCCTACGTATTCTGGACATAGTTTCTTTAATACCACGATGGCATGTCTTACCTTCGTGAAGTTTAAGAATGATAGCCTTTTGTTCATTCTCGTCCTCTATGAATACAACACGCTTGGTGCATTCATAGAAGGAGACTTGGCCTTCCTTAAATAATCTGATAACGACGTTAGAGAAGTCTCGACGATGCTGTTCATCTTCAAAGTAGATGAAGTATTTAGTTTTGTCTTTAATATACTCTTTTAAAACTGTGTTACTAACTGTTCATTATTTATTGGTAAGAATACCTCTATGATTTTCTGTGTCTTATTGGAAATATCTTTTGCTTGCATGCTATCCTTTAACCATGTAAATACTAATATCTGTCTAGGCTTTGTATCTATAGCCTCGTCTAATATAGGCATGCCCTTACCTTCCATGTCAGGGGCAGAATGAGCAGTTACGCTATGTGTTGGGCTATTGCTACTAACTGATCTAATGGGATATTTGGGTTCTGCGATATAGTCATCTGAAATCGTAATAGTTTTGGATTCGTCAGAGATCGTTATAGTCTCGTCAGTAACGCGTCTTTGAGCTATTCTAGTCAGTTCCTCAGTAACGTCATTGAGGTACTCCTGTAATCGCTGTTCTTTTTCGTCTATGTTAACTTGTAGAGATGAAGTGTCGTCCTGATTACCTAATGCATTGATTTGAATACGAGATAGTGCATCTGCATTCAAATTTTGCTTTCCATTTTTATGGATAACATCGAAATCATACTCCTGCAGACGCAAGCGCCAGCGGGTTAGTTTACTATCAGGTTCTTTTAATTTATAAACCTGATCTACTTCCAGCCTTGAAATTTCCAATGGGGTACTAATAGTGAGTGCTACTTCTTCCTCGAGAGCGTTTTGAATTATAGTGGTAGCGAATCCATTTTTACAAGTAACTATTGCAGAAGGCATTCGTACTCCATCGCAAAACTGTATGCTATGTAGTACGCCCTGTCCATCAACTAATTTAGCGGGAAGTTTGACACGCTGTTCAGACCGCGGGGCTAAACGAACTATATGTTGGGGACACTCGATCGGTATGCGAGTATTTTTTGTGACTAGGAATTTTTCCTTTAGTCGAATGTCGGCTTCTAACTGCAACATCAGATCTAATCCAATTAAACCGTCATAGTTATTATCTACGTTAAAAACATAGAATTTGTGGAACTCGTTGCTTTTAAATGTCGGAAATAGGGGAATTGATAAAACTTCGTCATGACAACTAGTAGCATGGGTACTAATCACTTGAAAGGGCTCATGGGATTTTTCATGCGCGAAGTATTCATCAGCCTTCCAAGGGCTTATGAAAGATCTCGTACTGCCGGTATCTAACATAAATTTACCATTTATTTCGGGAATATAAATATAAGGTAATTTTAAATTTGAATCGAAATTAATTTTTATCCCTTCTGGGGGAATTCGGAGGCTTTTACTTGAAAATTTTCACTATTATCACGATTTTGTGCAGGTGCTCCAATGTCAAGGTCAATGTTATTAACAGAATCTACTAGTAAGTTATCAATTTGGGAAACGGGATATTGTTCAAAGTATGGTTCTTCATAATCAGTCTCGGGTGTCATGTCGTCTTGTTCGTAATAATACGGCAATTTATTTGGGTATATGCAATTATTATAGTCTTCAACATAAGGCTCATTTAAATAAAACTGAGGCTTAGCGGGGGCTGTCCTCATGGACACATCATTACTTGGGATTGGTTTTTTATCGAAAGGACGTGTGTTATTTAATTGTTGTTGTGGTAAGGAGTTGCCGAATTGTGGTGGTCGGTAACCGAATTGTTGCGGTGGATGATAACCGAACTGTTGTTGCGGCCGATAACCACCTGGTTGGGCCATGAAACCAGACGATTGCACGGGACGGCCCATGCCTGGCGGAATGCCAAATCTGAACTGATTATTATTTTGAGGTATTCCGAATTTGAACTGGGGATTTTGTGGGAACCCAGAAGCTTGGAACGGTATATTTTTCGCCATAGGGGGTTGTGCCGTAAAAGGAAAATTAAATTTTTGTTGCATAGTTGGCTGTGCCGGTATTTTTGGTTTATTATCGAAGAAACGATTTCGCCGGTTGTATTGTTCCTGAAAATTAATTTCCTCCAAAACGTATTTGTGGGCTTCTTCTAAGGTGGTGGGATTTTTAATTCGTACCATTCTAATCATGTTTTCCGGTAAATTATAAAGAAAGACATTTAAACAGGTATTATTGTATATAATATGTTTCGCCTCGCGTAAACTCAAATTCGTTAACCTATTCACCTTAGCCAATAATATTGATCGAACGCTCTGTATTCTATGACAAAAATCTGAAAAAGATTCATTATTTTTTAGCTTTAAACTCTCTAATTCTATGGCCACACATTCCTCACTACGCGGATCGCCAAAATGCTGATCTAACAAGTTCTTCAATTCATTCTATGTAGTTATATCGTTACGTTCACTGATAAGCGCGGCTGCATTCCCGGTCAATTTGCTAGTGAAGCATTGCATTAAGTATTCATTACGGTTTTGGTCTCCTTGGTATTTTAAAATCGCGTATTCACATTTTCGTATGTATAAATTTAAAAGTCGCGAATCTCCCGAAAATTGTGGAATTAATGATAATGCGTCACTGGCTTTAATTATTAATTCATTATCACATACATTTATGTTCGAGTTCTCGGATTTAGACATTTTGGAATGGATTGATCACACACAATAAAGTAAACAACAGTATGAAAACTTATGTGAAAAGACACAATAAAATGTAAAGCACAATAAAATATAAAACACACAATATAAAACAATGTAAATAAGTAAAAATTAAAATGAAATGAATTTCGATTAAATAGTTTTAATTACAATATTCTTACGTAACATGGAACGAAAATAAGTTATTTTCTTTTATTCGCTTATTAATATTTATTTCTTTTTATTCTTATGTACTATATGTATTTAAATTTCACAACTTAACCAGATAACGTTATTACAAAAGAGTTTTATTTCGCAATAACAAGGGAGTGGAAATGAAAGGAAAGCGAAGAGTTTTACTCACCAACCAATCAGACCAATCGCCATAGTCTTGTCTTCGTAGCCCGTAACGTCACTTATTTATTTGTTCGAAAGATCACTCGTAGCCCACGCCGCGTACTCGTCTTCTGACCAAAATTTGATAGTCAGGTGTAAACACAGGAAAGGAGCGAAAAACGGCGTTGCCTTTAGCGAGCGATCCTACACGGCTGCGCCAGTTAAGTTTTGGGAACGTTTAAAGAACTTTTTAAAAACTAAAAATTAAAATTAAAAGAAAATGATTAACGTCTGACAGAATTGGATGCCAATCGTATAATGAATTAAAAAGAGAGTTACATTGTGCACCTAATAACTAAACTGCTTACTAGCTATTCCTTATCTACATCCGTTAGAGTCCAGTCCCGCTGACTCTATCAAAAGCTCGGGTCTGGGCGACCTAACTAGGTACTCTCCACCAGCATCTATACAAAGTTTCACGCGTCTGAACCAGTTTTCGAAACACATTCCAGTCCGCCACAGACACCTCATTTACAGCCTGCTCGAACGCTGACAGCGCATCTTCCGGCGACGAAATTTTGTTTCCCTTTGAGCTGATTTTTTTATTTTCGGGAATAAAAAGAAATCACACAGTGCTTGGTCAGGGCTGTAACGAGGAAGACAGAGGCTGTTTGACCGGCGTGCTATTCAGGAAGTCCCTCGTTTTGAGTGCGGTGTGCGCGGGCGCGTTGTCGCCGTGGCGCAGTAGCCGCGGAGGCCTGTGTTTGGTCGCTTGTTGCTCACAACAGAGAAAACTTATGCCAAGCATTTGGTAGTATACAATTCGGTGTTGATGCTTCTTTGGTTCTGTAAAGGAATTGACACCAGGTAGCCAGTCAAATTGAAAAAGCTCGCGATCAAAATCTTTCCACCGGTTCTAGATCGCTTCCCTTTGGTAGGCGTTGATCCGTTTTGAAACACCCAAACCGCTTCACTTTGGCACCCAGCGTGAAACTATCCTCCTTACGCGAAGATGCAAGTGTAGAATATCGTGAAGGCTTCCCGATCCAATCTGCAGTATGTGCTGAATCTCCTGATGCGTAACTCGCCTATTGTATTGGATTAAATTTTTTACTGCTAGCACGTTTTCTTCCGTAAGCCGTTCCCAAAGACCGACCGCGCTTGAATTCGTTATACCAACGATAAACGGTTGCCTTGGGGCCTTAATCTATGAATGCCATTTGAAGTCTATCGTACGTTCGTCCGGTTTCAAGCTACACTTGAAATTGTAAAAAATCATAGTGCGAAAATATTCCCGGCGCAGCTCCATTTTTCAATGAGACACGATAATTTAAATTACGAGTAGCTCGCAAAAAATGTAGTGGGAAATTTTGAAATTGGGATGTACCTATTTTCACTTTTAAATAATCATATTTTCAAAATAGATTATAACTGGCCAGTCTCTCATACATAAAAAAAAAAATTCGCAATACTTTCATAGTGGTCTGGTACAGTAACTCCTTAGAAGCATACTAGTGACCTCACTCACACGCAGGAACACAACAATCCTCCACAGAGTTGTTATTTGTCTGCGAATTCCTGTAAGGTGGAGATACTTTCCGAGATAGGCTGCTTTGATGCACCTACCTCTCTTAATAACATCCAGACCAAGACAAATAGATATGTTCGTGCACACAAATATTTGTCCTGTGTAGGAATCGAACCCACAAGCATTGGTGTCGCAATCGCGTTATTAACCGCTGCGCCTCCGACCTCGTCATTTAATTAAATTAACCATTTGACTGCGCATGAAGGCACCCCGCACTCACAAAACGTATGTTAGCGTCTAAATGTCTAAGCGATCCGACTAATTACGGAGGAAAATTTTAACCAATAAGTCGGTAATTGTCGCAATGTTGATCCGCGAACTAACCAATAAGAGCTACGCGTTACCCCTCGACCCGTACATACATAATGTGCTTCATAGGAAACAGTTCGGATTTACGAGAGATTGTTCAACTATAGACGCAGGGATTCATTTGCTTAAAAGTACTCGTATATTATCGCGGCATGGGAAGGTTCGCAAGATGGCTTGGGAATTTTCTGTGATCTGTCTAAAGCGTTTGACTGCGTGCACCATAACACTCTTGTCAAAAAATTATACCACTACGGTATCAGGAACAAGGCTCTCGAACTTCTGTCTTCTTATCTGGGCAATAGGATACAGAAGGTCGATGTTAATGGTAAAAGATCTTCGGGGTCCCCTGTAGTTATGAGAGTCCCACAGGGGTTAATTCTAGGTCCATTCTTATTTTTAGTATATATAAATGACTTAGCTTATTATGTAAAGGATAAACATGAGATTGTATTGTTTGTGGATGATACCTCTTTGACATTCAAAATTAATAGACGGTTAGGTAATTAACGATGCTCTCTCTAAAGTTATTCATTGGTTTAGTGTTAATAATCTGCTTTTAAATGATAAAAAGACTAAAGTAATTAAGTTCTCAACACCTAATGTAAGGCAGGTGGATACCAATGTACATGTTAATGGAACTAATTTAGGCCCTGTGGAGACAACTGTGTTCTTGGGTATAACAATTGACTCCAGACTACAATGGGGCCCACAAATTGAAAAATTATCAGGAAAACTAAGTTCTGCAGCCTATGCAGTGAAAACTATTAGACGGCTCACTGATGTTGATACGGCTAGAATAGTTTATTTCAGCTACTTTCATAGTATTATGTCATATGGAATTCTTCTTTGGGGTAACTCCGCGGACATTAACACCATCTTTTTATTGCAAAAGAGAGCCATAAGAGCTATCTACAAACTTGGTCCCCGGGAGAGCCTTAGAGAAAAATTCAAAGAAATAAATATTCTAACAGTCGCATCGCAATATATCTATGAAAATATTTTGTATGTCCATAAAAACATAGACTCATTTTGTAAAAAGAGTGATACTCATAACATAAATACTAGATATAAGCATTGACGGTTGAGGAGATCTCTTCGCGTACCAAAAAGTTCGGCAACTCCTATCTTTGTCGTACCATTAAAAAGTGGAACGCCTTGCCTGCACATGTGTTCCCTCCTTCCTACAATATGGGATCCTTCAAACGAAGCGTGAAGAAGCATTTTGCGGGTCAGCATGGCAGCGTCAACTGACAGGATACGGGATGTAGTATATTGTCAGTTGCAGTTGCGATTTGGGCTCCTCTTTCGCTTACCATCAGGCAAAGAGGGGCCACTATGCTGAACTACTATATAAAAAAAAAAAAAATAATAATAATCTTGTGTTACATCCAAGCCGTATCCACAAAATAAGTAATTCTTTTATGGGGCAATGTATACGGTTCTATAACAAACTTCCCAGCAATATAAGAGAATTGTCAATAAACAAATTTAAAACTACTAGTAAAGCCAAATTGTGTAGCAGGGCATATTATAAAGTATCTGACTATATTAATGATAAAAATGCCTGGGAGTGACTCGATCCAATTATAATGTAATTAATAAATTATGTAAATTTGTTTGGATACCAAAAGAGGTGATGGCTGAGTTTTTTGGCAGTATTTTTATCAGTGCTCACCTAGTCATAAACTGCACGGTAGGGAAAAAAAATGTGACGATTCCAAACAAATGTAGCCATTTTTACGGAATAAAAAGATTTTGACTTTGACTTTGTAGTGATGAACTAACGTACTGCGTAATATCAGTCTCATTAGTTCCCGTGGGTTATTTCATTCATGCATTACAGGTACAAAAAGGCCTGACATATCATGTAATAAAATTAATATTTAAAGTACACCTCGCAGGTACTGACGGTGGAGGCGTTGCACCAAACCACTAATTTGGTTGTGCGCACAGACAACTCTACTGATGCTATCTCTATTGCCACTGCGTTAGTATTTTGCATACATTATATATTATTTTATTTTTTATTTACGAAAACAATAGTATTCAATTACAAAATATTACTGAAAGAATTACGAAACAGATCAGCGTTGCCAGATATTTTTTTTGTCAATTCGGGATTTTGAATCTTTTTGAGTGAAAAAAGCGGGATTCTTTCGACGAAAGCGGGACTTAGTAAAAAAACCGTATATAATCAGAAGTTTTTAAATATTTATCTTTTTATTTGAGTCATTATTCTTTTTCATTTCATTTTTTCATTAATTCATCATTGAGGCTTCATTCATCTTTAAACGATTCTAATAAGTAAACTCCAGTAATTTAAGAAAAAAACACGTGCTGGCTGCCAGTCCACACTTGTCTGTGACCCGGCGGCGCTTCAGCACGCTGCACACATGGTCGTGTTATCCCAGAAAAGCGGGACTGAGCCTGCCCCGCGCAGGACATTTAATTTTGATTTAAGAATCAGGACGTCCCGCCAAAATCGGGACGTCTGACAACGCTGAAGCAGATATACCTACAACGCGAAAGTAGAAGGATGTGTTAGCCGCGGAAGGCCAAGACTTACCTACCATGACCAAATAAATTGATCGTGTTTTATCTGAAGGTGATATCAGGTCTTAGAAACCGGCGAGCGTGTATGAGAAGAGTGAAAATTAAAGAAGCGAGTGAGGTGTGCAAGGATTGAGTCATATAGCGCTCGGTTCTCTCTGCCTACTAATAGTACTCGTAGATATTTAATAATATTCAATCATATCATGAAGTAACGAAATATTAATGTTCCAACTAACGTATTATCAAATCAATTTGGAATGGAACTTGGATTGGAAGCCTAAATAAAAAAAAGTAAGCTTGAATATCTATATATTTTTATTTCAGCTACACGTTATCTCAAACATACGCAACCAGAGCAGAAATCAAGGGCGTTACATACACCGCTCTGAAAACATCAGAGGTACATTTTCTACAGAAGTTATAATATATTATTATACGTATTTGCCAGTGGTCAAATCCAGGGGTGGGCAAACTTTTCCCAACAAAGTCCTAAAAGTGCAGATAGGGAATTTATGCTACTACAGTAGTAATTAAAATGAATATTTTTGGTAGGCACCTCACTTACACAAACACAGCAAGGAGATGATACTACGAGTACAGTCTAATGTAGAGTGGTGGTACGCCCCTTGTCGAGCTCTTACCCGTGGCTTTTGTCAGTCTTTTTTGCTTACAGGCAGGATGCAAAACATTTCATAGGTTGATTTGTCTCTAAACTTCTTCACACCTTTTACCGTAAAACTCGGCAAGGAGTTCACACAACATAAGGTATAGAAAACTTCTCTGGGACCGCGTGCATTGTATTTACAGTGTATGATGATAATTTTCGTCATTATCATCGGTGAGATTGTAGAACGAGAGAAATAAACTCAAACCAAACTATTCTACTAGAGAACGAGGGATGTTAGCACGGCTTATATTATAAATGTCCCCGGTGCTATCATCCCTGTAGCAATGAATGCCATCAATTTTAAATGTATCAATCATATTAATAATATGCAGCA
This sequence comes from Pyralis farinalis, assembly GCA_947507595.1. Taxonomy (NCBI): domain Eukaryota; kingdom Metazoa; phylum Arthropoda; class Insecta; order Lepidoptera; family Pyralidae; genus Pyralis; species Pyralis farinalis. Next base: position 5,906,096 of record OX382259.1, on the reverse strand, counting down.
GAAACAGTAGTCCTTGTGAGATGCCAGCTTTGATAGCCTTGCTATCGAAGCTGCAATCATTTATGGTAATCCATTTGCAAAACTCCTCCAGTAGCCACTACGATGGCAGCTTCAATATAACATCCCGATGCCAGACCCGATGGAACGCGTTCGCCATATCTAGACTGACAGCCAATAATACCTCGCTTCCATTATACGGTAGACCGTATCTACAACAATTCCCTAACAGACCAGCAGGGGCGGCAACGTCGAAGAGATACGTCTTATTTTGCAATATACTACGGTATACGTAGGTCACACTATAAGTTTTGCGTAACTTAAAAAAACAACATGTTATAACCAAAATATTATGTTTATTGCTTTTCAAAATACTCTCCTTTACATTTTAAACATTTTTTCATGCGATCGAACCATTTTTTAAAACAGGAGGACCACAGATCTGAAGGCATGTTTTCTACGTGCTGATTGAACGCTATCACTGCCTCTTCGGAATTGGTAAAAGTGAAACCTCTCATCAAATCTTTGATTTTGAAATCACAGGGTGCTAGGTCGGGGCTATGCGCAGGGTGGGTAACGAGTTGTACTTTTTCGGAAGTTAAAAATGACTTTGTTTTGTTGGCCGTGTGTGAAGAAGCGTTGTCATGATGTAGGAGAACACGGCTTTTTGGTCGTCTTTCGCGAACTTTTTCTAACACCCTGGGTAAACAAATGGTAGAATACCACTCGGCATTAACACTCTTTTGATCTTCAAGTGGAATTGTGCAGATGAGACCCGTAGCTGAGAAAAAAAACGCGATCATTTTTTTACCAACGTTTCTCGCCTGCCTCACTTTTGTTGGCCTGTTCTCATTTTCAAACACCCATTCACAAGATTACTGTTTTTTTTCGGGTTCAAAACAAGAAATCCACGTTTCGTCTCCTGTGACAATGTCATAAACAGCATTAGAATGTCCGTGGTCGTACTCCAGTAGCATCTGTGAGCACCATTCCACGCGAGCCCGCTTCTGCTCCGCTGTCAGTTCATGAGGGATCCAACGACAACAAAGTTTCCGAACTTTCAATTCTTCGTGTAAAATTTTCTGAATTTGGCTCATACCAATCCCCAATAGTTCTCGAATTGTCTCATAGGTAATCCGCGGGTTTTCTTCAATTAGCCGTAGCCACATTATTTACGTTGACGGCAGTTGAAAGCCGCCCTTTACGAAATTCGTCATGTAAAGAAACTCGACCTCTCTCAAATTCAGCAAACCATCGCCTCACGGTGCTCAAAGAAGGTGCTTCTCTCCCAAAAGCATTTTGAAGACGAGCAGCACAGTCTTGCGGAGAGAGAGAACTTTTAAAATCATAAAAAATCATCGCTCTAAAATCTTTTCGACTCAATTCCATTTTCGTTGCGTACGTAGAACTTTGATGTGTGATAAAAAACAATTGACAAATGATTTCCCTCCAATTGTTTTTTTTATTACTAAGTAGGTTGCAACGTTTCAAAAAATATAACATTCGAAATTCAAATAGTTACGATTAGCTAGAAGTGCAAAACTTTTAGTGTGCCCCTAGTATATTATACATTAGAGGGTCGTACGCTTGTTTTCCACTCATATTTTATAAGGAAATGACGTCTTACGTACCTTTGATGTTCTTGTCCACAGTGTATAACAAAATATCTTGTTACTCGAGCTATAGACTCTCCTCAGCATTACCTGTATATGTACGCTTATGGCATGGACGTATCGACTGACGAGCATGGAAATATTTCTGTACGTATACATCACGATCGCATAGCCATCATTATAGCATGGAAACATTATTGTACATCATGAGCACATAGTCATTATTATAGTATAAAATTATTATGTACGTTCATTGTAAAAAACAATTATAAATCTGGGTTTCTTTATGGATGTAATGACTATCAACTACAATGCTACCAACATTCAGCTATGCCATTACAACATCATGATCCCACAGTCATCGATATAACACGTGAAAACTACTGCACATCATATCGCGTAACCATCATCATAGTATGGGAACATAATTGTACGTACATCATGATCGCATAGACATAATCATAGCTTGGTGAGATTATAATAAATATGTCACGACTGCAAAGTCATCATTATAGCAAGGAGAGATTATTGTACGTATGTCATGAAAACAGAGTCGTTATTATAATATGTAAATTTTATTGTACGTATCATTATATCGGTCATGACGACCGCGTATTCATCATAATTTGTATGGGAATATTAGTGTACATATGTCATGATGACATGGGCTTGATAATAGCTGGGAAAGATTGGTACGTCATGATTGCATAGTCGTCGTAGTAGCATGGCAAGATTATTGTACGTTCATCATAATTGTATAGTCATCATCATAGAATGACCGGTTTATTGTACCTACAATATATTGTCTACAACGTCGGGAGACATATAATACAGCGTAACAATACAAGTCACAGTTACCGTAGCCTATGAACGTGAACGTGAAATGTATTGCAATACATTAAGTAACACAACAACTAGGAGATTACTGGAGATCTGACTCACAAATAGGAGCACAACAATCCTCCAATGAGCTTTTTATATTCTGCTTTGATGCGCCCTACCTCTTTTAAAAACACCCAGACCAAGACAGACAGACATGCTTATGCACACAAAATATGTTGGTAAAAGTTGCGATATTAACCGCTGCGCCACCGAGCTCATCAAAAAATGGCATGGGGAGATTCTGTACTGATAGTTATATTAGATAATGGGATTGAGGCGAGATGAATTGTATCTGCAATAAGTTTAAAGTAAAAAACGAGTGTGCTTTATACCACACGACTGAAGTAACAGACAATAGGCCTGCACTGTGTCTTAGATATACGAAACGTAACTGGCTATGAGAGAAAGAAAATGTGTGCTCGCACCTCTCTCTCTTGCCCCTACAGTAATATACGAAACGTAACTCTCTCTCTTTCTATCTTCACTAACTTATATCTCTCTCTCAATTTCCGTTCGCCTCGCCCGATCACACTTTTCGTAACGCTCTCGTCATGCATTCACCAGCCTACTCCCCAAGTCAAGCGTGCGTAAAGAAGTTTTACTTCAATAAGGATTAAGAACAGAAGTTTGATTTGTGTATTGTCATCGATCATATTTTTCAAGAATGTGTTGTTTATACTACATACCATCATAATACATCTTAAACCCATGTGTACAAATTTTTGTCATGTAATTAAACTAAATTTAATATTTAAGGGATTGTAAAAGGAATGATGCTGGTACACACAATCGGCACAAATTCATTTACAATTCGCAATAATCTGCAAGTTATGCTTAACTTCTTTTTCAATCAGTTGATTCTTTTTAACATTTTCATCCAAATAACTGGACTACTTGATTAGTCATCATCGTTCGTATCTGAAAGTCGTGAATAAGTGCAAATTCTTCAAATTCTGCAATCATCGAACTCAAACTTGAACCTAACCACAGTTTCCTTACCTGATTTATTCATTTTGAAAGATTCAAGCACTATATAGTCCACTTCATCATGATCAAGGAGCAGCCGCTAGGTCTTTAGCTAGAGTATACATGGCTCTAATGCGACACTTCACTGGATCCATGGATGCTTCCGTTGAAATCACTGACTACCCGCTCGCTTTGGACCTGACGCTGGTAAGGAATATTATACCTAATTATACTTCATGAATTCTCTATAAAATTCTAGCAAAACAACCCGGTACTTTTAAAATTTGGAAAAAGAATCAATTGTATCACATAATAGAATATCCGTTTGTCACAAGTTACCAGTTCCGGGCAGTGTCCGAGTATCGAACTACTCGATAAAGCATTGGAAGGAGAGTGCTCATAGGCAGTGTTTTTATAGGTCCTAACAAAAATCTATCATGTTTATCAGAAGGTGTTGTCAGAAGCTCTAGACAACGTTGAGTGCGCACGAGAAGAGCTATGAATGTAAAAGAAGCGAGTGAGGTGTGTAATGACAGAGACATGTGGCCGTGTGGTTCTCTCTGCCTATCCCGCAAGGGATATGGGGTGAAGTTATAGATAGACAGATAGAACAAAAATCTACTTGCGATCAAAAATGGTGATACAAGACAAAAGTCACGCGAAAAAGGGAAATTTCTGATTCGTTAAATAATTAATGGTTACGTGCGGTAATAATTATGGGTTTAAAATCAATTCGTATAAAACTTGAACTATATCTTCATTTAAATGTAGACTTTCAGGTGAATGATAGTTACAATTTTAATTATTAATTCATACACCGATCGTATGTTTGTCATGTATTTACTCGGGATGTGTGTTTTATTATAGTCAATTTATACTAAACTTGAGGGACTCAATTATTTATTTAAAAGTTGTTCAAGATCTACTTTGTTTCAGTTCAAAAAAGAAGCCACGGAACGGCCGCTGCTGATCCAGTTTTTTCTGATCCTAACAATAGCTCACATGACTCTAGTTCCTACTAACGAACACGGCATGATAAGACACTTTCAGGTATTATATGCGTATGTCTTGTGAAAAGTAGCGAATGAATCACTTTGCAGTCAAGGACACGAGTGTCGAGTTGAGTATTCTCTAGTTAATCAATCATCAATTAATTAATGTTACTTATCAGCAATCCAAAACCAAACAATAACAGATAAAATCAATAACAGATAAAATTAAATTTGATCTAAGCTGATTTAAGTGCTTCCGCCTCCAATTAATTCATAAGAACTAGCGCCTGTCGGCACTCAACCCACCCACTAACCTTAGTAGATGCATGCCGTCGCTACCATGGCTGCTTCGGTCGTCTGTGTCTTGGCTGCAGCGGTCGTCCCGGCGATTGCCCGCTATCTGAAATAGGAACCGCCACCGTCTCTGCGATACGTGTTTCGCCTCTCTACGAGGCATCCACGTCTCTATGGACACGTTCTATGAAAATAACTATGTATGTTCGCTATAAGGTGAGCTAAGAATATATCCTATGCATAGTCTGGACTTCGCAACCTGTGATTTCTTTATTTTTCCCGAAAATAAACAAAAGAAAGATAACGGTATTTGATAGAGACAAAACCAGAAAAAAAAACAGTCGATGATGCTGTGTTGGAACAAGTGATTGAGATTGTATAATATGGATACTTTTAGCAGGGATTGTAGGTACGGCTGATGTGAAGAGGCGAGTGAGCGCAGGGAATGGTGTGAATGAAGCGCTGGGAAAACTTTAGTAAGAACTTTAGCCAGAAGGCACAGCTATACAAAACGCGGTACTGATTCCAACGCTAATGTATGGATGCGAGAGTTGGGTTCGGCAGAGAGAGCATGAAAGTAGAATAAACGCCGTTGAAATGCGAAAGTTACGCAAAATCTGCTGCGTAACGCTTGTAGACAGAGTTTACAATGAGAAAGTGAGAATTAGAGTTAGTCTGAAAGATACTATCGGTGTTAAGATAAGAAGACGCATGCACCGTAGGTTCAGACATGTGGAAAGCATGCAAGTACAATGCGAATTAGAAGGATTTAGATGCCGAGGAAGGCCTAGACTCACAATGACCAAATAGATCGAGTGTTAGCACAAGATGGTGTCGGGACCCCTAAGAAGTGTGGAGGTCCTTTCATGGAGAAAATAGCTAAATATATTAAAGAAGTGAGCGAGGTTTGTAAGGACCGACAGCAAGGGACTTGGCGTGAAGTTATCAATAGATAGAAGTTTCAATTATTGGCATCCTAAACAACAATTATCAGCTTCATTACATAACTCTTCATTAAATTCCTAATTGAATTGTCAGTTTTGGTTCATTAGCCTATATAAAATGAAAAATTTTCCAGAAACATGCAATGAATTCTTCGCCAGCGAGATATTGGTTCACTTTGTACTTTTGTGACGTGGTCTTGTATTGGAGTCTGGTCGTTCTCATGTCTATCGTCATGTATACCGTCGTGTACCTTCGAGTGCCCTCGTATTATTTCCACTACAGTGATCTATGTGAGTATTTTCAACCTACGCGTTGATAAAACCATGAAATGTACAGCCATGCAATTCTGTAAGAGCAAACATTCTTACATCCTTGGAAACATCGGCTGTTACAGCCTTGAACACAAAATTGCAATTCTTTGGTGTCGCTTTTCATGGTTGTGCGACACTAGCACCGCAAGGCTGCGTTTGGAATTGGAATTCTACAAGGCAAACAGCCTCGCGTACGTTTACAGCCTTATAGAATACCAAATAATTTAGCCGTGATCGCAGTAGACGATGTCAAAGCTGTGACATCTGTGATCACAGCGACGCACACAGCCATTACGAGTCGCTTAGAGAATTGCATGGCAGTACGCCATACCCTTCTACAGAAAACGTGACAGGTGCCTATTCCGACAATCAAAACACAAAAGAGACAAAAGTCTTGCGTCCACGTGAAAATTTTGAACTTAAGATACAATGTATACCTAACAGCCACGCACAATCACAATACTATTAACATTATTAGATGCATACCACGCCGCTGTCATGCTGCTTTCTGTCCGCTGCTGTGTACTTACAAACTAAAACTAACCACTTATTTTACTACAGTTCCGCACACTTCTTCGGGTCGTTGAAATATCGAACTTCCGACATTATTATGTGTTTTGCCCATTTAGTTAGCTTACAAAGATTTTTTAAACCGAAATACTTCTTTAAAGAAATCTTTATTAAACTCCTTCTCCTCTCACACTCACACGCAGGAACACAACTACCATCTAAGGAGTTGTTACTTGTGTGTAACAACTCCTTAGATGGTTGTTGCGTGCGGTTTTCTATAAGGTGGAGGTACTTCCCCTGACGGGCTTCTTTGATGCGCCCTACCTCTCCAAACATCTAGACCAAGACAAACATTCATGCACACAAATGATTGTCCTGTGTGGGAATCGAACCCACGAGCGCTGATATCAAAATTGCGTCATTCACGACTGCACCACCGAGTTTTTTCATTTTATTCAATGTATTGAATTTTTCTATGAATTCTGCGTGCGTTAAAAGGTCAAGATCAATATCTTACGCTTGATTTGTGGGGTGTCTTTACGTAGATACTCCTGGGTTGTGTTTCTTTAAGATTAAGTTCGAAACTGTACATGCCATATAAAATTTCTGGTAGGAATAAATGACATTATTCCAATATTCATATATAGGAGCCGGGGAAGGCCAAGACTTACCTACCATGACCAAATTGATCGTGTTCTATCAGAAGGTGATGTCAGGAGCCCTAGAAACCGGCGAGCGCGCATGAGAAGAGCAATGAATGTTAAAGAAGCGAGTGAGATATATAAGGATCGAGTCACGTGGCGCTCGGTTCTCTCTGCCTACCCCGCAAGGGATTTGACGTGAAGTTATAGATTATAGATAGATTCCAATATTCAAATTTGTAGATAAACTGTGAAGAAAGGTATCACACTCACACTATCCTACTGGTATGTTACAGTGGTAGTGCCTGTTCTGCTGGTCGTATATGGAAGCGGATGCGTGCCGCAGGCATATCTGTTTAGTGCTGGCCGAATGGCCGCCCTGAACTCTATGACCTTTGTCATTGTTAATGTGGTGTTCGGTAAGCTGCTTTTTATACTACGGCCATTTTTTATTTATTAACGAATTAGAATAAAACGTAAAAATTCATTGGATTTTTTTTCTTATCTCTAACCCTTCTCGGTAATGTGTTGAATATCAAGAAATTTCATCATAATCGGATGAATGGTTTTAAAGTGTATAACGGACTTTTTTCTGTTTTATATATTAGGATAGAATTACTTTATCTAAAATATGGTTCTAATTCAAAGATTACTAGGAGTAGTTTTGTTCAAATAATATATTATTTGAACAAAACTACTCCTAGTATTATTTGAACAAAACTACTCCTAGTAATCTTTGAATTAGAACCATATTTTAGATAAAGTAATTCTATCAGCTGGCGAACGAGAAATGTCCTGCAGGTTAGAAGCAATTATAGTAAGCAATGAACGGTAGCGCAAATTACTTGCGCATTGATGACCTTGTAAAAAGGTATTTCGCGCGTTTTTTACCTCTTGCTTTTATTTGTTTGGGGAATCGTCGGCGAGTACAATTTTTTTTTTTTATACTACGTCGGGAGGAATACAAGCCTACGGCCCACCCGATGTAAAGCGGGTACCGTAGCCTATTAACGCTTGCGATAATATGCGATTGCGATATTGCGAGCTTACTGGTGACCTCACTCACACGCAGGAACACAACAACCCTCTAGGGAGTCGTTATTTGGCTGCCGTTTTCTGTGTAGTGGAGGTACTCCCCCAAACGGACTGCATTGATGCGCCCTACCTGTCTTAAAACTAATTCTATACTCATAAAATTAATTCCATAACGTAATAAGTTCGTGAATAAAAACAGAATATTAACCAATTTTCGGAAAATCTTTTTATTTGGAGTTGATGGGAATAAACCTCATGATATTACTGGTACCGTGAAGTCTATTTCAAACCAAGAGATTTTCCTAAACTGAAAAGAACGTGGTAGTCAAATCCAGTGATACATTTGGTGAACCTATCTGCGAGTCTAACACTGCATTCTTTGTCATGTTCTTTCTTTAATTTAATATATATATACATATTTAACAACCAGGAGAAACGACTGTGGTGGCCAAACTACTATACCGCAACCAGCTGAGCTACGCTATGTATTTCATGAGAATGTTCCCACAATTCAACATGGCGTGTGCGTTTGTTAAAATCAAAGGTATATTGTTGTACAACAGCGAATGCGCAATGTTTAAAACTATGAGACTTTGTTCAGAGAAAACTCTTCATAAATGTTGCGGTTAGTACCGACACTATATCTATCTATCTTCTATATGTAAATAAAATTCAATGTACTACGTATCTTTGTGCTCTGTGAACTCGAAAACGGCTAGACCGATTTACATTAAATTTTCAGGGAATCTTCAGATTAGCCCGGTGGGTGATCCTGTGAAGTTTGGTAGCGTTCGGATCACGGGTAGCTAGTAGTCTATACATATAAATAAAGATCAATGTATGTATGTTTGCCCTCTATGGACTCAAAACGGCTGGATCGATTTTGATGTAATTTTCAGGGAAATTTAGATACCCAGTAGGCTACTACCGGGTGATCCTATGAAGTTTGATAGCAATCGGCTCATCCGTGCGAAGCAGGGGCGGATCGCTAGTGTAATATAAAAAACAGAAGAAGAAGAACTAAAACAAGAATTAATTAGTGTATTTCATAGAAACTGTATCCGATTAAAAGTGAAACTACACTCTGAATCCAATCTATAGAAGTCAATCTGTATCTTGTCTCTTGTGCGAATAAACCACTGAATCGGTCGTAATGAAATTTAATTTAGTATAATGGTCGGGATCCTGACGAGACTGAGAACGCGGACAGAAGCTAGTATTATCAAAATGTTAGTTAATAGCAATTCCTTAGGAGTTTCCTGGTGACCTTACTGACACGCAGGAACACAACCACCCTTTCGGGAATAGTTACTTAGCTGCGGTTTTCTGTGAAATGAAGGTACTTCCTCAGACAGGCTGCTTTGATGCGCCCTACCTCTCTTAAAAACACTCCGAGTAAGACAAACATACATGTTCATGCACACAAATGTTTGTCCTGTGTGGCAATCGAACGAGCGTTGGTGTCAAAGTAATGTAACAGTGCGTTTCACCACTGCGCGTACTCGTCAATTATTATTTTTACCACTTTTACAGCTATTTTTACAGGTTTTAACCTAATACAATAGTGCAGATTACCTTTGTTCATAACATATTGCATGAATTTAATAGATAATAAATACGATGTAATAATTTTAGCTAAATGTGGAGTACTCCAAGAGTGTTTTAAACGAAGGCGATACCTATTGGGAGAATGGGGTATACTTACTGAAATTGTCTGGACTCTGATCACAGCGGTGGTTTTCATGACCCTGGTGTTGTCATGGGACTATAGACTGATACAGCGGCTTTGGAGAACCGTGATATCAGCGGTTTATAGCATGTATCAGGAACCAGAAGAAATTGCACCGGCGTCATCGGGTGTGACGAGAGAAAGGGCCGAGGTGATCGATAAACTAGAACAAATAAAGACTAATCGTGGTAAGATAAATCACACACAAGATAAATCACTTGACAAATAATAGATTCAGGCGTTATTTTGCGAAAGTCAAATTTACATGCAATTTATCTAACCTGCTTGTAGATGTAGTCGTTAGAATAACATGCTACAAGGCCTACAAGTAACAACTAACATCTACAACGCCTGAGGATGCCTCGTGGAGAGGCGAAACACGTGTCGCAGCGACGACCGGAGCAGTCATGGCTGCAACTGTGGCGGGTACATGCGGTTTCCATTTCAAATGGCGGGCAATCGCGAGGACGACCGCAGCAGCCGAGGCAGAGACTACCGGGGCACCCATGACAACATGTTGCATCTACTAACGGTAGTGGGTGGGTGTTGGCCGGCGCTAGTCCGCATGAAGTAATTGATGGTGGAGGCATAGAAAGCAGGTTAGATCAAATTGCATGTAAAGAACAGAGATTCTAAATTAGACTTTTCCCGGAATATTTTCCCGGAAGCAACACGCAAGCATAATAACAACGAATTCTCATTATTTTAACTTTTTTTCACAAAATTAAATTCAAATAACACATAGAACATACAAGAACTAAAGAGAGAGAGAACTAAATTGCAGTTTCCGGAAAATTGCATCTTAGTCTTAAAATACTTAAAATAACTAATTACTAACGACTTAAAGATAGTATGTAGCAGTTACGTATTTCGAAATTGTGTTGAATTTGGAAATACGTACATAAGACACGGGGCCTTGACGTTTCAACCACTTGTAATCGTGTCGAACTACAACAGAAAAATGTCTAATGTTTATCTCGCATAGAATATACTTAAGCTAAAACATTTTCATAAGATGAGGTTATTAATGCCACTGTATTGTTTTATACGTTAATATGTCGTTATTTTGTTTGTATGTTATACACATACATATAGTACAGACCTAATACGTAAATATGTACGTTAGTATGTCATATCGTCACCGACTGCAACCGGGTTTAGAGGGTGTTTAGTATGTATGTATGTATGTATATCTTCACGCCAAGTCCCTTGCGGGGTAGGCAGAGAGAACCGAGCGCCATAAGACGCGGTCCTTGCATACTTCACTCGCTTCTGTGACATTCATAGCTCTTTTCATGCACGCTCGCCGGTTCCTGGGGCTTCTGACATCACCTTCTGATAAAACACGACCAATTTGGTCATGGTAGGTTAGTCTCGGCCTTCCTCGGCTCCTACATCCTTCCACTTTTGCATTGTATATCTGTTTCGTCATTCTTTCGTCCCGCATTCTTTCTACATGTCCGAACCAACGGAGCATGCCCTTTCTTACCTTAAAATTGTGGTGTGTTAGGGTGTTTAGTGAAAGTGTTTATATGAATTTGGTAACATGACGTCTTCCTTGAAAACGGTTTCCAATGTTTTCAGATCATCAAATACTCACACAATATTCTACGCTTTAAATTGTGTATCATTTTTATTTTGTATATGTATTTTTATATTGTATTTTTTTATACTACGTCGGGAGGCATACAAGCATACGGCCCACCTGATGTAAAGCGGTTACAGTAGCCTTTTAGCGCTTGAGATATATTAAGTATCACTCGCGCGATGCCACCTCTGCTGCTTACACAGCAACTCCTTGGGAGCTTACTGGTGATCTCACTCACACGCAGGAACACAACAACCCTCTAGGGAGTTGTTATTTGGCTGCGGTTTTCTGTAAGGTGGAGGTACTTCCGCAGACGGGCTGCTTTGATGCGTCCTACCTCGTGTTTATGAATAAACCGTTCATGTTTTTATTAGTTGAAAAAATTAATACGTTTGGCGAGTATCTTCTTGCGGCGAACGTAGCGAAGAAGAAGTCTGGTCTATTAGCCGTTCGAGACGTATACTTTGGCCTGGCAAAAGGTGAAGCGCTGGCCATTTCGGGGCTGAAGCGCCACGGACGGCTGCAACTCGCCGAGTTGCTATCTGGGTACAAGATGCCAAGCGTTGGACAAATTTGGTCCCTCTCCAAGTGGAAAGTAAATACAGATCCGCATAAGGTACGTACTATTAACAGACAACTGTTTTTATATACAGCTACATTTTTTATAAGAGTGGTCACGTGGGTCGCCTGATGGTTAGCGATTACCGCGGCCCATGTAAATTAACAACACAGCCCCGATTCGTTTCTAACCATTTTCAGGTAACGTTTATAAACTCTTTTCTTGAAGACGCCCATGTCGTGTTTGTTTGGAAACACCGTTGAAGGAGAATAAATATATCGTACGTTTGTTTCACATAAATAAAATCAGTAAAAAAATAATGTATTATCTAAATCAAGCATATGACTTTGATAGTACCTAGTCATATACTTAATTATGGTGAAGTCCGCCATTCGTAGTGTAAACGAAATTGACAACAAAATATTATACCGCGACGATATTTTTCGCATGCTTAATTTCGATTTCCTCAGTACGCTCGCCAAGTGTCAATAAGCTGTTCGCACCACCCGCTGCCGTCGTGGATGTCATTGTGCGACGCCCTCGAGATGATCGCCATACTGCGCGGTGTGCCCAAGCGACACGTTGCTGGTGAACTATGGAAGTACATCGAAGCCCTTGGTGAGTACCACTTCAGTTAAAGATTTACCCGGAATTTTTACTACTAGAATTGGCAACGCATGACGCCTCGGGAATTACACGTGTCCATAGTCTACAGTAACAGCTTACCATCAAGCAGGCTGTACACTTGCTTCCACCTTCGTTAAAGTGACTCTCCAGCAACTTTAAAGTCAAAGTCGGCATTTGAGAGGTTAGGAAGTGAGAAGAATGGTACGAAGTCGTTATACTTGCCTAGGAATAGAAACTGATAAAGTTAGAAAAAGAAAATTGACGGGGTAGTAAATACGGGGACGAATTAGGATTGGATTATATAGGAAGTGGACTAATTGGGATTTCAAGTTGACAATTCAGAAAAAGGATGCTGTACGAATGGACGAATTAAGATGTGGACAACTTTGGAAATAGACAAGTTAGGAAGTTAGTCGTCCTGAGGGACCAGTCTCGACTGAGACTCCAACATCGCTTAGAGGTGAGAGTCTATTTAAATCCGACAACTTCTCATGTATTACGGAATGTATTGTGTCGTCTATGCGGCGGGTACATTTTTTTTATACAACGTCGAGAGGCATACAAGCATACGGGTCAACTGATGTAAAGCAGTTACCGTAGCCTATGAGCGCTCGCAATACATTAAGTATTACTCGCGCGATGCAGCCTTTGCTGCTAGCACAGCAACTCCTTAGGAGCTTATTGGTACCTCACACGCAGGAACACAACAACCCTCCAGGGAGTTGTTATTTGACTGCGGTGTTCTGTGATGTGGCGTACTTCTTCAGACGGACTGCTTTGATGCGCCCTGCCTCTCTTAAAAACACCCAGATCAAGTCAAACAGACATGTTCAATGTTCATGTATGTCATGTCGTAAACTGTACTTACAATAACTTCAAAGAAGTCGTTTTAAATAGATTGATTGATCGACACGTTTGCAGTCAAACCAGATACATTTTTGCTCTTTTCAACCTTGATAGGCTCAGCTCTTCTTTACTTAGTCATAGCTTCTCACAAGCCCTTAACTTGTATAGAGCTACACGAATACGCATACACCCTGGTCGGTCATATCCCAGCAATCGACCACACGCGGGTGCACTTCGCCGCAGCAGTCATCGGAGCGCCGCCCATCATCGTCCTGGACGAATGCACCGCCCACCAAACGTATTCGGTCAGGCGAGCCATGTACTACATACTCTACCAGCTGAAGAAACGTGGTCATGCCATCTATATCAGCTCCACCAGGTATGTGGGAGTCAGTGACGGGAAATTAAAGCTGCTTTTCCATGAGTCAGTTTTTCTTTTTTATATTTAATATTGGGAAACGTACGTAGACTTTGAATACTGCCAATACAGTATCACACCCCCACTGTTACCACAGCAACTCTTTAGGAGGTTACTGGTAAATTCAAGTAGTTGTTATTTGGTTGCGGTTTTCTGTGACATGGATGTACCTACTTCCCAAATCGGGCTGCCTACCAAAACAAACATACATATTCATGCACACAAATGTTTGTCCAGCGTGAGTATCGAACCCACGAACCTAGCTAAAGAAGCCAGTGCTAATTATTCCGCCACCCGATTCCTTAAAAATGTCGTCGTCTTCCCTACCGGACGCCGGAAGAGACACCACAGAAACATTTTCAACGAGTTCAGGAATCTTTTGTATCCAGAACTGCGTGCGTGGTTAGCCTGCGTCTTAGAAATACTAGTAGGAATATTCTGGAAGTTATTGGTGGCACAAAGTAGCCTCGTTTGACCAGAGCTAATGAGCACATAGTTTATTTAAAACATGTCTACTTAGTTGTTTCAAGGGACGTGTACACAATCCATTTTAAGGTGCAACGTGCTCACTGATGTCTTTAGTGTCAAAGACAACCTCACCTGCACGTGGTACGCTTTGCTATTTATAAACGAGGCTCTGGCGAAAGAGGAGTAGGTACCTACCTATCTCTACCTCACAGAAGATCAAACCAATTAACATCTCTCCTTGGAAGGTTATTGTATTGCTGTGAATGAGTGTGTTAGCAGCATTGTGATGGCAACGCGCGAAAAGTACTTGTGTTGCAAGCCTATGAAGGCTACAGGATCCACTTTACATCTGGTGAATCGAATATTTATTCGCCTGCCGACGTTGTATAAAAAAAAATACATAGATACCTACAGGTAGGCTTTCCTAAAAAGGTTCCAACTATCTATCTATAACCTCACGCCAAATCCCTTGAGGTGTAGGCAGAAAACTGAGCGCCTCATGACTCGATCCTTACATACCTCACTCGCTTCTTTAACATTCATAGCTCTTCTCACACACACTCGGCGGTTTTTAAGGCTCCTGACATCACCTTCTGATCAATTTGATCACGATCTAAAAAGATTTATCATATATACTTAGGTATCAGCGTCTTACTCTCCTATTTCAATGTATGTATATCTTCACGCCAGGTCCCTTGCGGGGTAGGCAGAGAGAACCGAGGTCCTTACATACTTCACTCGCTTCTCTAACCTTCAGAGCTCTTTTCATGCACGTTAGCCGATTTCTGGGGCTCCTGACATCACCTGATAAAACACGACCAATTTGGTCATGGTGGGTTAGTCTCGGTCTTCCTCGGCTCCTACATACTTCCACTTTGGCATTGTATATCTGTTTCGTCATTCTTTCGTCCTGCATTCAACGTGTACGAACCAACGGAGCATGCCTTTTCTAATCTTAACACCGACACTCTCTTTCAGACCAACTCTTTCTCTCACGTCTTCAATACGAACGCGGGCATCAAGCGTTATGCCACAAATTTTGCGTAATGCTCTCATCTCGACCACATTTATTCTACTCTCTGCCATACCGAGCTGTCACTTCCATAAGTTAGCGTTGAGATTAGCACCGCGTTGTGTACAGCGAGCTGTGCCTTCTCGTTTAGATTTCGGCTGCCTAGAAATTTACCCAACGCTCCATTCACCCTGTTCCCTGTTCACTCACTCGTCTCTACGAATCAGCGGTGTACCTTCCATTGCTGCTAAAAGCACTTCCAAGATATACAACCTCATCCACTTGCTCCAACACTACAATCATCAAGCGTAATCCTAGTGTTCGTTCTTAACCAATTATCTTAATTCTCCTATTTCAATATTATTTACAATGATTTCAAGTACACTAAGCCGGCTTTACTAACGTATTTAATATTTTATCTAGATATAAACAAACTTGCTAAGGAAAATTATTTATCTTAAGCAGTTTAACTGATTTTCCACAGCATTGAAAGTCATATGCCAGTAACCAATCGCCTGGGCATTCTGCTGGACGGCAGGCTATACGACATCGACCAGGTGGACGATCTGATCGAGAGGTATAGTCTGAAGGGCTACACGGTCGTGGTGCACCTCAAAGACGAGGTTGAGATCAATGACATGTTTGGAAGGCATTTCAATAATTTCGTCATCAATGACACCACAGAGGTATGTCGCCTTTTATTACGGAATTGTTTAGTACATTGATACGAGTACGTTGGAGAAATTACGAGAATGTTCTGTTATAGTAGAGATATAAGCAGTACATTTAACGCACTATTTTAACACAATTACAAGTTCGCGAATTTGAATCTCGCGTTAGAGGGTTACGTTATGTTCATCACTCAGATGTAGCAGCGTTACACAACGCATAAAAAATACACAAAGCGTAAAACTTGATAAGTCGTTTCGATTTGATTTGAATGGAATCTTTTCATAAACTCGCATAGTGGTGTTAGTAAGATAAATACAAACATCACTTCAAGTTGCAGTAGTAGAAAGAATGCAGAAGGAATCACGAAATAAATGTACAAAGCGAACGTGGGAGAATATAGAATACGATTACCTCGATCAAATTGGTCGTGTTTTATCAGAAGGTGATGTCAGGAACCCTAGAAATCGGAGTACGCACACGAGAAGAGCTAAGAATATTAAAGAACCGAATGAGGTATTATGTAAGAAGTGAGTCATGTGGCGCTCGGTTTTCTCTGACTACTTAATGGTGAAGAGTGTAGATATAGATAGATAGCTTTGAAGTTATACTACAGCTTACATCTCTCCTGCGGTTCCGTATTAGACATCTACTGCTCTTTACGGCATATACGTTTTGACATAATGTACATTGTAGGTACTTAACATCCGCAAGTTCTTGCATTTTCTACAGATGTGTCACTGCACTAATAAGATTATAAGCTAAGAATATTAGTAAATTGCCGCAAAGGTTTGATAAGGATCTGTGAAAAAAATTGTACTCGCAAAGTACCTCTTTAACTATATAAAAATTGATTGGTTACGTACGTGTATTTCGAACCATTACTTTGCAAGTTGTATACCTAAACACCAAGTTTGATATTTACAACCTATTTTTGTATATATTTAGGTACGAGTGATCTGTTTCATCGAAAAACACTGAATGCAAATGTAGCGCTCCAGAATGTGCTAAAAAATATAATATTGTACAGGAACCTTTAGCGATATTATTCATAAATAATTCTGTTGATCGATTCTTCTATACATATAATAGGTAACGTTTCAGTCATAAGAAGACTGTTTTACAAACTTTTGCTTGCAGGTACTAGTAAATGTACAAGTACTCGATGAAGATTTGAATTGGTCGACCATATTCGAGAGAATGGAAACTCTAAAAGAACAAAACTCACAAGTCTACTCCTACATAATATCAGCTATCCCAATAGACTACATCTACAACTCGATTATAACAAATGAGACCGGTCTTAAATTTTCCGGCGATTTTATTTCGTGTTTTTGCCTGAAGAGATTTTTCTCTGAAAAACCGAACAGGGTTCCGAGTAAGGAAACAGTGAGCAGTCTTAAGCCTTTTGAAAAGAAATACGATATTACTAAATTGAAAGAACTGCCGTGGTCAGTTATTTTCAATAGGTGATATTTTGTAGTATACCTTTACAAAACTAATTCTGTTCTATATACTTTTTCTCATTTTTAGTTAACAAATGTTGTAAACAGCTTCCGTACCCATCTATGTCTATTTAATGAATGCTTATGTTAATTATTCAATTAAATGATTAAATACTTTACAATTTATGTATGCACTAACACTTTAACATCAGGCAGGCAGTACGTCTGTTTACTACTTTAGTGTCATACAAAACAACCTACAACTGCAACAGAGTTAACGACTGCCGAAACAGAGGTCTTTTGTGAGCGCTTCTTTATTAGCTCACTTCACTTCAAGACTTAAAGCACCGACGAGTTTAAGGGACAACTAGAGTGGGAGATAGCAATCGTTATCGTCGTCTAAGCCTGTGATTTTTCTCTATGTTTTAGTGTAGATGAGCACATCACTACTACGCGAACGCATTACGTCTACTTATTATTATTTGTATTATAATAATTATGACTTAAAACAATATATTGTGATTAGTCTAACATGGCGTCAGTGGCCTGAAGACCAAGCCCAGCCTCTATCACTAGAAAACTGCAGGAGAAAGATTCACGTGACTTGATCCAAAAAGTTCAAATTTTGGACTTTCAGTTGGTCGATATTCCAACCACTTCCTTTCCTTCCTTCCTTCCCTTCCTTTTCATAAATCCTTTCAGTTCATAAATCCTCTGCTTCATAGTTTTTCATATTCTATTCGTGTTCTGTTTTAGATAGATCAGAAAGAACCCTGCTATTATCACTTTTGTTTAATACTTTAGTGTTGAATATCCTTTACTACTAAGTTACTGTTCAGAATATATTCATTATTACAGAAAAAAATATCCTCGTCGTTTCATAGTAAATATGGCAAGAAAAAAAAGAAGTAATGTAGCATTATGATGCGAGTAATTAATGACAGTTAATATATTATATTTCCATGTTTCCTACCTCCATATATTTCATAGGAAATGGAAAACTGGAGCGTATTAACATAAGATAACTTCCATTACTTTTCCATTTGCCATCACCCAGCAGAAAATCTAGAAAAATCTTTCTCATCAGCACCAGTGCGAAAGCGGTGATATGGAATAGACGCGAATCGAATGCGATAAAATACTACGCAGCTTTGACAAAACATAGCAAAATAATAAGAACATGAAGTAAAGTAATCAAGAATTGTACAGTAATAAAACGGTATCCGTCGCTTTCGGTTCGCTATTTCATATGGAATTTAGAATAGAAATCTTTTATTTAGAATTTAATTTTAGTTTGTATTGCACTATGAATCTATACTTGCTAACATTTTCCGTTTGATTTGGGCACCGATTCTGTAGTCATCGCAGATACTGCACGTGTTTCGTGTGTATCTATACGACATGTGTTAGTTGGCTTTATTTCGTTATTAAGCTTACATTTCATTAAGTTAGGGAACATTGTCAGATTGTTAGTCATTTCATGCAACTATAATAAAAGTTATTGGCATTAGTATCATTGTTTAATTTCTATATTTACAATACTGGCACATAGCACAATTTACAATGCACACATAGCCACAAACAATGAATTGTAAGTGTAGGTACCTATATATAAATTTCCAAATCTCCAGATATCAGCATGCATTAGGAATATTAGTTGCGCCTCGTGTACATATATATATATAGTTGGCCCTCACCTTAAAAATATCCCTGGAAATATAATGGTTCTAGAGAGTAGATTTTGCAAGTACACAGTAGAACTGTATAAAGAAAGTCTTTTTAGTTTAATTTCGCGACAGCGGCAAAGTAAAAAATGGAGGGCGATGTTGAATGTACTGTATTACATTGCATCAAATATGTTAAAATGCAGCAGGATTTACCGGAAAAAAATACGTAAAATAATTTCACATACGATAAATACTGATTGTACTTATGGTATGTGAAACTATCCTATGTAGTTGATACACGGGTACGGCAGACTTAAATAATATAAATCGATACGTTTCTGGCATACGGGTCTCGAAGCTCATCGATACCAATCAACACATTCAAAATATTTTTTGTGCATTTGCACACTATTGGGCGCTCCACAATTCGCTGGACTAACCAGGATAAAATCCTAACAAATACATGTACGTATGCGCTATAGAAGCTACCATTTTACTTGATTGTTTCTAGTTGCCACCACCGGCGATATGTATCGCCCATGCATAATATCTGAATGTTGAAATTTTAATAAACAAATATGCCAGTAATCACCGACAAGCGCAATTTCATTATTTGTGTATTTCTGTTATCCCATTACTTCTGAATAGTACTTAAAATGCACAAAACAAACTACTGGGGACAACTGGAAACAAATTGCAATAGTGTGGACGTTCCCGGCGCGGTCACTGCACATTTTATTTACTAAAATTCGCTTATCCTTCCGCCATACCCTTCGAAAGCATCTTGCACTTTAACAAGCAAAACGTCACAGCTCACCGGGGCTCGCTACGATGTCGATGAGGTTTAGCATTGACAACACATTTGTGGAGTAAGCTCAGCCCCGTAGATTCCCCGACATTAAAACAATATGCACCATACACACACCCAGGCATTTAGCGCCTTATGAATGCTTTACGAAAGAAACAAAGCAAGCAAGTTATATTTAACACGTTAGTAAGTGTCACATAAACATGAAAGTTATCTCACACATTATCAGAGTGGTTGATATTTGAAATAGTTTTGGAACTTGTGTAACAATACACATGTTATAAACGCTTTTTAGGGTAGATCCTTAGATGATACTAAGGACATAGTATTGTCTTTCTAGTATTGTATTCTAGCGATTGTTACGCGATACTTCCGTTAAAAATTGTTTAATTCAATACTAAGGACATATTTACTATGTTTAGGTTGACGAGACACCATTAACAAAAATCAATGAATAATAAAAAACACTGAATAAGCTTGCTACTTATAAAAAAATAAGCATGATTTGAGATAATCTAGACCGTAGAAGAAATGGTGTATATATGGCATACATAGTTTGTATATATAAAAACTTGAAAATAGTTTGAATATTTCATTTTTGGTACGTTCAATACATTACTGGGAAGATTTGAAATAAAAAAAAAGTGTACGAAGTGGCGGGTATCAGCTAGTGCTGGAATAATCAAAAACATCATATATATTTAGTGCTATTGTATCATCGTGATTACCCTACCAGCCGAAGTTCTTGAAGAAATACCTAACACTGTCATAAAATTAGACATTTATTAGTATTGTGCATCCTGTTGGACATGCATTAAAAATTGTTTTACCCATGTTAGTGCAAGAATTATAAAAACAGTTATTCTTTGGGTATCGTAAATAACAAATAAGCATCGTTTATGTTGTGGTGTACAGATGTGTTTAAGTACCCAGTTTGTATATACAAAATGGTAATGTTGTCAGAGATGATAATATATTATACTTTCAAAGGCAATACATATATTTTAGTTAGGACAAATTCATATGAAGATTCTGCCTGCATGAATGTAATGTTGAATTCCAACGGATTAAATACGAAAGAGATACATTTGTCATAATTATCGACACCTTTTTATATATGTAATCAATTCCGAAATTGATGAGCCAAATAGTAGTAGTAGTAGTTTGGAGGAAATATAAATCATTTAATAAAGATTCATATTTCAGTCACAAACATATTACTAACAATTTTGCTCCTGTTGCTGTATAAAATAACCACCACCGCCGCACCAACCCTTACTATCCCTATGCGGGGATAGGGGCCTTTAGATTTAGAACATACTCCACCAAAATGCTTAATTACTGATTGGCGGAGTGGCATGTCATGGGAAAACCTCCGCAGGGAGCTCATTCCACAACTTAATAGTTCTCGGTATAAAACTTCTTGTGAACCGCACAGTACGCGACCATTGCGGTTCCAGTATATGAGGATGAACTCCCAGCCCTCGGCGAGCTGTGCGATTGTAAAACGAGGCTGTTGGCATGATGTCAAACAACTCCTCAAAACACAACCCATTATACAACCGGTAGAAAGTTACATAAGACTATATTGTGTGTAATTGTATTTTTCAGACTAGCAGATTATAATAATGTAAATTGCATTTATTTTGGCATAGACTTGTATGTGTATTGTGGGCAGATATACTATAGTGCAAATAATAGTGCATAGTTCTTATGATTATTCTTACTGATTCAAGAAGCGATTCCACAAACTCAAGAATCTAAAACAACTGGTAATTATAATTGTTTATAATTTGATTTACATAATGTAAACAAAAATTGCCTCATTTCACTATCCACTATGATTAATATGTGAATAATCATGCTTCATTTCTATTACTGACTTAAGCGACAACTTTGAAGGCTATGTTGGTCTATGGTTAATGTAATCTATGAACATTTGCAATAAAAAGTGTATCGCTCGCGCGTTCCCAAACCCACAGCTAACGCAGCAGCTTCTCAGAAGATTGGTAATTTCACTCGCGGAAACAATAACCCTCCACATAGTTATGATTTGGTTGCAGTTTTCAGAGTTAAAGGCCAGTCAGTATATGCACCCTACCTATTTTACCTCTGCTTATCGACTATCATCGATCCAAAATAGGCGGGACAGATAGCCCTCATGCCTGCATGCCCTCTGAATCTCAAAGGATCTCAAGATCTAACCTAGTGTTAGTACAAAGTACTTAAACAGATCCATATACCATACACAACAGGTACAATACATTTATGCTTAACTCTTACATTACAAGGAAGATTTCAATTGACTAGATTTGGTAAAAGATCACACAGAAACTTGTTAATGTAATGTAGTGTGCGATCTATGCAATTCAGCGGTGGAGCCTCTAGCTTGAGCCATCATGTTCTCTATTCTATTTGTGGTCTCCCGAACCATAGAGAACTCTGACAAATCTGGAAGGTCTAACACAATGTGAGCAGAGAGACGTTTGTAAACAGAGTTGGAATCTTTTTTATTTCTCCTAGCTTCTTCATATTTTAGCTGTTGTTTTAAAAATATAGATTGTTTCAACATGTCTTGAATGTTCTTGAAGCTGGTAACGGCACCGTCCATTGATTTTACAGCACTGAAAAGGGAGAAAGTATAATAAATAAATTACAAGAAATTAGAATAAAATTAATTTGTTTAACCAAAGTTCCAATACTTTACTAGAAAGTAAGCAATACACTTTGGCATTTGGATGCAGTCTTCTGTAAGGTAAAGTAATGAGCTAATTTCCCTATCAACCAAACTAACAAACTGGCAGGGGATGCTGCACCCCTGAAGTCTTACCCGAGTAGTGAGCAACAGCTCGAAACTCATACCACAGCTAATAGCTGTACGCCCAGTGAGAGGTAGCAGACTGGTTCCCTAAAAAGCATTATATCTAAGATGTTTGTATAGTTATAGATACATCATACATGCTCTAGAATGGCAAAACAAAAGTAAGGTAATTGCCCAACTTTTGTTCAGTTGGTCACGCTCTCGCGTCGCGGCTACACGCACTTCGCCCCAAACATACGTCTTCTGATATATATTCATCTCTTTCTAACGAAAGGTATGTCATATCCCTATCATTTGTCTTTGTTAGAGCAAACTGTCATAATAAATAACTGTACGTAGACATAGCACTACTTGCGCCATTTTAAAATACAATAATGTTGGTGTAACGAGTCTACCTTTTGATACGTCGCTGCATTATATCGAAAGATGGTTAAATTTGTATAAAAGTTTTTTTTGGTAACAACTAGTTGCATAAAAGTGTATGGTGATGACAAGATGATTTTACTATATTGATGATTTTAGCTTATACCGCATACTTGGCTTAAAGACAATTGTTACTGAGTGATAACCCTGTGGATAAAGAATCAACCTATTTATCTGATAGTTCCGGGTTAAAATCCTGGTGTGAGCATATACCACTAAATTCACGTTTTCGATTTATGTACATATAAGGTGAAGGAAAAGATCGTTAGGAAATCTGCATGTCCAAGAAATTGTAATTCTTTTTTTTTATACAACGTCGGGAGGCATTCAAGCATACGCTTGACCCGGGCCGTATAGCCTACCTGATGTAAAGCAGTTACCGTAGCCTATTAACACTTGTAATATAGTAAGTATCACACGCGCGACGGTTATTGGTGACCTCACTCACACATAGGAACACGACAACCCTCTAGGGAGTTGTTATTTGGCTGCGGTTTTCTGTGAGGTGGAGTTACTTCCCCCAGACGGGCTGCTTTGATACGCCCTACCTCTCTTTAATTCGAAAGATGTGTGACCTAAGAAAGGTTTGATTTTCCCTTGTAAGTTGTGGAGGACTGACGGTAGTCACTCTATGCAAAAATCTGTATCTTCGCTAATACATAATCACCAAGGCTTTTAAGTAGCGGACACCGCCAAGCACAATTGATTAAGGAACGGGATAATGCTAGGAAAATTATAAACTGTTATTTATATTTTTTACATTATTTTCATATAATCTTCAAAATGAACAAAATCATTGATTGTGATGTAAAAGAAACAGTTTCCACTACAGTACCAAACGGTGTTCAAAAAATAATGAGATGACTTTTTTGTCACCATAAATTACTACATTTGACACTAGTACAGATGTACTATGTTAACTGTAACTGCACCATCTCGAGATTTTGTAAAGTAGTCTGTTAGTCTATATGAGGGTGGATCAACTATTCTTTGCAAAAAACATGTCCCTCCATCAATTAAAAATATTTAACTATGTAAAAACAATAGTTCGCTGTAATTTTATATCCAAACAGTAATTTAGAATACTTAGAATTGATATTAAAGAGCATTCAATTATATAATTTTAATTATTTTTTATTGCTTTTATGGTAACTTAAGTGACAAGATTCACTCCCCATACAAATTATTCCTGTCCCCACATCTACTTCAATAGTTCCCTTACGCAATAATTTTATAATTTTATATAAAAGTGTATTCATTTTTACTCATGTTATTTTCTACAACGGTTTCTAAACGCCCTTAAATGCTTCCCAGATTTTTAGGGTTCCGTACTCAAATGTTAAAACGGAACCCTATTACTGAGACTTCGCTGTCCGTCCGTCCGTCTGTCACCAGGCTGTATCTCACGAACCGTGATAGTTAGACAGTTGAAATTTTCACAGATGATGTATTTCTATTGCCGCTATAACAACAAATACTAAAAAATAGAATAACAAATATTTAAGGGGGCTCCCATGCAACAAACGTGATTTTTTTGCTCGGTTTTGCTCGATATTGATAATGGCAACAGGTAGACGCTTGAAAAATTCACAGACTATTTAGTTATATATTCACTTTAAGAGTAAATAATTAAATTAAAATAAAACAAATATTTAAGGGGGGCTCCCATACAACAAACGTGATTTTTTTGCCGTTTTTATAGATAGTGGTACGGAACCCTTAGTGCGCGAGTCCGACTCGCACTTGGCCGATTTTTAAGTATGATTTTGCTACGTAGAAAATAATAAACAAATTGTGTCCCAAAACTAATACCCAAACAGATGTCCGCTAAGTTACTGTTCTTAAAAGTTATAGATAAAAACATGATGATAACAACAGATGGCTCTAACAGTCTCAATTGCGGCAATTAATGCCTGAGGATAATGCAATGACATTTCGCCATTTTGTGTGTGTGGTAGTGGAACTATTGTTTTTACATAGTTAAATATTTTTAATTGATGGAGGGACATGTTTTTTGCAAAGAATAGTTGATCCACCCATGACCATTCAGTAACACCTATTGATTTTGCAAGTAAGACTAAGATTATAAAACAACCAGCCAAGTACAAGTCGGAAATGCACACCAAACATTCTGTTCATCATCTGTCACTAAGGAATAGTGTCTCGAAGATTTTGTCCTATTGAAAAGATAAACTAAATTAATGGAGAAACTTAACTTTGTTGTTGGAAAACTGTTGTCCCAATACATCGACATAGGTTGCGGTTAGTTTACCAACTGCAAATAGGTTTATAATCGTAAAAAAAAAATTGTGATGGAATAACAAATTTAAGGTTTTGGGATTTTTCCCTTCATTCTGCAACATGACAATCCTTCTTTATTAAACACATGATTCCATTAGGTCAAAGGGAAGTATCCTTTAGGTTTTGATTCCCTTGCAGTGTCTAAATATGCAGTATAAATGGCCGGCTGTATCTTGTGAGTGATTTAACTTAGAAGTTTGATTTTCTCACTTTCACTCAATTTTATTTACAACTTGATTTCTCCACACATTCCTAAGAAAAAACACATGACAGATGGACAACAAGATGATCCCACAAGGGTTCCGTTTTTCCGTTTAAGGTACAGAACCCTAAAAAAGCTACTTGCCCATTGGACATCAAAAGATTCAAAAGTTTGTACCTTGATGTTGCATTTTTCTCGTAAGACACTCCATAAATCTGGCATATCAAGTGACGGATTGATGAAGTTATAAACATTTGACACTTATATTAATGACTAACTCTAAGTAGGCAATTAAAAAATACATAGTAGTATGTATTACTACTTCTACGGGGTAAGCAGAAAGTGCCAAAGCTATATAAAATATATATAATATGCCCAATTATAACTATATAATATAAATATACCTTTCTATAAAAATCCATAGATATTCCATTATGTATCAAAGCCACACTATTACATATTAGAATTATTACATATTAAAAGAACAAATTATGCAATCATTAATGGTAACTTCGTTACTACATGTACTATTATGAACTATAAATAATGAAATTTCAAATGGTCACACAGAAAATTTGCACACATAGGTAATTAAATAACCTAAAGTGATGTAAAATTTAGTTACACAAGAGCATTATCTGATGGTATCATTTAATGTTAAAATACCTACCTCACCACCAGAGGCAATGGCAAATATATGGCAACTACACCTACTTACGTACCCAAACACATTATGTACCTTTGAAATTAAGAATGCATATGTATATAAATTGTTTGCTAATCACCTAAGAGCGTATTCCACATCATAACATCTGCCCTGTAACTCATGCTGAAGCTTGGTGACCTCCATACGTCTCTCTACCATTGGTGGGAGTGCCTTTTTCACATGTTCTTGCAGTCTGTATAAAGCCAGCGATGGCTCATTAGCCACTATATGCATATTTTCAGATATTCTTTCTGCCGCTGAAAATAAAAGAGTTTAAATTAGTTCACAGTAAAAGCAGATTGTATGCTGCGTGAAATGGGTAGGGCTAATGCTCAAGCTGACTGTCACTTAACTTGAAACATACTTAGTTTAGTTTTTGCTTCATACTATCGGCATGGACGCACAAAAAGGAAATACACCCTACTTGTATGAATAATTAAGGATGACATAAAAAATATTAAATAAAACTTGATTATGTATTAATATAAACTTGCATGTCTCCATAAATATCTTTGTATAGAATTTTAAAAACATGGTTTGCAATATGCAACCTACCTTTTTTTGCTTTGGCTTCTAAATCTTGGTCCCCTTGATAAACGAACGCCATAGTAACTGAGAATAGTGAGTGTAGTGTAGCCCTAACTGGTTAAAACCCAAAAGTAGATAAATAATTCAATTCAAGTGTTGCAAAATTTCGCTTAACAGTCAAGGTACCATTGCCATCATAATCTTAGGCCTAATAATAATAAACACTAGCTAACAAATAATATAACAATTATTAACAATACAGTTGGTTTTCAAGATAAAAATAAATAGATTTTTTTTTTTTTTTGGTTCTTTTTATCCCCGAGGTGAAAGGCAAAGGGATCTAGCCCATACAGCCAAGTCATCAGTGTAGAACCATTTGTTTTTTCATTATTGTATAATTGCACTAGCACTTACGTTACAAAACACTATCCAAATTGTCACATAAAACTAATTTTACACTGAATTGTAAAAATTTCAAGTATAAGAACAATGTCACTAGTCAAAAGCGCGGGAAGAAGTCCCCAGAATTAATTTAATGTAACACAAAAACAGTTTTTTTTTGTTCTTTTTATCCCCGAGGGGAAAAGCAAAGGGATCTAGCCCATACAGCCAAATCATCAGTTTCGAACCATTTGAAAATCTTAATTCTATGTTCCAGCTTCAGGAACTGTGCTGAAAAAATACTTAGGAAGGGTACTTCGATCCAATCAACCTAGTTTAAATACCACCCGTAAAACGATAGAAATTTTACAAGGTTTTCTTGATGAACTTGTTCACGTCTTCCAAAAAGTGCATAAACGTGTTATATTTGACTTTTTTCATTATTGTATAATTGCACTAGCACTTATGTTACAAAATACTATCGAAATTGTCACATAAAACTAATTTTACACCGAATTGTAAAAATTTCAAGTATAAAAACAATGCCACTCAAAAGCGCGGGAAGAAGTCCCAAAAAACCTTAGAGGAAGTATATACCTAGACTTGACAAACGCGTATACCCGTAAGGGACGGCAACAAAAGTACATACAATAACAAGGTTACCAGACTGTGGAAAATTTACCCCACTACATAATGCGTTTCGGCAATTTGAAATTTACAATGTACCCAGATAACTGCTTACCATAAGAAACTTGCATAGAATGTGTATTGTGTGCTATAATAATATACTCATAATATGATATTAGCAATGTAAAAAAATCGAATAAGTCGATACAGCCATTTCTACACACATAGTAATAAAAGTTAATATTTACATACGTATGAAAACTACAGTATCTGAATAGATCAACAAACATATTTTCACTTTAATATTATTAGAATAGTATTTTTTTCCGCAAATCGAGTTACTATATAGATCTATTAATTAATAGTAAGCCTGAGTTAGTTTCAGTAAGATCTGTGAAATCATTGGAATAAGGATAGGAGATTGGTCAAACCTAGCAGAGTTATATAAATTAAATAATATATTTTTCTATTTTAGACATAATATATATTTTAAAGTACAAGCGATGACATGATACTAAATATAGGCATAGATATGAGATAAAAGATTAAAAACACTTTATAGACAATTTGTAAATAAAAATATTCGGCCTAACAAACTAGCATTTATGTTTATTTTTTCATAGATTTTTATTCTTGAAATCAATGTTATTAGATCGATTTTTCTACATCGTGTATTTATATAAATATCGTGAGGTAAATAAATCAAATCATAGCGAGTGTGGCACAGATAACTTTACGGTGAAGTTAATGTAAATTAACTTTCTCCATCTACATTCATGCCCCAAAAGTTATGACATTACTACAAGACTCGACAAGACGTAAAAATTAAAAATTAATGTGAAAAGTAAAATATAACGTTATGTAAAAAATTAAGAAATACTTGACACATAAAACCAGGAGTTAAATAAGGGGAGAGGGCATTCCTTCTCGTTATAGTACAGGATCCGCAATAGAAGTCGACTTGCACCGATCAAGTAACCGAATGAAATATGGTTTTTATGAAATAAAATATGTTAACGAAAGTAACGTAGATGATTTGCCTAATGAAATCTGGTCAAGATTTTTTTTTTCAATATCTTAACTTCTCTCGTAACCAAAACAAATTTAACACTTATCGAAAATATAAAGCATATAAAATATGCAACATATTCCATGTAAGTCAACTTTAAGAAAACAATTGAATTAAACAATTTTTAACGGAAGTATCGCGTATTTTATTTATTTTGTTGAACCTGACGTTTCGAACGCTTTGCATTTGCAATTTTTAACGGAAGTATCGCGTATTTTATTTATTTTGTTGAACCTGACGTTTCGAACGCTTTGCAGCGTCCGTGGTCGCAGGAAGACTAAGGTGGTATTTGTCTTACATTAGTTATTCAATTATTACATCTACCGACATGGACTATTTTGTAACATAAGTGCTAGTGAAATTATACAGTACTGAAAAATCTCAAATATAACACGTTTATGCACTTTTTGGAAGACGTGAATAAGTTCATCAAGAAAACCTTGTAAAAATCACTATCGTTTTACGGGTGGTATTTATCAACCCAATGTTGATTGGGTCTGGGTACCCTTCCCAAGTATTTTTTCAGCACAGTTCCTGAAGCTGGAATATAGAATTAAGATTTTCAAATGGTTCTAAACTGATGACTTGGCTGTATGGGCTAGATCCCTTTGCCTTTCCCCTCGGGGATAAAAAAAAATATCCAAAAAAAAAAAAAACTTTACTCATGTAAATACTGTAAATTTTTCGTGCTATGTTATAAACGTAATATTATATTATATACAAAGTCAAGCGCACTTATTCATCTTTTCAGTATCTACCTAGTATGTAATTATTAGAATATAATAAACTGAGCAACAAAAAAAAAAACAGTACATTTCTGTATTTTAGAACATTTCGGTTTCTTTGTAGGTTAGGTTTAGTTTTGCTATTATATAAATATAAAAAACTCATGCTTATATTCTCATTGATAAATATTTTTTATGTACCCGACTTTGTGTCTCTATGCATATGCATTCGGCTCATTTCACTATCTATGACAGAATTATTGTTATCATATTATCACGTACTTAATCGTACAAGTAGCTCTCCGTCACTGAATAATGAATATCCTTGTGAGACATCCGGCATGTTAGCAGACAAAATTTTGATAACCGTCTATTAATCCATATGCGTAATCTGTTTTGTGGTAGACAGTAACAATTGATTGAATAAATAATAACAAAATATCTAGTGTAACATCAATTACTATTAAACACTAATTTATTAATTACTATTTTATTAGTTAGTACATAGTATATTTATGTTCTTTTTCAGGAAGACCTGACATTTTGATCGTGTTAATGCTCGTGTTTATAAATGGTAAGTGTTACTGGTTTACATGTAATTTAATGTAACCTGCTTTGTGTGCTTCCACCACCAATAGTTCATGAGAACTGGTGCCGACCAGCTCCACCCACTACCGTTAGCAGATGCATGTTGTCGATGCGCCGGTCGTCTTTGCCTCGGCTGCTGCGGCCATCTCCACACCCGCCATCTAATACACAAGCCGCATTATGCTGCTGAACATGAACCGATCTATGCTAGTTCTTTCTGTGATGTGTGTTTCCTCTCCACGAGGCATCCTCAGGCACTGTAGATGTTAGTTGTTCTTTCTTGTGATGAATATACATAAAGAGGTATACACTTGTTGTTGTTGTTGTTGTAATCTCTTTATTGTACAAATATACTTAACATATACCTACAGTTACAAATCTTCAGCATGTACAAAGGCGGACTTATCTCTGTAAAAAAACACTTATACATCAAACTAGTAGAATTAACTAATGTTCAATTTATATCCAATTAACTGTGGTTATTTTATATTTCTATTGTAGCTAATACTAATATAATAATATTATAATTAATAATAATAATAATTTATGATTTAGGTAATATTCCTATTATCTTGCAAAAATGTGCATTACATATCTTTGATCTCTTGGGAAGGAACTGACTCCTAATAAACAGCTCATGCAGTTTTGGGAATCAGTTCTACATAAATAGTAAACACCTAATTGTTACATTAAAAATTACCTTTTAATTTCTTTTTATGTTGAAATTAAACTATTTTTAACGGAAGTATCGCGAGTTTTATTTATTTTGTTGAAACCTGACGTTTTGAATGCTTTGCAGCGTCCGTGGTCGCAGGAAAGACTAAGGTGGTATTTGTCTTACATTAGTTATTCAATTATTACATCTACCGACATGGATGGATTAATTATATATGTTCCGTTAAAAATAGTTTAATTTCAATGTGTAACAATTGCAAAAACCTAAGACAATTCTTTTTATGTATTTTCTTTATTTTTTAACACTCACTAAAATTTGTTTATTTGAAATTTTAGGAATCAAAATTAATAGACAGTATACTGGGAACCCTGATGCACTTCATGTTCCCCTTCAAGATGCTGCTCCGAATATATTCTCTTTGTATACTCATGGTGGACATAGTATGGGTGGTGGTGAACGCTGTGTACGCAATCATGCAGACTGCCTACGAATTGTTTAGGCCACCACCTTTGAAATCTGTCCATCTGGAGACTGCTCTGGTAAGATTGAACGCTTCTATCTCTCAATACAGAATGAAAGAGTGTTTATCTTCTTTATAATTATAATGTGACAATGGTTGATAGAATAAAAAATACCACTATACGAGAACTTTGTGGAATGAAAGTTGATGTAGTGACAAACATTATAAAGAGTATGCAGAGATGATTTGATAATTTAGAAAGAATGAATGACAAAAGAGTTACGAAAGAAGTGTATCAGAAAAGAGTGAATTGTGATGTCGGGAGGGGCCGCCCTAGACACACACATATAGATCAAATTGGTGATGTGTTGAAGAACAGCCAAATCAAAAGCACCCAAAACCGAAGAGCATGCATGAAGAGGTTATTACAATGCATATAGCATTGTAATAGTATATCGCATATAAGTAAATAGCACAATCCAGTTTTTCATAGATATTTATTGATTTGGGAGAGGAATAATGGACCAAACTTATTTATTAAAAAATTCTAACAATAAATATTAGGGGTTAAAGTATGAAATTGCCGATTTGTACTAAAAATTAAAACTTAAAAAAATACTTATTTAATTAAAATATTTACCGTCATTATCTATACATTGCTGCCATATAATCATAAGTTTATTTATGCAAATAAGTAAACATCTGCTGTTATTACTTGACCAGACCTGAGAAAACTATAGTGAATAAAGCCATGAAGAGACCACCAAACAGTTACCATTACCTTTTTATTGGTAAGCGTTGCTTTAGGGCGCTGTTGCGGCGTTTGACCTAGGGTCAGCCATTGCATTTTTCGCTTATGGTTATCGTAAAGAATCCACTTTTTGTCACAATTCGATCCAATATTCCTTCATTTCTGTACCAATTCGACAAGGCAATACAAGTTTCAACACGCGTTTCATTCTGCAGATCAGTCAAATCAATAGACACCCATTTTTATATTTTTTTTATCTTATATTTTTTATCTGATTGGTTTGATGCAAATATGTCAATTTTGTAGGTAAGGTAACGTTAAACTATGCCGATAGTTCCTGGATAGTTTGACTCGGATCAGTTTCCACCATCTCCTTCAAATCAGCGTTATTCACCTGAGTGGGCGGTCTTCCACGTGGTTCGTTCTTCAAGTACTAATAACAATTTCCTGGAAAGTTATTGTATAGTAGTTACGTGAGAGATACTTCTTGTATTGCAAGAATTCATAGGCTATGGTAATCACTTTACATCACGCTGGTATGCTTATATTCCGAATCTATATTATTAGTATTAACACTTCAGCTCTAGTCATCCAAATTTTGAACTTGGTTATGATGCCAAAAATGGTCCGATTAAAGTGCTGAAAGTTCTTATGAAATAATCTTGCTACTTGATGTCTAGGCATGGATTGCTACTATTAACAATTGGTGATTGTTACTACCCTGGTTTTATGTATCTGATGTACAGCTAAGCGCAAGCTTTACACTTTGATCTTTGTACCGTTCTTATGCCGTACGTGATAAGAGTTATAATAGCACTTCGAGTGTCAAGTGTTTTTTTATACTACGTCGGGAAGCATACAAGCATACGGCCCACCTGATGTAAAGCGGGTACCGTAGCCTATTAACGCTTGAGATATATTAAGTATCACTCGCGCGGTCGACTAAGTAACTTACTTAACCATGACTTGTTACCAGTCAACATCACTATCAATAGATTATAATTTGCATATTATCAATATTTATTGCAGTTTAACTCAGATTAAAACGAATTTGCCATGCTTACATGTGCTGTTTCAATTGGTGTTTTTACTGATATTACTTACATCAGTCATAAGAGTTACCACCAAGAATGTGAGACAATGTCGTATGTAGTGTTTGTATCTATACAATAGATATAATACATTGTCTCACGTGCACCAGTAGAGGCGCTGGAGGTCTATCGGGGATTTCGGGCGTTAGACGCCGTGCAGATAAGACGTGCGCTAAAGCTGCCTCGGAGCTGCGTGTAGTGGTGAGCCAGTGAAACACCGATACTTATAGATAGAAGATCCCCTTGTGTGATAGCGACTGCTACATCGTATATACCCAGGAAATAAATAAGATCTTTGAAAGCAGTCTTCTGAGATATTTCTTAGAAAGCTTTGACTTGACCTATGTTACTACCAAGGATTGTTTGGATTCCCACACAAGATAAACAATTGTTTGCATGAACATGTCTGATTGTATTGGTGTGAGTGTTTTGCACAGACGGAGGGCGCATCAAAGCATTCGCGTTGGAGAGTTGTTGTGTTTCCGCAAGTGATAGGAAATACAAAATGGTCTATACTTTAGAAAGACATAAAACAGAAAGTGTCCCTTGTAGAGAATTAAAGAGAACTGGAAAGGAATGTATGAATTTTTCGTCAACTGGCAAGTTTGAAACTCTCGACTGCGTGCGAGTTGGCACCTTCCGATTTTACCTATTTTTTTAGGGTTCCGTACCCAAAGGGTAAAACGGAACCCTATTACGGAGACTTCGCTGTACGTCCGTCCGTCCGTCCGTCCGTCCGTCCGTCCGTCCGTCCGTCCGTCCGTCCGTCCGTCCGTCTGTCACCAGGCTGTATCTCACGAACCGTGATAGGTAGACAGTTGAAATTTTCACAGATGATGTATTTCTGTTGCCGCTATAACAACAAATACTAAAAAATAGAATAACATAAATATTTAAGGGGGCTCCCATACAACAAACGTGATTTTTTTGCCGTTTTTATAGATAGTGGTACGGAACCCTTCGTGCGCGAGTCCGACTCGCACTTGGCCGATTTTTTTTTTGTCGTCAACGCGCTCAACTGTATAAAAAGTTTTAAATTTTAATATACATAAGGTATCTACTTTAAATATATCGGATTTTTTATACGACTTGACTTTAAAATAAAACTCGATGTCGTTTTTGATATGGATATATATTATAAATCAACATAA
This sequence comes from Pyralis farinalis, assembly GCA_947507595.1. Lineage (NCBI taxonomy): Eukaryota > Metazoa > Arthropoda > Insecta > Lepidoptera > Pyralidae > Pyralis > Pyralis farinalis. The sequence goes on along the minus strand of OX382259.1, from coordinate 5,871,574 downwards.
CAAAAATATAATGCTGCTTTTTTCCTAATAATTATCAACAATATCACAATATGTGAGTGAAGCGTTTAGCTTATTATAATCTAAATTATTTACAACAAAAAATATGTGAAAATAAGTAAGTACATATATGATTCTAAAGCTAAAAATATCAATTGGTAACAAGTAAAGAATAGGTAATTAGGTATTCATTACTATACTAATAATACTAAACTATTATATTACACTAATAAAATCAACCAGTCAACCTTAGCCGTAGGAACTAAAAATTACAAAAACCTTATCTAAGAACCTAACCTTTGTTGTAAATGTTTTTTACAACAAAGGTTACTATGTAAAACTATGCTTAAATATCATCGCATCAAAGCAGCCCAGCTGGGGAAGTACGTCCATCTCACAGAAAACTGCAGCCAAATAATTCCCTGTAAGGTGTTGTGTTCGCGCGTGTGAGTGAAGTCGCCAGTAAGCTCCTAAGGAGTAGCTGTATTAACAGCAGAGGTGGCATCACGCGAGTGATACTTAATGTATGACAAGCGTTCATCGGCAACGGTAAGTGCTTTACATCAGGTGGACTGTATGCTTGTATCCCGACGTTGTTTAAAATATATATAAAAATACAAGATTAGAAGTTCGATACATAAACCAATGCTTCCGTTGATAAATTCGTTTATTGTCATGGTAACATGTTCATTAATAGCGCGAGTTTGCTTTAATTTGGTAGTTATAATAGACCCTTTGATGTATAAAGTTTGATAATAATTATCTTCTTGGAAGGTGGTCAAAAAATGTGCAATGCTTTTGGGTTTACTATTGTTTTTTTGTTTACTGTAGAATATAATAGAAGTAGTCATCGGCCGCGTCCCCCTCTCTCACCTCATTCCGCACCTCCAAAAAAGCCTTAACGCACCCCTATCCCGAAATCAAAGCATCTGCTTTAATTGCGACTATCTAGTCGGTGCCTACTTATCTGAATCAGCCAGCGTTGGCAATGTTTATTTATAGTTTTTGGGTTCAAAACGTTTTTAGTTGACTGTACTTCTATGTGCGAGTTGACGACAAAAGACAAACTAGAAAGGTGCCAACTCGCGCGAACTCTCGAGTTTCTCGCTGTCGTGAGTACTCGAATGGATACCAAAGTAAAAAGAAAGAATAAATAAAACGAAAAGAGTAGATATAAATATTCTATAACTATTCTATAACTTCACGCCAAATCCCTTGCAAGGTAGGCGAAATTAATCGAGCGCCACGTGACTCGATCCTTACACACTTCACTCGCTTCTTTAACATTCATTGCTCTTCTCATGCATGCTCGCCGGTTTCTAAGGCTCTGACATCACCTTCTGATAGAACACGATCAATTTCGTCATGGTAGGTTAGACATGCAGTACCGAAAACCTCAGTATTCATGTTGGTATTCCACTTAAACAGTTTGATTACCTACTTTAATTTTATACTTATGAATACATTGCACTTGAACAGACTGGACGTTGGAATGTTCAATTCTATTCTAGCTAAGCCTACATCTGTAGAGGCTAGAAAACTATATGACTTTATGCGTCATCAGGGCCGCTGTCACTCATCGTGTTTAAGAGAGGTCTATTAGATTAATTAGTAGTTTAAGGATCAATTTTAGTATAAACTACAATGGGACTGACATGTCTGAATAGATAAAAGTCCTTAAAAATAAAGCTTAAAACAAGAAAATAATGCAATTGTATTGACATAAAAAGGAACAGGGACTTTTGGGTGGTAGAACATGATGTCTGAATCCTGTGAGATTACTTCTTTAAGATAATTCACTATGTTTCAAGCTAAGATATTATTATATTAATGAAATCAAAAAATTATCTACATGAGTAGGAAGAACAGTATGTATGGTATTTGGGAGAGCGAGGGAAGATTTGTGTATGACGTTTTGGTTGCTATATAATTAAATTTCTTAATTTCAGGTTATTGGTTCAGGAAGAGGAGTAGGTCGTGAAATTGCAATACAATTGTCTGAACTTGGTGCGATAGTGCTTTGTGTCGATAAAAACAAAGCCAACAATGATGATACAGTAGAAATCATCAAACGCAAAGGAGGCTCAGCTGTGGGCTTCACCTGCGACATCACCAAGAAAGAAAATGTCAAGAAGTTGGCTATCGATGTAAGGAAAAGCCTAGGATTTGCCAGTATGCTTTTTTATTGCTGTGGCATACCAAGCCCAAGGTCCTTGCTGACTCAACTACCACAGGATATTCATGATACTTTAGATCTAACACTGACATCGTATTTTTGGGTAAGATATTTAAAACTTTTAATTACATATTTTTTTATGCAACGTATACGTAACGAAGTGGAGGCGATGTCGAGTGCCTATTCCTTTCGGAGATCATGAAAGAATAAGAAGTGAAAAATTAGAAGATGAAAGTGTAAGGGGTACATATGTACGTCTAGTCAATGAAAAACTTGCAAACGCGAGTCTTTCCGACTCAGATGTAGACGATTGTTGGAAAGTTCTGAAAGAAAGTATTGGTGGACAGTGCAAAAGAAACACGTGTATGCGTACTAATTTACTATGTATTTTTTTTTACTTATAGTTTGTTTTATGCCAGGAACTGCGCAATTGAATTAGACTAGAAAACTTGAAAAGACTCATGCGTATGTGGTGAATACACCGCCAATTCAAAGCTTTTAAATTGTGAAGTGGAGAGATTAATTTACTATTTTTTCCAGCTCATTGATTGTTTCATGCCAGAAATGAAAGCCAAAAATCACGGGCACATTGTGGCTCTTACGTCGGTAGCAGGCCTAAGCTATATCAAGAATCAGATGCCTCTCAGTGTTGCTCAGTTTGCGGTCCAGGGCCTAGCTGAATCCCTAATGGAGGAACTGAGGATAAACAAAGTTGAAGGGGTACATGTTACAATTACTCATATATACCCATTTATTGTTGAAGATACTTCAGAATTAAAGTCTAAGTAAGTTATTATTTGATGTTTTTATTTCAGAATATTTTTAATTTTGTTAGTAATAAATAAAATAATAAAGTGATTGGGGTAGTACAAAGGCCATCTCATACTTAATTTTGTTTCAAATGTTGTCACGGCTTATAATGTCACGTGACCAACAGTATTTTAACTCGACATTTCAAATTAATATACATAAAAAATAAGGTTTTTTTTTTTTTTTACTATTAGGAGAGGTATGGCGTATCTAAGCAGCTCGTCTGTGAAAGTACCTCAACTTCTATGCTATATGATGTGTAAGCAGCAGAGGAGGCATCGCGCGAGTTATACTTAATATATCTTAAGCGTTAATAGGCTGTGCCCGCTTTACATCAGGTGGGCCGTATGCTTGCATGCCTCCCGACGTAGTATATAAAAAAAACTTCACAAAACCGGGGCCAAATAACTACAAGGGTGCCGTTATTTGGCCGCGGTTTCCTGAGGTTGTGGCGGATGTTGTGGCGTTCCTGCAAGTGAGAGAGATCACCAGTATCATCTGTATAGATCTCCTAAGGAGTAGCTATGTTAGCGTAAACATGTCTCATTCTGTGTATTATTATTTTTTTATGGAAAGTCTGGAGTATGATTGCTGGACTCGTATTATAGCCGACTTTGCTCTGTTGCTAGCCCTGCTAACAAATTTCTCCGCCTCTGCGGATATGTGTAATAATTCTAAAATTAATGTGTTTAGATATTTACTTTAGCAATATCGTATGACATTGATTTAAATTGCTGTATGGTTCAAAAGCAAAATTTCTATTGTTTCACTTCATCTTGTTACTGGTACAGCTGCTGGGCAAAGAAATTTTTTATAGCTTATACCATTCACAGTCCCGTGTTTTTCTCATCAAACCACTTCCGGTCACTCTTTCTTCGTCTGTAAGGAGGTTACGTCACTCTTTGTAGCTCCGTAAGCGACCTTCAGGCTCGGCTCTATGATTTCCCAACTGGCTGTCGGCGACTGCCGCTACCTCTTTAGTTTCCTAATTCCGAGAGCGATGGGACTGACTTTAGTTTAGAAATAATTGTATTTACCACTAATTGCAGAATACCGAGCTACTTCGGCACTATAACTCCAGCCCATGCCGCCACATCAATCCTAGATAGCGTGCGAAGGAATTACCCCGAAGCCTCGGTGCCCAAGCACCTGCTGTACCTCGGTCACCTACTGCGAGTGCTGCCGCGGAAGGCGACCGTGCTCATCAGGGATTTACTCGACACTGGAGTGGACTTCGCGTAATGTGTTCCTAGTTATATTGTTTATTATTTAGACTATAGAGGGCGTTAATGTCGCAGTCGCAATTCTTTCACTTTTGGACTTCGTACCTTATAGGGAGTGTCAAGAAAGCTTATGCCGACTGTTTGGTTGTCTCTCTATCCTATTGTCATAGAAATAATTTTTAATATATCATTTTTCATAGAATCCGTGTTACTATGGTCTCTATCATGTGATGTAGTAGTACAATATCCTGGAGTAAAAATAATATAGGGTCCTATAAGAAAAAACATAAATGAAATGTAATTATTTGTTCTAACATTTTATCAAACTGAGGTTAATATGAATTGTATATACCGTAAACAAATGTACATGAAATCAATCAGCTAGCGAAAATATCTAACTTTAGATAACAAAATTACAAGTGTAGTTTGATTTATAACAGCATCATGTCTTTGAGTGGTCTTCTCAGGGTTCACCTATGCTTCTTTTAAATATATATATTCCTCGAGGACTCCTCTTCGCTTACATCAAAAGCCACGTCATCATTTTTATCCAAATGTAATTAATTAATTCACTGGCCATTTTTAAGTGCAAATACTATTTACATAAATAATTTACCATTTGAACCTCAACTCAAGGGTTAAAAATGGGATCCTTTTTTGGTTAGGTTATTTTATAAGTACATTTTGGAACATCGCAGTTCAAAAGCAAGAGTAAGACAAGAAGTATACAAGATGTTTTGAAAATTTCGTTATAATTCCAGCGCACTTTTTAGTATTTTACTGAGATTTTTTGCGGAAGACAATAAGTGATGTGGTAAAACACTTTATTTTTGTGTCATATGCATTATTATATTCTTGTGGAATACACATGTTCTTATGAAATTAAATTGAAATGTTTATTCATCATAATAAAAGACTGATGGATGATGATTATAAAATCTATATTTTTTAAGATCGGAACTTACTCATTAATGCAACATAATTTCTGGAACTTGAATAAACTTTTACCAAAATTATAATATAGAACAGAATTTTTTCTACCGTTTCTTGAATATAAGTGAGCGCTAGTTAAATAGAAGAATGTTATAATTTATGATGTTAAATGTAGAAAAGTGTGCATACTTTTCAAAAATATTCCCCAACATGTTTTTATCAGGAATATTGACAATATGTTTGATTTTAGAGCATTAACCGGAACGGTACCTATATATCTGTTATAAATGTCATTGGAAAAGGTAACTTTTGTACTATAATCTTTAAGAAGAAGATTTTATTGAACAATCTGGATTAATAATAATTAAAATATTTTAAAAGAGCATTTTATCTGTTGAATGTTCATTAATTTATAATATTATATCTAAATGTTATGCTCTAAATTCTAGGAGTATTTCGAGATATACCAAGGGACTTATGCGTTTTTTTTTATTTCGAATAGGTACATAATAATGGAAAAGACTGAATTATTGTACGTGTTATATATTCAGAAGTTAGATTTTAATCAAAAAACGTGCGTTATTGTAGGACATTTAATACAGGGTTATTCACTGAACTCAATATGGTTATTTTTATTTATTATGTATTTACAAATTACTGCTATTTTATTATGACTTAACTCTGTCCCACAAATATCCGTAAAAGGATAACCAATGCGTATCACAGTTAAGTATCATATGATCAGAGATATGTCATATGATCAGACAGTAAATATCCAGCACGTTCGTAGTAACAAAGCACATGTTAGCCTGAACGTCGCCAGGCGCTACCGACCATACAGTCGTAAAGCGAGTGAATGATTTTAAACTACATTGTAAATTTTCACACCCAGTGTTGTTATTTAAATAACTTCTTAATCCTTTGCATTAAAGCTTGAAATACTTAATTTTTTTAATGCATTTGGTTATATGTGGGATCGATTTGACTTTAGGCCACTAATGATAACGATTACATGTACCCTTATGCACAGTAATTCTTGTACTTGTAGTTGTGTAGTTCTAGTGATCGCATGGCGTCATGATCTGCCGCGCTTGGCGCTGCCTAGTTTGTCCATCCGTTTAGAGCGAGGACATGTAACTGCATTATTACCTTAATACTCGTAATTACTGTGTAATGTTGTTTACACATCTACTAATCGGGAAGTGCCTTACTTACTGTAATGAAAATACACTCGGACATTTCATACTTACTAGACTGATTGTGAATAGGCAGGTAAGGGTAATTAAGTAACGTATAATCATGGCTAAAGTATTTTTATCCAAAGATAATTGTTTTATAAATTTGCAAATATAATTTATTTTTAAATCCATGCTTTTTATTGTGAAACATAATCGATTATCATAGACCTTTTGTTTTGTATGTTGCTAAACAAATTGGAAGCCATAAACTACGTTACGAGTGTATGCACCGTAAAACTACAATTAGCATTACCTAGAAATCTAATATCAACAAAACTGGAATTGAAAACTTTTGGGATGATGGAATTGTCGAGAATCTTTGAATCCAACGTCTAAGGCCTGTGTAGTTTTTGTAGATAGGCAGGGAGGCATACAAGCATACGGTCCACCTAATGTAAAGTGCTTACCGTAGCTTATATGTACTAGATGAAGTATCACTCACGGGATGCCACCTCTGCTGCTAATATAGCAACTCCTTAGGAGACCTCACTCATACGCAAGAACACAACAACCCTCCAAGGAGTTTGTTATTTGGCTGCGGTTGGTGCGACTATGAGGTGCAGGTACTTCCCCAGATTAAAAACAGACCAAGTCAAACAAACACACATGTTCATGCACACAAATGTTTGTCTTGTGTGGGAATCGAACCCACGAGCGTTGGTGTGAAAGTCGCGTTATTAAACCGCGGCGCCACCGAGTTCGTCATAATTAAATAGATAAATCTGGCGATCATATCAGCATAGGAATCTTAAGGAATAGACAGAAAACATTAATGGCGAAGGGTTGCATGTAGCTAAGAAATTCTGATATTCAAAGTTGGCAAGAAGATTGTCGTGATCAAGATTTTTTTATACCACTAAGATGTCAAACAAACACATGACCTGCCTGCTGGTAATCAGTCACCGTAGCCTACAAACATTGCCACACCAGGGGTGTCACTCATGCGTTGCCGACTCTCTAAAAGCCAATAAATAATAATATTATATACATGTTACAAAAGAGTTGGTCTGAAAGAGAGTGTGGGTGTTAAAATAAGAAGAGGCATGCTCCGTTGGTTCGGACATGTAGTAGGAATGCAGGATGAAAGAATGACGAAGCAGATATACAATGCAAAAATGGAAGGATATAGGAGCCGAGGAAGGGCAAGAATTACCTACCATGAACAAATTGGTCGTTTTCTATCAGAAGGTGATGTCAGGAGCCCTAAAAACCGGCGAGCATGCATGAGAAGAGCAATGAATGTTAAAGAAGCGAGTGAGGTATGTAAGAATCGAGTCAGGTGGCGCTCGGATCTCTCTGCCTACCCCGCAAGGGATTTGGCGTGAATAGTATAGCAGTACAGCATAAACAAAACTTTGAAAGATGTAATAAAATGGCTAAATATAAATAATAATAATAATTTATTTTATTTCTTCCACAACTAAAATATACAAAGATGGTTAATTACACAGGTCTCCACCCCACAGTATAAGCAGTCTAATTGAAGCTATAAAACATAAAAAATGACAATAAAATGTAACCCAACTGTTGATGGCACGGATCTTGTTGCCACCTGCCAACATATTTTCAGTACTGTTGTTAAACGGCCAAAGAAACGTTCCGTCACCGATTGTTTCATCTCCCTGTCTGTTATACCCAGAGACTCCGGTATACCATGGTACTTATAAGTTTCTACTTCAGAGTGGGAACTGAAGGACATCGCTTCTGAGAGTTGCACACTGCTAGAGTTTACAACTTACCCCGCTCTACATGCATGACCGCACATTTGTCAACACCTAACTCCATACTAATGGCGTTGCTAAAGCTTTCAGTAATATTTAGCAACTTCATCAAGTCTGGTTTATTTGGTGTAAACAACTTGAGGTTATCCATATACAACAGATGAGAAATGACTTCGCCCCCTCTGCGAAGTCGTACCTAGTCCTGAATCTATTAACAGAATGCTAAGTGTATTCAGTGCTAGGCGAAACCACAATGGGCTCAGACTGTCGCCCTGGAAGATACCGAGCTGTATCGTTATAGGATCTACCAAACCACGAGGATCTCTAACGCCTGGTTAACAAAGAACTGTGGCCCACTGCCCCGTACATGAGCCCAGAAAGGTGCATAGATATGCATCTACTTTATGTAACTCCAGCACCCGTCTCAACCACGTATCGAGCCGAATCATAGGCCTTTTTGTAATCAATCCTGGCAACGGAGAGATTCCTCCTGTTTCGGCGAGCCTGTTGGCAAACGGCGATGTCTATGAGGAGAAGCTCTTAAGCACCACGGGACCCAGCCCCTACATCCATTCTGAGCAGTGGCCAAAACATTATAAGTAGTTATATGTTTTGTAAATTAAGATGTCAGAATGGATATAAGGAGCTTATATAATGTTGGTAAGCACGTGATGGGTCGATAGTTTTTGGCTTCGGTGGTACCATTTTTATAGAGCAGGAAAGTTATACCGGTAGTCATAAAACTCTACAGAGACCCAGCTACGAGGATGTCTTGGACCTGTGATGCCAAAAGAGCATGTGAGTGATGAAACCATTTAAACCAAGTTATGCAATTCGACCGGACCTGGAGCCTTCCAAATATGTGTCGAACGAATTTCACAACTAACGTCCTTAAAAGTAATGTTTACAGTCTCCATAGTTCCCATAAACTCACACGCTATTCTGATCACATCCATCTATTCTCCCTCGGTGTGATTGACAGGCATCGACCATATGCTTCGCCAGAATTCTGACATAATATTCGCACTTGGCAGCTGCATATCAGTCACACAACTAGTGGGTCACTACCATTTCCGGTACAACTTTCGTTGGTCACTTTAGAAGATGCGGTTCTGATAATATCTGTCTATGCGTTCTCTATACCATCGAATACGATTTGACAATGCATAAAGTTTCTGCTTCAGGAAGTCTATACGCTCTCTGACCCAGTGCATGTAATCCTAGGACTGGGAATAATGGTACTCCTTGAAAACGCCTGGTGCACAAAGCGCATAACCCTCGAGCGGTTATTCCCCGATCTGAAGCAAATTAACTTACTAATAAGGGCCCAACTGCACTGATATGCCGTTCGATTACTGCTGGCGTGGCTCCGAGTGACGTACTGTCTCCTCTTCTATTTTCCTTATTTATCAATTCAATTATTTTTGAAGTTCGCTCCTCCAACCATCTGTATACAGATGACCGCCAAATTGATGTGCTGTTCCTTCTGCATATCAATGACTTGTTGCACGTGCGTTACATTCATTGCTATGCGGACGACAGTACGGTGGACGCAAGATACACTGTTCAAGCCAGTCTCTCGGGATTGCGTCAATGAGTGCCGATCACAACTTTTGTCTGAAATTAAGACATCACTAGAATATGTTTAGTATTGGAGTAAACTGAATTTATTTCAACTAAAGACACAAGTATGCGCATTTAACGCGAAAAAGTCCCATTTATATATTAGCTCCTCGGTTAGAAGGTATACTCTAGGTGTTACGCCTAGCATCGGTATCCTGGATGTCGTGATATCGAGCGATGTACAGTTTCGCAGTCATCTGGAGAGCAAGGCTAGTCGGCCTAGTAGTAGTAGTAGTAGTTGGCGTCCTGGAAGATTGGTGTGATCAATAGAGTAAACAATACTTTACACTTCAATATCGCCTTCAACTTTATAAGGCCCAGATCCAGCCTCACATGGAATATTGTTCACATCTTTTGGCCGGCGCGCCATAATATTTGCTTACTCCATTTGATCGCGTACAACGTAGAGTCGGCGACTCAGTGATCTCCGCTCGGCTGGACTCGCTTTGTACACGAAGAGACGTTGCTTCCCTTTGTGTACTGTACAAATTGTATCATGGGGAGTCTTCAAAGGAGCTGTTCAACTTAATACCAGCCGCTGAGTTCCACTATCGTACCATTGCCACAAAATAAAATTTCACCCTCACCATCTTGATGAGTGGCAATTCTCTACAGTACGCTTTTTGAGGCATTTTCTATCACGTACGGTGAAATTGTAGAATAAATTACCCACGGAGGTGTTCCCAAACAAATACAATAATGGGTGCCTTCATGAAAAGAATCTATGTTTCCCTAAAAAGGCTGGTAACGAATCAGTGATCCTTCGGTGTTTCTGATGTCTATGAACGTTGGTGACCACTTACCATCAGGTGACCCATATGCTCGTGCCCCCATCTAATGTTAAAAAAAACCTGATGGACCCGGTACTTGTAGCATAGGATCGAAATATACCACTTTGGGAAGCACGGACTTACATATTCAGCAGGTATTCACATTGCCTTGGAAAGATATATTCGAAATGGATTCGAAGTTTTTACTTAGATTTTGTTAATTTTGACCATGATATTACGATAAGTAAAGGTACGTTATATCCTTACAAAATAACCGAAATAAATGATGCAACATGGCTGCGGCGCGCACACATACGTATTTCTTATTTTACATATATTCTTATTTTACATATATTGCCAAATGAAGTAAAAACAGAGTAAAAGAGATGGCGTAACAAAAATAATAAGAACAAAATAGACAGCTAGCTTTTGTCATTTGCACTTAAATTGATGTAAACGCCACTCTGATCACCAATCACTGCACGTTTGACATAGATTAACAAAAATAATGAGACAGAAGATACAAAGTGCTCGGTTCCTAAACGCTATTTGTCTCCTAGAAACTCCCTTAACCTTCGGATGATCACAGAGCAATACGGACTGGAGTGGCTTTACACTGGTGTTCCCCTCTGCTTTGGTTGTTGTCCACATGGTCGTATGTATTATATGTATAAACCAGTTCAAATTGATTTCTCAGTAGATTAAATCTGACTATGTGCGATAGTTGCAGTGATGAAATTCTGAATTGCGCAGTTTTATGTTGCAAGGAAAAGTCTGGTCATCGATTCAACGATACAGTATCCAATTTACCAACTGCCCATTTCATAACATCACCATCATCCATCATACATTTGATTATTTAATTTTTGAAAAAGTTGAAGTAATGACCAGTACCCTATTTATTCAGAAAGTAATTGGATAAAATAAAATACATTTTTAGAATGATGTCATTTATTATACAATTTATAAATACAGTTTAGACCTCCGCAGGTCTTTTTAATCAGGCTGTCAAAGAAAGGAGGTTATTATTTTAAGTTTATCTATCTTTAACTTCACGCCAAATCCCTTACGGGGTAGGCAGAGAGAACCGAGCGCCACGCGACTCGATCCTTACATACCTCACTCGCTTCTTTAACATTCATTGCTCTTTTCATGCACGCTCGCCGGTTTCTAGGGCTCCTGACATTACCTCCTGATGGAAGACGACCAATTTGATCATGGTAGGTAAGTCTTGGCCTTCTTCCGCTCTTACATCCTTCCACTTTTGCATTGTATATCTGCTTCGTCATTCTTTCATCCTGCATTCTTTCTACATGTCCGAACCAACGGAGCATGCCTCTTCTTATTTTAACACCGACGCTCTCTTTCAGAGCAACTTTGCTTCTAACCTCATCATTACGAATACGGTCTACAAGCGTTACGCCACAAATTTTGCGCAACGCTTGCATTTCAACCGCGTTATCCTACTTTCATGCTCTCTCTGCCATACCCAGCTCTCGCTTCCATAAGTAAGCGTTGGGACCAGCACAGCATTGTGTATAGCCAGCTGCGCTCAGGCTCTTCTTGCTCTGGTTTTTACTGCCAAAATGTTTTCCCAACGCTCCATTCACACAATTCCCAGCACTCACTCGTCTTTCCACATCTGCAATGTACCTTCCATCTCTGCTGAAAGCGCATCCAAGATATACAAACTCATCCACTTGTTCCAACCCTTCATCGTCTTGTGTAATCCTTACATTGGTTCTGGTTTCTTCTCTTTCAAATACCATTCTCTTTATTTTATTGCGGATTCTGTTCCAGATGGCGGACGACCGCAGCAGCCGAGGCAGAGACTACCGGAGCAGCCATGGCAGCGTCGGCATGTAGCACGTTCTAACAATAGTGGGTGGGTGCCGGCCGGCGCTAGGCCGCATGAACTAATTGGTGGCGGAAGCACACAAAGCAGGTTAGATCAAATTGCATGTAAATTTGACTTTCGCAAAATAACGCCTGAATCTATTAACTATAGAATATTTAGTTATATATTCACTTTAAGAATAAAGAATTAAATTAAAATAAAACAGAAATTTAAGGGGGCTCCCATACAACAAACGTGTTTTTTTTGCCGCTTTTATAGATAGTGGTACGGAACCCTTCGTGCGCGACTCCGACTCGCACTTGGCCGATTTCTTTTCAAACTTCGTATCGACCATTCATCTCATCCATAGTTATACCTTCATCCGACGCCGTCAACGTGGAGGGTGCATCAGACTCACTCTCATTGTCTGCGTCCGAGGCATATTCATACATTTCTTCAAAATATTCATTCCACCGTTTTAACACTTCTTGATGATACCAGCTTTAGACTTAATCTTATTCATACTGGATGCCGACGAAATACCCCGAGACTTTTTTACCTCTCTCCAAAAGAGTTTGGTATTTGTCTCGAAGTTTTTCGTCAGCCTCTGTTTCTCATTCATAATTTGTCTTTCACGCTTCTCTTTCACTAAAACCTTGGTTTCATTCTTGCATAGACGGTACATTTATTTCTTCTTCTCTCTCATACTTTCATTTAAGGGCAAAGACGATATATAATCCAGCGACGCTTTCTTACTACGGAGGATTCAAGCTCCGCATCCCACCAGGCAGCTCCTTTCAATGTTTCATACCTCTTTGCGCATCCACATGCTTCTTTTGCACTATCCATCATACTTTCTTTCAGAACTTTCCAGCAATCATCCACATCTGTGCGGAAAGAGATACGCACTCGCCAATGCCTCCACTTCTTGAAAAGTCCCACAAACCAACATTCCATCAGGTAGTGGTCTGTTTCAAGAGTGGAGCCTCTAAAGGCTCTTGTATCCGTTATAGACTATATAGATTTAAGTTTAACTTATTTTTGCAATCGGGTTCTTGATTTTTAATTATATTTGCCCAATCGGATCAAACACCTTCAAAAAGATTTAATTTATTTATTTTTTGGCGTTTTGTAATTTTTTTTGTGCAGGATTATTTTTGTGACCAAAGTGCATATGTACGTTTAAATATTTTTTAATTATAACTCTAATTAGATTAAGACGGTGATTTAAAGTGGGTGGCTGTCTTCTCGAGTGTTCTGAATAACAAGTAGAATTAAATACATTCGTATCAACAAAGGACTTTAAAATACGGCTTTTCAAAGACTCTGTGCATTGGCTGCCCGTCATTGTTGCTCCATTTTCACTTATGTACAATTTGATAACTGTTTCGCTTTTACAGCAAACCCTGAAAAGATTTTCTGAAGAGTAACATAGGCCACCTAAATTTTTTATTGAAATCAGTTTGTGGAACCACAGTTTGTTGGACGTAAATAATTCAGAAATACATGTTTCACATTTGATATTTTTAGCTAATTTACGTGTTGTCTAACCAGATATATAATCTATAATTTGATAGGTTAAATCTGGTCACTCTTCATTATTAAGACTTTCAGAGAGAATTTCTACATTATTTTTGGTAATTTTGTCACTGTGTGTGGAAACGTCGTTTACATTCTCATATACCGTCATCTGTTGCCTTTCTGATGAGCAATTTAAACTCAACATTGCGGACGAGCAGTTAAGAATCGGAATGTATTCTAAAGGTATGCAGTTTCCGCTGAATCCACTTTGTAGCACTTTGTAGCTAAATGGCTAACGAGCTTCTTGTATATGCCTTAAAATTGTATTATATTTGGATTGTTATTGTAGCCTCCATGTCGGCGAACACTGCCGAAAAAGATTTCGATGTGATCTTGGCTGAGACGTAGAGAGAGAGACAGAGAGAGAGTAGAGAGATATGTAGCTATATACTGAAGAATATTGTTTCCAATAAGTGTAGAGTACAGATATTTGAGACTTTCGATGCAAATGAGGAAACCCAGAAAGCCCGCATTTGCAATCGATAATAGGTTTCTTAGTCACTTTGATAGTTACGCGTTGTCTTATGACTCGCCATGTTTTGTTGTATATACGCAACTACAAAATATTGTTCTTGGCTTCTTCTAAGAATGAAATGAATTGTATTGTATTAGCTTTTCGCGATTGTTACACATTGAATTAAACAATTTTTAACGAAAGTATCGCGTGTTTTATTTATTTTGTTGAACCTGACGTTTTGAATGCTTTGCAGCGTCCGTGATCGCAACGGACGTTACACAACAAAATAAATAAAAATGAAATGAGTTCGTTATATTTTTTTTGCAAATAGGTTTTTTGCAACCAAACATGTCTCTGGCACGCAAATTAAAAATATCAAATAAAGTGTTAAATTTGTTTATAGAATCCACCGTAGCATCTGTGTCTTTAAACTTGGAGGACGTTAGCAACTCGTTACAAAGGAGTAGAGCAATAGCAACACTTTTACTGAGCAATTGTGTTGCTAGTTTAACTTTCATAATTTCGTTCCCGAAATGTATGTGACGTTCAGATAATTTATTTGCAAAATTAAGACCTTGATTTATCTGAAACTTGTTGAGGTTAATTAAAAGCTGCCTAATTAACTTATCCTGATCGTTAGATATTATTCTTTTTGCCTCAAATTTATTCCGCACCAATTTAATCATATGGCACGGATCAAGGAGTACAGTAACTTCTTTATCACAACACGTGTGTTTAAATGTCGTTTTTAAATTTCTTGCGCCATGTAATCTACAACCCAAAATATTGCCAGCAGCTATGTTTGATGAGCAGCCATCAAAAGTTATGGCAACGACATCTACACCGGAATCAAAACATTTGATTAAACAAGTTCTGAGCAGCTCGGCCCGATTTTCACTTTTCAAGCTGTTTACAAAAAAATAGGCAACAGTAATTTTCCAACACTCTTTAAGACACACTAACACCATTACATAAACTTGTGTGGCAATTGAATTGCTAGAAGAACCACAACCAAAATCTACAAGTCCGTCTGTCTTTTTGCCTGACCATACTGTTTGGTGTCTCAAGGCCATTTCATCAACCACGAGAGTACATAGTAGCCTTTTTTCAGATAGTTGGCTTTATTAACGCATGGGAGAGATCACAGGATGCTATTGCGGTTTTCTGTGATCTATCTAAAGCTTTTGATTGTGTAGATAATCAGACATTGTTACTCAAACTGAACTACGAGTATTATGGTGTTAGAGGTAAAGCCCAGAACTTGATTGAATCTCATTTAAACAACAGAGTGCAGACAGTTGACATAAATGGGGTTAAATCTGAAGACAATAATGTTAACATCGGGGTGCCCCAGGGTTCTATTTTGGGTCCATTTTTATTTTTAGTATATGCAAATGATCTGCCCTACATGGTGCAGAAAATGGCGGATATAGTACTATTTGCTGATGACACCTCTTTAATTTTTAATGTGGCCCGCCGTTGTGAAAATATTGACAAGGTAAATAGTGTTGTATCTGCTATTTTAAACTGGTTCACATGTAATAATCTGTTGTTAACCTCAGCTAAAACTAAATGCATCAAATTTAGTCTTCCAAATGTGAGTTCTGCCAATACAGAAGTTCTCATTGGGAATAATAAATTATATATAATTATAAATAAACTAGCCGGTAAGCTCAGCTCTGCTGCATATGCAGTTGGGAGAATCAGGCAATTGACGGATGTGGCTACTGTGCGCTTAGTCTATTTCAGCTACTTTCACAGCATTATGTTGTATGGTATACTGTTGTGTGGAACGGCGGCTGACATTGAGACAATTTTTATATTACAAAAAAGAGCTATTCGCTCTATTTATAACATGGGCTCCAGAGAATCCCTCAGGGAACTGTTCAAAGAAATAAATACCCTCACTACTTCTGAATATATTTATGAAAACATAATGTATGCCCGTAAAAATGTAAAGTCGTTATCAAACTTCAGTGAAAAACTTAGAAGTAGAAATAAGTTGTGTATGCCAGTACATCGGCTTGCTAGGACTGGTAGATCTTTTCTTGTAAATTGTATTCGATTTTATAATAAGTTGCCTGAAACAGTTCTGTCCTTTCCTGACAATGTATTCAAAAAGTATATTAAAAATACTCTCTGCAGAAGGGCTTATTATAGAATTGATGAATATGTAACTGACAAAGATGTCTGGAAATAATTCAGCACACACTACCTGTCCTTAATAATTTTTATTTTTACCATTTGATATCATTATTGTACCAATATGCTTATGTATTTTTTGTTTTTGTAATATCTAAATGACAATTTTAAAAGAGACCTATATTGGCAAGTTTTTTTCGGCATTTCTTCTTAGCCAATGGTCATTTCCGAAATGCTAGTAGATAAAAAAAAAAGGAAATAGTAAAAAGTAAAAAGAAAATTATATAAGATACAATAAGATTATATTTCAAAAACTGTAAGACGTGTCTTAGTGCCCGTGAGGGCCCAATGGCAAATAAAGAATTTCTATCTTTATCTTTATTTTTTAACACTTCAAAGGCTTGTTTTGTAAAAGCCGTTGCTATATTAGTGTTCTCATACCATTTTCCAAGAACCCATGGCTGTGGTTGTAATGCTGTGTGAAACACGCGTCTCACGTACTTATACGCTGCAGGGGAATAAAAATTCAGAGTCAGCGCAAATTTTCTAAGTGAAGCGGTATATTTTGCTCGGAAGGATTTCTTGGATTTTTTCTTATTGTATGTATGTATGTATGTATATCTTCACGCCAGGTCCCTTGCGGGGTAGGCAGAGAGAACCGAGCGCCATAAGACGCGGTCCTTACACACTTCACTCGCTTCTTTCACATTCATAACTCTTTTCATGCACGCTCGCCGGTTCCTAAGGCTCCTGACATCACCTTCTGATAAAATTTTTCTTATTGTGTAATCTATTAATTAAATCAATGACTTCAGGCTTTAGGTTCAGTTCTAAGTTGTTGCTCTAATATGTAATTTCTGTTTTTCAAGTTATTTAAAATACTCTTCATGCTAGAAATATTTCTTTTCAACCTTTGATTTTGTTGTAATAAAATTTTGTACTTTTTCCGTATTTTTTCCTTTTCCAAAACAAGCTTACGAACACGTTTCTTCAGCGCAAACTTTTTTGGAGTATCGAAAATAGAGGCCATATCGGATATGTCTACTTCTTCGAGACTGTTGGGAGAGTCACAATGGAGGGGTAAATTCTCATGTTTCTAAAACAATACAAAAATACATATCGTTATTTAATATTAAGAATACCTACGAATATATTAGGCGCACGCAATATATAATATCTACGCTCATCTGAATGATCATTCAAAAATTTACCCTACTGGGATTCGACCCCGGCATAAACATTTTCTCTACCGCTATGTTATGTCCTCAATACATTATACTCGTGAAAAACATAGTATATTTAGTTTTTTACTGATTTAATCAGTTAGCTAGATATGTTAAATTTTGCAATAGCAAACCTTTAAAACAGGAACCGCCATTTTTTTCAAAAGTGTTCGCCCTTTACCAGAAGTATATTTATGGCTGCTACTGAAATGATCCGAACAAATTGTGCTGCATTTTGTGGGCAACCAATCATCTTCGCTTCTTTGCTTACGAACAACAACAA
Source organism: Pyralis farinalis (assembly GCA_947507595.1). Taxonomy (NCBI): domain Eukaryota; kingdom Metazoa; phylum Arthropoda; class Insecta; order Lepidoptera; family Pyralidae; genus Pyralis; species Pyralis farinalis. Next base: position 5,853,560 of record OX382259.1, on the reverse strand, counting down.
TCCAGTCTTGGCGCACGAGTTCATTACATGGGAATCTAAAACAGTAAAAACTAGATTATGAAAAATCTACTCGTATAACATTTCCTAAAAAAATGCTCCTACTGTAATTGTATAGGTATTTGTGACATACATGACAATTAAAAATTTTCCTGTTTATCTACGAAATCCTACGGATAAATTTAGGTATATAGAAAATTGTTAAATCAAATTGAGATCAAAATAAAAGAAAGAAGACGTCGTATGACTGTAAGTAAAGTAACATTTATTTCTTAAAAGTATAATTATATCATTATATTAATATCGTACTCGTCAAAAACCAACTACTATCAAACAACTTCAGGACCCCGCTATTAACTTCAATCACAATGTCGCTTCTGTTAGTTCGTCATGGTGCTATGTGCTATGTGTCCTTGCCGCTACAGTTGCGGATGGAATATGGTTGTACTTTTCTTAGAAGGTACCATAACATGGCGTTATATTTGTTTTACGAGAGACAATAATATATAATAATTTTGGCTTACTTACTTGTGGTATGTGATTCCGTGGAATTTGTTTGTTTTACTGCCGTAATTAGTACATTTACGCATAACACACGACGGCATTTTGACAATTACACCGAAATATAAACTCGACTATCGTGCATTGACAAGCACTTGACAGTCCGGACGGTCGAGAGCGATTGAGGCCAGAGGCAACAATTGTCACCTTTCGTACGCTTCATTCTCGGCGCTCTAGTAACTTATCTTCCATTTTTTATAACATCATTGATTTTGACAGGTAACTTTTGACTCCAATTCGAACACAGTGTTTCAAGGCAAGGTGAATATCTATGTACTTGTACAGTTCTGTTCTGTCACTTACATGAGATATCATCGTCTCCTGGCAATATATAATTTTAGTACTGGCAAGTAATTTATTGAATGTCATTCTGTTTCGCACAACAGCGCCATCTTCTGCCATAAGTTCTGTGTTCTGTTTTCATGTTTGCGTGCGAATTGTTTCTCTATTTTTTTTTTGTAAATTATTGGGACTATCATAATTTTGGACTGTGTTGTGTGCTTGTTTTGTAGTGAATATTTTTTCGATTCTAGACAATCGCGAGTGAATTATCTGCTTGGGATTTTCAGGCTGTCTACGTCAGGTAAGTAAAATGATACCAGTTTCTAACGCTTGGACATAGCAAAACAGCCGATCGATATTAGAAAATTAATGTTTTATCGGTTTATTGGATACAAAATTTCGTTGTATTCACCAGTTTTGTCTATAGGCTTTTTCATACGATGGTTAGAACTGCGCGCTCCATTTATCATATGAGCTTCCGGGACAACTTTCATAAAGCTGTCGTATTGTGAACGTTAATTTTGCGCATAATTAACCGATCATTTATTCTTCATATATGTTTGCAAAATGTTCAGGTTTATAGAACGGCAACTTGATGTTATTTTATATATTATCAGTTACGTCGCAGGTATGTGGACAATCAGAAACTTGTTAGGATTCAGATCAAATATTTAAACAACTTTATATTCAAGTTGTTTATTTTTACTGCTATTGTAATTGAAAAGAAATCGTACAAATATGCGAAGAGTTTATTATACATATGCATTAGTATTATTTCCTTAATCATTTATTTCTGTCCTGTACTACATCCTATGGTCTATTGTCTTACTACAATTATTATTTATTTCAGTACGGCCAAAAAGAAACTTACAAATTGTAAACAAAAAGAGTTACTTCTATGTTTCATTTTGTCTGCCATTAGTTTGATGCATACTAATGAAAATTGTTACCAATACCCAAAATTAAAATAATTACAGTCATAAACAAAGCTATTCTACAACCTGCAAACAAACATTCTCATTCCATACTTTTTTTCATACTGGTCAGAACCTATGGATATTTTTGTACCTATATTTTTGTTTATTGGACTGTCCTGTCTTCTATGATAAAATCTATTTTTAAACTGTTCTCTTTTCACTTTTATATGCTCTACACAATTCCTCTATCGATTAATCTCTCAGGTACCGAGTACCTTTATCGAACCACGCGCTTACGACATATATATATGGAATAACAGTAAACCCGGGACTTGACCGGTTAAGTGACCATTGTCACTATCAGGCAGTGATATTTGTATTTTTCACAAGTGAAAAAAAATCTTATTTCTCTTCTCTCCAAGGGACATTCTTTATATACACTGAAATTCATTTAGAGCTTTTATAATTTATGGCTTAACTGGCAGTGGTATGGGTGCACAATATTTCTTTGCTACTGATTTGAAATTTTAATAAGTGAAACATATAGCAGATAACTGGGAGGATTGGTCAACTTGAAATCTTTTCAATTTTGACGTAGATGAACTGCAAACTACAATATAAATACAAGGAAAAGAACACATATATGAATATGCATTTAACAAGGATCTAGCTTAATCTGTCAGAGCCCGTTATATACGTTTTCCCATACATTTCTTGGCGGAAAGGAGGCCCGCGGTTACTGACCGTTTAATAGTGAAATAATTAGTATATGGAAATTGAAAATTCCAATTCAAGTTGATAATGTTAATTGAATGCAAGAAGAATGTTGAAGTTGTACCCATTGCGAAAGACATACCAATTCATTCAATAAATGTCTCGAAAGATGACCATGGTGGACCATTTGCCACAAACAATATATACAAAATATTTTAGGTTTACATAGTAGATACACATACATTTTCCCTACAAAGTTGCCCAGTTATATTCGTTACACCTTATGTAATGAGCATAAAATATGCCTGCCCAAAGATATGATATACTGAGGAACTAATCTATCAGCTAGATAGAAGAGAGAAAAATTAACAAACTAGGCTTTGGCAAAAGTGAAAAATAATTGAGATGGTAATGAAGGTGAAATCCGACAGAATGCTGTGAGAGGCACAGAGAGGTTTCCAAAATGTAAGGGATGTACAGATCTCGCATTAATTCTGCAATATCCTGAAGAAGCATTTGGTTATAGTCCAGAAGGTTTCTTGTACTTTTGTGGAACTTGAGAAAGTATTGACAGGGTTGAGCAAAATTTACACTGATACATATCTGTATTGCTGTGATATAGGATTGAAGGCACCCCACTCTAAAGAAAAGGTATCAAATCAAATATATTTATTAAAATTCGGGTTCACAATTATAATGTTGGAAAAATTTGTCATAGAACTTAGCCATATTCTACCAAAAGGCATGCAATATTCCATATTAAAATTAGATATATCCAATGTCAACCAAATACAGAATCATTAAATTATACATAAAGATCATTAAATCAGTATTAGATGTCATGACAAATAATTTAAAATAGTGCAATTATAAATTAGATTTGAATATAACACATTTCCAAAATGACAAATTATTACATTGATATAAACTAATATTTACCTATGCTGACAATTTTTTTATGAATTTACATATCTGTCCTGGCACTCAATGAGGCACTTTTGTACTTTTGGCTGGATGGAACACAAAATAATGATAATAATGATATAAGGAATCAAAACCTATTGTTTAGAAATTCTTGAGTCGAGTAGTATGTTTTTTGAATTAATATGTTTGATAGCCTTTTTATAAATATTTGCAGACTTTGTGATGTAGGGATATGATCAGGCAATTTGTTATAAATTTTTGGAGCCATACATAGTATACTTTTGCTCTTTAGGGATGTTCGACTATGTGGTGGACAAATTTTATCATTATGTCTAAGCGATTTTTGAAACTATTCATATTTTTTCTTACAAAAACAGCAACGTTATAAATAAACATAGATAAAAATTATTTATTTGCCATTAGGCCCTCACGGGCACTTAGACACATGTTACATTCTTTAAATCAGATCATATTGTATCTTATTAAATTTTCATAGCTTCCATCTCACTTTTTAATCTACCAGCAGTTTGCCAAAGAAACTTGCCAATATAGGTCTTTTTAGGGTTCCGTACCCAAAGGGTAAAACGGAACCCTATTACTGAGGCTCTGCTGTCCGTCTGTCCGTCTGTCACCAGGCTGTGTCTCATTTTCACAGATGATGTATTTCTGTTGCCGCTATAACAACAAATACTAAAAAATAGAATATAATAAATATTTAAGGGGGCTCCCATACAACAAACGTGTTTTTTTTTGCTCATTTTGCTCGATATTGATAACGGCAACAGGTAGACACTTGAAATATTCACAGAATATTTAGTTATATATTCACTTTAAGAATAAATAATTAGATTAAAACAAAACAAATATTTAAGGGGGGCTCCCATACAACAAACGTGTTTTTTTTTTGCCGCTTTTATAGATAATGGTACGGAACCCTTCGTGCGCGAGTCCGACTCGCACCTGGCCGATTTTTTTTTAAATCCTTGAGTTATATAACAATAAATATGTGAGTGAACATATAGTGATATCAAGTGGTACAATTAAAGATATATAATCTACTAGTGTTGGCAAGCGGATGTACGCATACACAATGTGTTCCTGCTTCTAAAATTTTTACAAAATTTTGAAAATGACTATATTTTTATGAGTATACATTATGTTCTCATAAATGTACTGAGAGGTAATCATGAGGATGTTTATTTCTTTCAATAGTTCTCTAAGTGATTCACTGAATATAAATAGAGCCATCCCTCTTTTGCAACTCTTTTGTATGCAATACTTGTATAAAGATTTTACAGCGTGTATACAGAATAAAGTCTATGAATGAATGTAGGATTGTGCATGTATGACCTAGTGGGGAATTGTCTGCCTTATGCCCACAATCACAGATATGAACTGCAAACACTGGTTACAAAAAATTAAAGACGATTGTATGGAGAAGAAATTGCAACTGTTTTTTTTTATACAACATCAGGGGTGTACAAGTTACGGCCCACCTGATGTATAGTGGTTAGTGTAACCTATGAACACTTGGATATATATATATATATGTATACGATAGGTAGGGATAGGACTATAGGAGTTATTGCTCACGCATTGCCACGGCTGTTGCTAACACAGCAACTCTTTGGAACTTACTAGTAATCACACTCACTCGCAGAAACACTATAACCCTCAAATAAGTTATTATTAGGCTGTGGTTTTCTGTGCAGTTGAAGTACTTCCCAAGTTGAGTTGCTTTCATGTGCCGTACTTGTCTTAAAATGTGACAAAACAGATAATGATATTGGAACGAGAGGAAACCAGAAATAACACAAGGATTACAATTGATGATGCAGTGTTAGAAAAAGTAGATGACAATGTATATCTTGAATAAACTTACAGGAATTGAAAGTACACCGTCAATGTGGCAAGATGAGTGATTGCTGGAAATAGTGAGAATTGAGCATTGGGAAAACTATCATAAAAAGAAACTATGACAAAATAAAAGTAAGCCATAACCATACTGGATTGTAATTTGATTACAAACTTGCTATTTTTGGAATCGCAAAGAGTACCTTTGGTTTCATGTCAGCCTCTTATATTCAAGGAGCATTACACTGATTAACAAACAAGGCTCTGTCGAAGACTATTCTTTTTTTTTTATATTACGTCGGGAGGCATACAAGCATACGGCCCACCTGATGTAAAGTGGGTACCGTAGCCTATTAACGCTTGCAATATATTAAGTATCACTCGCGCGATGCCTCCTCTGCCGTTTACACAGTAACTCCTTGGGAGCTTACTGGTGACCTAACTCACACGCAGGGACAAAACAACCCTCTAGTCTAGGGAGTTGTTATTTGGCTGCGGTTTTCTGTGAGGTGGAGGTACTTCCCCAGACGGGCTGCTTTGATGCGCTCTACCTCTCTTAAAACATCCAGACTAATACAAACAGACATGTTCATGCACACAAATGTTTGCCTTGTGTGGGAATCGAACCCACGAGCGTTGGTGTCAAAGTCACCTCGCCAAAAGAGCTCGTCAAAATTCGATTGGTAGACTAGGTACTTATCACCTGGTAAAATTAAGGATCTCGGTATTAAGACTTACTAGAATTCTTCATAAAATGTGCGAAAATGAATCAAAGATTTGGTAAAGATTGAAGAAAACTCATGTATACAATATAAACTCAACCAACTTATTTTCAACATTGGAGTACTTCTCAGAGGTCCCATTCATATTCAGCATCATGCTAGTAGCAGTGGACAAATAATCGTGTGGTGAAGGAAACCACCGCGAGGAAACCCAAATGTCCAAGAATGTTATATGTGTATTATATATGTTTAAAAAAACGTGTGACCTAACCTAAGAAAAGTCCTGTTTTCCTCCTGGTTTATGAACGTCTGACGGCAGTTGTTCTATGTAAAAATCACTATCTTCGATCCTTAGGCTTAAGTAGCGGGCCTTCCAATCCTAATGGATTAGGAAACGGAATAACGCTGAGAAGAAGAAGACGCCTGTTGTCCCGCTGCATCTAATAAATGATTTTGACCCAATCAATTATGTAGATGATAAAGATGTTCATTCGTTTCTTTCGAATTTTATAATATAATACTCGTACCTTCACGCGAAATTCTTTGCAGGGCAGGCAGAGACAATCTAGCGCCCCGTGACTCGATCCTTACATACCGCACTCGCTTCTTTAACATTCATTGCTCTTCTCATACTTCTCATCCAGTTTCTAGGGCTCCTGATATCACCTTTTGATAGAACACTACCAATTTGATCATGGTATGTAAGTCTTGGCCTTGCTCGGCTCCTACATCCTTCCACTTTTGTATTGTATATCTGCTCCGTTATTTTTTCATCCACGGAGCATGCCTGTTTCTCTCTGTTTCTAACATCATCATTGCGAATACGGTCTACAAGCGCTACGCTATAGTTTTTGCGTAACGCTCGCATTTCGACCGCGTTTATCCTACTTTCATGCTCTCTCCGCCATACCCAGCTCTCGCTTCCATAAGTAAGCTTTGGGACGTCCACGTCTGCAGTGTACAGCGCATCCAAGATGTACAATCGCATCCACTTGTTCCAACACTTCATTATCAACCGTAATCCTTACATTGATCCTTTATAATTTTCAATTAAAAAAAAACCATTAGCTGCCACCATCAATCAATTTCGTGTTTCCTGTTACGGAAAATTTATAAATAGTAAGAAAACATTTAATCATAATAAATTATGTGAAGGTTTCTTGCATTTGTACAGCGTATTTAAAGATGTTTATCATTGACTGAATATCTTAATTTAGGACCTTTCATTTCTTACTCTTTGATTAATTGCTTCTTAATGGCACAAAGCATTAGCGGCTTTAATTCATTGTTAATTCGAAACCCTCCACTTGGAGATTTGATATTGTAGGCCATAGACAATAGTCTCGGTTCATTTTTCCGCATTGGTCGTCTTTTTTTTTTATTCAACGTCTGGAGGCATACAAGCATACGGTCCACGCTATACGCTTGCGATATATTAAATATCACTCGCGCAACTTCTTTGGAGCTTACTGGTGATGTCACTCACACGCAGGAACACAACAACACTATTATTGTGCCAAATTCCATTTATTACCACTCTCCAAACGTCGTGAGATCGGTGACGTCACGTACTTAATTAAAATTTCTACTGAAGCTATCGATTGTCCCGAATTGTTGTCTAAACTAAACTTTAATATTCCCTCCAAATTTGCCATGAGGTACCATGCGCCGTATCACGTACCACTAGTTAAAAATAATTATCGTTTAAATTCTTTTTTGTTATGAGCAACTAGCAAATTTAATAAACTAAACCGTCAACTAAATCTTGACATATTCAATACGAGTGTACCGGCGGTGAGAGGGCTGCTAAGTAGTGTTTTTTCGAAAAATACGTAAACTAGTAATGTAGTAATATCTGTACTTTTCTATCATATTGTAAACCTAATATACTCGGTAGAACGGAAAATTGTCGATCTACCGAGATTTCAATTTGTCGAAAAAAAATAATAATGCCGTCGTGCGTAGTGAAGAGCAGTCGGAACCATAGGGGTACAATTAAAAAAAGCCGAGGGATTACTTTTCATAGGTAAGTAAGTAATTTTTCTGATTAACTAATCATTTTCACTTAAATTTATTTTTCAAAACAATAAATCGACCGGTGTGCCAACATTTCCAAATTAGCGTAAATGTGGGAGATCATTTTTCTATTGTTCTCTTGTAATTCTTACTTAATTCAGATACCTAATTTTGTTTGAACAGACATATAAACTTACATCCTATGATTCTTTTACTGAACAATTATTATTCATACCTTTAATATTTTTTAGATTTCCATCGTCAAACGATGCATGGAAGAATGATTGGGTACAAATCATAAGAGAGTCCAGAAAAGAAAGCGGCTCGATTCCATCTAGATCCAGTGTAATATGCAGTATACATTTTGAGGAGTGGCTGACGTCTGCTGTGAGGCATGTTAGCCTGACTGGGGAAGTACCTCCTTCCCCAGTCAGGCTAACATGCCCTACCTCTCTTTCGCCAGAGCCTCGTCTGGTCATTAAAATTGGTGTATTCGTTTGGGCATTTTTTATTTCAAATAAGTATGCATCTGTTTGTCCTACATAATAAAAGGAATATGTAATGTTATATTTCATGTGTTTAATTTATTTTCATCAATACCTATTTTAAACAACACAAGTTACAAATCAACAGTCCATAAAATTCGTGTTCCGAAGACAGTAACGAATCATATAGTTTTTTATTTCTTTCTAGTTAAAGAAATGGGAAATTTTCTTCCATCTGGCAACCCACTCCCACATAGTTACATGCCGCCATTGTGGTGCTTCAGTTGTTTCTCAGCGAGATTCCGTCTGACTTTTTTTTATTACGTCTATACTTCAATAACCAATTATTACTATTAGAGAAGTTGATTTTTATTTCACGACGTGGCTTTAACTGCAAGGCATTATAATATTCCATTTACGTGGAAAAGAGATTACCTGGGTCGGAGGTGGATTTTGTTTTCTTCATAAAGCAAAGACCTGCGACAGAGCGAATGATGAAAATCCTGCATACTACATACTTGCTCAAGAATTTACCTGCACTAGCAGACTGAGAAAAGTTTGGAATTTAGAGGAAACTCGCTACCTAACGAATCGTAGTGTAAGAAGTCTGACGCTAGCTGCTTCACTGTCGGCCGATGTGCACGTGTCACAAAGGGCATATGCGCCTCGTATGCCGTACACCAGTTCGCTCTGAGGGCATGTATTTTTATGCTGTTGTACTGTACGTAACTTCGTTTACCTACTATCATCGATTTCAATTTCCCGCGCAAATGAAGTCTATCGCACGTCGCCGTGCCATAAAGTAACGTATTTACCATAAAGTATGCATTTCTAAAAGTACGTAGTCTAGGATCTTGCGAAATCGAACGAGGGTTTACATGTTTTTATGAGCTTATATCTCGAAAAATAGGTAAGTACGTCTTTTTATAGGTATTGAAAAATTTTGTAGGTGACATTTTGTCATTATAATATTTTATAGTATTGTCTTAGGTTTTCGCGATTGTTACACATTGAATTAAACAATTTTTAACGGAAGTGTCGCGTGTTTTATTTATTTTGTTGAACCTGACGTTTCGAATGCTTTGCAGCATCCGTGGTCCCAGGAAGACTTCGAAAAAAAAAGCATTCGAAACGTCAGGTTCAACTAAATAAATAAAACACGCGATGCTTCCGTTAAACATTGTTTAATAATATTTTATATTTGGTGAATGGCCATGTTATCACGATGCGACGACGATTACAATTTTTAAGAGCTCGATGGCGCAGTGGTTAATGACACGACTTTGTCACTGACGCTGTGGGTTCTATTCCCACACAGAACAAACATTTATGTACATGAACATATCTGTTTTGTCTTGGTCTGGGTGTTTTTAAGAGAGGTCGGGCGCATTAAAGCAGCCTGTCTGGGGAAGTAGGTACCTCACAGAAAACCGTAGCCAAATAATTCTCTGGAGGGCTCCTATTCCTTACTGGGTTCCTTCCTGGGTGTTAGCAGTAAAGTTGCGCGAGTGATACTTAATGTATTACAAGTTCTTAGAGGCTTCGGTAACCGCTTTACATCATGTGGGCTGTATGCTTGTATGCGTATGCCTCCCGACGTTGTATAAAAACTAAAACAGTTTAGCTGTTTTTTTATCATTAATTTTAATACGTCAATAATGTTATAATTTGCAGTTTTATTCTTGAGCGTGTTAATTATTCGTGTAATTTCTCGATTGTTAAATGTGTCTGGAAAGTTTGAGGATAAAAATTCTTAATAAAGTGCGGGGTGGTTGCACGCTAAGAAAGTTGGAAATTTAGCGAATTTATGTTGTTTTTTATACTTTTACCAACGTCTAGCATTAGCTCATCAGTTCTGACTAACAGCTTTTCATTCTAACGCCCTTTAACACTGCTTGATCGGTGCGTCACTTTTTTTTGTTTTCACGAGCAATGGTCTCGTTGGGAGATGCGGCGCGAATGAAAAATCTCAATTTTTTTTATTATTCACAACAAGTCAGAATAAAAATTAACATTGTAAAGACGTAAATTATACTTAGTGGCAAAAACTGCCCTGCAAGCAACCGACCGGCTGGCAACGACTGACCACCTTCTCGAAGAATCCAAAACTCTAATATCTCGTAACGTCTATACTATACGTATAACGCCTATGCATACATTACTCGTACATGGTACTAGTTAATTAATAAATTAAATAGATTTATAGGCTATTATTTCTTTTTACACAAATATTTTTATTACACAAAAAAGAAAGTCCAAAAGAGAGCGTCGGGTGTTAAAACAAGAAGAGGCATGCTCCGTTGGTTCGGACATGTAGAAAGAATGCAGGATGAAAGAATGACGAAGCAGATATACAATGTAAAAGTGGAAGGGAGCCGAGGAAGGCCAAGACTTACCTACCATGATCAAATTGGTCGTGTTCTATCAGAAGGTGATGTCAGGAGCCCTAGAAACCGGCGAGCGTTCATGAAAATATCAATGAAATTTAAAGAAGCGAGTGAGGTATGTAAGAATCGAGTCATGTAGCGCTCGGTCCTCTCTGCCTACCCCGTAAGGGATTAGGCGTGAAGTTATAGGTAGATAGATTTTTTTTATTTTGACTGGTACAGGTACACGTGTGAACATCGGATAGCAATACGTATGTTATAATTTGCTGGTTTTTTACTGCTTTACTGTCATTGATGTATATTTACTGTGAAATAGGGACTAAACTCACGCCTCTGATGACATTATGACATGGTGAGCGTATTCTGCGCAAAACTTCTAAATTACGTAACGTTCTTATGCCACCAAGGTGTCAATCAAGCATATGCCCTGCCTGATGGTAAGCAGTTACCGTAACATGAATGAATGATGTTAGAACACCGGAGGCATCATTCACGCATTCTCGACACAGTAAAAACTTCTTCATGCCCTTTTTGAAAAATCTCTGATGCAGACCCTTAGCAGGACATGTGCTCTTTCTTTTTATTGGTTTAAGAAAATGTCAGCTCCAAAGTAAAACTGGTTTCTTGTTGTAAAAACGCAAGTCTTTGAAGAAAGTCGCAGACATCGTTGCAGTCATTTGATTACCTGTACAACATGCGACATAACATGTCATTGCTGTGTCGCAGGTTGTACAGATGTTTAAATATATTGTATAAGTATGCACTTATGGTAGGTATCTAAAGATTTACTCGTGGTATGAAGATGCTCAAACTTATTTATCTAGTTGTTCCTCGTGATGTAACAGTACCTATTGGGGAAGGAGTCAGGATTACGCCGCGAACACATTCCTGCTGCCGCCATCAATCTGTGCAGCCATGCAATTCTGTAAGAGCAAACGTCCTTACATCCTCGGAAACATCGGCTGTTACAGCCTTGAACACAAAATTGCAATTCTTTGGTGTCGCTTTTCATGATTGTGCGACACTAGTGCCGCAAGGCTGCGTTTGGAATTGGAATTCTACAAGGCAAACAGCCTCGCGTACGCTTACAGACTTATAGAATATCAAATAATTTAGCCGTGATCGCAGTAGACAATGTCAAAGCTGTGACATCTGTGATCACAGCGACGCACACAGCCATTACGAGTCGCTTAGAGAATTGCATGGCAGATAACGAATTATCAAAGGGTATTTTAAAATTCTTGACCTTGGTTCTAAGTTTCTATTCCTCTATTTGTAAACTTGTGATACATACGTATCATCACGCCGCGCATATCTCCGCATCTCCCATTGGGGTAGGCAGAGACTATGGAACGCCAGGTGCACCGATCCAAACAACCTCTCTCGCCTCTTCCATGCTCATGGACCTCTTCAGGCATGCTCTTCGATTTCGGGTGCTTTTGATTTAGCCGTTTTCAGCATATCAGCTATTTAATCTATATATCTCCATATGTCTTGACGAGCTCGGTGGCTCAGTCGTGAATGACGCGACTTTGACACCAACACACAAGACGAACATTTGTGTGCATGAACATGTCTGTTTGTCTTGGTCTGGATGTTTTAAGAGAGGTAGGGCGCATCAAAGCAGCCCGTCTGGGGAAGTACATCTACCCCACAGAAAACTGCAGCCAAATAACAAATCCCTAGAGGATTGTTGTGTTCCTACGTACGAGGGTGGGAGGTCACCAGTAAGCTCCTAAGGAGTTGCTGTGTAAGAAGCAGAGGAGGCATCGCGCAAGTGATACTTAATATAATTACAAGCGTTTAGGCTGCGGTAACTGCTTTACATCAGGTGGGCCGTATGTTTGCATGCCTCCCAACGTTGTATAAAAAAAATGTGTGTGTGTCCAGGGCGGGCCCAGCCGATATCTCCATCACTCGGTATACTTCTTTCGTAACTTTTTTTTATACAACTATATTGGCAAACAAGCATGCTGCCGGCATTAAATGGTAAGCGGTCACCGTAGCCTATTGACGCTCGCAACACCTCGGGCATGTTACTCGCGCGCTGCCAATCTTTTTACCTAAGGCTGTGTCGTCAGAGTACCCAGTAATTTTTCTGCCCTATCTCATCCTTTAAGCCGGAACACAGCTTCATAAATATAGCTGCTTAGCGGTAGACATAGATGAGGCAGAGGTACCCACACTGAGATGACTTTTGTACAAACTTGTGACCTAAGGCGGTTTCTTCACAGTACTCAGTAATTTCTCTGCCATATCACAGCTATATAAATATAGCTGCTTGGCGGTAGAAATAGGTGAGACAGAGGTACCCACACTGAGATGACTTTTGTACAAACTTGTGACCTAAGGCGGTTTCTTCACAGTACTCAGTAATTCTCTGCCATATCACAGCTATATAATAAATATAGCTGCTTGGCGGTAGAAATAGGAGAGACAGAGGTACCCACACTGAGATGACTTTTGTACAAACTTGTGACCTAAGGCGGTTTCTTCACAGTACTCAGTAATTCTCTGCCATATCACAGCTATATAATAAATATAGCTGCTTGGCGGTAGAAATAGGTGAGACAGAGGTACCCACACTGAGATGACTTTTGTACAAACTTGTGACCTAAGGCGGTTTCTTCACAGTACTCAGTAATTTCTCTGCCATATCACAGCTATATAATAAATATAGCTGCTTGGCGGTAGAAATAGGAGAGACAGAGGTACCCACACTGAGATGACTTTTGTACAAACTTGTGACCTAAGGCGGTTTCTTCACAGTACTCAGTAATTCTCTGCCATATCACAGCTATATAATAAATATAGCTGCTTGGCGGTAGAAATAGGTGAGACAGAGGTACCCACACTGAGATGACTTTTGTACAAACTTGTGACCTAAGGCGGTTTCTTCACAGTACTCAGTAATTCTCTGCCATATCACAGCTATATAAATATAGCTGCTTGGCGGTAGAAATAGGTGAGACAGGGGTACCCACCCACGCAGACGACTTTTGTACAAAGTCTCCATCTGGTAAAATTATGTATCTTTATATACACAGTTATGTTAGAGTGGATTGCGTCACAGGCAGTTGCAGGTGCGCGGCGGGCCGATCGCTTTCCAAACAGCGGTTTTTCCGCCGTTAAATTTGAATAAGCCATTATTCCCCTGGATGGTTCCCTTTTTGTGCCGCTTGCTTTGCGGCAAATCTGTAGTAACACGTTTTCCACAATCCGGTGCGACTGCGTAATCACTATTTGAGTGCTTAACTGGCATTCTGAATGTACAGTTATTTTCTTTAAACAGCTTAATTGTATGTTGGATATCCCATTTTAACAAACTCATTCTCGTTCAAAATCCTCACAATGTTTCACATATAGAATTCCACTGACAAAATAGAGTGCTTACTAAGATGCAATTTGATCTAACCTGCTTTGTGTGCCTCCACCACCAATTAGTTCATGCCGCCTAGCACCGGCCGGCACCAACCCATTGACGTTAGTAGATGTGACATGCCGACGCTGCCATGGCTGCTCCGGTAGTCTCTGCCTCGGCTGCTGCGATCGCCCGCTGTCTGGAACAGAAACCGCATACCCCCACCACCGTCGCTGCCACAACTGGCCTGCCGTGCAATTCTCTAAGCGACTCGTAATGGCTGTGTGCGTCGCTGTGATCACAGATGTCACAGCTTTGACATCGTCTACTGCGATCACGGCTAAATTATTTGATATTCTATAAGGCTGTAAGCGTACGCGAGGCTGTTTGCCTTGTAGAATTCCAATTCCAAACGCAGCCTTGCGGCGCTAGTGTCGCACAACCATGAAAAGCGACACCAAATAATTGCAATTTTGTGTTCAAGGCTGTAACAGCCGATGTTTCCGAGGATGTAAGGACGTTTGCTCTTACAGAATTGCATGGCTGGTCGTCGCTGCGACACGTGTTTCGTCTCTCCACGTCCAGCGTCGGCGTGTTGCATCTACTAACGGTAGTGGGTGGGTGCCGGCCGGCGCTAGGCCGCATGAACTAATTGGTGGCGGAAGCACACACAGCTGGTTAGATCAAATTGCATGTAAATTTGACTTTCGCAAAATAACGCTTGAATCTATTAACTACTGCTTACTAAGACACAAACCATGTCTTACGATCATAACGAAGCAATCTATTTTGTATTTATTATATCCACTTGACTTGACATGAAGTCACCTTGCGCTCGCAAACATCTGGTTTTTTTTGTACAACCGCGGGAGGTATTCAAGCATACGACCCACCTGATGTACAGCGGTTACTGTAGTCTACGAACTGACTGAGAAGACACAACGGTGAGTCAGTCAGTTCCTAGTTTCTCTTAAACATCTCAGCAATTCGAGCCTACTAACCAATAGGAGAATATCTTCACCAATCTAAAATTGTGACGATTCCAAACAAATGTAGCCATTTTTACGGAATAAAAAGATTTAAATAAGAATAGAAAGCTATGAATGTCACAGAAGCGAGTGAAGTATGCAAGGACCGCGTCTTATGGCGCTCGGTTCTCTCTGCCTACCCCGCAAGGGACTTGGCGTGAAGATATACATACATACATACAAAAAGATTTTGACTTTGAAAATCAGCTGATAAGTGCCGCAATGTTGATTTTGCGCAATGCTCTCATCTCGACCGCTTTTATTCTACTTTCATGCTCTCTCTATGCCATACCCAGCTTTCACTTCCATATATTAGCGTTGGGATAATCAACGCGTTGGGCACCAAGACAAACCTACCATGACCAAATTGGTCGTTATTTATCAGAAGGTGATGTCAAGAGTCGTAGAAACGAGCAGAGCGGGCATGAAAAGAGTTAAAAATGTTAAAGAAGCGAGCGATGTGTGTAAGGATGATGTGTGATGTGCGTCTTATGGCGCTCGGTACTCTCTGCCTACCCTGCAAGGGTTTGACGCGAAGTTAAATAAATATAATAAATAAGTAAATATTGCCGGACAAATTACACAGCGCCACCTAGCCCCAAAGTAAGCGAAGCTTGTGTTATGGGTACTAGACGACTGATAAACATACGTAAATACATTTTTTTTTTTTGTAAATACATACTTATTATACATAGAAAATACCCAGACCAATACAAACAGACATGTTCATGCACACAAATGTTTGTACTGTGTGGGAGTCGAACCCACGAGCGTTGGTGTCAAAGTAGCGTAACAACGCGTTTCACCACTGAGCCACCGAGCTCGTCGAGTTATAGATAGATATACCTATTGCTGTCCACGGTCTCTCTGATTTCATTCACGGGTGTACACGAAGAACAAGTTTTATCAGTTATTAACTAATTTACTGTTTTAGGTACAAGATACATGACTTTGAATTGAAATGTCCTCGAAGTTTACGAACTTATGTTACTGCAAATTATAAACGGTCTCCTTATATATGCTACAGTTTACAGTTTATAACTAAGTTATTCGACTAAGAGGACGCTTCATTCTCTGTGGGGTACTTGTATAGCCGTCTGTAGCTGGCTATAGCTGTCTGTAGCTGGTTATAGCTGTCTGTAGGAGGGGACACCAGGTCTAGTGGCTGACCTAGATTGCGTCATTGTTTCTCGGACGTATACCCTGATAATAAAAACCTCTGCTTAATCCATTGGATCTGTTCTTTATAGTATAGTAAGTTCTTGTGTTTTGCATTTGTTTGTCTGAGTGCTGAGTGCACGTCAAGCTATAGGTACACTTTGACTTTTGTACAGTTCTTTTTTATACTACGACGGACAGCAAACAAGACGGTCCGCCTGATGTAAAGCGGTTACCGTAGTCTGTGAACTCGAGTAACAAAAAGAATGTCGCTAGCGCGTTGGCACCCCCACTGTCAACACAGCAACTCCTCATGTTCTGGTGAATGCTATTTGGCTGCCATTTTCTGTGAGGTGGAGTTACTTCCCCTGTCGAGCTAACGTCGTGCTCTACCTCTCTTTCGCCAGAACTTCGTCTGCTGATACGCAGGGTGCACCACGTGCAGGTGAGGTTGGCTTTGGCTCTAAAGGTGACATTGAGACGCTTGCCCCCTAAAATATAGTATATGTCTCTCTGAGTGCCGAGTGCACGCCAAGCTTTACAATTTGACCCTTGTATCGTTCTTTATAAGAGTTACAATCGCACTTTGTGTCTCAAGTGTGATCTGCTTTTAGCTGTGCCAGGTACAAAGTGTTAGCGGCGTTAGCTTCAGGGTACGTGTAAAAACCTGCCAAGTGGGAGTTGAACTCCAACACCAAGATTTCTGTAGGTACCGTTTGTGATACTATCGAAATTTTGCGATATATATATATATATATATATACTAGTGGACCCGGCAGACGTCGTTCTGCCCGGAAAAGCAGCGCCATATTAAATTTAGTTTCAAGATTTGGTGACATACCTACTGACATCAACGCCACCTACCGGACCCAATTGTGTTTTCAAACCATCTAGGAACCCATTGAAATATACACGCAAAATTTCATCCGAATCCGTTTAGGAAGAATTGGTGACAAACACACGTAACTACAGTAGAATTATATATATTAAGATCTCAGAATACAGAATAAACCAGAAGGAGCCTACAGCCGATAATACATGCGGTCCGCTGTGTCCAGAAACAATTCGCAATTCCCCGCACTCCTCATACTTCCCACCCGTGCAGTGTTGCTAGCTTAGTGAGAGTTCGCCTCTTTTAGGGTAAATTAAAAGTGTAATATTAATATTAAAGATGTTATAATAATATATTGTTATGCATAAATAAATGTTTTAGTAAAATAAAACACAAGTAATTTACAAAAAATATGTCTTTACTTAGGTACATTTTGTTGTACTAATAATATTGCCGTTTTGATTCTAAGGTAATCAATACATTTTAACGTTTCGACAAATGAAGAAGTCTTGCTCTTTGCTTTTATAATTTCATCAGTGGGGAATTGAAATTCCACATATAATAATTAGAATAGTTTTACACAAAACATTTTTGTAAAAAAACTGCTATTTACACAATTTCACATATGCAGACTATATACCAAAAACATTAGTTAATAATATTTCAATCATTATTATTAAGTCAATAATTATTATTTATTTCAGGCAATATTTATATTAAAGCTCATATCGTAAATACCTTAAAATTAAATAAATGTATTTACATATTTTATATTAAACAAACTATTTTTTAATTACTTAACATGCATTTAGATATTATTTATTTCATCAATGTCAACTTAATAAAAAAAGTAGGGAAAAGAAACCAGTAAAACTGGCAACATGAACAAAATGGACTCGCCCAAATTGTTTACCACTATCAACGAGTAAAAGAAATTCATTATTTAATTAAAATGAGATGTAAATGCGCTAGTTACACATGAAATGTGATCCCATCTTGTTTTTCTATGCTTCTAACTGCGTTCTTGCAGGTGGGAACCGCACAAGACGGCATTATTTAATAAAAACTATCGAGAAATTTTTACGCGTAAGAGACACGGTGGCCAAATATATACTAGTCGTCCAAATATCAAACTACTCTCATTGAGAGTAGTTTGTATGACTTCAGTTTTGGGCGTGTTCGCGGTTTCTGGTTTATTCTGTATTCTGAGATTAAGATATAGTTTTATATCTTCACGCCAAATCCCTTGTTAGGTAGGCAGAGAGAACCGAACGCCACATGACTCTGTCCATACACATCTCAACTCTTTAACATTATACTTGCTTTCATGCTCATTCCCCTGTTCATATCGTTCCTGACGTCACTTTTATTGATAAAACACGACCAATTTAATCGTATTGGGCGAGTGTTGGACCACTTCTATTTGTCGCTGTAAAGCCGCGTTACAACGCCTACCACCTACTAAGTAATAAATACTAGTTAGTGGCCATAAATAGAGACGAGCTTGGTGGCAACTACGTGCTACGCTACTTTGACACCAATGTTCGTGGGTTCGATTCCCACACAAGACAAACATTTGTGTGAAATATTAAAGAATAAAGCCACTACGAGCACTATTATTGTGGAAGGGTTTATCGAGTATGTAAAATTTTTGATAGCGGTCCGTGACAACAAAATGTTAAACGGTTTGGTTTAATAGAACTAAGTTACAGTTTCGGCCATTGATACTTTGCCATATTAAGAGAGGTAGGGCGCATCAAAGCAGCCCGTCTGGTGAAGTACCTCCACCTCACAGAAAACCGCAGCCAAATAACAACTCCCTGGAGGGCTGTGTTCCTGCATGTGAGTGTGATCACCAATAAGCTCCCAAGGAGTTGCTGTGTAAGCAGCAGAGGAGGCATCGCGCGAGTGATACTTAATATATCCCAAGCGTTAATAGGTACCCGCTTTACATCAGGTGGGCCGTATGCTTGTGCCTCCCGATGTAGTATATAAAAAAATCGGCCAAGTGCGAGTCGGACTCGCGCACGAAGGGTTCCGTACCACTATCAATAAAAACGGCAAAAAAATCACGTTTGTTGTATGGGAGCCCCTCTTAAATATTTGTTTTATTTTAATTTAATTATTTATTCTTAAAGTGAATATATAACTTAATATTCTGTGAATATTTCAAGCGTCTACCTGTTGCCGTTATTAATATCGAGCAAAAACGAACAAAAAAATCACGTTTGTTGTATGGGAGCCCCCTTAAATATTTATGTTATTCTATTTTTTAGTATTTGTTGTTATAGCGGCAACAGAAATACATCATCTGTGAAAATTTCAACTGTCTAACTATCACGGTTCGTGAGATACAGCCTGGTGACAGACGGACGGACGGACGGACGGACAGCGAAGTCTCAGTAATACCCTTTTACCCTTTGGGTACGGAACCCTAAAAAACATCAATTTCACTCCTCCGGACAATATAATGTATTACCGTACTCGTCACTCGTCGTATAGGTGTAGCTTTGTCAGAATTCCAGCCACACGACGGATGAGGTGGCGTGAAATTTTTACCCTTGCGGTGCTTTGATGTGTGTGCTTCTGACGCCCGTCCGCGAGAATATGTCACACTTTTGGGTATGGGGGGACTGAGTGACATAAATGATTAAAAACTCTTTCACTTGACAATGTGTATTTTAAATTTACTGGCAATGAGGCAAATTTGATTTCCCAGCCCTTGTGTGTTAATGTAATGTCTTTATTTATTCATTAACATAACGTCTCGAATGTGTAATACCTATAAATATAAAACATTTATGAAAGAATGAAGAAATAGACACACAATGCGAAAGTGAGATGTAGGAGCCGAGGAAGACCAAGACCAAGACTAACCATGACCAAATTGGTCGTGTTTTATCAGAAGGTGATGTCAGGAGCCCTGGGCGAGCGTGCATGAAAAGAGCTATGAATGTTAGAGAAGTGTGTAAGGACCGAGTGTTATGGCGCTCGGTACTCTCTGCTTAGCTCGTAAGGTACATGGCGTGGGGATATACATACATACATACATTTATGTGTATATGAGTTATTTTATTTTAATCATAATTTAAGGATGATACTTTTGTGAAGGAATCTCCTTTAACACTACTAGTATAAGTAACAATCACCCGCGATTTCTTCTCGTGTCATATCTATTGCCATGATAAACATGCCGTTTTACACTAATGCTATCCTAGATTTACAAACTGTTTTTATTATTAACTAGCTGTGCCCGCGACTTCGTCCGCGTGGAATATTATTTATTTATATTAATAAAAATAAATAAAATTTCTAAGTTAAAAAATAAAAATGCCTAAGTTACTCCTTATTACATCTGCTATCTGCTAGTGAAAGTCCCGTCAAAATCGGTCCAGCCGTTTCAGAGATTAGCCGGAACAAACAGGCAGACAAAAATTGAAAAAGTATTCATTTTGGTATATGTACCGTGTATACATTTAGTAAAAAGCGGT
Organism: Pyralis farinalis; assembly: GCA_947507595.1. Taxonomy (NCBI): domain Eukaryota; kingdom Metazoa; phylum Arthropoda; class Insecta; order Lepidoptera; family Pyralidae; genus Pyralis; species Pyralis farinalis. The sequence goes on along the minus strand of OX382259.1, from coordinate 5,832,831 downwards.
TATTTTAATATTACAAACAGACACTCCAATTTTATTTATCTGTATAGATTGAACTGAAATAAACTGTCAACATAACCGTAGTGCGATTTAGTAATGATATGACGCCATCTTTTAATATCCACGAGAATTAAATTACATATTTATCACGTTATATCTTCACGCAAAGTATGTTCGAGCACCACGTGACGCATTCAATGAACGAGAATTAATTTATACAAGTATTTTATGGACGGGCATTGACTTTGACTGTTTTATAATATCGTATTAGATGGTCTATAAAGATGGCGTTTGCCGTATAATAGCATAAATACAACATTACATTACTGAAAACAATCAATTCTTGTACATACATGGATATATGTGTGTGGTGTAAAACGGCTCTTACGATTTGATTTTTTTTTTATTTAAATAAAGATTTTATTTTTGAGCGTCTGTCCTGTCTGTTATTACTGAACAAATGCTATTTTGCACAAAAAGAAACATACCGAGAGACGTCCGGCTAATTGCTTTCTTTATTCTAACATTTTTGCGTAGGAACCCTAAATACTTACGAGACAAATAGAAGTTTCCTTTGAATAGTTTTGTATCCATGAAAGTCACGTCAAAAGCGGATTAGTCGTTTCAGACAGATAACAAATTAAAAAAGCATGTTACCATTTTTATAACGCGCAAATAATATGATAAGGTCTTACTTACGTCTTAGTACTTACAAAATCATGTACAATCTAATTTTATTTTTTTGTATAGATATTCGGTTATGTATATCACAAGTTAAAGTTGAAGGCATAATTGGACATTATTCTATTTAAATGCGTAGTAGTCTACTGTGATAGTGGACTTATTAAGAATTTGAATAGAATAATAAGTCGAAAGTTACACAAAAATACAAAATAAATTACAAACATTAAATTTTTCTTTCGTGTGTTATAGGACGGTGGTGTAGCGTGCATGAAAAAAGCCATAAATGTTAAGGAAGTGAGCAAGGTGGAATGAGTCAAGTGGCGCTCTGCCTACTTCTCTGGCGTGAAGATAAATATAGACTTCTTCCTTCAGGCTTCTTTTTATGACAATGCTTCCACTAAATAAAATGAAGTGTTCATATTCACATCAACAAACATACAGCTCAGTATTTAGAATGAATGGCTGAAAACCATGATAATATTGGTTTTCTTCTATAACCAAAGTCAAAATATATGCGGGAGATATGAAACAGTTATGAAATTTTAATTTAAATGTCGCAAACTAGGTATCTGCAATACATCGATACATAGAGCAAGTGGTTGTCTAGAAAAATTGTTTTAACAGACTAAAAAACGAAGAGGTTCTGTGCTGTTCGAATGTTTTTGTTTCTTCTCATTCTAGAGGAAGGAAGGTCGAAACTTGAAGTTCCTTTAAAATTGGTTTATGTTTCAATAACTCTCTGGAGGGTTGGCTGCGAGTGAGTGTGGCCACGTAAGCTTCTGAGAAATTTCTCTTTTTAAAGAGGGGGTTACTACGCTTGAGCAATACTCCACGTATTTCAAGCATGCAGAATTAAGCTTGTTTAGTTCCAGATTTTGTGTAAACGATATAAGAGGCTACTCGTATAGTTAATATTTATATTAAATATATAAAAAATAACTCAATTTAACAATGATAAACTTACGTAACACTGTATTTTGTGCCTTTATTTTACGCTTAACACTTCAGAAAGGGTTTCATACTTTTTACAACTCATCCGTAAATCGTAGGCATTGTTTAAACTTTCGTTTGTCGGAAGTTTACGAGTATACTGGCATAGTTCAACTCGAGTATCGCTGACGGCTGTATAATCAAGTTAATCGAGTGTCGGCATTTTGTTCCCCAATGAAGCCTTATCCTTTCGACTTTTGTTCGAAGAGATACAAAGTGGGGCTAATTTGGAAGCACGAACTGGAAGATTGCTCGTTTGATTAACCTCCAAAGGTCCGATACTGTTAGAAATGATGATTTAGGAATTAGTTTTCTTAGTTATTTATAGATAGTTTTATACGAACTATGATAAATAAAATATGTAATACATAATTATAACTGACTAGCTGCTGCCCGCGGCTCCGCCGCGTGGAGTCAAATAACGTAGCCTATGTGTTAATCCAGATCATAATCTATCCACGTGCCAAATTTCATTCAAATCCGTTCAGCCGTTTAAGCGTGAAAGAAAACAAACATCCATGCATACAAACTTTCGCATTTATAATATTAATAGGATTACATATTATTCTGATAGTAAGTAATTTGGGTGCAGGGGTGTTGTATGACGAGTACTGTGTCTTACATATACGAAACTTAACTCGCTATGAGAGAAAGAGAGAAAGAAAATGTGTGCTCGCACCTCTCTCTTGCCCCTGCAGTAATATACGAAACGTAACTCTCTCTCTTTCTATCTTCACTAACTTATATCTCCCTCTCAACTTCCGTTCATCTCGCCCGATCACACTTTTCGTAACGCTCTCGTCACGCATTCACCAGCTTACTCCCCAAATCAAGCGTGCGTAAAGAAGTTTTACTTCAAAAAATCGTTGCAATCAAAGATCTGGTTAGTGTGGTCAATAAACGATCGTCGTTTATTGACCAATTATTATATATATAATATATACAAATATTATAATATGCATGTCTTGCCAAAACCCGTTCCCGTTGCAATAAACCCGCACAACTAGTCTGGCGGGTTCAGACGCTGAATGGCTAAACAAAGTTATTGAGATGGTAAACATTCATTACTCCCGTCGACAACGGAACGGACTTCACTCCCTGGTATAAAGCCGTGACTGATACCGTCTACCTATTTATGTGTCACCATTGCTAATCTTTTGTAGTATTTCTCGCGTTCGTTTTAATGACAATATACATTCAGAGCAAGCTAGACTCGTGACCGATGATATTGATGTATCGTTCATAATAACAGTGACGTCAAACTGAAAGATAGGACGTGTTATATTTGTCACGTTATTATAATAATAACTAAATAATAAATAAATATTGTAGGACAAATTACACAGCGCCATGTAGCCCCAAAGTAAGCGAAGCTTGTGTTATGGGTACTAAACAACTGATAAACATACGTAAATACATTTTTTTTGTAAATACATACTTATCATACATAGAAAATACCCAGACCAAGACAAACAGACATGTTCATGCACACAAATGTTAGTACTGTGTGGGAATCGAACCCACGAGCGTTGGTGTCAAAGTAGTGTAACAACGCGTATCACCACTTCGCCACCGAGCTCGTCATAAATATTATGTAATATTATTTACATATTATGTAAATCTAAAGTGCCTATATTAAACCAGAGTAAGTAAGTATTGGATATCCATGTCGCACATTAAGTAACATATGAAGCCTCATTGTGCTACTATCAAAGGTCAATGTATACCACACTGTATACAAATAATCGTTGATCGGGGACGCTCCCTCCCAGTATATCTATCGTTTTTTTCACAATATCGGGAAACATACAAGCACACGGCCTATTGATGTAAAGCAGTTACCATAGCCTATCAACGCTTGCAATATATTGAGTCAAACTCGCTCAATGCCACCTCTACTGCTAACGCAGCAACTCTTTAATAGCTTAGTGGTGACCTCACTATCAAGCAGGAACACAACAACCCTTTACGGAGTTGTTATTTGGCCGCGGTTTTCTGTGAGGTGGAGGTATTTTCCCAGACCGGCTGCTTTTTGATAAGCACTACTTCTCTTAAAAACACCCAGACCAACGCAAACAGACGTGTTTATGCACACAAGTGTTTGTCGTTGGAATCGAACCAACGAGCGTTGGTGTCAAAGTAGCGTTTATAAGTAATGTATAAAGAAGGTTTATAATCTAGGTTTCCGCGTCCAAGAAGTAATTGTGTTTTAATTATTCAAGAAAATCTAGGATAGTGGTCAGGCGTCTTGGATTCTATTTAGGTTAAACGTTATTTATCCTCCGTATAGCAGGAAAGAAGGCATTTTGGAACATGTAAATGAATGTTATTTCCTATTTATCTTGTTTTGCTTGTGTCACTGGTGATTTACTGGGTTCATTTGATAGGACAATACCCAAATTTGCGTCTTCGATGCGTGTTCATAAAACATCGTCCAATATATAGGTAGCAATAATTTCTTAGACGCCTAATTTTTTTTTCAAATACCGAGTTATCGAGTGCTTTTAATTGTACGAGTAATTAATGCATTGCGGTTAATAATTGCGGTGTCAACTTTAAATAACTTAAGATATAGACGTTTACAAATCCGCAGGAATGCGCACTGCCTCTAAAAACGGCAGTACGTTTTTAGACCTCGTGTGGAGGTTCTACGTCTCGTTCTTTTGAGAGCGGTAGTACTCTTGTTAAAACGGGATGCAAATCCGTATCCCTTTAACATATTCTAATATGCATATAAATTTTTACTGACTTTTTAAACCTGTAATCCAAATGTAAAATATGACTATTAGATTTTTTTTGAAGTATAAATGTTTAACACGGAACAGTGTCCAGATTTTAGGAATTAATCTTGATACTCTTCATGTGAGGGCGCATCAAAGCAGCCCGTCTGTGGAAGTACCTCCACCTCACAGAAAACCGCAGCTACGAATAAATAACAACTCCCTGAAGGGTTGTTATGTTCCTGCGTATGAGTGAGGTCACCAGTAAGCTCCTAAGGAGTTGCTGTGTTAGCAGCAGAGAAGGCATCACGCGAGTTTGCTGTGTTAGCAGCAGAGAAGGCATCACGCGAGTGATACTTAATGTATTACAAGCGCTCATAGGCCACGGTAACTGCTTTTCATCAGGTGGACCGTATGCTTGTATGTACTTCCGACATTGTATATAAAAAAACCCTTACATACTGTACATACCCCATGTTTCAAAGGTGTTTTTTTTATATTATTCCTATTTTATGTTATTCCTATGTATAAAACAGCATGAGGTGTACGCATATGGCATAATCTCGTACCTTCGTGCTCTGTACATAAATTAACGGAGTCTGAAATATATTATCTCCGTCGACTTTGCCCGTTTAGCAATAACCGGCACGCAAAATGTAAAACTTTACACACAAACTAATTAAAACAAACGAGGCGAGCTTTAAAGTCATTAACATTAACTGACTGGATAATAAACTGGGGGCCAGTAAACTATTATCCGAGTTTTCGTGACAGCTAGCTGATACCGGCGAGGAGAGCTTACTTCCACTAACTTTAATTACGCACACGTGACTCGCAGAATTTTGGTACCAAGAAGTGTCGATCGCTGTGTCTATCTAACTTAAAGAGTATCTTTTTCTTAAGTTTGCGGGGTCTCAAACGTCCTCGAGGATTTTGGGGTTCATCATCGTGGGGCTCGTCCATAAGAGAGAATTATGACTGTTAACTTATTATTTATCTGGACAGTTGTATTCAGATAATATGAAATACGAATAAGGAAAGCGAACGGGTGACTTACTGGTCAACTGCCTGCTTTATGCAGACGACGCGGTATTAATAGCAGAATCATCGAGCAGAACTGCAAACACTAGTTACAACAATGAAAGATGATTGTATGAAGAAAGGCTTACAATTGAATGAATAAAACCAAGATAATGGTCTTTGAAAGAGAGACAACCAGAATGAACACTAGGATTACGATTGATGATGTAGTGTTGGAGCAAGTGAATGAGATTGTATATCTTGGAAGTGCTTTTAGCAGCAATGGAATGTACACCGCTGATGTGGAGAGACGAGTGAGTGCAGGGAATAGGGTGAATGGAGCGTTGGGTAAACTTCTAGGCAACCGAAATCTAAGCCAGAAGGCACAACTCGCTGTACACAACGCGGTGCTAATTCCAACGCTAACTTATGGAAGTGAGAGCTGGGTATGGCAGAGAGAGCATGAAAGTAGAATGCATGCGGTCGGTATGAGAACATTGCGTAAAATTTGTTGCATAACGCTTGCTGACCGCGTTCGTAATGAAGACGTGAGAGAAAGAGTTGGTCTGAAAGAGAGTGTCGGAGTTAAGATATGAAAAGGCATGCTCCGTTGGTTCGGACATGTAGAAAGAATGCGGGACGAAAGAATGACGAAACAGATATACAATGCAAAAGTGGAAGGATGTAGGAGCCGAGGAAGACCGAGACTAACCTACCATGACCAAATTGGTCGTGTTTTATCAAAAGGTGATGATGTCAGGAGCCCCAGGAGTGTGCGAGCGTGCATGAAAAGAGCTATGAATGTCACAGAAGCGAGTGATGTATGTAAGGACCTCGTCTTATGGCGCTCGGTTCTCTCTGTCTACCCCGCAAGGGACCTGGCATGAAGATATACATACATACAACTTCTTAAGTTTTCTATTACATTATGCAGGATCTTCGAAAGTAATATTTTTTTAGAATCTTAGTGTTTTCTTTTGGAATTGACTATCAAAGCCGTGGTTCAATTACAAGCCGTACGAAAATAGCACGCCAATCAATGACTAAACACAATAAATGTAAAGCTATGCGACTATAGGGATTTTAATTTAATTTTAATTTTAACGGCACATTTCCTTCATGCTATAGGGCCACAGCTGTTACAAAAATGTCACAAATTCTACAAAATTTGCTTTGGAAGCTGGATCCTATGGTTCTATGGTCGTCACAGAGTTAAACGTCCTAACTAATAATAATGTCTGAGAAACTATTTAACGCTGCACCTAAGCAAACATCAATGGTGATTCCGAAATGGTCTATGGACCTGGTTTTCTGAAGTCGGGTTTTTGTAATTAAAGTGCCCTTTTGTTAATAATATACAATGCCGTTTCTGAACATTCGCACTCGATCATTTGTTAACATTAGAATGTTGTTACTTTACGCGGACCCACGTAATCTTCCGTCCAATTCTCAAAGCTACGGCTAACGTTCCTTTGTTATGAATTGTTTTGGAAACATCCACAAGATTAATAGTTGCGAAGCTCTTGACACGTGCTAGGCTAGCTAAGTGATATCCGCTTTAAAAGGTCTCCAGTAGATTAAAGAGAGATGCCGGTCATTACTCGAGGACGTTTCATGTTCTGTTGAGAGGTTACAAAGTTAAGAAAGGGAGTTTTTTTTTTAATTATATAACATAGTCTTTTTAATACGAGAACAGTGATAGGTAAGTTGATAAGGACCCGGCTTATTGATCATGGGGCATGTACCACTAAATTCGTGTTTTGGGATTTATGTAGATACATATTTATCACTTGCTCGGTGATGAAGGAAAACATCGTGAGGGAACCCACACGTCCAAGAAATTATATTTCGAAAGACGACCCTACCTAAAAAAGATCTGGTTTTCCCTTTGGGTTGTAGAGGTCTGACGCAGTGGCTCTATGTAAAAATTTTAATACGACGCTTGGAGGCATGCCCGCCAGCCACAGCCAGCCTTTTAGCTGTTGCTTATATAGGAGCTTGTTTTGTACAATGCCTGGATGCATACAACGATACGGCCCACCTGATGTAAAGCCGTAATCGTAGCCCATGACACTTGCCAAACATTAAGTATCACTCGCGCGATGCCACTTCTCCTGCTCACATAGCAACTTCTTAGGAGCTTACAGGTGAGGTACTTCCCCAGACGGGGTGATTTATTGAGCCCTACCTCTTTTAAAATATCAATTTTTTTTTTAATAATCAAGTAATCTATCAAGTAATTATGGTATAACTGCAACAACAAATGCAGCGAATGGAAAATACTATGTGTATAATATTTTATTTACAACATTTTTAAAATATCAATGCATACAGACTGCTAAAACCTTTTGAGCATGCAGTTACGAATGACATCGATGCTTCCAAGGCCTATTCTGAAGATATATTTGCTCTCGTCCGAATCAACTTCACGGAACATGTATACCCAAGATCAAATGAAGACGTTTGCGTCAACGGAATATACGAAACATTCGAACTTTCGATCTTTAGAGCAACATTACGGAATAGACCCCCTGTTTTCTGCGTTATCAACAGGAAAAGCAGCCATCTCATTGATATTTTACATCCAGAATGACGTGATAACGCAACTGTTGTGTTCTTAATGTTTTTTTTTTCAGTCGTTACAGAAATTACTCGGGCGCCCACGAATGACGTTAAAAGCTTTTATGTTTTCCGGACAACGGCTCCTGAATGAAGCTTTGAGCATAAATTTATTGCTTGCCATAGCTATAAGTATATGCGGGTGGAAATGTTTCGTTTTATTTCCACTTCATTCGAGTGCCTGGCCATTTATATTTGTGCTTATTTTCTTTCGGCATAACTGTTTAAATTTTTACTAAAATTATTAAGTCTAACTGCTAATAATTAAACCGATCACTTGGCGCATTTAGTTACGTTTGCCGGTCATCGGATCCCCTGAAGATTTGATTTTTCGGTTGTCGCGAATATAGTGCCATTTTGCAAATGTCAAAATATTCATAATGATTCACATCGACGCCATTATGTTTAAGAAAGCCCGAAAAGTTTTTATCATTTTGAACTTTTTTTTTATACTACGTCGGGAGGCATACAAGCATACGGCCCAACTGATGTAAAGCGGGTACCGTAGCCTATTAACGCTTGCGATATATTAAGTATCACTCGCGCGATGCCTCCTCTGCTGCTTACACAGCAACTCCCTGGGAGCTTACTGGTGACCTCACTCACACGCAGAAACACAACAAGCCTCTAGGGAGTTGTTATTTGGCTGCGGTTTTCTGTAAGGTGGAGGTACTTCCCCAGACGGGCTGCTTTGATGCGCCCTACCTCTATTCTCTATCTCTAGACCAAGACAAACAGACATGTTCATGCACACAAATGTTTGCCTTGTGTGGGAATCGAATCGAACGCGACTTTGACACCAACGCCACGAGCGTTGGTGTCAAAGTCGCGTCATTCACGACTGAGCCACCGAACTGCCTAGTGTTACCATCTACAAAGATTAATTATTACCATTATCTTTAGTAGGATGCATGCCATCTCTGACATGGTAGCTCTAGTCTCTGTCTCGGCTGAAGCATACGGTACTTGCTCCAGAATACGGGCAATAGCAGAGATGATCGCAGCAGTCGAGACAGGGAAAACTTGCATCTACTAATGGTAGTGGGTGGGTGCCGGCTGGCGCTAATTCGCATGATCTAATTGGTAGCGAAAGCCCACAAAGCAATTTATTTGTTATATAATTTTAACTAATTAATTTAATTTGAGTGAGATATGTAAGGATCGAGTCACGTGGCGCTCGGTGCTCTCTGCCTACCCCTCAAGGGATTTGGTGTGAAGTTATAGATAGTTAGATAATTTTAACTCAAATTACGCAAAATACGTATGCATCTATTAATTGATTAATTATTATTCTATACTGTTCATATTTTTCATGTCTATAAATTAGTACTAGGTACTTCGTAAGCAATGGCAGCCAACTATTCAAACTTTTTAAACGAAACATTATATTCTACTTTAAAGTTGGTATATCAAGTGTTCGTGTTCGTGGTATCGACTTCATCAGGTTGGTATATTGAATATGCAATTTCTCGGAAGAACCGTCTTCCGACGCGCCCCGCGCTGCCGTCATTACCGCAAGGAAACTTTTGATAGGCAACTGATAGGTGTAATCCCTCTGTTCGTTTCTTGTGAATAATTCCTTCCAATATTAACCACGACTAAAGGATTAGTGTACCTATTGTTTGTAATGATTAGAGCTAAGAAATCTTATACCTTTATAGTGAATAGAAACTCGTCGTGATTAAGAGATTAGTAAACTATAAACCTTATTAATCTCTCTAACATTCTACATTCAAACTATTACGTTACAAAATGTCGAAATATAATACTCCTTGGAAACATGATCAAAAATGCTTTAGGTACAATTCTATATTTGGTCGCTAAGTAACATCCTCTAAAGCCAAGGTTTACTTTAATGAATTCGAATTGCAACTGCTGTATGTATTTATGTCTTTTACATTACATATATTTGACAATATCGAGACATTATATTTATTCTTCGCCAATGGTAATTTCCAAAATGCTAGCAGCTTAAAAAAGAAAAATAAAATAAGAGAATTGAATAAGATACAATAAGACTATATTTCAAAAAATATAAGACGTGTCTAAATGCCCGCGAGGGCCCAATGGCAAAGAATTTTTTTATCTTTGTTGGTAAACAAAGCTGGAAATTTTCATATGTGACAATCATGATTATAAAATTCTTAAGTTCTTCACCTCCTATCTAACTAGTAGGGCGGTTATAAAGATATATAGTAATACCAAGCATTTGCTAAGCGGTATCGCATCATGACGTATAATAATCTGAGTATTGTAGTTAATTCGAATTCGAATCATTACCAATACTAATTTTAGAATCATAGAAGCAAATAGCCTAACAAAAGAAGATGTTAATTGTGTATGATAATAGAATACGTAAATTATTGATCTCATAAAGAGTTTTGTGTCATGCCATCGAAAATAAAATGAAAACAAATCGCTGGGGAATAAAATAACGAAACGAAACAGGCAAAGAAAAACAGTTACTTTAACTACAAAAAGACTGGCTAAACAGCATATGAATACCTAATCGATCCTCGTATACGACGTGCACATCATAAATACTTCCAATAGCAGACTTTGTTTTATTTTTCCGATTCCCACTCTTTACAGCCAAACAAAACAAACACTTAATTGGCAAGAAATATGAGAGCAGGTGGTGTCGCTGCAGGCGGGCGACAATAAATAATGTCTAAATAAACCGTACAGAAAGTTACTCCAAATAATATGATACGCCTCGAGACAATCCTACCCCATGACCTTCTAAATGTTAGAATTCACAGCGGTATACGAGCAATTCACATACATTTGTTTTTGTTTAAACATTTGTTGCGAGTCCATTTGTTTAAACGCTCCGCGAAGTTTGTTCGAGAGATTAACGAGGGGTTCTGGATTTGCCAGGGTAATATTACAAAAAGGATCAGGCAATTTTTTTGACTCACATCGTCTTATTTAACAGTCACTAACGAAGTTCGACAAAATATTGTATTAAAACCTCTGAACCGGAAAGATTTCGTGGCTAACTGCTGCTGAACTTTCATTTAATAGATTGGTTCATTTCGAAGTCAGACGTGACTCGAAAGTTGTGAAAAAGGTTTCGAGTATTAGAAAGATGTTATTCAGGTTGGAGTTTAGAATAGTTCCCTTAAGGCGCACGGCTTTTTCGATTCGGGTTCCTGTTACTCGCATTTCTATTCATTCTTTGTCCGTTCCTGTAAATTTCTTCCAACAATCTGCTACATATTTATATCTCGATTTAAGCATTATCTTTCAGTAGCTTTTACATAGGGTTTGAGCTTCGAACTATCTCTGTGTGAAATTACAAATATAACAGACAGTAAATTTATGCATTAATAGTAATTTATAGTAGTTATATTCGTATATTTTCATAACTGATTTCCTTTATTTGTGTAAATACTTGATTACGATACTCAGGAAAATCAAAGCATAAAGGAGAGAAGGTTATCCTTATAGATAAACGACAGTTCCCCAAGCTCGTGTAGACTGACACATTTCCTCCTTTGAAGTAAATATTTACCTAACATCCTTGGCCTAGTTTCCAAATCGTTATTGGCACAAGATAACAGTATGTTTAAGAGATTTTACCGATCTGGAATGTCACTAAAGTAATACAATTTATTCATTCGGAATATTAAATATTTCATCTCGCTAAGATTTTGATCACGTATTGTTCAAATGGTACTTAAGTATTCGGTGGAGGGAAATGAAGCGCCATCTGCTTTATTAGGCATGAATTTATGTCTGTGTGCCATTTCTGATTATTACGTGTTACCTTTGAAGACGCTTCCGTTCATCACGAAGTGTTGTTACCATTATAACCTTATTACGGTGGTTCTTGTTGGTTACTGACTCTGAATTTACAATAGTCATAGCATGGAGTATTCTGAATGTCTCCTAATACATGTTTTTGCCATCTTGTTATCGGAGGTCCGATACCTAATTCTAAAGGATTAGGAAATAGGAAAAAGATAAATATGTATAGCTCGTCAAAGAGATGCGTTTTAATAGAGATGGGTAATTTCACAGGAGTTGTAGAAGTTTACAAATGACAAACTATTTGTATTTTGTTTTGGATTGAATTTCATGATTTTTTTTGTATATAGCGAAGTAAAAGCATTTTGGAACATATTCAGAGCATAAAAATATTTATTTAAAAGTGGACATCCTTTGGAACAGTCTTAAATTTAGAAATTTTTAATAATTGATGATGTTATTTGTAATTTATATAAAATTTGTTCAGTGTTAAAGTTTGTAAACTGTCGTTGAATATAGTAATTTGTTAGTGGAGAAAGCACACGATATATTTTAGATCACATTGGAACTGATTTTTTAAATTAGCCTAAATTGTATTTGTATATTAGACACTAAGACGCGATGCCCGTACATTTTGTCGCTATTGTAAAACGCGAAAATTGTATATGACTCACACTTTAGAAACAAATACTGGTAGGTACAGTGTTTATGTTTGTCTCACTATGGCTAGTGTAATTTTAACTTCATCCGTAGATTAAATGCTATCTTATGAGAGCCTACGTCTTAGTAGACCAGGCCTAGTGGGCAGCCAGGGGCGTCCCGGCGCTTCTTACTTCAGTCGTTTACAAAAAGTAGCATTACATCTATAGAAAACGTTATATGATAAAACACTGGGACTAATCAGACACATCTATTCTAAATATTTCTTCGGACCTTTCTCCTGATGCAGACACTTAACAGTTTACACAGAATTATTGTAATATAATAACCTAAAAACTGTAATTATCTCCAGTATCGATGTGATCTTTGGTTCTTTTCTTTCATCCTTTATATTGTATCATCTATCTGCGATTGCCTATAAATGGCTTTGTTTATAACATTTTATGTATCTTTATTCAATGTAATTATGCTGTTGGCTATCCAAATAAATTAAAATTAAATTAAATTAAATTATAGGTGGGGCACACTTTACTGTGCGATCGCTATTTTAGAGTTCGCATTAGTGGACATCATGAGCAGAGTTACTCTTGAAACCAGTTATGATACATCAGAATTGGAATTAAATTATTGAATCATAATAGCAGCGGCAGATTGACTTAATATTGGTGGTTGATTAGATTGAGAGCATAAGATTCAATTCTATGTTTACAAGGTTATGGTCGAGATTACATAATTTTACTTGATACTCGTATTATATCATAGATATCAGATTCTCATTGGATACAGCGTTGACATTTTGTTATACGTCAGTTATCGTACTATATGAATGCTTGTAACTAAACTTGGAGCAAAAATTGATTTACATGAACGTTGTTAGGACGTGGTATCGCCCTAGTGACTCACTACAAAAAAAAAAACCGCAGCCTAATAAACACTCCGTGGAGGGTTATGTTCCTGCGAGTGAGTGAGAGCAACGGACGTGGTATCGCCCTAGTGACTCACTACAAAAAAAACCGCAGCCGAATAAACACTCCGTGGAGGGTTATGTTCCTGCGAGTGAGTGAGAGCAACGGACGTGGTATCGCCCTAGTGTCTCACTACAAAAAAAACCGCAGCCTAATAAACACTCCGTGGAGGGTTATGTTCCTGCGAGTGAGTGAGAGCAACGGACGTGGTATCGCCCTTGTGACTCACTACAAAAAAAACCGCAGCCGAATAAACACTCCGTGGAGGGTTATGTTCCTGCGAGTGAGTGAGAGCAACGGACGTGGTATCGCCCTAGTGACTCACTACAAAAAAAACCGCAGCCGAATAAACACTCCGTGGAGGGTTATGTTCCTGCGAGTGAGTGAGAGCAACGGACGTGGTATCGCCCTAGTGACTCACTACAAAAAAAACCGCAGCCGAATAAACACTCCGTGGAGGGCTATGTTCCTGCGAGTGAGTGAGAGCAACGGACGTGATATCGCCCTTGTGACTCACTACAAAAAAAACCGCAGCCGAATAAACACTCCGTGGAGGGTTATGTTCCTGCGAGTGAGTGAGAGCAACGGACGTGGTATCGCCCTAGTGACTCACTACAAAAAAAACCGCAGCCGAATAAACACTCCGTGGAGGGTTATGTTCCTGCGAGTGAGTGAGAGCAACGGACGTGGTATCGCCCTAGTGACTCACTACAAAAAAAAAACCGCAGCCCAATAAACACTCCGTGGAGGGTTATGTTCCTGCGAGTGAGTGAGAGCAACGGACGTGGTATCGCCCTAGTGACTCACTACAAAAAAAAAACCGCAGCCGAATAAACACTCCGTGGAGGGTTATGTTCCTGCGAGTGAGTGAGAGCAACGGACGTGGTATCGCCCTAGTGACTCACTACAAAAAAAACCGCAGCCGAATAAACACTCCGTGGAGGGTTATGTTCCTGCGAGTGAGTGAGAGCAACGGACGTGGTATCGCCCTAGTGACTCACTACAAAAAAAAAACCGCAGCCTAATAAACACTCCGTGGAGGGTTATGTTCCTGCGAGTGAGTGAGAGCAACGGACGTGGTATCGCCCTAGTGACTCACTACAAAAAAAACCGCAGCCGAATAACAACTCCGTGGAGGGCTATGTTCCTGCGAGTGAGTGAGAGCAACGGACGTGGTATCGCCCTAGTGACTCACTACAAAAAAAACCGCAGCCGAATAACAACTCCGTGGAGGGCTATGTTCCTGCGAGTGAGTGAGAGCAACGGACGTGGTATCGCCCTAGTGACTCACTACAAAAAAAACCGCAGCCGAATAACAACTCCCTGGAGGGCTATGTTCCTGCGAGGGAGTGAGATCACCTTCTGGTTTCTAGCTCCTAAGAAGTTGTTGTGTTAGCAACGGACGTGGTATCGCCCTATATTTTTTTTATATACAAGCTGAGCGACAAATATATAAACTAACAAGAAAAGAAACCTCTCATATAAACAAAAAATGAATAAAATACTCCCCATAAATTAGACAGCGCCTTCTAATCCCCAACCAAAGCTTGTACTGTGGGCAGCACACAAATGATAATCATTAGTAATTACTTTTTTTGTAAATGCATATCATCACGCCTGTCTCCTTTTGGTTTAGGCAGAGACTATGGAACGCCAGGTGCACCGATCCAAACATACCTCTCGTTTCTTCCACATTCATCAACCTTTTCACGTATGCTCTTCAGTTTGGGGTACTTTTGATTTGACCAGCTATTTGATCCGTACGTGAGCATCTAGGGCAACTTCTTTCTTTTTCTTCTTACTTCTTTCGTAACTCTTTTGTCATCCATTCTTCCCAAATGTCTAAATGGTTAATTTAAGAGATAGGGCGCATCAACGCAGCCCGCCTGGGTAGTACCTCCACCTCACAGAAAACCGCAGCCAAATAACGTCTATCTTGAGGGTTATGTTCCTGCGTGTGAGTGAGGTCACCAGTAATCTCCTAAGGAGTTGCTGTGTAAGCAGCAGAGGAGGCATCGCGCGAGTGATACTTAATATATTACAAGCGTTAATAGGCTACGGTAACTGTATTACATCAGGTAGACCGTATGCTTGTATGACTTCCCACGTTGTATAAAAAAAAATCGTCTCAGCAATATTTGTCATTATGAATGTTGTTTTTTGTAAATACTTCCTTATAACATACAGTATGTGGCACAGAGCCAAAATTATCCATATTAATTTATCAGGCACTCTTTTAGCAAAACTACAATTTGTTCACCACCTGTTGCTTCTTAGCTCTTGCCTGCGTGAATATGGTGTCGATTTCATCAATATTAGTTTAGGCAATGTGTGTGTATTATATATTCTATCGAGATTATTTTCCTACATTCAGTTTCAATTATATAAAAAAAACAGTTGAGAATGCGCAAGCTTGCGTTGCCAGAGGAACACCTGGCTCGTCAATTATAAAACAATTCAATTTATTTTTTTTAATTTGTCGGCCATTTTTACCATGTTCCTTAAGAGATAGGAACGGTGTGAATAGGAATGTTCAGGACATTCCTATTTTTATATGCTGAATCTTATATATATATAAATTATATTCATTGACGCCTCCTCTGTTAACTATGTAGTCATGTCTTGACGTTCCAATCCACACGAAGCTTTAAAGACCAGTGATTTTTACTGGCAACACAATTTACCTGCACTAGCAACCCAATCTCCCCAACTGTCATTGTGTTTTTTCGTGCCGAAATACACGAAGCATTTTTAAGTTTTATATTGCTAATTCGGATTAAATTAAGCCAATTTGTTTGTTCAAGCAATGTCTAGGAAAAGAAAACTTATAAAAAATATACTAAACCTTTTGGAGGACGAAGATGAAGGTATTTATTCAGTTTTTTAATAGGGTGTAAAATCTTCATAGTAGATAACTGCGTCATTGTGAAAAAATATTGTTGAATCAATTTATTAAACTTATTATTCAATTTATTTCCACATGAGATGTTTTTTTTTTTGTGTTGGACGATAGAACAGAATGCAGGTCTGTACATCAACACGTGTTATGTTTTATAACCTCTCATGTTATTTTGCATGATGCGAAAAACTATCCCATCTTGAGATACCACGAGGGGGTATACGAGATTAAATATTTGGGTTGTGTGATGGAACGAGGGTCCATACATCAACTCTCGTCAGTAAATAACTTTGCTTTATGCTTTTAATACAATATGTACTCGCGCTAGTACATATTTAAATCCTGAGGTACCACGAGGGGGTACACTGGATGAAAATAATTTGTTGTACGATGGAACGAGGGTCCATATATCAACATTCTTCACAATTTATACATAAAAACATCATGTTTCGTAGAAAATCACGAAATGATGTTGAAGTAAGAAATTACATTAAAAATATTTTTTCAGTACCGAAAAAAAAAGGGGTCTTATATTCATCTAGCGATGAAGATAGTGAGGTGGTAACAGAGAAAAGGAGAAAGCGTATCAGACGCTTAAGTAGTAGCAGTAGTGATAAGGAAAATGAGCCAGATTTCCTCAAGTTAATTGGTGAGCCGGAAGTAAGAGAATTTAAGTTTGAATTAAACCAAAAATTAGCAGATGTTTGGAAAAATCTATTATCAAAAGGTATAGAAGATACCCAAAAGAATAAAATAATTGAAAAAATACCTAGAATATCAAATTTATGTGTTGATGCACCCAAATTAAACCCGGAGGTGGTCGCAATCCTTAATTCAAGCGCTAAAGCAAGGGATCAAAAGCTGAGCGAAAAACAAAACCAAATTGGTTTAGTAATAAACCTTTTAAATAAAGTTCTTACTTCATTAATAAAAATCAATGATCAAAATGTGGAAGACTTAAGTAACTGCATTAGGCTATTGTGTGACTTACACAACAAAGAGAGTGAAACCAGGAGAAAAGTGATCCTCCCCGGCTTAAATAAAGAATTGAAAGATGCGTTAGAAGAGACTCCAATAACAGATTTTCTGTTTTCTAACCAACTTCCCAACGTAATTAAGAAAACAAAAGATTTAGAAAAATCATCCAGAGACCTAAAGAAACCTTTAAACTATTGGGGCCCGTCCACTTCAAACCAACAACCAACATTGGAGCGAGGCGGGCATCAACGGAACAAAAGGGGATATGTCACAAAGAGGAGGTATCACTCTGCAGTACCAGCTCGTCCTTCAGCTCCAGCTCCAGCACTAGCTCGTCCATATCCAGCTCAGTCTCAACTAGCTTACCAGTGGGCCAATTACCGAGCAAGTCGAGGGAGGCGCCCAGGCCAACCACCGAGGAAGAGAGATTAGAGGTAGGCTTTGCTGGTCGTATAACATCTTTTTATAAAAATTGGGAGATGATAATTAGAAACAAAACTGTTTTACAATGGGTCAAATCAGGGTATAAAATTCCCCTTCTTTCAAAGCCTTTTCAAGTAAATCCTCCTACTAATAATACTTTTAATGAATCTGAAAAAACCAAAATATCCAATTGTATACAAGAACTCTTAAATATAGGAGCAATAAAAACTTGTAATTATGTTAAGGATCAATATCTTTCTAAAATTTTCTTAGTCCCAAAACCAGATGGTTCTTTTAGATTTATTTTAAACTTAAAATCATTCAACAAACATGTTAAATCATTCCATTTTAAAATGGAAGATATTAGAACCGCAATTAATTTAATGAATAAAGAATCTTATCTGGCTTCGATTGATTTGAAGGATGCATACTTTTTATTAAGCATACATCCGATTAGTCGCAAGTACCTTAGATTTTGTTTTGAAGGAAAAATATTCGAATTCCAAGTTTTGGTTTTTGGTCTCAGCTGTAGCCCATATGTCTTCACAAAATTGCTCAGACCTGTTATGTCCTATTTAAGGGAACAAGGTATAATATGTGTTAATTATTTAGATGATTTCTTGTTCATTTGTGATTCAAAAGACAATTGTGACTCTAATGTTTCTAAAAGCTTACACCTGTTACAATCCTTAGGTTTTGTTATTAATAAGGAAAAGAGTCAATTAATACCATCTCAAAGTTGTAAATTTCTTGGTTTCATCTTGAATAGTAAAAAATATTCTGTTTCAATTCCTGAAGAGAAGCAGATAAATATCCATAAAAAAATATCAATGTTTACTAAATTAAAAACTACTTCAATAAGATCATTTGCTTCTCTGATTGGCAGTCTAATATCGATTTGTCCTGCTATCCCTTATGGATTAATGTACACAAAGCGGTTAGAAAGATGCAAGTACTTGTATTTAAAAAGAAATAATGGAAATTATGAATCAGCAATGCCTTTAGAAGATGAGGTTATTCAGGATTTAAATTGGTGGAAAATTAAGGTGCTTAATTCTTATAATCCTATTAGACAAGGTACATATAAAATGGAAGTTTTTTCCGATGCTTCCCGTACTGGATGGGGTATTGTATGCGGCTCACAAAAATTACATGGGTATTGGGGTAAAAATGACAAAATTAATCATATAAATTTTTTGGAACTTCAAGCAATATTCTTTGGTTTACAATGTTTTGCAAAAGATGAAAGCTCTTGTGAAATATTACTTCGCTGTGATAACACAACAGCTATATCTTATGTGAATCGTATGGGTGGCATACAATACCCTCATTTGAATGAAATGGCAAGAAAAATCTGGCAATTCTGCGAGTCTAGGAAAATTTTCATTTTTGCCTCATATATTCCGTCAAAAGAAAACTATCTTGCTGATAAAGAATCTAGGAAAACCAATGAAGAAACTGAATGGGAGTTAAATACAAGTGCATTTAGAAAAATTGTTTCAAGATTTGGTTTTCCTAAGGTTGATTTATTTGCTACAAGGGAAAATGCTAAATGTCAGAATTTTGTTTCTTGGCACCAAGAACCGGGATGTATGGTAGTAGATGCATTTACCATTTCTTGGAAGGGTTTACAGTTCTATGCGTTCCCACCTTTCTCTCTAATTTTAAAATGTTTAAAAAAGATAAAAAATGACAAAGCTGAGGGAATAATGGTAGTCCCTTTATGGCCGTCACAAGCATGGTTTCCCCTCTTTACGGCACTTAAAAAATCAGAAATTATCAAATTGTTGCCACATAAAAATCTTCTATCATGCCCTTTCAGGAGCTGTCATCCGCTTCACCGAGAGCTTACATTGGTTGCCGCAATTCTCTCAGGGAAATCTATGTAAAAAAGGGTTATTCAGATGATAGTATAAATATAATAATAAATTCTTTGTCTAAAAATACTCTTAAGCAATATGATTCCTGCTTGAGGCAATGGTGGAGTTATTGTAATTACAAAAAGGTAGACCCCTTCTTTTTATCCATTCCTAATGTTATAAGCTTTTTAACAGAAAAATTTAATAGTGGAGCAGCTTACGGTACCCTTAATTCGCTCAGATCTTCTTTGTCACTTATCTTAAATTATGAGATAGGTTCTCACAAGGATATAAAACGTCTTTTCTCAGGTATATATAAAATGAGGCCAAATAAGCCTAAGTATGATGAAACATGGGATCCATCTGTTGTGTTAAATTATATTGCCAATTTTCATCCTAATACTGAATTGACATTAGAAATCTTGTCTAAAAAACTTATTATTTTACTTTTACTTGTCACAGGCCACAGATTACAAACTATGTCATTAATAAAAATAAGTAATATTAATATATCTGAAAATTGTATAAGAATAAAAATTCCAGATCAGATTAAAACATCCAAAATTAACAAATGTCAACCTTTATTAGAGATTCCATTTTATAAGGAAAATGTAAATGTTTGTCCTGCGACAGCTTTAAAAGATTATATACATTTAACAAAAAATTTAAGAAAGTCTGAAAATCTTTTTATAACTCTTAAAAGACCCCATACTCCGGCAACAACACAAACTTTAGCCAGATGGATAAAAAATATTTTAGGGAAAGCAGGTATTAATACATCTATATTTAGCGCTCATAGCACTAGACATGCATCAACTTCAAAAGCCTACAGGAAGGGTATTAGTATTGATATCATTAGAAAAACTGCAGGCTGGACGAACACTTCAAAAGCTTTTGCAATTTTTTACAATAAACCTATTCTAAATCAAAATAATATTTTCAGTTTAGGCATTCTTGATTCATAGTAAACATATTTTGTTTATAAATGTAATGTAAATTAGTTACTAGGCTAATTCATTTTAAATTGTAACAATAAATGATTAAAATTAAGCAAACTTCTCTTTTAACATCTACATAGTTAACAGAGGAGGCGTCAATGAATATAATTGAATGATCAAAGTAACTTACCTGTAAGTGCCCTTCGATCACAATTATATGAAGTTGACGCCTCCTCTGTGTCCAACCCAACCCTTCACTGGAGTATATATCTATTTTCCCCCACCCTGTGTTTGCTTACATTTTAATATAGGTACCTACTCTTTAAACTACAATGACAGTTGGGGAGATTGGGTTGCTAGTGCAGGTAAATTGTGTTGCCAGTAAAAATCACTGGTCTTTAAAGCTTCGTGTGGATTGGAACGTCAAGACATGACTACATAGTTAACAGAGGAGGCGTCAACTTCATATAATTGTGATCGAAGGGCACTTACAGGTAAGTTACTTTGATCATTCAATTATTCCTACTTTTTTATGCTGAATCCGAATCTGAATTCAAAATTCGAATATTCAAAAAAAACGCACACAGACAAACATATAGATTTCATATAGGAACGGTGTTCGTGACTAGCTGTGCCCGCGACTTCGTCCGCGTGGAATATTATGTATTTATATTAATAAAAATTATCAAATTTCTAAAATAAAAGTAGCCTAAGTTACTCCTTATTACATTAGCTATCTGCCAGTGAAAGTCCCGTCAAAATCGGTACAGCCGTTTCAGAGATTAGCCGGAACAAACAGACAGACAGACAAAAATTGTAAAAATATTCATTTTGGTATATGTACCGTGTTTATATCCATATGCATTTTGTAAAAAACTTACCAACTACTACCAAGATTGCTACTTGAACAGTAGTCGTTCACCAACAGCGGAACGCGAACGTTGCATTTTTATGTGCTTCATCTATATGATGATTCACTGTATGATTTAAAACAAATTATAATTTCAAACTTAACTCGTCGGTAACTCACCGTAATATATTTATATGACCGCGTAAAACCCGTATTTTACCACCTGTTTCGGTAAAATTACGTAATTATGCAGCTCTAATGTTGTAATCAACATATATTTACATTTGTATACATAGTTATCTTTTATGTGGACTCCATCCTGCCACGACGAGCTCGGCGGCTCAGTCGTGAATGACGCGACTTTGACACCGACGCTCGTGGGTTCGATTCCCACACAAGGCAAACATTTGTGTGCATGAACATGTCTGTTTGTCTTGGTCTGGGTATTTTCAATGTATAATAAGTATGTATTTACAAAAAAAAAATGTATTTACGTATGTTTATCAGTTGTCTAGTACCCATAACACAAGCTTCGCTTACTTTGGGGCTAGGTGGCGCTGTGTAATTTGTCCGACAATATTTATTTATTTACATTCTTTTCATTTTTAACTCAATTTTTAGTATTTGTTGTTATTGCAGCCATAGCAATGCACACTCTGTAAAAAAAATGAAGTGTTTACTTATTACAGTTCATATAATACACCCCAGCCTTTCGTGAATATATAGATAGATAAATCTTTGTAATTGTGTGATATAAGTATGGCGTAGTTAGGACTCCAAGGCTTCATTCAAGCTGTGTAAATAATGTACCGTTTCTTACTTGTTTAACAAAAGTGCGCAGTGTACGGGCCGCCAGAATGGTCCAGCCATGCAATTCTCTAAGCGACTCATAATGGCTGTGTGCGTCGCTGTGACCACAGATGTCACAGCTTTGACATCGTATACTGCGATCACGGCTTTTTATTTGGTATTCTATAAGGCTGTAAGCGTACGCGAGGCTGTTTGCCTTGTAGAATTCCAATTCCAAACGCAGCCTTGCGGCGCTAGTGTCGCGCAACCATGAAAAGCGACACTAAGGAATTGCAATTTTGTGTTCAAGGCTATAACATCCGATGTTTCCGAGGATGTAAGGATGTTTGCTCTTACAGAATCGCATGGCTGACAGGGATGTGAAAAACACTTTGTACTTTTTTTAATGTGTCATTATATTTTAAAATATCAAATATTATGTATGTTACTCGTATATTATAGACTATTCCAAAACAAACTAATCATCCTAGTGTTTTGCCGTTTCCTAATCCGTTAGGATTAATAATAATAATAATCATTTATTTCAGACAACAGGTTTTACAACACGGGTCCATAGATAAATACCTTAAATTAAAATATATATGACAATATAAACTAATTACTAATTCCACGTAGAGTCGGCGACGTGTAGCGCGTGTCGTTAGGCAACCGTCCTCGGAACTTCCGAAACACGATTCCCTTCGGCCAGAATTCTTCATTCATGAAGGTCGGCAGATGATGAGTTGGAGCCCTCACCACAAAGGAACTAAAGTTTACCTTGTGGCGAGATTCCAGTCGCTCGACCCTCAAGGTGAAATTGGTCTTCTTCTTCACATAGTCTACAACCTCCTCGACCTTTGTAGACCAGTGTAGTCTGGAAACGTACAACGGCGTCGCTGGTATTTCCACGCGCAGTTGTGACGATCCGGTCTGTGCGGTGCCGCAGTAGTTGCGGTTGGAGGGCTTCTTCTTCTTCTTCCTGTCCACTTGAATGAAGCCCTGCTCGTCGCACTGGTCCTTGCGAGAACCCGGTTTCAAAGCCTTGCGAGCGGGCTCGCAACGACTTGACTTCTCCCGGTGAGATGGTAGGTGAGACGGCGGTGGTATTGCGGTAACTTTTGCGTAATCACGTCCCGGGGTTGACGTGTTTATATTTTGAGTCGGCTCCGCTGGTGAGCGGGCGGCAGGGCACGGTACGGAGCTCATAGCAACAGTATTGGCGGGATCCTCTACCTAAACCTGTGATTTGACGAAGATGCTTTGATATGGAGCGACTGCCGTCAGACCTCCGGAACCCAGGGATAGAACCAGGTGCCCTGTTGCTGACAGATCCGGGGCACCACACCAACGCGGCCGATGGCATTTCGCGGGGTTGTTTAGTGGGTATACCGTCGGACAGCCGACGGGGAGTCCCACACTACCACCGGGGGCCACCCAGGCACCGGTGGTATGCGTAACGCATTTTTCCCCGCGTCACAAAAAAAAAAAAAAAAAAAAAAGGGATAGAACCAGACCTTTTTTAGGTTAGATCACACGCCTTTTGAAATATATTTTTTGGATGTAGGTACAGGTTTCTTCGCGATGTTTTTTTTTCACCGTCTAGCAAGTGATAATCTATCTATCTATAACTTCACGCCAAATACCTCACGGGGTAGGCAGAGAGAACCGAGCGCCACGTGACTCGATCCTTACATACCTCCTCGCTTCTTTAACATTCATTGCTCTTTTCATGCACGCTCGCCGTTTTCTAGGGCTCCTGACATCACCTTCTGATAGAACACGACCCATTTGATCATGGTAGGTAAGTCTTGGCCTTCCTCGGCTCCTACATCCTTCCACTTTTGCATTGTATATTTGCTTCGTCATTCTTTCATCCTGCATTCTTTCTACATGTCCGAACCAACGGAGCATGCCTCTTCTTATTTTAACACCGACGCTCTCTTTCAGACCAACTCTGCTTCTAACGTCATCATTGCGAATACGGCCTACAAGCGTTACAACACAAATTTTGCGCAACGCTCGCATTTCAACCGCGTTTATCCTACTTTCATGCTCTCTCTGCCATACCCAGCTCTCGCTTCCATAAGTAAGCGTTGGGACCATGATATGTCATAATTACAAATGTGTATAAATCCAAAAACATGTATCTAGTAGTACGTGCCCACACCGGGATTTGAACCAGGGAACTGCCGGTTAGTAGATTGCATCTTTATCTACTGGGCTGTCATTGCTCTATTAAGTCTAATAGTTTGAAGACTACTCTTACGTAATAAGTTACTGTGGGATTGTCACAAAACATATCCTTAAGTAAGTCCTAGGAACAACCTTTTGCACTCAACGAAGAATGATTAATACGCGCGTGGACCGAAACGAAAAAATAACCCACTTATCCAAGGGCGAGGGAGAAATGCAATTGATTAACGCACATTTTATTACTCGAAAAAATCCATCTACATTTCCTTTTAAATACTTGTATTTGTTCAAGAGAGGGTAGGGTGTAGAGCCTCGTAGTGGTTAGCAATGTTACTAGTTAACAAGGGTCGTGGTTTTGATTCTCATTCAGGACAAACATTTGTATGCATACATGTCCGTTTTTTTGTACAACGTCGGGAAGCATACGGTCTACCTGATGTAAAGCGGTTACTGTCGCCTATGAGCGCTTGCAATACATTAAGTATCACTCGTGCGGTTCCACGTCTGCTCTTAATACAGTAACTTCTTAGGAGCATACTGGTGACGTCACTTACACACAGGAACACAACATCCCTCTAGGGAGTTGTTAGTTGGCTGCGGTTTTCTGTGAGGTGGAGGTACTTCCCCAGACGGGCTGCTTTAAGACGTCCTCTTTTTTTTATAAGAGGACGGCAGCAATTCATATGAGGCTTGCTATGTTTCTGCGATCGAGGAAAAGTTATCAGTAAGCTCCTAATCAATTGCTGTGTTTGCAGGGGTGATAATGTCTTAGCAATACCTACGTTCTGAATAGGGCATATGCATGAAAATTTTTAAGGGCAGAGTTTAAAAGAGGAGATATAGAGAGGGAGATGTTTCAAAGTATTTTTTTCTTCGATAATTAGTTTGTGAGATAATGCTCTTTGAAAAGTGGCATTTCATCACGTGACCTGAAAACGCTTCATACTAAAAGGCCGTGGCAGATGACGTCACAAGCCGTGTGGCTATGATGAAATGTATAGATTTCATCTAAATATTAGCGGTATTTCCGCAATTCAAGCATTCACATTGATGCTGTCATAGTGAAACATGTTCAAAATATGACTATGGTTCAAATTATGAAGTTTTATTTATTGTAGAAACTGTTTGATTTTTACGATTTTTAACAACTAAAGTAAACTAAAAAAACACAACAAATAACTAAGCTACAAAAGAATGTTCTTTGTTGTACTTTTTTATATGATAATTGTGTAATTTAAATAGAAAAATAAATTTCATGCATATTCCCTATTGCAGATGTTCATACATCACAGTGATCACTTTACATTAGGTGGGCCGTATGTTTGCATTTCTCCTGACGTTCTATAAAAAAAAATCGACGTAAAATAAAGAATTTGGTCTCACTTTTTATTTAAAACTAGTTGCACCCCGCGACTTTATCCGCGCGATTGCCCGGTATAGCCTTTTCTACATTTTTCTTCTAAGCGTCGTATCGTGATGTTGAGCAACCTTATAACCTTCCTCAACAATTGGGCTATCAATTTTTTTTCTTGGTAGGCCTTACGACTGGTAGTTTCAGAGACGAGCTCGGTGGCGCAGTGGCGAAACGCGCTGCTACGCTACTTTAACACCAACACTCGTGAGTTCGATTCCCACACAGTACAAACATTTGTGTGCATGAACATGTCTGTTTGTCTTGGTCTGAGTATTTTCTACGTATAATAATAGTATGTATTTAGAAAATGTATTCTAGTTTTAACAGTAGTCTAGTTTTAACTTTGGGGCTAGATGGCGCCGTGTAATTTGTTTGACAATATTTATTTATTAGCACGTTCAAATAAACAAAACTCTTCCGCTTTAGGTATATATTAGTACACGCATTTAAAAAAAAACGATGAAGGAGCGTTTTATTGACATAAGCTACTTCGAAGTCTGTATACTGTATCGAACTAAGCGACCACTAATGGTATAGGTAGTGAATGTAGATAACGCCTCCATTGAAAAACCAACCGACAGCATCCAAGCTGTACAATAGTCGTTAATGGGATTAACGCTATTCCCATTTCAATAATCGAATGGGGTTTGCTGTGTACGTGGTTCGCAGCACAAAAGGGATTGCAATTGACTCGCAAAACGAAGGTTCAGCTAACAACAGTTGAATAGACTGGTTGAACCGCGCTGGCGGCGGTCGCCACTTAATTATGGCTCATTTTCACAGTCCTGCTATAGTACCGGTATGTAACAGTAGGTTAACTAGTGCGCTTAGGACTTTTTGACTAACAATGCTCGCAGATTAAGTAACAGACAGATTAAGTAAGGAGTGGTTAGAAGTGGATCATCCTGTTGCGCAATTTTTAACAGGGCATGGAAACTTTAGGGCGATGCTCTTTTCGTTTAGACTTGTGTCATCGCCTTTATGTGAGTGTTCTACGACAAATCATGAATTCGAGCAAACAGCAAATCATGTTCTCTGGGAGTGCGATCTCTGGCATCGGGAGCGGGACGATATGTTAAATTCCTTGCGTGTCACATCCGGGGTAGTATACAATTCTGATTTGGTGACAACAAGGGAGAATTACCAGGCGTTTAGGCGGTTCTGCAATCTATATTATTGGAATCTATGTGTTAGGTAACAACTCACAGTTTAGGTCCCAATTGTGTTAGATTTTTGATAAACCGTGGTGCACGGCAGTCGAGCTTCACTTGACTAGCCATCTCTTTGAGGTTTTTAAATGCCTTATTTGTCATATTGCTGGCTCTCACTTTGCCAAGAGGGGAAGTCAATTCCAAAACTTCCTACTCCTACAAATTTCTCCTGATTAAATTCGTTGTGAGTTCCAAGGCAGCTGTAGTTTAACCCCCGGGACAGCAATGAAATTCACTGTTCATTGCCTTTTTTGTGGCCGCCGCTGTTAATTCTGGCTACACAGCAGACACAGTGGTGGGTACGAGTGGCGGGTCTGTTCCGTTAACAATGCTCGCGTTAAAGTGCTGGTCATCACATTTCAAGATCGTGATTTCTGCGCGGCCAGCTACGGATTACGCACTACGCAGATGTTACGAAAAACCTTCAAATGTTTTGGCTGCAAATCGAGATTACCTCAGTTGTGAAGTATTACAGAAGTGCACGCCAAGCTTGATACTTTGACATTTGTACCGTTCTTATGGAATTATTCAACTCACGAATAATTATACTTATTTATTTCAGTATCCCGGTATCCCATTGGGGCCGCTTTTAATACTTTCTTTTCTCAGCTTCTAAGGGTCGTATCGTTATGTTGAATAGCCTATATAACCTTCCTTGAGAATTGGACTATCATATGTGTTTTTTTTAATCCAACTGATAGTTCCAGAGATTAGCGCGTTCAAACAAACTTATTATTTGTTTTGTGTATTTGGCAAGATAAAAGATAAAAATATTTATTTGCCCTCGCGGGCACTAAGACACGTCTTATATTTTTTGGAATATAATCTTATTGTATCTTATTAAATTCCCTTATGTTACTATTTTTCTTCCTTAATCTGCTAGCATATTTTTTTATACTATGATGGATAACAAACAATCATACAGTCCACCTGATGTAAAGCGGTTACCGTAGCCTATGAACGCTACGAACAAAAATAATGTCGCTAGCGTGTTGCCACCCCAGCTGTCAATACAGCAACTCCTCATCTTCTGGTGACCTCACTCACTCACAGGAACACAACTCTCTACGGAGTTGTTATTTGGCTGCCGTCTTCTGCGACGTGGAGGTACTTCCCCAGTCGGGCTAACGTCGTGCCCTACCTCTCGTAAATTATGGAAATTACCATTGGCGAAGAAGAAATGCCGAAAGAATCTTGCCAATATAGCTCTCTTTTAAAATAGTCAATTAGATATTACAATAAATTCACATCAGAATATTGGTACAATAATGATATCAAATGGTAGAATTAAACATTATTAAGGAAAGGTCGTCTGTGCTGAATTATTTCCAGACATCTTTGTCAGTTACATATATTTCAATTCTATAATAAGCCCTTCTACAGAGAGTATTTTAATGTGCTTTTTGAATACATTGTCAGGAAAGGACAGAACTGTTTCTGGCAACTTATTATAAAATCGAATACAATTCACACAACTTATTTATTGAGACATGGATAGGAACCCTAAATTTCATACATTAGTAAAGCACGTGGTCCATGTAAAATAGAAAACATATAGACAAGGGGTCTATCAGACAGGAATGGCAGAAAACCTCGGCTTTATCCTATTTATTTAAACGGGTAATGCAGTATTCAATTACAACTGAGGCTCGGACGGCAGAGAGGATGCAATAAAGGCAGCCCGACTAAAGAAGTACCTTTACCTCTCAACCACAGATCGCAGCCAAAGAACTGTCTGCAAGGCTATTTTATTCCTTCCAGTTAGCTTGCCAGTGAGCTCGTGAGAAGAATAAGCACGAGTGAGTCTATAACCATATATATAAATATATATTTGAGGAGCTCAGTAGCGCGTGGTTAATTTAATAACGCTACTTTGACACCAACGCTCGTGGATTCGATTCCCACGCTGGACAAATATTTGTTTGTCTTGGTCTGGGTGTTTTTAAGAGAGGTAGGTAGGGTCCATCAAAGCAGTACTAGGGGAAGCACCATCACCTTACGAAAAACCGCAGCCAAATATCAATTCCCTGGAGGGTTGATGTGCTCCTGCGTGTGTGTGAAGACACCAGTAAGCTCCTTAGTTGCAGCGGAGGTAGCATCGCGCGAGTGATACTTAATGTATTGTGTGTTCATAGGCTACGGTATCCTAAGACTATACATCAGCTGGGCCGTTACATGCAACGTCGGGAGGCATACAAACGTGCCTCCCGATGTTGCATATAAAAACCAACCCCGTTTGCAGCGTGGGGTGGCAACGCGGCGAGTGTTACTTCTTGTATTGCACACGTTTATAGGCGTAACCACTTTACACCGCCCGTGTGCTTGCTTGCCTTTGGACGACAAAAAAGATACATTGAAAACATGTTAGAAACAGAGTTGGTCTGAAAGAGAGCGTCGGTGTTAAAATAAGAAGAGGCGTGCTCCGTTGGTTCGGACATGTAGAAAGAATGCAAGATGAAAGAATGACGAAGCAGATATACAATGCAAAAGTGGAAGGATATAGGAGCCGGGGAAGGCCAAGACTTACCTACCATGACCAAATTGGTCGTGTTCTATCAGAAGGTGATGTCAGGAGCCCTTGGTGTGAAGTTATAGATAGATAGATAGAAAAAATCGAACCCGTGACCTCTGATGTTACTTTAGCCATTCTCGAGGCTTACCTCAGGGTCGTCATTACACGTAAATATGACGTAGTTCGTGCGTCCAAATATATCCACGTTAGGTCGACTATGTGTTCCAGCTGAATAAATTATTAGGGTATCTACAGACGTGAGTGACGTCCATTTAAACATAGATTAGTGATATTGTTTATGATAGTACTGTACTGTACTCTTTTTAAGTGCGTTTATTACTATGGTGTAGGTCTCCAAACTTTTCTAAACACTGCGTTAGAAAATTTAAAAATAAAAGAAAAATAGGCACTACGCAATAGTATTGCGAACAGTTTAAAACTTATACTCATAATACAATATCGCCAGGGGGCACCCTTGACCCACACATGTAGATCAAATTGGTGATGTTCTGAACCAGGGTCCACTCAAAAACCGCACCACCCAAAACCGAAGAGCATGCATGAAGATGGTTGATAAGTGTGGAAGATGCGAGAGAGGTATGTTTGGATCGGTGCACCTGACGTTCTGTCTCTGCCTACCCCAATGGGAGACAGGCGTGATGATATGTATGTATGTACTTATAATTTGTAGGGAGTCGGATGCCGGTAGCAGTGGATCGAGGTGAATGGCTCCCTAGAGGGGAGGCCATGTTCAGCACTGGACGAATGCGGTCTGAAGTGATGACGATGAGGAAATGATAGTGATGATGACGCTATTTTTGTGCCTGTTTGACAAGTCGGTCTGTGTGTTTCTAAGACAGGTAAGAAGCATCAAAGCCGACTCAGGCAACTTCATCTCACAGAAAACCACAGCTAAATGTTAATAACAACTCCTTGGGGGATTGTTGTGTGAGGTTGAGTGAGTTATCAGTTCACTTATAAGGAGTTGCTATGTTAGCAGCAGAGGTGGGCATCCCGCGAGTGATACTTGAATGACGAGCTCGGTGGCTCAGTCGTGAATGCCGCGACTTTGACACCAACGCTCGTGGGTTCGATGCCCACACAAGACAAACACATGTGTGTCTGGATGTTTATAGCCTGAACACAACAACCGTCCAGGGAATTGTTATTTGGCTGCAGTTGCCTGTGAGGTGGTAACGTCACTCACTCGCATGAACACAATAATCCTCCAGGGAATTGTTATTCGGCTGCAATTTTGGAGCATATTTTTCGTGAGGTAGTAACGTCACTCACTCGCATGAACGCAACATCTGTCCAGCGAATTTGCCACCCGACGGAGTCTAAAAGTGTCCATAGGCTGTGTAACAGTTTCACATCAGGCGGGCTGAACACTTGTTTGCCACCCGACGGATCATCATCATTATCTGATGATTATGAAAAAAAAAACGAGCTACATGGTAGGCGGAGTGGGAGGTGTTAGGTTTTATTTTCGTTACGGAATTTCTTGATTCGGTCGCCGCGCTCAAAGCCCGCGCGATAAAAGCTATGCAATAGCTTAAAAACATATTCTACCAGAAACACATATGGAGTTGCTTTATCAGCAGGATGGCAATGTGCAAGCAATGTTTTTGGGTTGAAAGTGCCAATAACAGCTTGGCTTGGCTTGGCTTCACTTCTGGCGAATCACATTGTTCTTTAACACATGAGTTGTACCTAGTATAAAACCATTTATCATTAGGAACTCCTTGCCGACCATTTCTTAGACAGTCGGTGGAAACTTCTGCAAATCTTGTAAGTGGTCTTGGCACCCCCAGACAATAGCTCACGGATAAGTGTTTAAGTTCAACTTGAATCTAGGAGGCAAAGTTTATACACCTATTCTTAATACCTAACAATTTCCTCATTATAGAAGATTTTGAATGTTTTCGGTTAATACAAGCAGGCGTACGAACCACCCGGTGTAAAGTTGTAAACCCAGCCTTTAAACCATCATAATCATGGAGAAAATAACCTATAGAGTAACGATGAAATCGATATTTTACGTAGTAACTCAATTCACCGCTACCGCCGAACGCGTAGGCTCTTATTGGCTAGTTCATGGTTCATGGATCACTTGAACATCGGGTCACTTGTCGGCCTATCGGTAAAATCCTCTCTCATTGGTTAGGAGGCTCGTTATGAACCTCCATGCGCAGTCAAGTGGTTTATTAGTTTTTGTATGCAATACAGTGAGCAACGCCTCGCTTGTTGCCATCACCATTGCGAACAAGGAGCTTACAGACTCACTCGGGCTCGCTTGCTAGGTTTTCTCTGTCTACACTGCAAAGGACTTGGCGTGAAGTGGCAAACAGTGAATATTATAGTGTTATCTCATTTCTTAATTCCTTAAGATTGGCAGTGTCCGCTGTCTAAGCCCGAATATGGCGAAGATAGTGATTTTAGCACAGAGCGACTGCCGTCAGACCGTCAAACCTTTCTTAGGTAAGGTCACACAGGCCTTTCAAAATATATTTCTTGGACGTGCGGTTTTCCTCACGATGGTTTCCATCACTACCAAGCAAGCTAAACAAGTGATAATTACAAATATGTAAAGAATGACGAAACAGATATACAATGCAAAAGTGGAAGGATGTAGGAGCCGAGGAAGGCCGAGACTAACCTACCATGACCAAATTGGTCGTGTTTTATCAGATGGTGATGTCAGGAGCCCCAGGAACCGGCGAGCGTGCATGAAAAGAGCTATGAATGTCACAGAAGCGAGTGAAGTATGCAAGGACCGCGTCTTATGGCGCTCGGTTCTCTCTGCCTACCCCGCAAGGGACTTGGCGTGAAGATATACATACATACATACAATTACAAATATGTACATAAATCAGAAAACACGAATTTAGTGGTACATGCTAGGATTCGAACCAGTGGGCCAATTCTTTTAAATAACTGAAACTGCACTGCTGCGCGGCGTGTGTCAATATGTGTACATTTTGACGTTTCGTTTCGTTTGTTAAGCGATCTGACAGCAGCGGCGTTGCAGCAACGCTGCAGTAAATGACTCGCTATTCTGTTAAAAAACCTGCACTGCACCTGCACGTTTCCTGCAATATAATCAATCGTATTCTGTTAAATTGTTTTGACATTTGTATAGCGATGACAGAAGTTTTTAAGGAGTTTATCTGCAGTTTTGCTAACGTTAGTCTCGAGCAACTTTTGCGGAGTTAACATTAAGTAAAAATCCAATTTATTAGATTGAAATATGGTAACATGACAGGTGTTAAGTAGTTCATTTGCTGGATACGCACAGTTGCAGCGTAGTTGCAGTGCCGCTGTAGTGCAGGATACGCACAGTTGCAGTTGCAGTGCAGGAAACTTTATTAGAATACACGTATTGGCACTGCACTATTCCTGCACGACTCAAGTGACAAGCGTAAACGTGCAGTTGCAGTTATTTAGCAGAATTGGCCTACGGATCCAGTCGGTTAATATACTTGCTCTTTATTAATTTTAACATAGCTAAATATTTTTTTGAATGTTTCAAGAGATTATTTTTACATGATGATTCAAATATATTTATCACACCACCCACATTTAGTTTTAGGGTCGGCAACGCAAGAGTCCAATGGCTACGGTACCTGTTTACCATCAGGCAGACCGTACGTTTGTTTGCCATGTTGGTGGCATAAAAAAAATATAGATAGATTTATATATCTGTGTAAAAAAAAAGTTATTTTTTTGCTATAGATTTTTTCCAATAACAACGACATTTACAAAATACTTATTTCCTAAGAACGGATACGATTGTCAAAATTGCCAATTTCACTTAAGTGAATGGCGGAAAAAGTCGATATCTCGATATGAGGAGAAATATTGAATAGTTCAAGGGGCCGGAGCGAACTGGTATCGTTCCCAAAACTGCGGGTCGCTGGCTGCTGTTTATTAGGCGATATGTATACAGCGTGTCTTTATTCTCTTCTTGGTAAAAAGGCTTATTATAGAATTTATTAATATACTCGTATGATAAGGTTGTCTGGGACTGATTGCTCGGGCATATTAAGGAATTCTTTAATAATATTTAATTCTACGTCTTGATATTATTACTATTGTTTTTTACCGTAGCCTATTGACG
The DNA here is from genome assembly GCA_947507595.1 of Pyralis farinalis. Classification (NCBI taxonomy): domain Eukaryota; kingdom Metazoa; phylum Arthropoda; class Insecta; order Lepidoptera; family Pyralidae; genus Pyralis; species Pyralis farinalis. Next base: position 5,799,237 of record OX382259.1, on the reverse strand, counting down.
CTTGTATTGTTGTATCACCCGCGCGATGCCTTTGCTGCTTACACAGCAAATCCTTGGAAGCTTACTGGCGACCTCACTCACACGCAGAAACACAACAACCCTCTAAGGAGATGTTATTTTGGCTGCGGTTTTCTGTGAGGTGGAGGTACTTCCCCAGACGGCTGCTTTGATGCGCTCTACCTCTCTTTTTTATTTTTATTATTATTGTATCAATATGCTGACATAAATGTATTGTAATATATTACGATTTAAAAAGAGTCCTGTATTGACAAATTTCGGCTTTTCTTCTTTTCCAGTGATCATTTCCAAAATACTAGTAGATTAACAACACAGTGGTTCAGTGGTCAGTTTATCACTGCTTTGACACCGGGGGTCGCAGGTTTGATTCCGACGCGGCATGAACATTTGTGTGCTTGAAAATGTATCTTCAACTAGGTCTTGGTGTTATGCATGTATTAATAAGATGTATTTACTATTATAACTTATGTTTATCTATCCATAACGCATAAGCGAACTATATTTGGTATGCAATTCATTGTCAACCCCGGCATTAGGATGTTTTTAATTTCATTGCGTGCTTATTATAAGAGTATTTCATGTGAATGAATTTTTTTTTTATCTTTTGTCTACATAATTGAAATAACTTTACATTTTCGGCTTATTTAACTTAGGTATTTATTATAAATAGTTGACTTTCTACTGTATGTGTGCTCCTAGATTGGTGCGATCACTAGCGTACATAAAAAACAGGGCTTTTAGAGTTGGACAGTGATTTTTGTTTCTATAAATTAATAAGATACTATAAGAATATATTTAAATAATGCGCGTATCTTTGTGTCTGCGAGGTCTCAATGGCAAAAAAAAAGAAATATCTTTATTCATAGTAATAGCCACATCCCGTATTAGTGTACTTAATATAATATAAAATAATTGAACTAATTAAAGAATAGAATAATTAAACATTCTATGTTCCAGCGAGAGCTGGTTTTGGGAGAGAGAGAGCATAAAAATAGATTAAACGTCGTCGTCATGCGAGCGTTGCGTAAAACTTGCGGCCTAATGTCTGTTAGTCTAAGTTTATAATGAAGAGGTAAGTAAGAGAGGTGATCTGAAAGAGAGTATTGAGATAGAAGAGGGCGTGCTCCGTTGATTCGGACACGTAGAAATAATGCAAGAAGAATGAGTGACGAAACATGCATGCAACGCAAAAGTGGAAGGTAGTACGTCGAGGAAGGCCAAGACTCGTCTACCATGAAATTGTTCGTTATTGATCAGAAGAGGTGGTGACAGGATCCCTACGAAATTGCGAGCGTCTATCCTACTAATATTATAAATGCGAAAGTTTGTATGTATGGATGGATGTTTGTTTCTCTTTCACGCTTAAAAAACGGCTGAACGGATTTGAATGAGTATATATATATATGATAGTTAAATAATACAAAAAACAAAATGGTAAAAAACGTTTAAAAGAATAGTGTTACTAAGAACTAGGCTCAATTCAACGTACTCGTATCTATCAACATTCTGATGTAAAGATAGATAAAGTTAAAAGATCTTAATTTGCCATTGTACCCTCGCACTTAGACACATCTTATATTTCTTAAAGAAAATCCTATTATATCTTCTTAATTTCTCTTTTTTAGTGTTCCGTACCCAAAGGGTAAAACGGAACCCTATTACTGAGGCTCCGCTGTCCGTCCGTCTGTCACCAGGCTGTATCTCATGAACCGTGATAGTTGACAGTTGAAATTTTCACAGATGATGTATTTCTGTTGCCGCTATAACAACAAATACTAAAAAATAGAATAAAATATATATTTAAGGGGGCTCCCATACAACAAACGTGATTTTTTTGCTCATTTTTGCTCGATATTGATAACGGCAACAGGTAGACGCTTGAAATATTCACAGAATATTTAGTTATATATTCACTTTAAGAATAAATAATTAAATTAAAATAAAACAAATATTTAAGGTGGGCTCCCATACAACAAACGTGATTTTTTTTGCCGTTTTTATAGATAATGGTACGGAACCCTTAGTGCGCGAGTCCGACTCGCACTTGGCCGATTTTTTTTAATTTACCAGCATTTCTGATACGACGATTGCCGAAGATGAAATTCTGGATCAAAATATCTACCAGTCATCACATGCGATGTCCCGGTACACGCGACTTATACCTGCTTCTGTGATAAGATAAAATCTGAACTTTAAGCTGAATTTATGAGATCTTGAGAATTTATGAATAGCGGTCAAGTAAAGTAAACAGAGATACCCCCGTCTCGAGCAGCGTCGTGTGAACTTTCCACTGAACCGTCCCCTCAAATGATCACATTCTTGTATATTCCCCGCCATGTTTGTTTTGTACCCCTCTTCGTATATTTAGGCCCTTATTACATTGCTATTGATATTACGAGTGAGGGAGACTTCCTAATTTGGAAAATTGCGTGCAATTTGATCCGTTTTATGTTCCCATTAATTTTAGTAATCTCTTAGAATTTTACGTATGGGAAATTATACGTTTCTAGCAGGTTTTCATAGGGATGGTAACATTCGGTTTTATTTTACAATGTCGGAAGGCATACAAACATAGACCTTAGGTGATATAAACATAGCAACGTCGTAGGAGCTTACTAGTATCGTCACTCATTCGCAGGAACACAACAACCGTCCAGGGAGTTTTATTTGGCTGCGGTTTTCTGCGAGATGGAGGTACCTTATACCAGTAGGGTTGCTTTGATACGTCAAACCTCTCTTAAAAACATTTAGGTCAAAATTAAGCAACATGTTCATACATATAAATGCTTGTCCTGTATGGTAATCACAGTCATGAACAACGAACTAATGCTGTGGTGTTAAGTATTCTATCAAGCTTTGATTGCTGTCTTAGGGAGAAAAAATGGCAACAATATAATGCTTGTTGCCATTTTTGCTAGACGCACTGGGGCCGAAAGTAAAAAGTTTACCGAAAATATTGCTTAGTTAACAGATTGCTTTAAATTTATGAACTTAAGCGAGCGTCGACCAATTTGCCCTAACTAATGAGCTACGAGTGTTATGTACTACGTACAGCTAAGTGCGCATCGAGCTATACACTCTCTCTTAAGCCGCACTTAATAAGAGTTACAATCGTCCTTCGAGTGTTAAGCGTCATCTACGCTTAGATGTACTAATGAAGGCACCGCACATACCGCCGTTGATCCCTTCGATTGCGGTGCATGACCCACACTGCACTCAGTCACTAGTAGGCGCTCGCTGTGTTGTCACGTTTTTAATTTGATTCTTTTTAAAATGTTGTATGCTTATGATGCCGCAATGATCAATGGCGTATGCCGACACATGACATTAAGATGTGGCACAAATAATTCCAAATGCAGAGGAATAAGTTTAATATAAATTTTACTATAATTATTCTAGAATAATATTCTTAGAAAGTATTTTATAAACGCTTATGCGACGATTCCATTCCAATGTCAAAGTATTGATTTATCATCATTTCGTTAACTTGATTTCGACTATCATTATTTTATTTCTTGAGTAACTAGTTCATGTGCATGAGCACCGATCAGGACTAATTCGTTAACATGTCGACCTTTCAATCGCCCCTGTCTCGTGATAGTGGTGTTTTTTTCGTGCAAATATCACACCTGATGTGCATATACCAATTAGAACTGATTCATAATATGTCGACCTTTCAACTATCTCTATCTCGTCGTGATTGTAGTGTTTTCCTGTGGAACTATCACCCCTGATGTGTATATACGAATTAGAATTGACTCATTAACATGTCGACATTTCAACTATCCTTAATCTCATCGTGATAGTGGTGTTTTTCCTATTCAACTATCACACCTGATGTGCATATACCATTCAGAACTGATTCGTTAACATTTCGACCTTTCAACTATCCCTAATCTCGTCGTGATAGTGGTGTTTTTCCTATTCAACTATCACACCTGATGTGCATATACCATTCAGAACTGATTCGTTAACATTTCGACCTTTAACCTTCCCTAATCTCGTCGTGATAGTGGTGTTTTTCCTATTCAACTATCACACCTGATGTGCATATGTGCATATACCATTCAGAACTGATTCGTTAACATTTCGACCTTTCAACTATCCCTAATCTCGTCGTGATAGTGGTGTTTTTCCGATGCAGCTGTCACACTGATGGGCAGTCGACCGTACATACAATCGTAAAATAAATTGATATCCTCCGGAGGAGACGGCAAAAAGTTTTTTTGCTTTTTAATGGCGACATAATTCATGCAGAATCTCCATTTATATTTATCGCTATGGCCTCCGATACCGGGATTTAGAGCAATTTGGCGGCAATACAAAATTGCAAGCATTGTGGAAAGAAAAACGATTGGCCATTATTTCACCCATTATTCCTATTTTCTATGCATATTATTTAGTTAGGCTTAAAAAATTACTGTTGGGGTCTATAAAATCCCCTTCACGTGAATCACAGCATCATTAATCTTGTCTTATTTTCAGAGTCCGAGGAGTTCAATGTCTTTTAGAAATTTACGCTTTTCGCTCATGGGACACGGAAACTCTACGACTTCGTTAATATTTACAAAGATTTAAATCTTAACATTAACTTCTCGACTTCAGCCGATTCTTTTATTTATATTTTCACGAGCAGTAGTCCCTTGCAGAGTCAGAAGACCAAGCGCCACATGACTCAAGCACAGAGTATCAGACAAACGTTGTTCAACGCTCCTGATATCAATTTTTGGTGAAGCAAGTTCCCATTCGATATTGACGGGTGAGCTTGTGTTCGTAGGCTCTCACATATCATTTCGTTGTCGCGTTGTGTATGTGATTCGTCATTCTTTCTTATTGTACGACGAGTTACGAGTTACTTACTGTACGTAGCATCCACTACTTGTCGTAAAAACATAATGACTTAAACATCAGCTTGCCAAAACCCACAAGAAGAAGAGGACTCTACAATAAATTAACTGAAACAGTTCTGTCCTTTCCCGATTGGAAAAAAATTGATGAATATCTGACTGAGTATGGAAATGTTCAGTAGACATGTGATGTGATGACATAAATTGATTGTAAATGAAATTGACGAAATGAAAACAGACTTAGGAACTGACATAGATTCTATATGCACGTCAACATCATATCTCCGTGGAATCCTTAGGCTTTGGTCGCGTACCCTACAAATGGTAACTACAAATAAAACGTAATTATATCGAAATCATATTGCAGTAGTGTGGAATGAAGCAACAGGCTGGTTACCGATACCAACGGCTCTTTGATTTCGAAGCAGGAAGCGAGTTAGTTCACAACCGGTATTAATCGGTGCATCGAGATTACCTTCGTTATTGGACTCGTTATTAAGGGCCTCCGCTACCGGATTACTGGATTATATCCGCGGCTCAATTCTGCATATAGCTATGGAATATTTTACGCTACGATGATAGCTTTAATACCACAGTAAAGAGATGTTAACGGTAGGGTAACTTCATACAAATGTTAAAAACGTTATACTCATGCCGCTACATAATTCTAATGTCGCAGTCTAATCTTTCTTGACTGTTCTTTATAAATGCGTTGTCACGTTTTACAAATTTTGAATCCTGGTGTGGGGATGTACATACTACACATTTCGTGTTTTCGGATTTATGTACACATTTGTTATTTTTATTTGCTCGACGACTGTCGTTCTGTGTATAAATCAGTATCTTAGCCGAATTCATTGGATTAGGTAGCGGAGACCGCCAAAATTAATGAATTAGGAAATAAGATTTGACGAGCTCGGTGGCGCAGTGGTGAAACGCGTTGTTACGCTACTTTGACACCAACGCTCGTGGGTTCGATTCCCACACAGTACAAACATTTGTGTGCATGAACATGTTTGTTTGTCTTGGTCTGGGTATTTTCTATGTATAATAAGTATGTATTTACAAAAAAATACTAATATAATGTTTTCTACCGAGAACTATTATGTTGTGGAATGAGCTCCCTGCCGAAATTTTCCCAAGGGACTACAGTATGGGGTTCTTCAAGAAAGGCGTGAAGAGGTTCTTACAGGGTCGGCAACGCAAGAGTGACACCCCTGGTGTTGCAAATGCCCATAGGCTACGGTAACTGCCTACCATCAGGCAGGCCGTACGCTTGTTTGCCACCTTAGTGGTATAAAAAAAAAAATATTTTTACGTATGTTTATCAGTTGTCTAATACCCATAACACAAGCTTCGCTTACTTTGGGGCTAGATGGCGCTGTGTAATTTGTCCGACAATATATTATTATTTATTTTATTTAAGATAACGCGAGGAAGAAGCTGTGCGCAATTTTGAATTCGATGATCCTATCGCTCTAATGCGAGTGCTAGTAAGTAGGTCAAAAAAGACGTGACTACGCTAGTTGACCTACTGCTATTAATTCTGCTGTGACAAATCTGACATGACCTATTTTTGGGGAGCGAGTATCATGGTTTAATAATCAACAATTTTTATACAACGTTGCTTTTTATACAACCGTTATATATTGGTTATAGTGGTTACCAATGAACGCTCGCAATACCAGGAGTATCGCTAGCACAGTAACTCCCGGCGAGGTCCGACTGGCATAATTATACCACTCGCTTACGATATATATATGGTATAACGGTAAACCCGGGTCTTGATGGGTTAAGAGCTTATTTGTACATTCACTCACTCGCAAGAATTCAACGACCTTCCACTGAAAGATCCAAAACCTTAACATTTGCCTCCGTTTTGATGGAAATGAGCAAATGCAACTAAAGTTAATCTATTCTATGTTTCGCCAGAGCTTCGTTTGTTAATAACCAGGGTGCACCATGTGTTGGTGAGGTTGGCTTTAACAATTGCACCCTACTAATCCATATTCATTCCACTGCCAGAATACGCGCCTATCTTTAATCGAATAGCATGCAATTAGAGTATGTTCTAAATACTCAACACGGTATTCCATTACGGAAACTAGTGTTTCCAAGTCAACAAGACTTAGCTTAACGACCGTCTTCTATCGACAACATCCGACAACAAACGGTTCGAGCAACCCCATGAAGCACAGACTTTTAGACGAACAATCCATCAATCAGATCCATCAATGATGTAGACTATTTATTTTATTTATTTATTTAATACATTATTGACCACAACACAATAGGTACAAAAGGCGAACTTTACGCTAATTGCATTCTCTACCTGTCAACCATTAGGGGGCGGAGAAAAAACACGATCGCGGTCTTTATTATGATTATAATAAAATATCAATCGACCCTATAATAACATACACCTAACTATACATGTATAAACATTAGAATACTTAAATAACTATGATAATACATAAATAACATATATTATACACTATTCTTTTGGACGTTTTTTACCATTTTGTTTTTTGTATTATTTAACTATCATATATATATATATAGACGAGATATAGACGAGCTCGGTGGCGCAGTGGTGAAACGCGTCGTTACGCTACTTTGATACCAACGCTCGTGGGTTCGGTTCCCACACAGTACAAACATTTGTGTGCATGAACATGTCTGTTTGTCTTGGTCTGGGTATTTTCTATGTATAATAAGTATGTATTTACAAAAAAAAATGTACTTACGTATGTTTATCAGTTGTCTAGTACCCATAACACAAGCTTCGCTTACTTTGGGGCTAGATGGCGCTGTGTAATTTGTCCGACAATATTTATTTATTTATAACCACAACAATACGTACATAACCTTAGTGATACATACATATTTTCCTCTATAAATAACTGTAATGTAATTTATTACATAACATATATACAACACACATTGTATGAATACTGCTTGGACTACATACAAGGCTTTAAATGGAAACGATCTCATGGTACAGAAAATCTGATAGTACAGCTAATTAATTAATTATTAGCTTTGATGCGCCCTACCTCTCTTAAAACACATAGACTAAGACAAACAGACATGTTCACACATAAATATTTGCCCTGTGTGGGAATCGAACTCACGAGTTTTGGCGTCAAAGTGGCGTTATTAACCGCTGCGCCACAGTGCTTGTCAAACTGTCTGCCACCACCTTATGATAACACACGTCCTATTTGGTAGCAGTAGGCGAGTTTTGTTCTCCCTATGCTCCTACATCCTTTTACTTACGCGTTGTAGATATGTTTGTTTCGTCGATTTTTCTACTTGTCCGAACCAACGGAGCATGCCTCTTAACACCGACGCACTGAGAAAGCTTCCTTTTGTACTGTTTAAATTTTCCACGAAGCTTCTAAGCATCTTCCATTGATGCAGCACGCAATAAGCTGTTTCCTTTAAAAGTATGCATTACATGCTTATTTAATTCAATCTTGATTTTCCATTATCCTATTTTTGCATACTAATACTTTTCTCCGTTAATTTTATAAAGTGTATATTCACAAGAATGACCATTGAAAGTATTATGTTGATAACAAAAATGATTGATTTCTCTCGAATGCCTCCTAATCTAATATTATTTGCCGAAGTAAATTTGTTTTATCCGGAAATTGCTGAAAGTTTCGTCTTCGATAGGTTCGAAAATTTGTTAGCAAGCGGAATTGATGAAGTGCCTAATTGTATTAAACCGTTTGATTTTAATTGAACAGATTTTTCATTTGATTAACTTGAGTAATTGTAGGGCATTATTTGTTTACTTGTTATTTTTGTGCTAATCCCAACGCTAATTTATGGAACTGAAAGCTGGGTGTGGGAAACGCGAGCATTGCGCAAAATTTGTGGCGTAACGTTTGCTGACCGCGTTCGCAATGATGATGTTAGAAAGAGAGTTAATCTAAAAGAGAGTGTCCTTGTGGCTGTATTTCATGCCTGCAATTTTAAAGCAATATACAGTTGCTAAACAATCTTCAGCCTTAGCCTTATATTTAAATTGAAAAATGACTGTGTATATGCAAATAATCAATTTTATTTCATTTCAAGGCATACAAGTATACGGCTCACCCTAAATTAATAAAAAGTGTTGTTAAGTTAATTTTTAAGAGAGGTAGAGCGCATCAAAACAGCCCGTCTGGGGAAGTACCTCCACCTCACAGAAAATCGCAGCCAAATAACAACTCCCTACAGGATTGTTGTATTTCTGCATGCGAGTGAGGTTACCAGTAACGTCCTTAGGAGTTACCGTTTTAGCAGCAGATAGCATCGTGCGAGTGACACTTATTGCAACCGTTCATATGCTACGGTAACCACTACATCATTAAAAAATGAGGAGGTTTCATAGTCGTTATGTATTTTTTAGGGTTCTGTAACCAAAGGGTAGGGCCTGTAAATGCAGATCCCTATTACTAAGGGCGCCGCTGACTGACCGTTCGTCTGTCCGTTCGTCAGTAATCAAAAGTATCTTCTGAACCATAATAGGTAGAGACTGGATTTTTTTTTATATTACTATGGTCGCTTTAACAGGAAATTAAAATAGACAACGTTAAAAATTAAAGGGGCTCATACAAGAAACTACGAGTCCGACTTGTACTTGGCCAGATTTTAAAATACATACATAAATCTCCCGCGGGGCAGACAGAGTGAACCGAGCGCCGCGTGATTCGGTCTTTACATACCTCACTCACCTGTTTTTTCATCCCCGACGCAAAAAAAGAGGAGTGTTACAAGGTTGACCGCTATGTGTGTGTATGTGCCTGTCTGTCTATCTGTCTGTGGCAGGGTAGGGTTAAACTGGTGTACCGATTTAGATGCGGTTTTTTTTTTATTTGACAGCAAATTTTCTAGCGATGGTTCTTAGATATGTATTAGCAAAATCGGTCTATCCGTTTCAAGGTCATCAGCTCTGTTGTTAGCTGCGATAAGTATCTGAAACGCATAATGGGTATTTACTTCACTGTCAAACATATGTGTGACCTAAAATTTGAAACACCCATGTTTGCTACATAACTATGCAAAATTATGGAATTCTTGGTTTGAAGCTTCAGCCAAGATATCCAGCACACTAGCACATTTTTGAAAAAATAATAGCAGATATGTCGTTTTTGGATTCATTTTTGATCGGCATTTTTGATTCTACATACTATGCCATACAATAGAATGGTGGCAACACATATGTTGCATTTATTTAAAATTTAATTTATATATTTTTTTTATACCACTAAGGTGGAAATCAAGCATACGGCCTGCCTGATGTTAAACAGTCACCGTAGCCTATGGACATTTGCAACACCAGAGGCGTCACTCATGCGTTGCCGACCCTCTAAAAACCTCTTCACGCATTTCTTGAAGAACTCCATGCTGTAGTCCCTTGGTAAAACCTCGGCTGGGAGCTCATTCCACAGCTTGAGTGTTCTCGGAAGAAAACTTCTCTGGAACCGCACCGTACGCGACCATTGCGGTTCAAGCGTGTGAGGGTGAACTCCCCGCCGTCGGCGAGCGGTGCGGTTATAAAAAGTAGCTGTCGGCATCATTTCGAACAACTCTTCAGAACACAACCCATTGTACAATCGGTAGAACACACAAAGGGAGGCAAAGTCTCTCCTTTATTATACATTCGCCAATATCTCTGGAGCAACTTAATAGATTTGGATATTTAAACTGTTTTCCATTAACCTTTCTATACGAACATGAGTTTAATTTTTGCGATGTAATTTGTTTCAGATAAGAAATAATCTTATCTTCGAACCCTCTCAACACGAGTGGCAGGCTTAACAGCCGTGCAATAGCACTGCGATAGCAGCTATCGTGGTTATTTATTGTGCAGTAGTAGTATATATCAAATAATATGAAATATGAGCTTTCACAATAATATCTACCGAACACGTACTCCATCATGCTGTGATTGTTGTCTATGGCATAGATTTCAGTAACTAGTTTTCGTTAACGTCGATGATTTGTCTAAGGTGCCCAACTGGTAAACAATGGCTATTTTAACATTAACGATACTGGATTCGATTCTCACACAAGACAAATATTTGTATGCATGAACATGCATGCATACAAGTATTTGTCTTGTGTGAGGGTCAGTGTCTTTACCTCACAGAAAACCGCAGCCAAATGACAACTCTCTGGAATGTTGTCTTCCTGTGAGTGAGTAAGATTACTCTTAAACTCCCATCACAGACGCCGCATCATGGGAGTTATACGTAATGTATTTCAACTGTTCATAGATTACGGTAATCGCCTTTAAACAGGTGGGCCGTATGCTCGTATGCCTCCCAACGTTGTATAAAATACTTTTTTTTACCCAAGGAGTCAGAAAATGCGAGTGTTTTACGATGAATATGCTCGATAGATGATAAAAATTGAATATGTACTCATATTAGTTGTTTGATTCTTTACTTTCTGCATTCGTTCACTAACGAGGAAAAGTAAAGACTTTAAAGAACACCCATCCATTAATGCTTTTCCTGTAGATTAGTTAAAACGCGTTTTACCGGTGATTGTTCTTGTGTTACAAGTGTGTACTGGTTATGGAAATGACTTTAACAGGTTAAGCGTTTTTCACCCAATTCACAAAAACAATTAGATAACATTACTGAAATTCATAAACTATGAACGCACCGAACATTGGAACAACTGTATAAGTTTAAAATATAAGTTTAAAATTTATGGTTTTCGGATGTTTGCCTTTACTTGTGTTACATGACATCGCTTATTGCCTAATTTCATGATTCTAGGTCGACGGGAAGTACCATAATACTCGTAGGTTTTGATTCCCTTGCGAGTATCAAATATGCGGCTTAAACGTCCGTATCCTTTGATTGTGTTGATTTAAAAGATTGAGTTTTTTCGCTGCTGCTGAGGGATTGCTGACTTGAGGGTTTTATATTAATTTCAACTTGATACCTCCACGCAATTCTGGGAAAATTTGTTTTAACAGCCGGACAACAAAGTGATCCGAAGTAATGTTTTTCCTTTTGAGATACGGAATCCTAAAAGGACTGGGAACTTCGAATTTTTGTGTTTAGAAGTCATTAATGTAATATGGTATTGCCTAATACATGTTCCTATTCTACGTTCGTGCACAATTAAAATGAAATAACTCAATCAATAGGTTCACTCAGTCAGTCGTAGGGCAGTATACTAAAAATAAAAAGTTGTGCAGAGTCACCGGCTGTAAAGTTTGGGAAAATGTGATATTCATAGGTAACAATTCAATTTCAGTTGGAGATAAATGCGTCCATTCGATGGAAACTTTAATAAAATACCTTTTAGTACCTAACTTTTAAAAATGAATGAGCTGCGCCACGTGTAAACAATGTGATAGTTTTCTATTTATTTTATGCTAGCGGATGAAATTTCGTGTTTCTAGATTCTCTAGTCTTTTAGTTGCAAACTGTCTATTTATACCTTATACTGCGGATTTAATATTTTGCGATTGAATGTTTCTTTACTCTCTTGTCACAAAGGGAGATATTGCAAACGTTCTGATTTAGGGGATATTTATGTGGAAATTTTTTAATGTCATTCCCAAAACTTCCTCGTTTGCCGCCTACCTTAGAAGTTCGTGGCTGTAGCTTCATTTCCTTCATTGCCACCTCCTTCGTACAATGCGTCTACTTCCTCAATACTCCGTTAAAATTACAGGTTGTTTGTATTCCGCTTTATTTATAATGCATAATTAGCGAGTGATATTTTACCAATATGTGAAACACGTGTCTCGATATTTTTAAAAAGCTACTTTTGTATAGAATTTCAGAGTCCGTATCAAATGAAATCGTTACAAAAGAGTTTCATACGAAGTTCACCTTTGAAGTTTTTAAAAGGTACGTTTAAGGAGAAAAAGGGGGTAGACCCCCCCCCCCCCTTTTCTCCTTAAACGTACCTTTCTCTTTCTATATAACTATGTAGAGAGTACAAGATAGAATCAATAATATAGAATATGAAAGGGAAGAAAAGACGGTAATTTTTAATTGTTTTTCTCTGTTGCACACATATTACATAAAACTGCTGAACAGATTTTGATGAAACTGTAAATATTTAACTATTCAACAGACTATTTGGTATGTTGATAAAAGATAAGACGAAGATAAATATTCTTTATTTGCCATTGGGCCCTCGCGGGCACTAGACACGTCTTACGTTTTAATGCCGTTAGTAAGTGCACTTTCTAACAGTAGTGAACTAGTGCCTGCCTGCGCTCTATCGCATGTACTAACTGATAGCGAAAGCAAAGTAGTATAGGTGAAGTAGCCTGTAAAATTGTTTTACTTTTATAAGAAAAGGGCGCCGTTCCTGTGTGATTTCTGAATGAATGACGAGGGCATATATTATGTAGAATTATTCATAAAATGACCCGCAAAACCAAGTAACAAGGGAATTATTGATGCGGGATTCAAATTGTATGCCATTTTAAAACATCCTATATATACTATATATATTTACCAAAATGAAAGATCTGTGTATGTGTCCATGTAAGTTATTGTCTCAGTTTCCTATTACAACCTTTAAGAATAAAGTACTCGTAATGACTTCCTATCATTATGATCATTATCAAGTCTACGCGTTCACCGCTAAGAAAGTCCCATTTGTTGTGGTTCCCTAAATTACAGAACACGTCGCTTGCAATTGCTAACAGCATTGGGATTCTCGGGTGAAATTTTGCCTCCCTCTGCGTGTTTTACCGATTGTATAACGGGTTGTGTTCTGAGGAGCTGTTCGACATTATGCCAACAGCCTCGTTTACAATCGCACAGCTCGCCGACGGCTGGGAGTTCATCCTCATACACTGGAACCGCAATGGTCACGTACTGTGCGGTTCCAGAGAAGTTTTCTACCGAGAATTATTAAGTTGTGGAATGAGCTTCCTGCCCAGGTTTTCCCAAGGGACTACAGTTTGGGGTTCTTAAGAAAGGCGTGAAGAGGTTCTTACAGGGTCGGCAACGCAAGAGTGACACCGCTGGTGTTACACATGTCCATAGGCTGTGGTAACTGCTTGCCATCAGGCAGGCCATATGCTTGTTTTCCACCTAATGATATAAAAAAATCTAAATCTAAAATAATTTTGAGGTCACAAAAATGTATTCGACATTTTTTTCTTTATTGTATTTTAGTACCTATTGACGAGCTTGAATGTTACCGATGAAAAGAATTTGGAAACTGTAAAAAACTGTAGAAAATTTGCGAATTCACGTTTTCTCAAATTTTCAGTTGTCGTTTTAGTCCATTAGGGCGAACTATAAATAAATGTATGTATATATCTTCACGGCAGGTCCCTCGGTGGGTAGGCAAAGAGAATCGTGCGCTATGAGACGCGGCCCTTACACACTTCACTCGCCTCTTTAATATTCATAGCTCTTTTCATGCCCGCTAGCCGGTTTCTAGGGCTCCTGACATCAGCTTCTGATAAAACACGACCGATTTGGTTATGGTAGGTTAGTCTTGGTTTCCTCGGCTCCTACATCCTCCACTTTGGCATATAAATAAACAAATGATATGTAAGTAAACCTAGAATAACATACATCGTGAATAATTGCAATTATGTTAGTTTTATACTTTGTAATTATAGTGAATGCAATAAAGTTATACAAACAAAACAAACAATTATTGTTATATAATTAAAAAAAAACGAGCTTTTTTGATTTATGTTTTGTCTGAAAGAGATGGATGGATAAAAAGTTTCATTGATTCGGGATTCAAGGACACGAGGAAATAATAACGAAACAGACATACAACGTGAAAATAGACGGATTTAGTGACGTGTGCATGAAAAGAGCTATGACTGTAAAAGATAAGTTGTACCGGGCTATCTGGCGCATGGTCCTCTCTGCCTACCCCGTAATAGACTTGAAGTCGTGTACGTAAGGGTTTTATTCTGACTCACGAATATATACATCATATGAACAGAAATAAACACAAAGACGATTACGTTTTAAAATTCCACTTTGTTCCCTCAAAAATGAAATTTCGGCTAAGCTGTTTACTTTCACTAACTTCTAATTACGTCGTCGGCTGTTTAAATTTAAACCATACTTTATTGCCAAGTGATAAATTTAAATTATCCTTGATCTTTCCTTGAACAATTTGTTTTTTTTATTGCGTTATTTTTTTGCTGCAACTTGTATTGTTTTTTGTTTCAGACAACCTGCGCTTTCTCGTTTCCGTGGGGACTTTTTGTACGCAGTTTATGGCACACATGTGAGTACATGCACATTGTTTTTTAGAATATAGTGATACAAGCTGCACTGCACCCCACTATTTCGTCCGCGCGTATACCGATATCCCATGGGAACCGCTTTTTCTAACTTTCTTTCTTATTTCGTAAAAAGAAAGGTCGTATCGTGATATTAATTAGCCTATATAAGAATGGATATGCAATAATATTTTTTGAAATCCGAGTAGTGATTCAGAGATTAGCGCAAATAAACAAACAGTCTTCCGCTTTTTATATTATACTAGCTACTCGACCCAGCTTCGCAAGGCTGATCCAATCGTTACCAAACTTCATAGGATAACCAACAGGTTACCCAACAGGGTTAACCTGAAGATTCACTGATTTCATCAAAATCTGCCCCGCCGTTTTTAAGTCCATAGAGGTCATACAGACAAACATTCATTTTTATATATTACTAGATACTCGACCCAGCTTCGCACGGGTGATCCAATCGTTACCAAACTTCACAGGATCACCTGCTGGGCTAACCTGAAGATTCACTGAAAATTTCATCAAAATCTGCCCAGCCGGATTTGAGTCCATAGAGAACATACAGACAAACATTCGAAGAAATTAGAAGAAGATTAAGATAGTGATATTACGTACTCATAGTAAACACATTTAAGGGAGGCAGGGAACATCAAAGCAGTCTGACTGGGGAAGTACTTCCACCGCACATTAATATTTCAGTGTTGATTGTAGGCAGTTTTGTAAAGTACTTCTACAGATATTCAAGGGTTAAATTTTAAGGGTCAAGGGACGTTAATTATAGTACAGCTAACAAATAAGCATCATTGGTGGTATTAAAACTTTAATGGACAGTATAGGTTAGCCATAAGAGTTAAGTTTCATGTTAGTGGCACCCAGTGTGCCTATAAAACCTGTATGTACCATTTACAACTGTGTAGGGGTCTTCACTGTATAACTGTTAGTATTATAATATATTTATTGCTATGAATTGTTCGTAAGAGAGGTAGGGCGCATTAAAGTAGCTTGCCTGGGGATGTACCTCCGCCACACATAAAACCGCAGCCCAATAACAACTCCCTGAATAGTTTTTCTGTTCCTGCGTGTGAACGAGGTCACCAGTTCTTAGGGATTGCTGTATTAACAGCGGAGGTGGCATCACGGGAGTACTATTCGGATGTATTGCGAGCGTTTAGTTCGACGAGCTCGGTGGCTCAGTGGTGGAACGCGCTGTTACGCTACTTTGACACCAACGCTCGTGGGTTCGATTCCCACACAGTACAAACATTTGTGTGCATGAACATGTCTGTTTGTATTGGTCTGGGTATTTTCTATGTATAATAAGTATGTATTTACAAAAAAAAAATGTATTTACGTATGTTTATCAGCTGTCTAGTACCCATAACACAAGCTTCGCTTACTTTGGGGCTAGATGGCGCTGTGTAATTTGTCCGACAAAAAAAAAAAAAAAAGAGGCTACGGTAACCGCTTTACATCAGGTGCGCCGTATGCTGGTATGCCTCCCGACTTTGTATATATATATATATATATATAAAAAATATGTAATAATATTACACATTAACTTCTAACGCCAGTTATATTGTATTCATTCTGGTTAATGGTTTACATAGGTAAGTGTAGATATTATTGCACTGTTCAACAAATACTGCACAATATTCTTGAGTTCCAATGTTGCGGTTCATTGAGTGCGATAAACGAGTTATGAGAAGCTTTTAGCTTTAAAGTAGGGTCGCCATTGTTGGCTAATATAACTTTTAAAAGCATTTATTCAAAGTTTTACAACAAAATGATTCACTTCCAAAATACGTGTCTTTGCAATAGAGCACATAAAATAGTATGTAAGAATTACTTAGCGTAAATGGTACTCCGTTGGTTCGGGCATGTAGAAAGAATGCATGCATGAATGTATTAAGGAATGACGAAACAGGTGTACAATGCCAAAGCGGAAGGATCTTAGAGCTGAGGAAGGCCAAAACTTAACTACCATGACCAAATAGGGTATGCTTTATTTGATGGTGATTTCATCAGGCGTAAGAGTCTGTGAGGGGGCATGATATTAGCTATGAATGTTAAAGAAGCGATCGAGGGGTATTAGGACCGCGTCTTACCACAAGTCAACCCACGAGTCCCTGGCGTCAATAGAACTACACTTATTGCTTACCATCAGGCATTTTTTTTTAATATACAATGTCGGAAGGCATACAAGCATACGGTCCACCTGATGTAAATCAGTTACCGTAGCCTATTAACGCTTGTAACATATGTCACTCGCGCGATGCCTCCTCTGATGCTTACACAGCATCTCCTTAGGAGCTTACTGGTGATCTCACTCACACGCAGGAACACAATATTTCCTCTAGGGAATTGTTATTTAGCTGCGGTTTTCTGTGAGGTGGAGGTACTTCCCCAGACGGGCTGGTTTGATGCGTCCTACCTCTCTTAAAACATCCAGACCAAGACATACACACAAATGTTTGTCTTGTGTGGGAATCGAACCCACGAGCGTTAGTCTCAAAGTCCGTCTTTCACTACTGAGCCAACGAGCTCGTCAATGTCATCGTCATGCCGTATGTTTTTTCACCTTAGCGGTATAGAAAATACAATGCGGTGGTTATAATTAAAATTAGTGTCGTTGTACTATTAATTTACGTATGCCATCATTCTTCTTCTTCTTTTTAGAGTTATCCCGTTTCTTTTTTTCCGCTACCTTAGCCTAAGAATTTGGCGGAAATATTGATTTTTGTAAGGTGAATCATTCTTTTCACGCAGGAACACAACAACCTTCCAGGGAGAGTTGTTAATTATCTGCGGTTTTTTGTAAGGAAAGGTATTCCCCCGGGCGGGCGATTGTTCTGCGCTCTACCTCTCTTAAAAACATAAACAGACCAATACAAATTCTGTGTGGGAGTAGGATACCTTTCAAGATCCTTGTTGTCAATGTAGCATTGTTAACCACTAACACCGTGCTTGTCAAAAAGTATATTTGACGAGCTCGGTGGCTCAGTCGTGAATGACGCGACTTTGACACCAACGCTCGTGGGTTCGATTCCCAGGCAAGGCAAACATTTCTGTGCATGAGCATGTCTGTTTGTCTTGGTCTGGATGTTTTAAGGGAGGTAGGGCACATCAAAGCAGCTGAGTTGTGAAAGCTATTCACTGCGCCACCGAGCTCGTCAAAATGTACAAAGATGCTAAAGCAATAGCTGTTTTACTGGGTAGTCTCTATCTCTACTAGGAATCTGAATGACGAATGGGTACGGTACCATCCCGTGGTGCTGTTAGGCGGGCGTTGCTCTCTCCTCACATTTGTTAGTCGAGTGCGTCAAACTGCATACCAGCCAGTAGCTGTGCTGAAGCTCCATGCCCCTGAGTTGTATTTTGTACTGACGCGCCTTGTATCGCTTTCATACTCTACTAGGCAAAAATGCACCCAGTGTCCAATACCCAATAAGTCGATTGAGCACATCCATGGAATTCCAGGCTTATCGTTGTAATCTCTTCTCACTGTAAGGTGATGCAGCGTGTCGTAAACCTGTGACTCCTGACATACCTGTAAGATCATGATTTGATCAGCGACAGCCTATATAGCTTTCGGCTCAGTTGTTCGACTAGTATATGTATTTTAATGAATGGAAAATTAAGTATGAA
This sequence comes from Pyralis farinalis, assembly GCA_947507595.1. NCBI lineage: Eukaryota > Metazoa > Arthropoda > Insecta > Lepidoptera > Pyralidae > Pyralis > Pyralis farinalis. The sequence goes on along the minus strand of OX382259.1, from coordinate 5,780,478 downwards.
ATTTATTTATTGTAGTATGTTATAATTAAGGGCTAGCTTAGAAACTTGCATATATTTTTGCGATCATATTTCAAAACCCTTTAATTTGATACACAACTATTATGACGTAACATAGCCTATGTATGGGAGACCCCAAGGGTTCTAATGATACTTCATGATAGAATAAAGAACCTTACAAACATATATATATGTAGATCCATGAACCTGAGGATACACCCTATCGCAACTTGTGGAAGCGAGAGCTGGATACGGCAGAGGTAGCATGAAAGTAGGATAAATATCGTCGAAATTGCGAGCGTTGCGCAAAATTTGTGGCGTAACGTATGTTGGAAACAGAGTAGTATGAAAGATGGTGTTCGAATAGGATGTTAAAATTAGAAGAGTATGCTCCGTTTGTTTCGAACATGAAGAAATAATGTAGGAAAGAATTACTAAAGAGATATATAGTAACGCGGATCTGATGAAGGCCAACATTTACTTACCATGACCGAATTGATCGTATTTCATCGGAAGGTGATGACATGAGCCCTAGATATCAGCGTGTGCGGATGAGCTTTGAATGTTTAATATTACCGGCGAGTGAGGTTGTGTAAAGACGAACGAAGGACAGTCATATGGCATTCGGACGTCTCTGCCTATCCCGCCATTGATTTGGCGTGAAGCTATAGATCTATAGGTAACTACGAATCATTAGCTTTTGCTAAATTGAATTGTTTCTCCTTAAAGCTCAGCGTGGAGCTTATTTTGTGGGCGTCCCGTTAAGTAATTTACTTGGTCAGGCGAACAAGTGATTATCATTCAAGTAGTAATTAACCTCCGCAGGTACTAACCTCTGCAATTCAAAAGCTACTATGTACAACAATATTTTGTATGTACGTATTTCTTTACAGGTCCCTTGCGCGGTGGGCTGAGAGAACCGAGCGCCATAACACTTTACATACCTCTCTCGCTTCTTTAACATTCAATGTTTTGTTTATTATTAAAATCAATGTACTATGAAAATATGTTTAATGAGAATCCATGTTTTTTCTCTTCCTAAATTTTACCGGTAATGTTTAGGACAATAGGAGCAATGATAGCTGAGTGGATAAATAACCGACCTGTTGTGCAAATGGTCCCAGTTTCGATATACGTTTTTGTATATACGTTTGTGTTTTCTGATTTATGTACATATTTGTAATTACGACTTGCTCGGTACGAAAGGAAAACCTCGTGAAGAAACCCGCACGCCCAAGAAATTATATTTCGAACTAGCTGTGCCCGCGACTTCGTCCGCGCGGAACAGTTATTTTTTTATTATTTATTTAAATTAATAAAAAAAAAATCTAAAATAAAAGTAGCTTAAGTTACTCCTTATTACATCAGCTATCTGGCAGTGAAAGTCCCGTCAAAATCGGTCCAGCCGTTTTAGAGATTAGCCGGAACAAACAGACATACAGACAAAAATTGTAAAAAAAATATTTTGGTATATGTATCATGTATACATCCATATGCATTTAATAAAAAGGGGTTATTTTAATATTACAAACAGACACTCCAATTTTATTTATCTGTATAGAAGATGTGTGACCTAACCTAAGAAAGACCTGATTTTGCCTGTGGGTTGTGAAGGTCTGACCGCAGTAGTTCCATGTAAAATATCAGTATCTTTGGCAAATCCTTAGGCCGCTTACAGTGCTCGACCGACCGTCGGCGCGTACGTCAGTCGCGCTTGTCATTTGTATGAAAAATCATAAATCGTACAGTGCTGGACCGAGCGTACGCACGCGCATATTGCAACGCACTGCGTACGAGGACTGTCGGTCGAGCGCGTGCTATGGAAACGTGTTCAATGCTGCACCGAACGGTGGACCCCTTGAAATGCTCTTTGGGCGACGATCGGGTGTACGTGATATCTATGTCTTCTGTTCCTAAAACGTCTACAAAGATAATAAGCAGCAATTAAACAACTCGTAAACGCCCGGTCAGTTTGTTGGTCAGGATAGCACTGAATGATACAAACTGACGGTCGGTTAATGCGTATCATCAGGACGGACGATACGCACTGACTGTCGGTCGAGCACTGTAACCGGCCTTAAGGTCTAAGGTAGCGCACCTCGTCAGTCCTAATGGATTAGGAAACTGAATAACGCTAGGAAGAATAAGACAGACAGACAGGACAACACAGAAGGCAAATTAAACGTTTGTTAGTTTAGGTCAAGCGTGTTTTGAAAAATAATTTCTTGGACGGTGCAGGAACGCCTCGGAAGGAAACCCGATAAAGTAGCCATTTCGCATCACTGCCGCCGGGCTCAAATTATTGATCAGTATATTTTTGTGTTTATTATTTTTAAGCTAAGGTTTACATTACAAAGAACTGAATCCTTCAGGGCAAAAGATTTACTCGTGCTTATAAGGGTTTTTTTATTATTTTATGCATAGTACTCGTAAATATAACAGTAATAGCCTAGTGAATAAAAAGCCTTGTGTATTTTCGGATTTATGTACACACAGCGACCAGTTATGGTATAATTATATTGTATTGTGTGTGCCATAAGAACGATACAAAGGTCAAACAGTCTAGCATGAGATGTAGTTGTGTGTACACGTTTGTAATTGTCACTTGCTCTGCAGTGATAGAATACCTACATCGTAAGGCGTCTGCTCACCAGGTTTTTCTTTACCGCCGCCGCACGTTCAAGAAATTATGGGTTATTTATTAAACACATATAAAAAGTATGAGATGATAGAAGCTTGCTACCTTGAGATAATTCTCGTACCATAAATATTTTATTGCGTATTTCATACGTTGCGGTGAATTAATACGTAAAATTCTTCTCATCGGTCCTCAATAGGTTTTTTCCTTTATGATTATCACCAACGCTTGGATGATTTTACTTTACAGCTGCAAGTAACCAAAATACATAAAATTATAACACTTTTACTAAATAAAAGTGTTATAATTTTTGAGATAATCGACTTTGAAATTATGATTTTTCCACTGAACAATAAATAATATAATGATTATTTCGAAATTGGTCACTTGCTAGACGTAGAAAAATTGGGTCAAAAAAGTATTGCGTCATTTACGAAATAATCAACTTTTATTACAGGACTTTGTGGGGGAAATTTGCAGTTTCAAAGTTGTTGGTTTTGAAATTAGTCACACTTTGGGAAATGGTAACATTTTCGAAAATGCCAGTATTATGGCTTTTTTTTGTCCTGGTGCTATATTTCTGTACAATTTTATTTTCCTTTTCCGTTTGTCGTATAATTTACGGGGCATTCTGTATATATCTCGTGTCGTTGTTGTATGTATATAGATTATAGGATTGAGTGGCGCAAACTTTCCAGTCAGTTAAAACTGCTAAGTAAAACAGCTTCCTGCAAAGTAACTAAAACAAATTAACCCTGTAAACGAATGCATATTTTTTAAATTAGAATACCCGACTGCGTGTAATATCCACCAACGTACTGCGGTTCAATGTGTATATATTAATATGCAATAATATGCGAAATGAAACTAAAGCATGGATTGCGACAAAATGGCGCTTAACAGCGGCCATATTTTATTATTAAAAACGAATCCTAAACTTTTTTAACCGTAAGGATCCTGATAACATCACATTCGTTTAAATTCACTAAGGAATTTCGAAGAAGAAAAATTTTGATACATATTGATGAGATGATAATGATAATATTATCATCTTTAGAGTCAACGCCACACGCATTAATGTACACAAACACGGCCCGTCAAAGCTGCCCAATAGGAAGAGGAAAGTACCTCGACTTCACAGAAGATTATAGCCAAGTAACGACTCACTGAAGAGTTGTGTGTGAACTTATCAGTGAGCTTAGTTCGTAGGCCGTGGCTACTTTATATCAGGTGGACTATATACTTGTTTGCCTTCCAACGTTGTATATAAAAACATTAGATTACAAATAGACGTATATTTTTTATACTACGTCGGGAGACATACAAGCTACGGCTTACCTGATGTAAAACAGTTACCGTAGCCTATTAACGCTTGTAATATTTTAAGTATCACTCGCGCGATGCCTCCTCTGCTTACACAGCAATTCCTTAGGAGCTTACTAGTGACCACACTCACACGCAGTTGTTATTTTGGCTGCGGTTTTCTGTGAGGTGGAGGTACTTCCCCTGCTTTGATGCGCCCTACCACTTAAAACATCCAGACCAAGACCAACAGACATGTTTATGCACACAAATGTTTGTCTTGTGTCGGTATCGAACCCACGAGCGTTGGTGTCAAAGTCGCGTCATTCACGACTGAGCCACCGAGCTCGTCAAAATGATGAGCCAAATGTAATCATTTTAATCTATCATCGATAAAAGAACGAACTTTACTTAAGCGAAGTTTTCACAACCTTTGCTAGTTGGAGCAAGTGTTAAATCCACAATATTAGAGTGCGGCAACGACAGAACCCCTGCTTTTGAACTTGGGTTCACGTCATAGAATCGTGTTTGACATGCCCCGAACCGCTCTGTTCAGTTTGTCCTTTTTCCCCAACCTATTCAAGTACCTACAGTGTACTTAAGAGCAGAGTTTTGATGTTTTTATTACGGCACATTAAATGGGAAAAAGAAAAAAACAATATTTATTTACCACTGGGCCCTTAGGCTCCCTTTAAGGCACTTAGACATGTCTTACCTACATTGTTTTTTATAAACAAATGCCATTCTTTATTACAGTTCTCATTATTTTTGGTACTCTACCTAGCATTACGGAAATTATATTTGGTGAAAAAGACGTCCAACACATTATAAACATACTTTTACAGGTTATTTTTATAATCGTCAAATAGATAGTACCATAAGTATAGGGTAAAATAAAAAATGCAATCTATCTGCAAACAGTATGTACCTTCCCGTATGTCCGCTGTCAACTGTAACGGTACTGTAAGATAAAAAGAGGTAAGATGTAAAGTGGTCTAATATTTAGTGTGGACACACGCCGACTTCGAACTTGTTGGTATTTTCACGGATGTTCCGGGTGCAAGTACCAGATCAAACGTACATAACTATAAATACTTCCCAGGCGATTTCACTTTTGGGGGTCCGCAACAATCCTCTCAGGATATATCGCCTTGAGATCAACTTCTACAAAATTTCGCCTAGAAGTTCAACCACGTACAAGTTTCGATGTGCACGGCGATATTTGTTGCACTTCGAAATGTCTTAAAACCCAACCCGTTTTCAAAAATTGGCTCTTTTTCCTCGATATTTTTTCTATAACTTTCTCCTACATTTCATAACATGTGAAATGGGATTTATGTCTCAATAGTTGTTCGTATAAGAACAAGTTGTTCTTATTTTTCTAGACACTACTGAACTAATCATCACAGTTCGCATGTGTAAACAATAACTTATACAAGAATAAGGTTTACCACATAAATCCATCTTCTCCCCAACAGCTTCCTTATTTTAACTGGTATTTCACCACGTCCCGTAACTTTTCTTTTGTCGTCCCATTTACTGCTCTCCTGACTTCCTCCATACTTACTTCTCTTAGTTTGGATTGGCATCAAACTTCACAACTACATTTTCAAGTACATCTGTCAGTTTATAACTACATGCCAAGACGCTTGCAGGGTTTCGATATTCCAAGTATATTCTATCCTGTATATCTGATACATTCGATTTCATCGAAAAAGAAACAAAATTCGTGTCCATTTTTGCGAAAAGGAAACTTTTTTAAAGTATGTCTAACAACGGAATTGTCTGAAAATTATCATTTGGGCTTACTTATATGAAGTTTTAAAAGAAAAGATTGAATATAAAATACGCAAGCATTAAGTTGATTTTTATCAAACTCACTCCATACTGTCAGTATACGAAAGAAGATAATCTCACGGTCACATGCCATTTCTAGCCATAACAATATAATTTCAGTGGCGTTTCCATCCACACCGTGACTTACAAATGGTGTTCGCTGCGAAAATCTGATAATAATTTGCGGTTGGACTGTCACAAATTGTTTCCGATTATTCATCTCGAAATAGCGTGGTGACATTATCAATTATTATACAAAGGGACCTACGAAGTGTAAAAGATTTATCAATGGAACAATCATTGCTTTTGGGTCAGAAAGGGAAGCAAATCGCCCCAGTAGAGTAAATCGCCCCAGCAAATTACTGTGTGCGTGTGGCCTATCAGGTTTTTAGAAATTATTCTAAAGTATAATAATGCTTTCATGTAAAAATACGTGTTTAGTGATCCGATATAAGTCATGATTAGCTTTCGCAAGTCGCCTTCATATGGGTTACATTTTTTGACTTATACATCTCGTATCATAGAGAATATCCTCAATATTCTGAAGCTATTATCATTGTAGATCAATAGATATAATTGTATGTATAATTTTGTGAACCTTTTCGACTTGCTTCATAAAAGATATTCCATCGCCCTCTTTTCATCAAGGGGACGCAATTCCCTTTTTATTATAAGTGCCACGTCGTACCAATTTTAAAGACACCTTTTAAGAGCCTTCCACGGTTGTTATTTCTGGTAATAATACGGTCGATAATTCCCATTGTCCCGTGTGGTGTCTCTTGCCATTTATCAGGCTGTTCTCGAGGGTGGTGCCATTTCTTTTGTCTCACGTGTACTTTCCTCTTTATATCGCCAGCTTTTCTCTGGCCATTGTGTGATTTATCGTTTTTGTGTTCACTCTTATACCTTGCCCAGGGATATTTATTATCGCCTATTTCGAGAGCGGCAGCTGTTTTTGTTTTATCCAGACAAACGATCGGAATCATATCGTAAGTAATATTCGCGATCGTCTTTATATTCCATATTTTATTCATGCGATATCGGCTGAAGTATATGGACGTTTATGCATCAGATATTATTTTACTGTTATGTTTCAAAGAATCAAGTGAATGAGAGAACTATTTACGATTGTTTGTGTTTGATTGGGTGGCTCTTTTGTTCTGCTTGATTTGAATGTTTCGATTATTAACAAAAATGATGGATGTATAAATACGAAACATTAAAAATTTTACACATGTAACTATAATAGGCGGCCTTATCTCTATTGATATGTTTTATAATAAATAAAAATATCTTTCGCCCGCGGCTTTTTTCAAATGTGATTGCAAGATTAGAGCGTTCAAATAAACAAACTTTTTCGCTTTGTATCATCAGACTCTGAGATTGGACTGAAGAAATATATGATATATCAGTAATTGACGACGACGACAAGCCTCCCCATTTTAGTAGTCGGCTAAAAATAATGATTGCAGTAGGCACGGGACTAGGGGAATGATAAATGAAAAGTACATACTAGGCTGATAAGAGAACAAAATAAGCTGATCCCAAATATGAATAAGGTCAAGAGGGATGATGATGCCGCATCGACCCTCTTAGCAGTGGACATTCTTCATCTGAACTAATCTGCTTCTCAAGTACAAGATTTAACAATGCTTACAAACAGTGGCGGCTGTACCTTAAGTGCGCTCGTGCGCTGAACCACCAATTAAAAAGATTTAAAAATTACAAAATATTACTTCATCTTTAACTCACCATATTAATATTTATTTTTTAAACATACAGAAACATAATATATGAAATAAAATTTAAAATTGTAACAAATAAAAGACAAAACAATTTAAGCGCTTTGCTAAACTATTAAGACTTATTTCCCCTGTAAAGAAAAATTCTCGTGCGCTTCGGCGAGTGCACGAGGACTGCTAATATAACTTGTATGAGTTACTAGCGAATGTGCCTGACGCGTGAAACAAAAGATAGTTCATAGAAATGTGCCGAGAAATGAGTCCGTTCTCGTGCGCCGCACGTGCGAATCGAAGATTACCGACAGCACCCGATGTTTGACGAAATTTGAAATTTGAGTTCGACATGACGACGGCCATCACCGGCCATGATGGACCTCTCCTTATCAGTATAGTTTCGCTGTATCTGTGACGCGTTAATTATTGTTTGTTTATATTAAGTAATTGTTTTCTTTTTAATTTACATCTTTTATGTAAATTGTTGTTTTGTTGCAATTTCTAATCTTAATACTTGGTGAGCAAGTAAAGTGCACCACCAGTTCGATACCCCACCAGCCGCCACTGCTTATAAATTCACCAGTCACTAGTCATTCGAGAGAATTTCTCTTTTTGCAGACGTGTTTCGCTGTTACATAGTTACAAATAAATAAATCTCATTGCGCATGCTGTATGAATCTTGTACTAGTTAAAAAAATAAACATAAAACTAAAACCCGGTTCTCTCTATCTACCCCGCAGGGGATCTGGCGTGAAGATATACATACATACTAAAACCCGATGACCTGACATGCCCACCAAAAATAACACCCTGGAGGATTGTTGTGTCCCTGTGAATGAGCGATTTTACCATGAAGCTCCTGAGGAGTTGCTCTGTTAGCAGCAGGGACGGGCGATGATACCTTATGTATTGCAAGGTTCCATAGGCCCCTTTATATCAGGTGTGCTGTTCGTATGCGTCCCGGTTGTATGGGAGAAATAGTTTTGTTGAATACAGAAGTGAAGTAACGAAGACCCCTAGTCTGTCAATGGATGGGTCTATTTATTTTGAATTCCTTCATATTATGAGATCACGTCATGGCGACATGCATAGCCCAATATATTATGGCACCTTGCAATAGTTTCATGATTATGAATTAATACGGAAACAATCAAATTTTGTTGTTGTTCATCGTACGGAAAATATTTGAGTAAAATATCACGTTCTCAATGGACCCATAAAAAACCACGAAGCCGCGAAAAGCAGCCATTCTACGCAGTAGTTCCCTTTGTTGAAAAATAAAAGAAACTTACCCCAGGGTAAACCCATATAAACACCAGGGGTGAGTCACGGGCGACAGCTGACTAATACGCGGAGAGATACGCCCTCCAACGTAAATATAATTCACCCCGATCCTCGGATGTGCTTACAGCTGAACACTTTTATCATGGTCAGATAAGTTTTTCTATGGCCTTTATGTGCATAGAATAGAGAGCTTTATAATACGATAGCGGAGTTATGATGATCGCCCCCTTTAAGTCATTCATATCAATACTTTCTTTGTGAAAACATTTTTTTCTGCGTCCTCACATACCATGCACGCTTCTTTGATTCTTCTTCTTAATTTTGAACTGTATATTTCTAATTTAAGTAAATTACTACTAAAGATGAAGTCTATTTTATCGATGACTATTAAGAAATTTCAATATGATGAATCAAATTATATAATGTTTTATTTACTTCTTTGTAATTTGGTATGTATGTATATCTTCACGCCAGGTCCCTTGCGGGGTAGGCAGAGGGAACCGAGCGCCATAAGACGTAATTTGGTAACTATTGAGAAACTTGTTATTTGGTGTTACCATTATTGAAACAATATTTTATTGAAGCTAATATATTGTTCATTAGTAGCAATTATTTTGTTAACTTTGTAATTAAGGAATCCTTTTTTGGCGGGAGACATACACATCCGAGCAAGTGATAATTACTACTATTTACTTTAATTCGAAGACACGAATTTAGTGGTACATGCCACCAGGATTTGAACGAAGCCCAGACGGCTAATAGGCTGGTTCTTTATCCAGGCTTTAACTAGGCTTTCGCATTTGGCAAAATTTTGTTCAATATTTGGCTTCGCACGGGTGATAGGATCACCTGCTGGGATAACCTGAAGATTCACTGAAAATTTCCTCAAAATCTGTCCAGCCGTTTTTGAGTCCATAGAGGACATACAGACAAACATTCATTTTAATATATATATAGAAGAAATGAAGGCGAATCTGAGAAAAGAAGTTACTAATAATTATCGCGTAGAAATGTTTACTTTTCGACGACCTCGGTGGCGCAATCATTAGTAAACACTACTTTGACACCAACGCTCGTGGGTTCGATTCCCACACAGGACAAACATTTGTGTGCCTGAACATGTAGGACGTATCAAAGCAACCCTTCTGGGGAAGTACTTCCAGCTCACAGCAGCCAAAATAGCAACTACCTCGAGGGTTGTCTAGTTCCTGCGAGTGAGTGAGGTTACCAGTGAACTCCTAAGGAGTTGCTGTGTAAGCAGCAGAGGTGGCATCGTGCGAGTGATGCTTAATTTATTGCATGCGTTCATAGGGCTACTCTTTACAACAGGTGGGCCATATGCTTATATCCGACGTTGTATAAAACAACGATAATGAATTGGTGACCATATTGTATTATTTCCCGCGCTGTCAAAATGACAACTTCGCACTATAACAAAGGTGAAATGGAAAGAATTTCCGAGAAACCTCTGTAGTGTCTGAACTGTAGCTCAGTTGAACTCTCTCTGAAAAGCAAAAGCTATACTCTGTTTTGTTCGCAAAGTCATTTAATGTCTTGTTCAATTTATTAATAAGTACATTTATGATGTATGACGTGTCAATTAACTGCGAATAAATGTGCTCGTCTATTTTAAAATGATTTCCATTAAACATGAGGGGTAAATACCGGAGGTCGTAGAAAGCTTTATAAGGGAAAAAACTTACCGTTAATATTTCCCCCTTCTAATTTCGCCACGTGCTTTATGCAATTTTGTACTTGAAGGGACTTTTGAGGGGTACTTTGTGAGAGTCTTCAAAATCTGAGCTTTGATACATACTACTTGAACAAATAGAAATAAAAAATTGTTTATCAGACTGGTTGTTATACTTTATAATTGAGGTAGATGTTGTTTTGATGTGTCACATTTTTATTTTTAAGAGGCCTACCTCACATTGAGGAGCTGAGTGGCTCAGTCGTGTCGTGAACGACGCTACTTTGACACCACCGCTCGTGGGTTCGATTCCCACACAAGGCAAACATTCGCGTGCATGAACATGTCTGTTTGTTTTGGACTGGATGTTTTAAGAGAGGTAGCGCGCATCAAAGCAGAAGTCTGGATAAGTACCTCCACCTCACAGAAAACCGCACCCAAATAACAGCTCCCTTCTATTCTCAGCTCCAGGGTTGTTGTGTTCCTGCGTGTAAGTGGTGACCCAGTAAGCTTCTAAGGAGTTACTGTGTAAACAGCAGAGGAGGTATCGCGCGAGTGATACTTAATATATTACAAGCGCTAATAGGCTACGGTAACTACTTTACATCAGGTGGGCCGTATGCTTGTATGCCTCCCGACGTTGTATAAAAAAAATATCATTTTTCTTATTAAGAAAATATATGTCTAACGTCTATCAAGTTGGATCACTGTGCCTTATTTCCTCCTCTACTCTTGTATGGGTAGCTGTGTATCATTTTTTCTATTTACTTTTCATCATTAGAAACTGGTTTATCTTCAGTGTGTCATTTGCAGTCAAATATTTATCTATGTATAACATCATGCCGAGTCCCTTTGGAGGTAGGTAGAGAAACCGAGAGCCATATGACTGACGCGGTTCTTACACACCTATCTCGCTTCCTTGACATTCATAGTTCTTTCATGCTCGCCGATTCCTATGCTACTGATAAAATAACTTCCAACCGTAAAAAAACCGTTTGATAGTTAGGTTTATTTTTCTATGAAGTAATATGATTTTATATTTTTTTTGTACTACGTCGGGGCAACGTCATACAAGGATACCACCCACTTGTTGTAAAGCGGTTACCGTAGCCTATGAACGCTTGAAACACATTATGTATCCCTTGCGTGCTGCCATCCTTGCTGCCACCCTAACTTTTTCTTAGGAGCTTACTAGTGACTTGACTCACTTACAGGTATATAACAACTCTCCTGTGAATTATTATTTCACTGTGGTTTTCTGTGAGATGGAGGTACTTCCCCAGAAGGCATTTGATGCGCCCTACCTCTCTTAAAACACCCTGACCAAGATAAACAGACATGTTCATTCACAAGTTTGTTTTGTATAGGAATCAAATCTACGCGCGTTAGTATTATAGTAGCGTTACTAACCACTGCGCCACCGACCTCGTAAATAATTACATTTAAGAAAATACTCGCCTAACGGCTGTCCAACAAACCCAAACTGGTATGGGCTTACTGTTTTTTTTAATACAACTAGATTGGCAAACAAGTATGCGGCCCGCATTAGATGGTAAGCTGTCACCGCAGCCTATTGGCGCTCGCAACACCACAGGGATGTTACTCGCGCGCTGCCAATATTGTGACTTAGGTCGCTGTTTCGTCACAGTACTCAGTAATTTCTCTGCCATATCTCACCCTTCAAACTGGAACACAGCTATATAAATATAGCTGCTTGGCGTTAGAAATAGGTGAGACAGAGGTGCCCACGCAGACGACTTTTGTACAAAGTCTCTCTCTGGTACTGTTAATCATTAATAGTATTTCTTGCGAAGATCTCAGATACGATCAAACTCGTTGATACATACAGTTAGTCAACCCTAGTGGTGTCACCGACTTAACATTGGAATTTAATTCAGGCGGTTTTCTGTGAGGTGGAGGTACTTCCCCAGACGGGCTGCTTTGATGCGCCCTACCTCTCTTAAAACATCCAGACCAAAACAAACAGACATGTTCATGCACACAAATGTTTGCCTTGTGTGGGAATCGAACACACGAACGTTGGTGTCAAAGTCGCGTCATTAACGACTGAGCCACCGAGCTCGTCACAGATATATATATACACACATGCAATATCAGTAGCATTGTTAATGCATCACTCCCTTACGAGTTTTCTGGTGCTACCCTCTGTGTTAAAGAATTGTTATTTAGCTGGGATCTTGAGTATAATAACAATTCCCTACTTCAGCGGAAACGACGCAGTCCCATACCTCTATTTCGCTAGACAGTCGTTTGCTAATCGACAGGATGCATCACGAGCATATGAGGTTGGTTGCAGCCCCAGAGAAAATGAGGAGTTGGTGCTCACCTCATTTCTGCTGAAGATTTTTCGTGGCTTACAAACAGACAGAACACCTGACGGGAAGCGGTAATCTTTTTTGTTAGACAAAGAGCAGCCGCTCCCCGCTGATAACACAGACACTCCGCACGAGATTTATTAAACTAAGTATATAAATAAACAGCAATAAAATGGCACAGACTGTACTCGTGTATCTCGGGCGTTACAAATGTTGATACTGTCACGGCAAATGTACTCACAAACTTGAACGAATATATCGTACCTGACTCGGGAAGTACTAACGCACTGACGGATACAAATCTACTCGCATTTACTTGGTTAACTTAGGTTAAGGCGGGCCTTTCCAACATACGGCCCCATACAAACTGTCTTGATGGCATTGTGTCATATTTTTAATCAAATGTTTTAATGTGATGGATATCTCGTGTAGATGACAAACGGTCTTTGTGGCATTGTGTCATATTTTTAATTAAATGTTTTAATGTGATGGGTATCTCGTGTAGTACAGATGACAAACGATTTTTATGGCATTGTGTCATATTTTAAACCAAAGGTATTTTAGTGATGGGTATCACGTGTAGTAGACGACAAGCGGTCTTTATGGCATTGTGTCATATTTTTAATCAAATGTTTTAATGTGATGGATATCTCGTGTAGATGACAAACTGTCTTGATGGCATTGTGTCATATTTTAAACCAAAGGTATTTTAGTGATGGGTATCACGTGTAGTAGACGACAAGCGGTCTTTATGGCATTGTGTCATATTTTTAATCAAATGTTTTAATGTGATGGATATCTCGTGTAGATGACAAACTGTCTTTATGGCATTGTGTCATATTTTAAATTAAATGTTTTAATGTGATGGGTATCTCGTGTCGTACAGATGACAAACGGTTTTTATGGCATTGTGTCATATTTTAAACCAAAGGTTTTTTAGTGATGGGTATCTCGTGTAGTAGACGACAAGCGGTCTTTATGGCATTGTGTCATATTTTTAAACGTTTCAAAGTAACGAGTATCTCGTGTAGTAGATGTAGGATTTTATACAAGTAAAATTTTAAAATTTATGATTAGATATTTAAAATCCATTTATTCAGAAATTCCCCATAAGTTAATATTATTTACGATGCACAATGGTATCGGAATCGTCGCGTACTATGTGGTTCTAGAGAAATTTTCTACCGGGGACTGTTAACTAGTGGAATAAACTCCCTGCCAAGGTTTTCCCTAGTGATTACAGCATGTGTTTCTTCAAAAAAGGCTTGAATAAGTTTCTACAGAGTCGGCAATGCAAGCGTGACACCTTTGAGTGTGTGTCTATAGGCTACGAAACCTGCTTACCATCAGGCAGGTTGTATACTTTTTACACTACAGTGGTATAAAAATAAACTCCAAAGTCACTTTATACACAAATTTTACCTGAATTTAGACGGTTTATAATTTAAAATTTTTTGAATAAATAAATTGACAGATTTATTCAAAAACATGTTGGTAATTCTAGAATAAGTTACTCTCTCATTCTCATTGAGGGGGCTTTTGCTAAAAAATTACTGCTAACCCGTCTACCAAGCGTGGTCATAGCCAGTGGCGTGCACAGAGATTTTTGACAGGGTAGGCAGAATTTTTTTAAAGCTATTAACTTACCAAAAAATACAGAATGTTGATTTTGGTTACCCAGTCTTGTGGAAATAATGATGTATGTGATCACTTGTTTTTTTTTACCGAACACTACACACACCACATGAACAACTTTCGCAGTGAATATCATCCTTATTTATCAACTTTAAAATCTTATTTCGTCCAATTTCGTCTGCTACCAGTCAATCGATTCAAAACAAAAACAATGGCGGCCGTTTTAAAATCAAAATAAAATTTAACATCAATTTTATACGAAAAAAAGAAATGGCAATATCTTTCACTATAATTATATGCAGCAAACTACTTTTTAAAATAGTTACGTAACAATGCTCGCGACACTTCGGTAATTTACGTTATAGTTCAGCTAAAAAGACATTGTCTATACTTTGCGATTGTGTGCGTTATTTGTGTTATTGTGGGCAATGTAATTACAGGAATGCCCACTACAGTATTTGTATTAACAACACGGCACACATACGTAAATTTAGACAGAAATAGTTAGTGTCTCTGCCGCTAAAAGCTGCCAATGCGGCGCTAGTGTAGTGTAGCGCCTAGCTGCGATTTGAATATGACTAGCGATGATTTTAATAACTTAACGATACCGATAGATGGAGCTGTTTTTAATTTTTTGTTGTTGATACGATATATTAGTTAAAAACTATGTTTAAGAATGAAACATCGGATGGTATTTATCAAATTGATAGGGTAGGCAATGTCTTTTTGCCTATATGGAGTGCACGCCACTGGTCATAGCCACGCTTGGCAGACGGGTTAGCAGTAATTTGCCCATGTACTCATGAGACGCTGCAATCCGTCTCAGGAGACGCTGCTGTTCGTCTCCTTGGATCTTTCCCTTAGTCACCTTTTACGACACTCACGTATTGAGATGTGGTGGCTTATTCTTTCGCCGAGGCCCCACGGTAAACCACTCAGACTCGGGATCGAGGCTCTGGAGGAAAGACGTCCAGCAATGGGCTTGAGTGATGACTTAATTTCTTGACTAATTATCATCGCCTGTTGCTATATTATCATGTTATATTATTAAAATTCTTACTATTATATGTGCTACAGCTGTAAATGTGATTGCCGGTATAAATTCGACATAAACACGAGGTTTTTTCTCAGTATACTCGTATGCATATCGACTTAAAAACTTGAGCAGGATAAGTCCAAATTTGAAAAGCCTATAGTGTGTCATACCTAAATGAAGGTTATACTCATAAGACGCTACTTTTATCATGTTGTTTTATCATCCAGTGTTCCCGAAATTCGTTTTCGACTGTACAAAGTATACTGGAATAAAGTGAAGTTTTATGAACTTCATCAAAATGCAGTTGCCCTTAAAATTGATTCATACCGCGTCTCCACGATGCCAATTCAATTTGTATAGGAAAAATTAAATTCCATATTGCAGCTGCATTTCTTGGGAGTGATGAAACCGAGCGGTGCTTCTGCAATATTCATTTAACAACTAGTCCCGGCGAGCCCGAGGTGTCACTAAGATCTAAAAAGAAACTGAAACGACGAGTAATAACTTTATTTTAGCTCTCTCGGGGAAATTTTATAGAGATGAAAGTCGATATATCGCAATAGATAGCGGAATTTGTCTAAAACGTACGTTTCTCAACGTATGATTGACAAATGATCTTTTATGCGGTTTTAAACCGCACTCCGACTGGTCGACGATCCCAAGTTATACATTGTATTGAATAACAATGTTGGAGCAGAATAGATTTCTGCATCCCTTTGTGTGTTCTACCAATGATGGTACAATGACTCGTATTTACAGATGCTTTATCAAATATTAACTGATTGATTTTAGATGCTTGAACGGGACTTTTCCAAGTTTTACAATGGACAATCTAATCCCATCTAGACAAGTAAGATTCGAAACACCTTAAACTTTCTAGATATAGAATATTCACTTATCCTTGAAGAAACTTAAGAACATATTAGCGTCTGCTGCCATTTGAATAGTATTTACTTCTACTCTGCCATAAAGTTGCCAGAAGTTCGTATATTTAATGTATTCTAGTTCCGTGACCTTATACTGTTTCTCCGGTATAACCTCATGGGTGCATTCAATATTTTCCGCTCTAGTGAATTGCACTCGCATACGTTTGGAACCAAGGAACCAGCTTATGTTTTTTGGCTGAATGTATTTATTTTCAAGAGATATTTTTGAATAAACATTATGTGCTCTGTAGTAAAGACATTCAACGTCATTTTAATGCAAATACAATCAATTGTGTGTCAATTAAATTGGAAACGAAGTACGTATGAATAATAAGTACGTACGTGTTTTTTTTTAGTTATGATATAGGAAACTGGAAATGCACAGCGTTTTATTTAATTTTACCGGACATCATTATTGTTGTATCAATATCTTCACGTCGAGGCCATTGTGTTAGGCAGAGAGAACCGAGTACCACATGACTCGGTAGTTACCCACCTTGCTCTCTTCTTCTTCGCGTTGTACTGATAATATGATATAAATTTATATTTAATACATGATTTTAAAGATTTAGATTGCGCTCAAATTTCTTCTCAATCGGTTAAGCAGTTGAGCTGCTTTTTTTATGTTCTTGGCGTTATTAAGTTCTAATTCATTGTATAATTTTAAACATTCACGGTTCTTTACATTATTATTGTAGGTACGTACTTACCGTTCCAAGTTGTCGGGAGCGTGAAATCCAGTGGTAGAGTTATGCAAACGTTATGCGCGGGCTTCGAATAGCATTCTCCAACAGGATACCAGGAGTGTAGTGTGTAAGGCGTCAAGTAATAAGCGACACAGAAAGAGGGTAGACAGATATGTCTGCCGTCTTCGGTCATCCCGTGACCATGGCGTCTGCAACGTCGCCGAAATATCGGGAGAATATAAAAACAAATCACGGTAAGTCCCGTACCTACAATAATAAGTGATCATAACCGAGAATTTCAGTAGCAAAGACAATGTACGTAGGAAGGAACCACTTGTATAACGTTACGCCGCGTATGATTATTTTCCTTAAATTGTCTTTACGTCAGCTTGGTGTAGAATTATGTATATAACTAGCTATTATAACACTCGTGTGAGACTATTATTATTGTAAATATGTATGTTTTAGGTTATGGCAGTTCGTTCCTTATTTCCTAGATTCGAGTAGTTATCTCTGGATATACTATACAAGTCGTTAACAAGGCTGTTTATATATCTGGTTGTATAACATTTATTGTGAGTAGGTATTTTACTAGAATTCTTCATTATTCCTTTAAAGGAGTAAAATCACATTTCTTCACCCCGCAACGAAAATGAACTCCGCAATATATCGTTTTGAAATTCAATTTTGCGCTTCCATTTATTGTTGGATCCAATCTATATTACAATTATCTCTTTGTAGTCAATATACCAGTACTACGTTCAGTATATTACGTGTTTGCAAGTGAAATTTAGGCACAACGTCTGACTAAGCTCAGTTTACAAAACTTCTCGTCTTCCTAGGACCATCCCGTTTCCTAATCTATTTTGATTGGCGGGATACCTAAGCAATTGGGCGAAGATACTAATTATGATATAAAGCGACTGCCGTCAGACCTCCACAACCTTGTGGGTAACCCAGACCTTTCTTAGGTTCACACGTTTTTCTAAATGTAATTTTTTGGACGTGCAGGTTTTCTCGTCGCCGCTAAGCAAGTGATAATGACATATGTACACAAAACCTAAATACATATATACCTATATATTGTATATGTCCATACCAGGATACGAAGGGGTCAATAGGTCTCTCTCTCATTCTTTAGCAGCTTACTGGTAACTTCCGCTCAGTCGCAAGAACACTGTCAGGTGGAGGTACTTCCCTAGTTCGGTGGAAATCGAAGGCACGACTTTGGTGTTAAACTAGCCATTGCTAACCGTTCGACAACCCGGCTCGTTTTATAGCCCCAGTCAATATATGGGCTGCTTATTAGCCTGTAAATATGTAGGATTCCTACGAAAATCTGGAGAATGACTTGTTGCTCGCAGAGCGCTGGTAACATTTGCTTCAAATACCATGTTAGTCTCATTGAATTATTATGTACTAGTGTACTAGAACCGACACCGCGAACCAAATGTGTGCGCCATGCTTTGTTGCCGATCGACAACTACTCATTGCTGAACTACGTTGAACGAAACGCGTAAGCGCCATGAATATCACGGAGCTTTTGACCTTTTGGTCGTGAGAAAAATACCCCTTAGAGGCGATTTAGTGCTGTACCTTTGGGATAGGAATCTAAGTTATTTCAGCGCTGCAGCGGACATTAGTTTTAGGTATCACCAAAATGAAGCAAGTTTTTACTTGGGATAGCTAGCTCCTCAAGTACATAATAACTCAATGGTCATACTCCATCTTTACGCTAGAACTATGTGTTTGTTTTGTTTTTTAGTTTATGTTAAAAGGTAGCCACCTTTTAACATAAACTGAGCGAAGTGAATAAGCGATTTTACAATAAAAAGAGCTCTGAGCTCCGACCGCCTACTTGCGTAGGTACTTTCCGTCTTATATCATAAACGGAAATCTATTTTATTACTTTATTCGGAGAGGGAAACATTTTCAAAAGCCAATTGTGCATAATAATCCTGTTAACCAGGGCGGTGTCCACGCCGTCTCCAATGTCATTTATATCTAGGACCCTTCCAATTGCCTCCCCACAAGAGTTTCTGTCGGCATTGAGTTTAATTGCAATTCTAGGCATATTTCTACGTCTCCAAAGTACAATTTCCATTGCCTGCCGTCAAACCGAACTTGAGGTGGAATAAGCAGTCCTTGGAATTATTACGGCCCTCTTTCTGTCTTTAACCAACACTTTGTCAAGTGCCCCCTTTTTGTTTTCGACCGCTCGCAACTTTTCATTTTGTTGTGTTTTTGCTTCGTCGTTTATTGGTTTCGTTATTTCAGGACGGACACTTGTAAATTTAACCCTTCCGCTGCTCTATTTGCTTAATTTGATTTTCTAATTCAATGTAGGGTTAACCACCCTATTATTGGCATTTTAAGAAGTATTCGTGAAATAATTAGAAATATTTAATGTCAAATGGTATCTATCGACAGTATTGGAATCTTATTCTTTCTAACGTTATTCCATTCACTTATCCATTAGGATTGGCGGCGTCCGCTACCTAAGCCTAAGGATTTGGCGAAGATGGATTTCTACATGTTGCGACTGGGATCATATTATTCGTTTATAAATGTAAGGCTGCCTATAATTGGGTGGGTACATTTATTACGATCGTGTAGTTATAGTTTTGTGGAGCTCGATGGCGTTTTTGCGCGTGTCACTCTTAATTGGTCACGCAGGTGAAGCAACGTCGGCCGTCTGTCAATGGATTGTCTTTTTATCTCGAGCTTCTCTGTTCTTCAGAAGACACGTTAAGTTAAGCTGGGACCGATCCCAGCTGTTGTCGAACGATGACAGTCGTTTAAAGTAGCTAGTGGTAGTTGGGCGGTTCGAAAACGCTGATCAATCTGCAGTTGAGCAGCGTGGCGTAATACGCTCTAAACCCCTTCCGTTTAAGGGAGTCCCGTCTTCCTGCAGTGGGATAAGAAAAAACTGATGTAGGTACGTCTAAAACGCGTATAATCTAGTGGTGTAATAGCCTTATTTCAGCAATAGTATCGAAAGAAGAATATGAATTTTTTGTATCTTTTTGTACGTAGAGAACGTCGGGAGACAAACAACATTCACATTTGGTGTAAAGTGGTTACGGCAACCTATAAACGCTCTCAATAAAAACAATATCGTTGCTTTGCCGTCCCCGTTACTAACGTAGCAACCCCTCAAAAACTTGCCTATTGTTTTAGATTATTTAGATTATGGAAGAAATTAAGCCGTCCATTTTATTATTTTTTCTTTTCTTATAATACATATAGGACACACACTGCAAATTTGGACTGTTGTAGTCTGACGGGAGTAGCTTAACGTAAAAATCTGTATCTTCGCCAAAAAGGCTTATGTTGCGGACCCCTTCGATCCCAATGAGTTAGCAAACGTAATGACGGTAAGAAGAAGAAGTACACACAGTACAAAAATCCTAGTGTCTATCTATTACGGTTCAGAAGATGCTAAAAACAGCGAAGCCCTTGTAATATGTTCTCGTTGGCAGCATGTCACTAAGAATCCTAAAAAGGGAGCGAAATAATATACTAGTGTAATAGACAAACAGTCCTATGTTCTCGCGACACTGAAACTGGCATGTGTACGAATATATATGCGAAATTGATACGGGACTGAGTCAGCTATAGTGATGTGAAATTAACATCTTCGTATTATCGATATCAAAATTTCATCAGCTATTCCAGTGTTCCTCAAACCTTTTGTATTCAAGGTACTCCTACCAAATTAAAAAAACTTTTAAAACCGAAGTATTTTAAACATTTTGTATGTATTTATATCTTTACGCCAGGTCCCTTGCCGGGTAGTCCGAGAACCGAGAGCCATTTGACGCGATCCTTACATAATACATCTTTCGCTTCTTTAACATCATGGCAATATTTTGTTTATTATTAAAATTAGTCTAATATAAAATCATGTTTAATGAGAATCCGCATTTTTCTTCACCTACTGGTCCGCAGTTCGAATCCTGGGATGTATTTATCACTAAAATCGTGCCACAGCCGTGGTTTCGGTCGTCCTTGTTCAGCCTCGACTTCGTGCGCATTTAGCTTCTTTCTAACCCTTCCCAGTAATAGGTTCAACTCACCTAAAAATATATATTTAATAGAGCCTGCGTAACCGAGCATAATTGATCAAAATTTTGAGCAGTCATAGATAAGCTCACGTAACTCTCTCCTATGTGTAGGTAGTATCTTCTCAACTTTGTGACAAACTGATAATTTTTGTGCGGCAAACTAGCGACCACGGTATATGCACATGCTTTGAGGAATGCTGGTCTAGTTTGTTAATGTCTTTTATTATCAGGCTGCGATATTTCTGGTCATACCAATAACTATAGGCTCTGTAACTGATTTCGTATCACAATGAATAGGCACTTTAAAAGATTTTGTCTTTTAATATTACACTTACACTACATTTGAAGGAAACTTCGAGGTTGAAGTTAGCCAGTCAATAATATCACGCAATATCTTTAACTTGACATATTAACATCAATGTTATATTTTGAGGTAGTAAATAAATATCAAAACAGTAAAGTAAATCAGTCAGTAAAAACATTCCAGGTCGAGAGCAAGGCAGTATAGAAATATAAAATTATAATTGCATATATCGACGTATCGATAGATTTTGTGCAATCTCTATACGCAAACGTTTATTTTTTCTTGCGTAATATCTATTTATTTTACGCATAGTTATTTAAAATAACATATTAAGTGGGAAATGAAGTGTTACGCATATTTTTAATGAATTTTTAAATAATTTAGGGATTGTATGGGAAATATGTTATGAAAGTAGAGTCAGATACTTATGTTTTGTCTCTTTAATTGGGTTATTGTTGTAAGTTACGTTATAACCCAATACAAAATGACATCGTTCCGGTTTTATATACACACATCAAAAGTGTCTAGGGATCAAGCATTTTTATGCGGATTTCTTGAGATTGAGATGTGGCTTTGTAATAAAAAAATATATAAAATATATAAACGTATACGACACTGGAGAACCCCTGGACGCCAACAGCGATTAAAATCCTGCCAGGAAGTCCATCCTTATAGTGGTGGAACCATCATGGTATGGGCGGGTATTTGGATCGGCGGAAGAACTGAGTTGATTTGGATCAGAGGCAACCTCAACGCTCAAATTTATGCTGAGACGATTGTATCAGACGTCATCGTTCCTCTACAAGTGCAAATCGGTCCCTTATTTCAGTTAATGCATGATAATGCACGACCGCACACCGCAAGAGTTGTAAGACAGACTCTCGCCGCAGCTAACATCAATGTCATGCCCTGGCCTGCTCAGTCGCCAGACTTGAACCCGATTGAGCATGCATGGGATATGCTACAGAGAAGAGCTCTGCCGAATATGGAGGGTATCCAGTCGCAAGAAGACCTTTTTTTGTTGTTGCAACGAACATGGGCGGCCATTCCACAGCGTGATTTGGATGAACTCATTTTGAGTATGCCAAACCGATGTTCTTGTGTTGTTAGTGTTCGCGGTAGAAACACGGATTATTATTTGTTTAAGTTACCCAATAAAATTTTAAAGAAAACTGTTATTTCAGTCTTTTTTTCGAACTTTAATGTTAGTGGTTCAAATGTCAAAAATCCCTTTATTATGAAAATGGCAAATTTCTTTATTAATGCAAAGGTGACTTGGTTTATCGTTACTGTAGACAAACGAAAACACTTTATTTGATGAATCCTTAAAGAAAATTTTAATTAATATCAATCAGGAGAAAAGTTATTGCAAAAATATATGTTGATCCCTAGACACTTTTGATGTGTGTATTTACCGAAAACAGAGTACGGTCGTAAAATGATTTTTATATGTACAATAAAAAGAGGTCCAATTTAGACAGGAGGATAAATTAACGTAGAGTAACTTGTGTGAAATCGGTAGTGTGAATCTACGTAGCCATTTTATAGTACTTTTTCTCTATCTATCTATCTACCAACATATATGCCAAGCCCCTTGTGGTATAGGTAGATGAACCGAGCGCCATATGACTTAGTCCTTGCATACCTCGCTAGCTTTTTTAATATTCATAGTTCTTTTTGAGCACGTTCACCCCTTCCTACGTTACCTTCTGATAAAACACGACCAATATGGTCATGCCTGCCGTGTCTTGGTCATCCTTGACTCCTACGTCCTTCCGTTTTCACGGTGCATATCAGTCTATAGTAGCTATTGACGAGTTTTAATGTTTTTTTTAAATGGGATACAGCATAATAAAATTGGAAACATGAAAATTCCTATGTTTTCCACGAAAATGGTCCTAAGATTTCGATCATTGCGGAGACTAGTTATCATTAATCGTCACACACCCTAACAGCCATGCAATTCTGTAAGAGCAAACATCCTTACATCCTCGGAAACATCGGCTGTTATAGCCTTGAACACAAAATTGCAATTCCTTAGTGTCGCTTTTCATAGTTGTGCGACACTAGCGCCGCAAGGCTGCGTTTGGAATTGGAATTCTACAAGGCAAACAGCCTCGCGTACGCTTGCTTACAGCCTTATATGATACCAAATAAAAAGCCGTGATCGCAGTAGACGATGTCAAAGCTGTGACATCTGTGATCACAGCGACGCACACAGCCGTTACGAGTCGCTTAGAGAATTGCATGGCTGTGCTGTTTGTCTTTACCATTGAGTCAACCACTTGGGTCGGTGTCCGTGACTCGGCACCGGAGTCTGCGCCGCGGGCAACTTGTGTTGCATTACTCAACGTGGCTAACCGAATATTGCACTCGATTTGTTTGCATATTCAAATGTAATTATTGTTTAGTTTCTGTTTTATGTTGTTTGTGCTGTGAGATGTGTTAGTTTGTAGTTTAATAGTATTGCGTCTGCCAGTGTTGTTTATTTATGTTGTATTAAGTATTGTTCAAGATAATAGCATAAACATTAGTTTATTGCTATATCGATTTCTAGAATGTAGTCGAGTGAGTATATTATATTATAACATCAGAATCTTACTTATTCTATACTTTCTATTAATCTACTTTTATGTATGTATGTATATATATATATCTTAACGCTAGGTCCCTTGTGGGGTAAGCAGAGGGAACTGAGCGCCATAAGTTCCGTGCACATTTAGTCGTCGTAGGTGAGTATTGGATTTCCTCGGCTTTTACATCCTTCCACTGTCGCATTACACATCTGTTTCATCATTATTTCATTCTGCATTCGTTCTACATGCGAAAACCAACGGAGAATGCCCATTTTCTTATCTTAAAACCGACATTATTTTTCATACCAACTCTTTTTATTACATCATCACTGCGAACGCGGTCAGCAAGCGTTACACCTCAGTTTTTGCGTAATACTCGCATCTTGACCGCATTTATTCTACTTTCATGCTCTCTCTGCCATACCCAGCTTTCACTACCATAAGTCAGCGTTGGGATTAGCACCCTGTTTGTGTACAGCGAGCTGTGCCTTCTTGCTTAGATTTTGGCGCCTTATAAGTTTAACCAACGCTCTATTCACACTGTTCCATGCACTCACTCGTTATTAATCTACTTATTCTATATTTGTAGGCTATACCAAAATTATCCCGAAAAACTTTACAGGTATAATGCACTCGTATACGTTGTACCTATTACGAAAAATTGCAAGTTTTAGTAAAAACATTGTTCACGAAAGATCAATTGTCAGCACGCCGCTAACGCTCAGCTGGGCGTTAGCTATTGGACGCTGATGTTTCGTGACACGTTTCTTTACAATTTTTTTGTTTTTTTTTCTGGGTTAATGCTGTTAGGCCAAGGTACATATAATAAAATTGCAGCAGAGTTTGTAAATGAGTTGAGTATATTATATAGAATAGAGATATATGGATTATTTTGGTAATTATGATGCAGCTTTATATAGGCACAGAAGATAAAAGATTGGATATTGATCTCATTTTACACGATGATAGTTTTTTTTTTACAACTTTAGGAGTCATAAGCCTACTGCCTACCTGATGCAAAATGGTTTTCATTGCCAATTAACGCTTGCGACACATTATATATCACTCGCCTCTTTGCTGTTAACACAGTTGTTCCTTAGGAGCTTACTAGTGACCTTAGTCATACGCGGGACGCAACAACTGTCTAGGGAATTGCTGTGAGAGTGCTGCGGTTTTCTGTGTGGTACTTCCCCAGTCGGACTTCTCTGATGCGTCCTACCTCTCCTAAAACCTCCAGACCAAGACAAACAGACTTGTTCATGCACACGAATGTTTGTCCCGTGTTGGAAATGAACCCACGAGCGTTGATGTCAAAGTAGCCTTTTTGTATTGCAAGCGTTGGTAGGGTACAGTAACCAAATATAAAATAAATAAAACACGCGATACTTCCGTTAAAAAATTGTTTAATTCAATACAGTAACCACTTTAAAATAAGTATGCCGCATGTATGTACGAAGCCCGCCGTACAACGGCGAAAAAAATCGGCCAAGTGCGAGTCGGACTCGCGCACGAAGGGTTTCGTATCTATAAAAATCGGCCAAGTGCGAGTCGGACTCGCGCACGAAGGGTTCCGTACCATTATCTATAAAAAAGGCAAAAAAATCACGTTTTTTGTATGGGAGCCCCCTTAAATATTTATTTTATTCTATTTTTTAGTATTTGTTGTTATAGCGGCAACAGAAATACATAATCTGTGAAAATTTCAACTGTCTAGGTATCACGGTTCATGAGATACAGCCTAGTGACAGACGGACGGACGGACGGACGGACGGACGGACAGCGGAGCCTCAGTAATAGGGTTCCGTTTTACCCTTTGGGTACGGAACCCTAAAAACGGCCAAAAAAACACGTTTGTTGTATGGGAGCCCCCCTTAAATATTTGTTTTATTTTAATTTAATTATTTATTCTTAAAGTAAATATATAACTAAATATTCTGTGAATATTTCAAGCGTCTACCTGTTGCCGTTATCAATATCCAGCAAAAATGAGCAAAAAAATCACGTTTGTTGTATGGGAGCCCCCTTAAATATTTATTTTATTCTATTTTTTAGTATTTGTTGTTATAGCGGCAACAGAAATACATCATCTGTGAAAATTTCAACTGTTTAACTATCACGGTTTATGAGATACAGCCTGGTGACAGACGGACGGACGGACAGCGGAGCCTCAGTAATAGGGTTCCGTTTTACCCTTTGGGTACGGAACCCTAAAAAGAGAAGACTGAAAAGAAGTCCACTAAAAGTTTCCGAAACATGCAGCGGTGCGGTTAAATCCTTGCGATTTGTTTAGAAGCAATGTTTTTGCCATTAATTGCGGGAAACCTTTTATATTTACCTCCTGTTATTAATTTAAACTTCCTGAAGAGTATAACTTTAACTTTGTTGGGAAGAACTTTAAGTGACTGCCAGTAATATCTTTTTACGTTAACTTTTAACGCAAATACGCAATTAACCTGTTATTTTTTATTGACCTTTAAAAAGCTTTCGGGTTTGATTTCGCCACAAAAACGGAATCTTTGGTGCCATTTTTGCGGTATTTATAGTTATTTTTGCGGTATAAATTCATCCAGTTTATTTCGTATAGGCATAGTTATTTTCAATAAATATTTTGTAGATTATAAAATACTTTTTGGTAATAACATTATTTCAGTGCATCATTAAGTGGCATTGCGCTGAATATTTTTAAACAAAGAGATTGTCATCTCAGGGTTGCTGTGTTATCTTTTGATTCTTTAGAAGAGAATAAGAGGGAGTAAAAGATAATCCTTTTAGTACATATTTTTTTGTAACAAATATAACTATGTCCAATGTCAGGACAATCCCATGAAGTCCGTTGGAGTATCGGTCTGAAGGCGGTAGGTTCGGCGAAACAAGGGAGAACCGTTTTGAAGAATATAACATTATCTTGCTGTAAATTGTTCGTATTGCCAATGTTCTCCTTGATTAGAATACAGTTGTGTTATTATTCCGAGACATTTTTGGAAATTATCAAAATGTTAAATTAATACTTATTTTGTGGATATGCCAGAATACTAGCGGAGTAGTTACACATTTAATATGTCAACTAGGCTTAAATGTCCACGTAGCTGCCACGGTAATTATTTATTTATCTCGATAATTATCAATTAAAAATAGTTGTCATATCTTTAGAATACATTTTTGCGGTGCTTACCCACAAATGGTGGAATTTGAAGTAGAATATTAAAGTGTTTCCCATTAAACAGCTCAGTTACTTACTAATACTGGCTCGTAAGAATCTACCACTGTTTTTTAGCACAAAATTTATAATGTGAAACATTATCCAAACAT
Organism: Pyralis farinalis; assembly: GCA_947507595.1. Classification (NCBI taxonomy): domain Eukaryota; kingdom Metazoa; phylum Arthropoda; class Insecta; order Lepidoptera; family Pyralidae; genus Pyralis; species Pyralis farinalis. The sequence goes on along the minus strand of OX382259.1, from coordinate 5,753,120 downwards.
AGTATTGTCTTAGGTTTTCGCGATTGTTACACATTGAAATTAAACTATTTTTAACGGAAGTATCGCGTGTTTTATTTATTTTGTTGAAAAACGTCAGGTTTCAACAAAATAAATAAAACACGCGATACTTCCGTTAAAAATAGTTTAATTTCAATGTGTAACAATCGCGAAAACCTAAGACAATACTATGTGACGGTGTACGGGCCAGACACAGCCAACAAAATACGACGGTTAGAGTGCCTCAAAACCAAGTGCGCAAGATTAATAACATCGTTAAATTTCTTAAAACGGTGTCGTGACAATAACATCATTCCAGTTTGTGTAAAAATTTCACCGAAAAAGGACATTCCTGGAAGCGCCGGCATTCTCCGTCAAGCAAGTAGAAAATTATTATGTCGAAACATCCGCATACATCGTTTCGATTTACATAAAATCACCGAAACCATCGAAATTCAGACCAATGAAATACAGGTGACATTATCAGAAGATGACTTTCAAAAATGCATGGTCATTGTGAACAAACGGGCCGCTTCAAAATACAGCGAGTATAAAAATAGACAAGTAAAGAAGTTTAATAAGTTATCTATGGTAAACTCGAGACGCGACAAATCCAATGCTAAAAATGAAACGTCAAACTCACAAACGTCAATATCATCAGTTGTCAACCTGTCAACACACACTATAGAATCCGCGGCCCTTCAGGCACTTGATAAAGGTTTAAATTTCGCACTTGCACCTAGGAAAGTACCGTTTGAACAAATTATCTGCGAAGTCGAGTACTGTCTGTGGAAAAATAATATGAAAAAGGAAAATTTGGAAGCGATACGTCAAGACGTCTCTGCAGTCTTGCGTCAAAGCCGTCCGCCTAAACCGAATGTTCCTATGGACGAAATACTTGCTCTCAACAACCTACGCAAGAACCCAGACCTTACAATTCTTCGTGCAGATAAAGGAAACGCAACAGTAATCATGGACACGTCCGAATATATCAGTAAAATTCAACAACTTTTGTCGGATGATACTACTTATAAAAAGGTAAACAAAGACCCCACCGCAAAAATTCTTACTAAAACTAAAGAATTAATAAGGAAACACTCCGAAAAACTGAATCTAGACGTAAACATGCTTGTACCTTCTTGCGTTAAACCACCAAAACTGTATGGATTACCGAAAATACATAAAAACAGCATTCCTTTACGACCCATAGTTAGCCAGATTGACACACCAACCTACAAACTGGCTCGACATCTATCGAAGGTACTCTCACAACTTCGTGGACATACAAGTGCATATGTTAAGGATTCCTACCATTTCATTAGCCAAATAAAAGATCTAAAATTGACTAGTGATGAAACTATGGTCAGTTTTGATGTACAGTCACTATTCACCTGCCTACCTGTACAAGACTGCATAGAAACTGTGAAGAGGAAGCTGCGTGAAAATGACATGCCTGAGGAATATGGAGAACTTCTAGAACTTTGCTTAACATCTGGCTATTTTCTTTGGAATGACGAATTTTACACCCAAATCGATGGCGTAGCTATGGGCTCTCCCATTTCTCCTGTTGTCGCTGACATTTTCATGGAAGACCTTGAGGAGAAAGCGCTGTCGATGGCACCGGCTGTGCCGAAGATGTACAAACGGTACGTAGATGATACTTTTGTTGTCATACCCAAAGATAAAGTGTCTATATTCCTACACCACCTTAATTCCATCAACAATAAAATCAAATTCACCATGGAATTAGAGGCAAATAATTCACTAGCATTCCTTGATATATTAATCACCAGGAAACTTGACAACTCACTTACTCACACAGTGTATAGGAAACCCACCCATACAGACAAATATCTCAATGGTAACTCACACCACCATCCATGTCAGTTAGCTACCGTAGGCAAATCTTTGTTTCAGAGAGCACACGGCATCTGCGACGCTGAGCATCTAGAGGAGGAACTCCAACATGTCAAACAAGTACTGCGGAGCAATAGTCACACACTCCCTCGCATGCGTCACAGAAGCCGCCCGAAGCCACCTACAGTTGAACGTCAACCTGCCATCTTACCATACTTAAAGGGAGTCACAGACAAAATTGGCAACATCTTACGGCGAGCTTCAATTAAAACTTATTTCAAGCCCCATAAGAAGATCAGTCAATTTCTAAGACCTATCAAGTCTAATAACCCCCTACAAGATGCAGGAGTATACAAATTAGACTGCGAATGTGGTTTATCATACATAGGGCAAACAAAGAGAAGCGTAGGTACTCGTGTGAAAGAACACATTGCTGACATGAAGAATAGGCGCGATAAAAACTCTGCAGTATGTGAACATACACTGGACCAACCAAACCATTACATCCGGTTCGATAAACCACAAATCCTCGCCAAGGAGAATCGCTACATGCCGAGAATGTTGCGCGAGGCTATTGAAATAAGAAAACACCCCAATTTCAATAGAGAAGATGGTTGGCAAGTACCACCTGCTTGGGATCCAGTCCTAAAAATAATCAAGTCACAAATCCAAAGATCTACTAAAAAATGTTCGGACACTGTGAGCGATTTTTGTGTGAATCGGAACATATATAATTAATCCATCCATGTCGGTAGATGTAATAATTGAATAACTAATGTAAGACAAATACCACCTTAGTCTTTCCTGCGACCACGGACGCTGCAAAGCGTTCGAAACGTCAGGTTTCAACAAAATAAATAAAACACGCGATACTTCCGTTAAAAATAGTTTAATTTCAATGTGTAACAATCGCGAAAACCTAAGACAATACTATGTGACGGTGTACGGGCCAGACACAGCCAACAAAATACGACGGTTAGAGTGCCTCAAAACCAAGTGCGCAAGATTAATAACATCGTTAAATTTCTTAAAACGGTGTCGTGACAATAACATCATTCCAGTTTGTGTAAAAATTTCACCGAAAAAGGACATTCCTGGAAGCGCCGGCATTCTCCGTCAAGCAAGTAGAAAATTATTATGTCGAAACATCCGCATACATCGTTTCGATTTACATAAAATCACCGAAACCATCGAAATTCAGACCAATGAAATACAGGTGACATTATCAGAAGATGACTTTCAAAAATGCATGGTCATTGTGAACAAACGGGCCGCTTCAAAATACAGCGAGTATAAAAATAGACAAGTAAAGAAGTTTAATAAGTTATCTATGGTAAACTCGAGACGCGACAAATCCAATGCTAAAAATGAAACGTCAAACTCACAAACGTCAATATCATCAGTTGTCAACCTGTCAACACACACTATAGAATCCGCGGCCCTTCAGGCACTTGATAAAGGTTTAAATTTCGCACTTGCACCTAGGAAAGTACCGTTTGAACAAATTATCTGCGAAGTCGAGTACTGTCTGTGGAAAAATAATATGAAAAAGGAAAATTTGGAAGCGATACGTCAAGACGTCTCTGCAGTCTTGCGTCAAAGCCGTCCGCCTAAACCGAATGTTCCTATGGACGAAATACTTGCTCTCAACAACCTACGCAAGAACCCAGACCTTACAATTCTTCGTGCAGATAAAGGAAACGCAACAGTAATCATGGACACGTCCGAATATATCAGTAAAATTCAACAACTTTTGTCGGATGATACTACTTATAAAAAGGTAAACAAAGACCCCACCGCAAAAATTCTTACTAAAACTAAAGAATTAATAAGGAAACACTCCGAAAAACTGAATCTAGACGTAAACATGCTTGTACCTTCTTGCGTTAAACCACCAAAACTGTATGGATTACCGAAAATACATAAAAACAGCATTCCTTTACGACCCATAGTTAGCCAGATTGACACACCAACCTACAAACTGGCTCGACATCTATCGAAGGTACTCTCACAACTTCGTGGACATACAAGTGCATATGTTAAGGATTCCTACCATTTCATTAGCCAAATAAAAGATCTAAAATTGACTAGTGATGAAACTATGGTCAGTTTTGATGTACAGTCACTATTCACCTGCCTACCTGTACAAGACTGCATAGAAACTGTGAAGAGGAAGCTGCGTGAAAATGACATGCCTGAGGAATATGGAGAACTTCTAGAACTTTGCTTAACATCTGGCTATTTTCTTTGGAATGACGAATTTTACACCCAAATCGATGGCGTAGCTATGGGCTCTCCCATTTCTCCTGTTGTCGCTGACATTTTCATGGAAGACCTTGAGGAGAAAGCGCTGTCGATGGCACCGGCTGTGCCGAAGATGTACAAACGGTACGTAGATGATACTTTTGTTGTCATACCCAAAGATAAAGTGTCTATATTCCTACACCACCTTAATTCCATCAACAATAAAATCAAATTCACCATGGAATTAGAGGCAAATAATTCACTAGCATTCCTTGATATATTAATCACCAGGAAACTTGACAACTCACTTACTCACACAGTGTATAGGAAACCCACCCATACAGACAAATATCTCAATGGTAACTCACACCACCATCCATGTCAGTTAGCTACCGTAGGCAAATCTTTGTTTCAGAGAGCACACGGCATCTGCGACGCTGAGCATCTAGAGGAGGAACTCCAACATGTCAAACAAGTACTGCGGAGCAATAGTCACACACTCCCTCGCATGCGTCACAGAAGCCGCCCGAAGCCACCTACAGTTGAACGTCAACCTGCCATCTTACCATACTTAAAGGGAGTCACAGACAAAATTGGCAACATCTTACGGCGAGCTTCAATTAAAACTTATTTCAAGCCCCATAAGAAGATCAGTCAATTTCTAAGACCTATCAAGTCTAATAACCCCCTACAAGATGCAGGAGTATACAAATTAGACTGCGAATGTGGTTTATCATACATAGGGCAAACAAAGAGAAGCGTAGGTACTCGTGTGAAAGAACACATTGCTGACATGAAGAATAGGCGCGATAAAAACTCTGCAGTATGTGAACATACACTGGACCAACCAAACCATTACATCCGGTTCGATAAACCACAAATCCTCGCCAAGGAGAATCGCTACATGCCGAGAATGTTGCGCGAGGCTACTGAAATAAGAAAACACCCCAATTTCAATAGAGAAGATGGTTGGCAAGTACCACCTGCTTGGGATCCAGTCCTAAAAATAATCAAGTCACAAATCCAAAGATCTACTAAAAAATGTTCGGACACTGTGAGCGATTTTTGTGTGAATCGGAACATATATAATTAATCCATCCATGTCGGTAGATGTAATAATTGAATAACTAATGTAAGACAAATACCACCTTAGTCTTTCCTGCGACCACGGACGCTGCAAAGCGTTCGAAACGTCAGGTTTCAACAAAATAAATAAAACACGCGATACTTCCGTTAAAAATAGTTTAATTTCAATTATCCAAACAAGAGATATATTATCTATATAAGGTATAAATAAATCAATAAACTCATAAGCACAATTCTGCTAGGTTTGCAACAGTATCAATTTTAGTTACTTCTTACAAGCGTTTACGCGTTTGCTATTCCTTTAGAATTGGCGGGGTCCACTAAGTAAACCTAAGGATTTGGCGAAGATACTAATGTTTAAATAGAGCGACTGCCGTTGGACCTCCTCAACCCAGAGAGAAGACCAGACGTTTCTAAGGTAAGATCCTTTCCTCACTAAGGTTTCTCTTATCCGTGCCCTTTGCTACAACTAACTATCGGCAACATGTCTTACGTACAATAAATGTGTCTCCGAATACGACTTTGACGTATTTAATACAAGTGCTCACCACGCTAATAAGTTTAAAAAAAAAAAAAAAAATGTCGAAATAGCCTTGCCCATGGCAGGGGTGCACGAATTTAATAAAAAATAAAAAAATAAAAAACAAAAGACACACTGCACCTACTTAGGTATACTAATGTAATGGCATGGGTTACAAACTTGATATACTTATTGTATGTAATAGTAACTGTAGAACTTGTACATGTATATGCTATTCATATGTGTTTACTATTGGTGGCCTCTTGTAAAACAACTTAGTCCTATACTGCAAGAATAATTTTGTTTCATACTTATGAAGATTTGTTATTGGCATTTAGTGTCTACAGTGTAATTATTTTGCAAAGACGCTGTAAATCTTCTGATTAAAATAAAAAAATAAAATTTCCTATACCGTCGAGCAAGCGATCATTACAAATATGTACCTACATAAACCCAGAAATGCGGATTTAGAGCACTTTAATTATTAACAATTAGATTGCAGTGAACAGGTAATAAATAAGCTCACAGCGCTCGAAATGGCCGGTCTATGCACTCTCGTTAAAACTACGTACGTGTCATTTGCAGCTATTTTATTGGCCATTTATGATGATGTTGTGGACTGGACATAAATTCTGCAGTACGAGGTTTATGTTCAAGTATTTGGGCGACCCAGCTTCTCTCGGTTTTTATGTTATGTTTCGTTTTGTAAAGTCACTTTTTTCAGGAAAGACCTATTCAGACAAACTTTATCTGAATTCAAAATTTGATCCAAATCGTTAGGGCTGTGTTTGTTTTGTACAACGTCGGGTGGCAAGGACGCGATACATCTGATGTAAAGCGGTTACCGTAGCCCATGAACGCTTTCAACACCTTAAGTATCACTCAAGTTTCAAACTTAAGTACGATACGATCTCTGCTGCTAGAACACAGCAACTCCTTAGGAGCTTATTGGCGATTTCACTTATACGTAGAAACACCACAACCATCCAGAGAGTTGCTATTTATTTGGCTGCGGATTTCTGTGAAGTGAAGGTACTTTCCCAGACCTGCTTTATGTGTCCCACCTCTCTTAAAAACACCTAGACTAGAGTCAAATAGATACGTGCATGTACACAAATGTTTATCCTGTGTAGGAATCGAACCACTGCGCTCGTCAAACCATGTGTACACACGAAGTACAAGAATTGCTTGTACAAAGTAATCAGATTATTTTAAGGAGGCCGATGGTAGAATGATTAGCTATGGCTACTTTAGCAGCAAGGCTCGATTCCTGCATAAGGCGATCGTTTATGTGCATTGTGTCTTGTTGTCTCGTTTTTGTTCTTGTGTATTATAAGTACGTATTTTAAAAATAAGCTATTTATGTATGTTTATCGGTTTGACGAGCTCGGTGGCGCAGTGATGAAACGCGCTGTTACGCTACTTTGACACCAACGCTCGTGGATTCGATTCACACACAGTACAAACATTTGTGTGCATGAACATGTCCGTTTGTCTTGGTCTGGGTATTTATTATGTATAATAATTATATATTTACAAAAAAAAAAAAAACTTACTTACGTATGTTTATCAGTTGTCTAGTACCCATAACACAAGCTTCGCTTACATTGGGGCTAGGTCGCGCTGTGTAATTTGTCCGACAATATTTATTTATTTATATTATATTATCAGTTGTCTAGTAGCATTGCTTAGTTTGGGGCTAGATGACGCTGTGTAATTTGTCCGAGAATATATTTTTTATTTATTCTACAATACTAGACTTGGGATTACAGTGTCTGGTTTGATACGTAAACTTAATGCTGCCTTTAGCAAGAGTCCGGCAGCTAGGAGAAAATTTGAGTTCATCGGCAGCCACTACGAAACATAGGTGGCTGTCTGGCTTCCAACCATAAAGAGTGAGTCAATTTACCGGGTACTTTCTTTGCTTCTAACACGAATTTGAAGGTCTCGGGGAGACTGTGCAGCATACCGTAATGTAACTCAATGCCGGAAATCTCTATAACACAGCGAACAGTCCGGTTGGTGCTCTCTCTCTCGATATTCATATGGAGAGTTATGTAAACATTATCTATATATGTACAGTGACATGCAAAGATATGTGTGCAGTTTGAATTAATCTCTCTGCCGAGGACTATACCATAGGGCTTTTCTAAAAATCCTTGAAGATATTTTTACAGAGACGATCAACGAATGTACAAGTGACGCCCTGTTTAAATCATTGGATTTGTCCAGCACTAGAAGAAAAGCCGGTGTTGATAAAAGTTGATATGATGATATGAACATCAATGCTGGTCAGCAACACTCTAAAAAAAAAATGGTTGTTTATAACAAGATTGTGATTGTTGCTATCAAGTATCTTGATTCCATACGAGCCTAACAAGACGATAAATAAATCAAACAAGACGACTGTGATTACCCTGACTATTTCTATTTATTAAGACAGTTAAGATCTATGTCAATACTAACATGAAAAATGATAAATTCAACTAAGTCTTTGGTCAATACTAACATGAAAAATGATTATTTGAACTATTTGTCTTAATAAATTCAACTAAGATCTTTGTCAATGCTAACATCAAAAATGATTATTTGAACTATTTATCTTAATGAGTTCAACTAAGATCTTTGTCAATGCCAACATGAAAAATGATTATTTGAACTATTTATCTTAATGAGTTCAACTAAGATCTTTGTCAATGCCAACATGAAAAATGATTGTTTGAACTATTTATCTTAATGAGTTCAACTAAGATCTTTATCAATACTAATATGAAAAGTGATTATATGAACTATTTATCTTAATGAGTTCAACTAAGATCTTTATCAATACTAATATGAAAAGTGATTATATGAACTATTTATCTTAATAAATGCAACTAAGATCTTTGTCAATACTAACATGATAATGATTAGAATGACAGATTTTCCTTAACTAGTTCAACAAAGAGCTTAGTCAATTTGAATCTCAGGTATTTGTAATTATCAAATTTGTTTCCTTAAATCAACTATGAAACTTGTTCATTACTAATTGGCGACATTGTTGTAATAATTAAGTTATTTTTGTTTAAATGTACTAAGAGACTCTTTGTCTAATTGACTAAGAAATTTATTTTTGCTCTAGCTTTTGGAAGCAGCCTCTTCCAATGGTCTGTATAGGCTGGAGCGGTCTACGTTGCAGATGGTGCAGTGCATTACGCTGGCACTAATATAAAAAATTAATTGCGCTTGACTCCAAAAACACTCTTGATAGGCATTTGAAATATGAGAAGGTAAGAGTTTGTTACTTAAGTTCACTCTTAAGTGCAGGTTACTCTGGCCACGAAGTGATACCACATTTAATAATGAACACAGAGTGAAATCAGAGTTAAGTTCGACTTATAAAGAAATTACCTAGTGCCAGCACAATTGTTCCACCTATTAATTCTAACCTAGACCGGTTTTGCCTTTATAGACCATGGGAAAAGGCCGCTAATCTAAAAAACTAAAACAAAAATAAAAACATCATAGATGGGTGGTAAATACAGTGGACATTTTATAAACAAATCAGTACGTACAGAGAACAAAGATTTTTGGTAATGTATAGACAGAGATGAAACTTAATACATATTACAAAAATCGGATATCTTGTCACCAATAGACCCTTCAAAACTAGTCTCAGTAAACAGATAAAATAAAACAATTAAGTAGAATTGCAACGATTTATTAATTCTTAAATAGTACAGCGCAATGTTACATATTTTTTGCCATTGCTTAAAATATTAATATTACAAGGTATCGGAGATACTAAAGAATTGTAGTATTTGACAACCTTCTGCGCCGTGTTTGGTTCTTTAACTTCGTAACAACAAAAGTGGTCATCAAACTCTAAAGTTTGCAATAGAATCCCCATCAAAATGAGATATTCTGAATCATACAAATAAAGCTGTTGTATTCGAAAAAATACAGGCAGGTAATCATCACAATTTGTGCTGTAAACTAAGATAGTACCAGGCACATAGCGAGTTGAAGTAATTGTAGCCCAAGAAATTTTAACTAAGGACTTATTTTGACATAATTCTAAATTGGGGCAAAGAAATTGTTTTTCATCTAGATTGTTTGAAGTTGGATTTACTACAGGACCTGTGCGAAGTATATCTTCCAATTTACCTTTTAAAAATATTTTATTTAAATGTAGTTGATGTTTCTTACTTAAAGTTAAGGTAACATTTCTTTTATTAAACGAAACATTTGCAGCCATCTTAGAAGTTCTATGCTTTGCTTCAAATCGCATACTCCATAAGAACACAATGGGGCCGTATTTTTCAAGTGCAGAATGATAGTGAATCAAATTATGGAACTTTGGTTTTAAAGAATCATTAGTAAGTGTCATATACATCGCATTAAACTCTGCTAAAACGCTGATAAAACGAGCTCTAAAAGGGCTCTAAATTTTTTATATAGTCCCCATGTTTCGTCATCCCTCGGTATGAACTCTCCTACCAGTAATCCAAAATATCGCACAAATGTAAGCATTTCTGAAGCTGACATACGAACATTTCCATTCAGTAAATGTTCCATACTTAAGGTGCAAGGTTGGTTTCTAAAATCAGGCCCATAATCAAAAGTATGAATTTTATCATTCAGCGAACTCAAAGAAAATAATTTGAATCGTCTTAGGTATTGAAGCAAAATAAAATGCATCACATATTTTGCAGTACCTTCTAATATATCATGCATACAATCAATACCTACTTGGTTGAACAAATCGAAGTTTTTGACATCGAGCCAAATGCATTTTTCTTTGATACCGGTCACTGATGGATTATTTAGTAATAAATCTGATTCATATTGTGCAAACGTGCGTAATAAATCTTGATTTTCATAACATTGCGTTTTTAAAACTTCTTTTCTTACTTTACACGTTCTGCAAGGGAAAATTGCGGAAAAACTTTCCAGGAAACCCGTTATTGCGTGAATACCTAGATTATCGCCCAAAATCAAGCCGAGCTCAAAATAAACAATACCACTAAAATTAGGTAAATCAAACACTAAACCATGTTCAGCAAGATAATTTAGTTCATCTATTACACAACGAAAGATAATTTTGTTCCCGAACTGAACTCTGTCTGAGGAGTGAAAAAGAAGAACCAAGAATATGTTGCTGAGTGTTGATAATCGGCAAGGTGGTAGACAGGGAACAGATGCATAAATAGCGCCTAGTTTGTGTTGTCCTGATCTTGAACCTAATGCATTCCCAGTTTCGTAATCGTCGAAAAATATAAAAATGGGTATTACAATTTTGCCTTCATTTGATCTCATTCTATTTCGCCAAAATGATCCCTGTATAAAATTTTCTATAGCAGCATTTGAGTCACTATCACGTATAAGATTGTTCATATACTTTATAGTATCAGATAGTACATTTTCAAGTGAGAAAAAAGATTTTAGAACTTTACGAAGTGGAATGAAATGTGCTTCACATATAATTGGTACAAGGCGAGTAATACCCATTCTCTTAACTTTGTCCAATCTCTCACCAATTACAATTGATTCTGGTTTTATATAAGTTTGTTTTTTAAGAAAATATTTAATGCGCTTGTGTTCCGTGTTAAATGAATTCCAAGAAGTTGTCAGTAACGGTTCAATTGTATCTAAAACAATATTAAGATTACTAGGTAAAATAATATTACTCGAAGATAAGTTTTCAAGGCGTTCCTTGATTGCTAAAAGTAAACTTCCTGTAAGAAAATTTTGAAAACCATCTATTATTTTTTGAATGATATTCCTTGGTAATGAATGATTGGCGTATAAACTAGCTATAAATATTGACAATGATTTCTCTACATTTTCTAAATTAGTTGAGGATTGTGGAACTTGTTGTGGTTGAGAAACAATATCATCCGTTAGAGTAGGCGATGTCTGATTTAAGACTTCAGTTGATGTATTATCACGCGGTACTGGGATATTTGATTCACTTGTGGTTCCCAAAGAGTGTTTCTGCAAAATATGTCTCCGAAACGAATTAAATAATTGGAATTGACGATTACATCCATCTTGTACACACTTGAACACACTAAGTTCTTTAGCAGTGTGTAATAAATGAAAATGTGATCTAAGACGTTTAATATCCGATAATTGCTCATTACATACAAAACACGTTAACATTGTGTTCTATTAATTACCAACCTAGATAACAATTTTTTATAACAACGTTTACAAGGAAATTAGTTTTGTTATATTTACTTAAAATTAGTTGTGAATAATAATTATCAGTCACATTTTTTGGTAACGTTTTTAACAATTAAAATATGTCATATTATTCTTATATCATCACTAGTCAGTCACTTACAATTATAATCATGAATTAAATCAAAGATTTTTTTATTATCTCTATAAATCAATATACATAAGTTCAACAACAAAAACAATGGCCTGTTCATAAAATATTCTCATAATTGAAATTTTATTTAATTAACATGAACAGACTTGCAGCCTTGTTCATAAAATAATAAACAATGAGGAACAACTAAATATTATTACAATCAATTGCTGTAACAGCATATGCATGGTACAACATGTTAAATGACAGTATGACAAAACGCAGTAAATTATAAGTTACAATCAGTAAGCAGGGACTCGGCAGTAGTTGATCCTTTATCAAACGCGGATGACATTTTATAAAGGCTTTTTTGTATAAAATACCACACAGAGTACGTGTCGATACTATATTCTGCATTTAAAGCCCATACTATTTTGTAGCATGTATCTACTGCGTGCATAATAGACATTCTTTCATAGATAGTAGATTTATTTGCCACAATTAAATAAGTGTTAATTTTTTCTAGTGACTCACCCACTACAATAATATATGGTTGGGTTGGTGTTCCTCTTTTATAAAGAGTAGTCAATCGTAGAGCAATAGCCGAACCGATTTCTGCACTAGATTTCACGTGCTTTATAAAGGCTTCCCTTGCTTCTACTTTACTTGGCTTCCAGCTTTGACCTGGGTCTGAACTGCGTTTTTTCTTTTGCTTAACTGCTGCAGTATTTAATAAAAATGGTATGGTAAGAAATCCTGCCAAATTTTATATTTCTTCATTGGGCGCAGAAAAGAGTAGAAGAAATTATGAATCGTGAAGAAATTATGAATGAAATGAATTTATTGAAATATACAGGGTGTTACAGAAAGGGTATATACAGCCGAAAGGGGGTGTTTCTATACATCAAACTGAACAACTTTTACTATGGAACCAATGTCGAAATCGCGAAAAAAAAGTGAAAAAATTTTTTTTTTTTATTTTTTCGTTCATCGTTTCCGTAGTAAAAGTTGTTCAAATTGATTTATACTAAATAGAGGTGTTTCTATACACCAATCTGAACCACTTTTAGTACGAAACCGATGATGATGAAATCTAAAAAACAAAATGAAAAAAAAAATTTTTTTTATTTTTTTTCGCGATTTCGACATTGGTTCCATAGTAAAAGTTGTTCAGTTTGATGTATAGAAACACCCCTTTCGGCTGTATATACCCTTTCGGTAACACCCTGTATAAATATATATAAAAATAAGGGAAGTATTAACTGTGTGTGTGACCTTATTAAAGGTCACATTAATGAAGCGATATCAATCCAACATGAAGCTTACTAAAAACAAACACCGCTGACTTGCGTGAAAATCTTCATGTGATTGATTGCTATATATGTCGCGTTCTATAAACTACTAAATAATGCCCGCAGGTCCGCCCGCGTGGAGTGCTCTTATATGCAATATTATATAGTACATAAATAAAATATATACTAGATTTCAAGTTGGACCTTAAAACACAACAGTGAAAACGCATTCGAATCAGTGCGGTAGTTTTTGCGTGGCTTTGACACAAACATACAGACAGACAAAATATAAAAAATAATTGATTTGGCTTCTACTGCTCTTACTCATACCCCCACATAATTTTTTTTAATATCTCCAATGTCCAGATATCATCCAGTTACAACACAGATACCCTATGGCTCTACCAAAATAAACACAAATCTAATGCCATATTATCATGTAGTAAAATCCGTTAGCCTATCATATGTTGGACATAAACTGAACTGGAAAACAAGCATTAGACCCGCCTGATAGTAATCGCTAATACATATACATACATTCGAACATTATCCTCGAATGGAAAAGTTGAACAGTTAAGTCTAGGCAGATAATAGTTATTGATTCTAACATAGACTACTGAGTGCAGTGAGGGATTTAAAGGTATGGAACCAAAAAAGTTTGCTCACGTGTGAAACATGCAACTTTTCACCTCGACTTGAGTTTGAGCTGCGAGTTGAGACTGAGCGGAGCTGTTTGAAATGAGCGGAGCTGAGTTGAGGTAAGCAGAGCGGAGTGGACTCAAACTTGAAACCTAATATTTTATTTAAAAGATTAACGACCAAACACAAAAGTTACCAGAGGCGTAAGATAGAATTGGCAAGACGGACTACTAGATCCTCGAGTTCTGAGGAACGGAGAATCAGTGTGGGTAGTATACGTATAAGTGTTCAGATCACGGTCCATATGCGAGTCAGAAACCTGACGCAAATAAATATGCCTTGTTAGATAGGTATACAATTACATTGATACACTGCCTACTTATATCAGACAAACAAAAACAGAAGAAGAAACAGATAGGTATTGTATATTCACAGACAGACTTAGGTACTTACTTGTGAAAACTGGTATTAGTTCTTCCAATTCCCAGGTTTTAAGGAGTTCAGAAACTTCATCCATTGCAAGTTCGTTTGTATTTGTGTTGTATTTTATCGAGAACGATACCACAAATTATAGAGAATAAAGTATTTTAAAAAAGAACAAACAGGACACACGGTATTCAATTGTAAGTAAAACGGCCGACTTATACACGTTTAGACTTGCATAACAAAATGGCAGGCAGACAACGCGACGCGAAAAAGACGCATGCCGCTCTCCCCCCACCCACCCCAACTTCCTTCCTTCCTTCCATTTTGATAGATACGATTGTGATCTTGTTAGAATCAACAGATTAAATAATTAAAACGACTAAGATGCTCTTCGTTGAAGTAACAATAAATTTATGTTTAATCCAATATTGCAAAGTGATAAAAATAGTCACGTGACATTGTTGAATTGATCATTTAACTTTGTTGTTTTAATAATATTATATTAGTTGATTAAATTAACTCAAGTTGCTTAAATCAATTATGACGAATTCGTTAAATTAATCATGAAAATAATCAAATCAATTGATTTACATTGTTATTTCGACGATTATTGTGAATTGATTCAAAGTACTAGAATTATTAATGTGACTAACTGTGTATGATCGATTCAATCAAATAAATAAATTATTGATAGATATGGCAAACATACTTGTTAGAATTCATAAACATACTACATTGTTAGTTCAAGCAATAGTAGACTTGCTGTTTCAACTAAGTGGTCTTAATTGACTTTCATAAGATCATAGTTGTTTTATTCAATAATACGTCAACTAAGAGAAAATCGCTCTTAGTTGGGTTTTATTTTTTAGAGTGAAGGATCTGTACTATCCCCAACATTCGTTTTGATATATATAAATCTTACGTTGTAATTTGATGGTGCTCATTGCTATGCCGTCACAATACAATTATTATACCGGCCGTGCTAACACATCTCGTATCCATGAAGAAGAAGAAAGCTGTGAACGACTTCTGTGTGTCTGAAATTGAGAGACTCGTGACTAAAGTATCGAACTGGTTAAGAAATTTTGCATTTGTTATGACAGAAGGTCTCAACCATTCAATTTGTTATGGAC
This sequence comes from Pyralis farinalis, assembly GCA_947507595.1. NCBI lineage: Eukaryota > Metazoa > Arthropoda > Insecta > Lepidoptera > Pyralidae > Pyralis > Pyralis farinalis. Next base: position 5,737,628 of record OX382259.1, on the reverse strand, counting down.
TAGTTCAAAAGTTATTATAACAGTAATGCTGATCCGGATTGCTTGTCATCTGTTCGTCAGGACCAGCTGTCTTTAAACTCAGCTTACAAAATAATTCATGAAACATTTTGCGGATAGTTTTTTATTGGAAATATCTTGTATTTTATTATGGTTTCTTTTTATTGTTACGACTATTTAATTTAAATACACTTTGAAATAAAGAAATATAATTTAAATAATATTAATGGTGTGGGTGCCCCTTTACATACATTTATCTTATGGTGCAAATTTGTTCGACTTTTTCGCACAAAAAACGAAGAAAGCATTTTTTTTCCATGAAATAAATAAAAGCAAGAATAAAATTACTAATGTAGTATTTTTATTATGCATATAATGTACAAATGGGAATTAGTAATTATATGTATGGATAATTATTATCTAATGAAAATATAACAGAAATATATACACTTTCTCGGAAAACGTACTGCTTTCAGCAGCCAAACAATATAGCTATGCCATCCAACCCCTGCACTAAATTAACTTTTATATATATTTTTCTTTTTCTTTATACAACGTCGGGAGGCATACAAGAATACGGCCCACCTGAAATAAAGCGGTTGCCATAGCCTATGAACGCTTGTAATAATTGAGTATTGGATCACTTTCGCGATACCACCTCTACTGCTAACACAGCAACTCCTTAGGACCTTACTAGTAACCTCACTCACACTCGCGAACACAACAACTCTCCAGATAGAAGTTATATGTCTGGAGTTTTCCGTGAGGTGAAGGTACTTCCCCAGACGGGCTGCTTTGATGCACCCCACCTCTCTTGAAAACACCCAGACCAAGAGAAGACAAGACCAGTGTTTTCAAATCGCCAGAAGGCCACTGACTTAGCTTAACGAATGTCATTTATCGACAACAGCTGGGACCGATGGCTTTACGTGCCCTCCACGGAGAAGCTCGAGATTTATAAACCCATCCATGGACAGGTTGTGGTCGATGCTGCTTAACCGGCGTTTTCGGTTAGAATATACACGCGCAACGACGCCATTGAGTTCTCAAAAATAACAATATTCGTTCAAATTGTTGTAGTAAACGCGTTTGGAATGTATGTGATTGGTTGATTAATTACTGTTCCTTGTTAATTATCCATTCATGTAGCACTTGATTTATTCAACATGCGATCAGATCGGTCTGTGGTCAATCGCTCAAAGGCATGGCCTTGGAATCGTGTTATGAATACAATATTGTTGTTCCATAGTTATCTGCAATGTAATTGGTTAAAAGGGGCTGCTCAGAATTTGAAACTGATGATCAGTGATAGCCCAGTGGATAAGGAACAAGCCTGTTAAGCAACAAGTCCCCGGTTCGAATTCAGGTATGTACCACTAAATTCGTGTTATCGGGTTTATGTACATATTCTCTTACATATGCTCTTTTCGCTTACCAACAGGCGAAGAGGAGCCACTATGCTGAGCCAATATAAAAAAAAAAGCATTTGTAATTATCACTTGTTCGGCGGTGATGGAAAACATCGTGAGGAAACCCGCATGTCCAATAAATTATAATTCGATGGACGTGTGACCTCACCTAAGAAAGGTCTGGTTTTCCCTCTGGGCTGTGGAGGTCTTACGGCAGTAGCTCCGTGTCAAAATCGATATCTTCGCCAAATATTTAGGCTGAGGTAGCGGATCCCGCCAATCCTATTGGACTGGGAAGCGGGATAACGCTAAAGAAGAAGAAATTAAACTTAAAATTTGTGATATTTAGAGTAGCCGATGGTAATGATGCGCTTGCTAATCTAATCGAACACGCAAGGTAAGGAGCGCTAATCGCAGCATGTCTATTCATGGCTTTAGCCTTCTCGAGTTCCTTCGTGCACATTAAACTACCCATCTGGGCTGTTGTCGACAGACGACACTTACAGATTTTGTGCTGACATCCATTTATTTATTATTTATTTATCTACCAGAACAAAATATCTCTTGCCATTTGGCATGCGGCGCCATGGCGCTCACATACTACGAGTACAATGGAGACGAAATGTCAAACTAATATTTTGTAAGGCAAAATGGCATAGAAATGCCACTGTTCGCTTTAATGTTCGCTATATAGTACAGTTTGAATATTTTTTTACACTTGCTAGTAATGTGTCTCATGACCTGCAACCATAGCTTTTTTGACAATTGTTTTTTAATGTTAATTTAATTTCTATACATCTTACCTATATGTCAAATTCCAAGCAAAGGTTTTCAGTCAAAGAATACAAAAGTATTGTTTTCATCGAAATTTTCGTATTGAGAATTTAAATGCATGTTAAATTTATTATTCATGAAATAGTCTTATTAGTATGAAATAGTTATTACTGTTTTAACAATGTGTCACAATCACTATTCAACCCCATGAAGGCAATTCTGCGTGTTCCCCGCTAAGCAAACGCCATTTTGCTGTGGTTTCTCAATTTCAGAATACACCACTTACTCGTACCATTGTCAAAAGCATTGAGATTCTCGGTGTCCAGATCTCCACTGATGTTCAATTCCGAAGTCACATGGAGGAAAAGTCAAACTGACGTCCAAGAAATTTTGTGAGCTCAACGCAATGTTGCAGCGCGGGGCAAAGACTTATGTTATTCAAGTCTCCGGTCAGACCGCATATGGAGAACCGTAATCACTATTGGGCGGGAATACCTGGATACCAGTTTTCTAAGGTTTACGTACGATTTTAAGCCCATAAGGATACATTTTGCTTTCCTTTGTGGGTTCTACCGATTGTACAACGGGTTATGGTCTGAAGAATTATTCAATATATTGCCGACGGCTTCTTTTTATAACCGCAAAGCTCTTTGTCAGCGGGTAGTTCACCTTCGTTAGAATGGCAATGGTTGCGTACTGTGAGATTCCAGAGAAGTTTTCTTCCGAGTACTCTAAAGTTGTGAAAGGAATTCCCAGCTAACGTTTTTCCAAGGGACTATAAGCACATAGGCATGGAGTTCTTATACAAAGGCGTCGCTGATTCCTACATCTTCTAATATCACCTACTTATAAAACACGACCAATTTCGCATTGTAAACGTAACATAATGATTTGCATTGTTTAATTTATAATTAATAAATTAAAGTTTAAACTAGAACACATTTAAGAAAATCATATCGAAAATTGTTCAAATAGTGGGACTAGTGAAAACAGTTTGATACGTTATAACTTGTCCATATATTTTTTATTGAACGAATTCTTGTTTAGGTTGGCATTTACACACCTACGATTTGTGAAGAAAATAATGTTTAACAAACAACAAAAAGAACTAGTTAAAACAATGGTAATCGAACGAAAATCCTACTAATTTCAATTTTCACCTAAAAAGGAACAAAAAGAATCCAAATAAGTCGATGAAAAATGTCTGCCCACGTGTGTTTAGTCAAAAATTTACTTAATGTAAGTAAATACAATTTTATAGGTGTAGTGATAGTCTAGCAGATGTATCACTAAAATTCCTGTATTTTTGGATTTATTTACATATCTGTAATTAATAATCATAACATACTCGGCGGTAAATGAAAACATCGTAAAGAAATTATAGTTCAAAAGATGTGTGTAATATTAATATATATATACAACCTTCTTTTGTCTTTGTACATATCTATAAAATGTCATTGTCAACATTTGTAATAAAAATTAAAACATCAATCAACATGGGGAAATAATATGTAATATTAATATATATACATTTTTTTTTAATAAAAAAAAGGTACATATATTACATGTGTCACCAAACCTTAAGGTAAAAAGTTGCATTCTGCCTCTGGGTTGCGGAGGTCTGACGACAGGAGCTTCATCTCTACATCAGTATTCCTTCTCAAAAGGTTAGGTTAGGTTAGGTTAGCGGACTGCGCGAACCATAATGGAGTAGGAAACGGAATAACAACGCTAGGAAGAAATATTGTGAATATTTTTAGGTTTTCGCCAATTCTTACAATAAGGTATTACATTGACATATACATATATATTGATACATCGACGAGCTCGGTGGCTCAGTCGTGAAAGACGCGACTTTGACACCAACGCTCGTGGGTTTGATTCCCACACAAGACAAACATTTGTGTGCAACATATCTGTTTATCTTGGTCTGAATGGTTTTAAGAGACGTAGGGCGCATCAAAGCAGCCCGCATGGAGACGTACCTCCACCTCACAGAATACCGCAGCCAAATAACAACTCCCTAGAGGCTTATGAGTGAGTTCACCAGTAAGCACCTAAGAAGTTGCTGTGTAAGCAGCAGAGGCGGCATCGCACGAGTGATATATGTTATTAGCGTTAATAGGCTACGGTTTTACATCAGGTGAACCGTATGCTTGTATGTCTCCCGACGTGTATAAAAAAAAGAGCGCTGGTAATACTCCTTGTAAAAAAAATCTTTTAGCCAATGATGTAACGTGTGTATTTCTCCAATCAGAGAGAACACCAATCAAGGCATAAACACAGTTGCAATGCAAATGCTTTTTGTCGCCTGTCAACTTTGATGCACTCGCTCGTTCATTTACTTTGGTAATTTGTCTAATGAGTTAAAATTCACTACGTTAATGCACAACGTACCGTATCGTGTCAGACATAAAGTTTATTATCCCGTACGGAGGCTGGATATGCGAGTTGCACTGTATGCCGTGCTAATTTATTAGTATCAGGTCAATGGTTCGCGTAGTTCCGTGAGTTAACGCGATGACAGAGGCCGTTATGTAGAATGCACTTTATGTTTACCGTGGTAAGGACAAGAATTTAATGGCACGTATTATGCGCTGAGGCAGTGCACTGCGTTACGTTGAACGATTACTGTATGTACGCGTAGTTAAAGCATAGAAAATCTGGCGAACGTATACACTGAAGGAATTTTGTTCTATAAATGCTACTAAGGTAACAAATAAGATGACAGACTACCTGATGGTGAGCAATTGCTGTAGCCTATGAACACACTTGCAATTCTAGAACCTGCTGCTAACACAGCGTCTCTTCGGAAACTTACCGGTAACCTCAGTCACTCGCAGGAACACGACAAACATCCGGGTAGTTATATATTTTTTTCTGTAAGGTGAACATTGAAACTTCAAAGGCATGTACAAATACCGTCACTCTTCTTGCCCCATGAGAATAAAAAATACTTTTTTCATCTCCAGTTCATGTTCAGAACCACCCTTGATATAATTGAATTTGTAAATTAAATACTCCGCTTTGGGCTTGGGTCATTCTTAACAAAGTACCAGCAAGATAATTCAATAGGGTTTTTATTTAACGCTTCGGGCACTGAATCCTAAACAATGGAACACTCTTTTGTCACTTTCGAATAAAGAGCTTTCATTTTATATTTTTATACCATACGAATATTTATCACGCTGCTTCTGCAAACTTTAGAATGTTGCGAAAAGTCAACTGTGCTTCGATATCTTCACTGTTCAAATGCATCATTTCTACAGATAAGTTTAAGGGAAACCGCATATGGAGTACTGTAGTCACCTATGGGCGGGAGCACCTAAATACCAGCTAGAACCTTGTTTCACGATTCAGCGACGAACTGTAAGAATTGTCGATGATGCTAATATTTAGCCCTTGAGTTTAAGAAGGAATTTTGCCTATCTTTTTGTGTTCTATCAATTGAACTATTTGTCAAAACCATGATTGATTACGTCAGATATATATTATATTTATACGTGTATATGTATGTGCATATGAACTACCGTATGTATTATACAGTTATTATTTATGTACCTAATGTTTGTATACGTATATTTACTGTTTGCTGTAATTTTAGTTGTATGTCCAATTTGTTTGCTTTCTTACTTTGTGTAGCGATTCCAGGAGCACAAAAAGGTTGTCAGGTAGTAGATATTGCTATTAGCTTTGTATCATAAATATGTGGGTACAATGAGTTGTGTTCCGTATAGTTAAAATAAAATAATCTTTATTTCATGTTCACAACAGTTTACCTTTGTAGTCACATGAATTATTGTAGCTGTGCATACAGCACCAAACAATGTGTTATTACACTATTTGTGGAGAGCTGGTGTTTCAAAAGAACCTGTATTGGGGGTCACCAGGTAGTTATAAACATTGTGTTATACTCCGTAATTACATTGAGAACGTGTTAGCTACATGGTCAACGTTGTTGTTCTTCTATATAATCCCAACAGCTTCGTTTTGCAATTGCACCGCTCGACTACGGTTGGGAATGCATTCTTGCACACTTCAACCGCAATGGTCGCGTACTGTTCGGTTCCAAAGAAGTTTCCTACCGAGATCTCTTAAGTTGTGCCATGAAGTCCCTACCTAGGTAAATTACTTTAATAGAAACGAGGTTTGTCCACCTATACCCTATACAAACCTTCGCAATTGGGCCAATATGGATTAATAATTAGAATAAATATGGATAAAATCAGTTTTAAAAATGGATATATGTCCAAGAGAATTTAATAAGATACAATAACGTTATCTAACTTTATTTACTAATTTCTGCCTTGCAATATTTACTCAAATCTATACTACCATTTAAAGCGGAAGATTTTGTTTGATTGTCTGAACTGCTTACCTCTGAAACTACATATACATAACTACAAACTCTAGATTTGAAAACATATTTTTGTATTTGACAGCCCAATTCTTGAAGTAGGTTTTACACTATTCAACGTCACGACACAACCCTTAGAAGCCGAGAAAAAAGAAGGAAACTACTTCACGAGTAGTGCTCCAATAGGTTACTACATCATCATGTAATTTTGTAAAAGATGAAGCATGAAGCATTGACGACAAACTGAAAAACAATTCGTTGCTAATTGTGAACCGATTATGAAAATTCTAAATAAGGAAATTTCTAGCGCCCTGTCGGGGTTAGAATATAGTTTGGTACAGTTACACTTCAGTGAAGTCATTTTTAAACTTTTAAATGACAACTAAGTAAATTGAATAAGATTCAATAAGATTATTAATAAACCGGCCAAGTGCGAGTCAAACTCGCGCATGAAGGGTTCCGTACCATTATCTATAAAAACGGCAAAAAAATCACGTTTGTTGTATGGGAGCCCCCCTTAAATATTTGTTTTATTTTAATTTAATTATTTATTCTTAAAGTGAATATATAACTAAATATTCTGTGAATATTTCAAGCGTCTACCTGTTGCCGTTATCAATATGGAGCAAAAACGAGCAAAAAAATCACGTTTGTTGTATGGGAGCCCCCTTAAATATTTAATCTATTTTTTAGTATTTGTTGTTATAGCGGCAAGAGAAATAAATACATCATCTGTGAAAATTTCAACTGTCTAACTATCACGGTTCATGAGATACAGCCTGGTGACAGACGGACGGAATTATTACTTTTAAGATTAACATCTTGGTAATTGGTAAAAAATATTTTTGTTGTGAAGTCCGTAGCGTTAGATCGTACTCATATAACTTGAATAAGTAAATATCTTCGGACAGCGCGAACTAGCCCCAAAGTAAGCGTAGCTTGTGTTATGGGTACTACAGAACTTATAAACATACGTAAACACATTTTTATTTGTAATTACATACTTATGATATTTAGAAAACACACAGACAAAGTGGGAATCAAACCTACGAGCGTTGGTTTCAAAGTAACGTTACAAGTCACTGCGCCAACGAGCTCGTCATTTCGTAAAGGCGCGAGTTCATTGAATTTGTGAATGTGTCTTAAACCTTTGTAGTATTGTAAAGTAGTTTTTTTTGTTACGTCCCTATTTACTGTGGCAGTTTTCAACATTGTATGCTATTCCCACACCCCGGGCGTGCAAGATAACTCGCCCCTCTGGTCCGTCTGGTTGGCATTTATTTTTAATGCTTATTGTTTTCAGTTCTCCGTTTAAACTTTGAAACGTACGTTGACTTTGAAAATCTCCTTTCATATTGAGGCTGCATTGCAAGTGATAAAAATACAATTTTTTTTTATTAAAAGCAAGCAGTATTACGTTTTATCACTCGCTTTACACAAGGCTTACCAGATTAGAATGTAGTCAATGTTGCCTGTGAATACTTACAATGCAGAAAGTATCACTCGCGCGTAGCTCTCGCTCTCGATCTCTGCTGCAGCACAGCAACTCCTTTAAAGAGTACTAAACTAAACGTACGGAATAGAGCTTTCCAGGTTGTTGTTAGCTGCGGTTTTCTGTGCACTTCTCCAGGGCTGCCTTGATGCGCCCTACCTCTATTGAAAAAAAATCTTCCAAAGACTCTTTTCATATTAGAGTTATCTTGGAAATTGTATATACACTAATTATTTGTAATATATGACTTTTGTTCCCAGTTAATAATAATAAGCTGTTGTCAAAAATGGAACACATTGTATACACCCTCACTGCGGAGGCTTAGGGGCCGTCCATTAATCACGTGATGTTTTTTTTAGCATTTTTTAACTCCCCCCTCCCCCTTGGTGATACGTGGTGAGGTTTAAGACTAAACCCCCCCCCCCCCCCCCCCCCCCAATCACGTATTTTTAGTACCTACCTACTAAGAATCTTAAAATTTTTAGAATATTATCTTTAAATACAGGTATACAGTATAATCTACTTTTCTAGTCTAGACAGAAAGGTTGCAGGTTGTTTTTGACTGGCATAAAAATAATATTAAAGGAATGGTGTAATCACGCGAAAAACATATATTCTACTAGTATATGAACATATTTAATGTCCTCGGACAACGATTAGCAAGACTTTCTTCAACACTAACAACTGAACAAGCATCTTGCAAGTCAGTTGTTGGCACTGTGCTTTGTTGAAGATCAACGTCGGTTTCATCAAGCCACTCGGCGTCATCTTCGCGCACTACGCAGAGAATCTCTCTCGATCTACCGATCGATGGTCTCGTGAGGATGCGTGAAGGAAGAACATTGTGCACCTCTAGAATATTATTATTGCTCGGATTAGGTTATAAAAAATAAATACACGTGATATCTTACTACACCCCCCTCCCCTCTTGTGATATTTCGTGATTTTTGCCTTACCCCCTCCCCCCTCTTTCGAGCCTCACGTGATTAATGGACGGCCCCTTACCTCTCCCGTTGCTAACATGAAAACTCCTCATATTTAGGTACTTTTATATTTCCATATAACTCAATTGTATATTTTTGTCTTTTCTGGCTTCGACGAACAAACGACTGAAGAAACGAGGCCAGAAAAGACTAAGATGTCTATCTACTGTACTGGACTAGATATTTGTCCAGTCACCAAGCTTTTTTTTTTGCAATAACGAACCTTGCCTTCACATCCATTTACCTTTCATCCTTTATCCATACTCCACCTCGAGGCTCTATTGCAGGTAGCGAAGGGCAGTACCTTCAAGGCACCCGAGGACTACTGACATGACGAATGACACCTATAGACAAAAGATTTGGCCGATGATGGTTTAACTAGTCTTCCTAGGACGGACAAGCTTGAGATAAATACTATTCCATATCGATATCCATAGCTGGACTGCACAGGACGTTGCTTAACTCGCGTGTTCGTTTAGAGTAACATATTCGTACACAATGATTTAATTGAGCTTACCTGACTATCCAACTCTATTATTAATACTTTGCAAGTATAAGTATTCGAGCACAGGCCACATACGCCTCAAACTAAATGTGGAAATATTCCAGCGTACTATAACACAAGATCTAGTAATCAGGTTAGGCGGGCGGCATACATGGCTACATACTTAGTAAACTTTCCTGTTCTCGCATGATGCCTGTTATCAACTTGTAGTTCACTCGTTTGCACCGTAATTTGTTCCGGAGTCTTATTAAATTCATAAGTATGCGTCGCCAGCAGCCGTATGATCCGACATAGTTATGAACTGAACGCGGATTGCTGACGGAAAATAGTTGTAAGCGAACATGAAAATTGTCGACTATAATATTATTTCGTTTTTTTTCGTTCTTAGACTTTAGTCTGTTTTACTTCAGGAGCTCTAGAAACAGGCGAGTGTCCATGAAAAGAAGCTATGAATGTTAAAGTGCTACCTCGAAGTATGTACATTCTGTTGTTTTTCATTATCACTATTTAAAAAATATCGCAGTTACTTTCGGGATTTATATATAAAGACGCAAAGACAAAGACTATTCAGTACCTTTTTCTCCTTTGTTTGTAAATCGTTTTTCTTTAAAAGTTATTGATGATCAGGTATCACTAAAAAAAAATGGAAAGTTTAAATAATGCAAGCTCATATGTTTTCCACAACTTGTCAGTATGGTCCAATTTTCGATCATTGGGGCGAACACTAATATTAATTAAACGCATAGTTAATAGATTCAAAGGTAATTTTGTGAAACTAACTTACTAGTTAATTGATTTTACTAGTAGTAAAAATTATACTTAAATTTTATTGTGTACTGAGTGTGTTATTTTTACAAAAATAAGATTTGTTTTCTAATAAAAAGTTACCTTGACTTTCTGAACTTTCTGGAACTGAATTTCCATACTTTCCACAAGCTGTAGTTTTTGCTTACCTTTGCTTTGTACGCCATGCATTTGTATGTCAATTCAGTTATATTAAAAAATGCGCCAATACCGATTCACGTCGCTTGCCGCCTATAACTTGATTGCGAAGACAATAAATCAGCTAAGACGGCACACGGCACATAGACTCATGGCGTTGCCAACTTTTCGTTGCTCATGCAAATTCATGTTTGCAGCCAGCCTTTTTAATGACTGAGGACTTGAAGATGGATTGTGGTAGACGTGACTCGGTTTCTCAAGTTATCTATACTAATTCGTGGCACGTGTTCAGCCACTCCGCAATTGAGCTGTATAATATATATAAACCTGCAAAAAAATGTGGTGTCTTATAGGGTATCTGGTTGAATTTTAGTATTTGTAAAATCACGTATTTGAATTTTGTGAAATTGAAGATCCTTATCTTCATTGTTTCCTATTATTAAGGTCAAATTGCTTACAAATTCAATGCTTTGGTTGTCGTTTTATTAACTTCAGTCCTATCTGAGTTAGGCAGCAATGGGTCTACTATAAGCTACTCGTATTATTACGTAAATTACCCTAGTGGATTTTGGTTTTCACGATCGTGAGTGAATAAGTGACTTAATTAACTTATTTTGGGTATTAATAAAATCTTTACTAAGCTAGATAAATAAAACTTAGAATGTTCTGCTGCTGTTAATTATTCTAATTATTTTTTTCTAGTATAATCCAGAATGAAGTTCAAAGAGCGATAGTGATGCCAAGTGTATAAGTAACCGGCCTATGATGAACTGGTCCCCGGTTTAAACCCTGGCATGTACCACTAAATTCGTGCTTTCGTATTTACATATATGTACACGTATATGATACATACTTGTAAATATCACTTGTTGGGGGTGATAGAAAACATTGTGAGACAACCCGCACGTCCAAGAAATTATATTTCGAAAGACATGTGACCTTAGAAAGGTCTGGTTTTCTCTCTGGATTGTGGAGATCTGAGGGCAGTCGCTCCATGCCAAATCAGTATCTTCATTAAATCTTTAGGCTTAGATAGCGGCCTCCGCCAATTCAAATGGATTTGAAAACCGGATAAAGCTAAGAAGAAACTATTAACGGTCGACATACGATGAAACGTCAAAGCCCTGCTTCCTTTGTATCGTCTTGGCGGTAGCACTACTGTGCACCCACACGAATCAAAGGTATCTGTGAAATTGTATGTAATTGACGTCGCCAGGCTGCTCATGTAAACGGCAGTTGGTGTAAACTGTTAATTGATTGCAGTTAGTCGGTCCTCCAATTAGAGCCATGTTGTACATTACGCGATCATAGATTTCCGTCTAGGTTTTCGTGCACAAATTTCTTTGGTATTTACCGTCACTAATTTACACTCCTCACCTTTGTGCTATTATGCTTACTAATGCTTTCATATGTCAATATTCACAATACATTAGTCCTGACAAAAATGAAAAAAAAAAAAAAGCCAAGTGCGAGTCGAACTCGCGCATGAAGGGTTCCGTACCATTATCTATAAAAACGGCAAAAAATCACGTTTGTTGTATGGTACCCCCCCTCAAATATTTGTTTTATTTTAATTTAATTATCTATTTTTAAAGTGGATATATAACTAAATGTTCTGTGAATATTTCAAGCGTCTACCTGTTGCCGTTATCAATATCGAGCAAAACGAGCAAAAAAATCGGCCAAGTGCGAGTCGGACTCGCGCACGAAGGGTTCCGTACCATTACCTATAAAAACGGCGAAAAAATCACGTTTGTTGTACGGGAGCCCCCTTAAATATTTATTTTATTCTATTTTTTAGTATTTGTTGTTATAGCGGCAATAGAAATACATCATCTGTGAAAATTTCAACTGTCTAACTATCACGGTTCATGAGATACAGCCTGGTGACAGACGGACGGACGGACGGACGGACGGACGGACGGACGGACGGACGGACGGACAGCGGAGCCTCAGTAATAGGGTTCCGTTTTACCCTTTGGGTACGGAACCCTAAAAATCATGTTTGTTCTATGGGAGCCCCCTTAAATATTTATTTTATTCTGTTTTTTAGTATTTGTTATTATAGCGGCAACAGAAATACATCATCTGTGAAAATTTTAACTGTCTTACTATCACGGTTCATGAGATACAGCCTGGTGACAGACGGACGGACGGACGGACGGACAGCGGAGTCTCAGTAATAGGGTCCGTTTTACCCTTTGGATACGGAACCTTAAAAAACGGCCAAGTGTGTATCGGACTCGCTTTACTTGAAATAGCAAAATTATTATTAGCGCGTTGCCCTTATGTATACTTTCAAGCTTTCCTGGAAGAACTCTGTGCTGTAGGTACCTACTGTCTTAGGAAAACTTAATTTGATTAACTGTTATAACCAAATATCTTGCCAATTCATCATAACAAGTTTTGAACGACTTGTGTTGTCAATTTGTCAGACGGATTCCAAGAAATTTAATACATGAAATAAAGAAATAAATGAAGGTGCTCACATTTCACAGAATACCTCAGCGAAATTGGGTTTCTTCCTGTAGGGTTGTTGTTCCTGCGAGTTAGTGAGGTTATCTTGCAGTTGTCTTAGCCGCAGATCTTGCGTCTTTGGAGTCGCAGGGCACGAGTGATTCTTCTTGTATTACAAATGTTTATAGGCTACGGTAACCACTTTACATTAGGTAAGCCGGTATGTCTTTCAGCTTTGTACAAGAAAAAAACTTGTGAATGTCTTGTAGATTTGCTATGGCATCGCTAAAGACAGCAATGTTAACATTGGGGCGCTCCAGGGCTCTATATTGGGCTCCTATTTATTTTTAGTGTATTTGAATGATCTGCCCTACATGGTACAGAAAATGGCGGATATACTACTGTTTGCTGCGGTGCGAAAATATTGACAAGGCAAATAGTGTTCTATCTGCCATTCTAAATGGGTTCACATATATCTTCTATTAAACTCAACTAAAACCAAATATATAAAATTTAGTCTACCAAATGTTACTTCTGCCAATACAGAAGTTCTCATTCATAATAATGTACTAGAATTTATTAATGATACTATATATCTTGGAATTACAATAGACTCCAAATTTCAGTGGGACCCCCACGTAAAAAACTGGCCAGTAAGCTCAGCCCCGCCGCATATGCAGTTAGGAGAATTAGACAATCGAAAGATATGGCTACTGCGTGTTTAGTCTATTTCAGCTACTTTCACAGTATTATGTTATATGGTATACTGTTGTGGGGAGAAGCGGCTGATATTGAAACTATTTTTATACTACAAAAGAGAGCCATCCGCTCTATTTATAACATGGGCTCCAGGGACGCAAGTTTCTTTTGGCATTTCTTCTTCGCCAATGGTCAATTTTGAAATGCTGGATGATTATAAAAGACAGATTAAAACTATGAAAAATTAATAAGATACAATTTGATCTAATTTAAAGAATGTAAGACGTGCCTAATGGTAAATAAATGATTTTTAACCTTTCATCTTTATTAGTAAATGGAGTTCCAATAACCTGGTTGAGTTTAATGCCGAGAAAACTCAGTGCGCGTTTACAACAAAAATGTCCCCATTCTTTCCACGCCCAGTCTTCAGGGCACTTTCCTCAGTATATGAGATGGCCTTAATATGCTAGGGATGGATATTCGTTGCGATCTCAACCAACGTACAACTACATCGAGATCCTCATCTCAACTGCTTAAAATAAACTCGGGGCTCCTGAACCGGGTGCGCCGGTTCTTCAAGCGGGACCAGCTTTGTCTGCTTTATAAGACTCGAGTTCGGGGCTGCGTGCAGTAGCTGTTGCTCGTATCTCTGGGACGGTTCCGCTCAGTATCTTCTCGAGGCTCTCGATAGGTTGCAGCGACGGGCTATCCGCATAATCGACGACGAAGAGGTCAGCAAAAACTTCTTCAACTCGTAGGTAGATTGACTCGCTAAGCGTATTTTACCGCCTTTACCATGGTGAATGCTCTGAATAACATTTTCCATTGTCCCACCCTCTACCTTCCGTCACAGAACCACACGTGATGGCTTGCGATATCATTATTCCACAGTTGAGAACATTTCTTCACGTACTAAAAAGTTCGGCAACTTCTATCTCTGTTGTACTTTCAAAAGAAGCGTGAAGAAGCAACTTGCTGGCCAGCATGGCAGCTTTGAACTGACAGGACACTGTAGTCTTTTGTCAGTTGCCACTGCGATTTGGATTTTGGGCTTGGGATTGGGATTTGGGCTCTTTCGCTTATCATTAGGCGAAGCAGGACCACTATGCTGAGCTTTTATAAATAGAAAGAGAAGGCCAAGGCTCGCCTCTTCTTCTTAGCGTTATCCCGTTTCCCAAACCAATGGGATTGGCGGGGTCCGCTGCCTAAACCTAAGGATTTAGCGAAGATACAGATTTGCAACCCAGCAAGACTGAGACTGAAGACTGCAAGACTGGCCTATCACGACCATATTGGTCTTGAAGCTTGAACGTTAAAAACGCGAACAAGGGTACGTAATGATCGCGTCTTGTGACACTCGATTCTCTCTGCTTACTACACAAGATACCGGCGTGAACATATAGATAGAAGATCAATATAGTTCAATGATTAGTATTACGATGAGCAATAAATCCTAGGGACAGTGATTTATAGACTGGTTTTCAAAGAAGCCCGTTCTTTGAAAACCAGTCTTTAAAGACCTAAGTTGTAGTCGCAAATTATATGAAATCAACATCATTTGTTCGTAAACCATCATAATAGAGCCTCGTATAGGTAATGTTTGTGTCTCACAAACAAAGATATATGTAAGCTCACGCAATCCTTTCGTCGCTATGACCGGTTTATGCCGGCTATACGGTTTATTATCGGACGCTCTATATATTGGCTTCCGAAGACGGATGTACTCCATTCGGTTTATTTGCTGGGCCTCGATAAAAGCTGCGTTGTCGCGAAATGTTTTCAATTGAGGAAACAGTATTCGACTCGGGGATGTTAGAGGAATGGTGCGAAAATTTGTAATACGAAAATGGTATCAAATATAACTGTCAGGCGCATTCAGTGGTTTCTAGCGCTTATAAAATAGACGCTGTGTGTAGAGTTTATAAATGGATGTATGTCTTCTTCTTCTTAGCATTATCCCGTTTCCTAATCCATTAGGATTTGCGGGGTCCGATAGCAAAGCTTAAGGATTGGGCGAAGATACAAATTTTTAATTAGAGCGAATGTCGTCAGACCTCTACCAGAGGGTAACCCATACCTTTTTTTAATATACAACGTCGGAAGCACACAGCCCACCAGATATAAAGCGGTTCCGTAGCCTATGAAGCCTCCTCTGCTGCTTACACCGCAACCCCTTGGGAGCTTACTGGTGACTTCACTCACACACAGGAACACAACAGCCTTCAAGGCAAGTCGTTATTTGGCTATGGTTTTTTTGTGAGGTAGAGGTACTTCCCTAGACGGGCTGCTTTCATGCACACAAATGTTTGTCCTGTGGTAGAATCGAACCCACGAGCGTCTGTGTCATAGTACGCACTTAGATTATTTCATACGTCTTTCGAAATATAATTTCTTAGACTTGCAAGTTTCCTCATAGTGTTTCCTTTCACCGCCGAGCTAGTGATACTTACAAATATGTACTGACGAGCTCGGTGGCTCAGTCGTGAATGACGCGAATTTGACACCAACGCTCGTGGGTTCGATTCCCACACAAGGCAAACATTTGTGTGCATGAACATGTCTGTTTGTCTTGGTCTGGGTATTTTCTATGTATAATAAGTATGTATTTACAAAAAAAAAATATATATTTACGTATGTTTATCAGTTGTCTAGTACCCATAACACAAGCTTCGCTTACTTTGGGGCTAGATGGCGCTGTGTAATTTGTCCGACAATATTTATTTATTTATTTATGTACATAAATCCGAAAACATGAATTTACGAGTAGAAATGCATGTATTATAACCCCCTACAGGGTTGTTGTGTTCCTGCGTGTGAGTGAGGTCACCAGTAAGCTCCCAAGGAGTTGCTGTGTAAGCAGCAGAGGAGGCGTCGCGCGAGTGATACTTAATATATTACAAGCGTTAATATGCTACGATAACTGCTTTCCATCAGGTGGGCCGTATGCTTGTATGCCTCCCGGCGTAGTATAAAAAAAATCGACACAGAACTCGTGACAGTAAAATGAATATTTGCTGTCTGTTTGTCTACTGTGCATTTATCATAGAAAAATAATAGAACTGCTTGTAGAGAATATCATTGTCATCAGGTGATAGAGTGACAGATCAGGTGATATATATATGGTATAACTTACGTCTTGCGTCAATTTTTAGGTTATTTTTTCAGTAAACGAGGTTCTGGCGATCCTTTTGATGCCAGCGTCCGTAGGCTATATACTAGTTCTTGATTCCCTCATGACGTAGTATAAGAAAATACATTTGATTCATTATTTATTGTCTTAGCTTTCCTATGAAGTACTTAATGCTCTATTTTCCCGAGAGGCTTGGCATAAGGTTCTTAACCGGTCGGCAACGCACAGGTAATGCCTCCGATGTCACAAGTGTACATAGCCTACGGTGACTGCTTACCAACAGCTAGACCGTATGCTTGTTTGTCACCATAGTGATGTAAAAACACTATGAATGAAACCATATTCTTTTTAAAATTTTTGTTTTGTGCATATCTACTTACATTGGTCTATGTCTATCGAATTGAAAATCTCAAATACGTCATAGTAATCCGTTCGTTCGGCTTAGCACATGTTATAGCACCATGTGAACTCTGCCGCTGACAGTTTTGTAAAAGGCCGCTTCAGTAAAAAAATATTTCATAACTCTACGTCACTCCGCGGACATTAACACCATCTTTTTATTGCAAAAGAGAGCCATAAGAGCTATCTACAAACTTGGTCCCCGGGAGAGCCTTAAAGAAAAATTCAAAGAAATAAATATTTTAACAGTCGCATCGCAATATATATATGAAAATCTTTTGTATGTCCATAAAAACATAGACTCATTTTGTAAAAAGAGTGATACTCATAATATAAATACTAGATATAAGCATAATCTTGTGTTACATGCAAGCCGTCTCCACAAAATAAGTAATTCTTTTATGGGGCAATGTATACGGTTCTATAACAAACTTCCCAGCAATATAAGAGAATTGTCAATAAACAAATTTAAAACTACTATTAAAGCCAAATTGTGTAGCAGGGCATATTATAAAGTATCTGACTATATTAATGATAAAAATGCCTGGGATTGAGTCGATCCAATTGTAATGTAATTAATAAATTATGTAAATTTGTTTGGATACCAAAAGAGGGATGCCTGAGTTTTTTGGCAGTATTTTTATCAGTGCTCACCTAGTCATGAACTGCACGGTAGGGAAAAAAATTGTGACGATTCCAAACAAATGTAGCCATTTTTACGGAATAAAAAGATTTTGACTTTGACTTTGACTTTGACACTG
Organism: Pyralis farinalis; assembly: GCA_947507595.1. Lineage (NCBI taxonomy): Eukaryota > Metazoa > Arthropoda > Insecta > Lepidoptera > Pyralidae > Pyralis > Pyralis farinalis. The sequence goes on along the minus strand of OX382259.1, from coordinate 5,719,723 downwards.
CCTACCTTGTGTTGTGTGGAGGGAAGTTAAAAGGAAATCTATGCTCTGAATTCAGATAGCTTCTACTCGCGGTTGTGTTTGTGGGGAGGTGTACAGTCAATGATACCACTGGACCTTACCGCTATTGTGTCGTTTACAACGGCTAGTGATGTGATTACGAATTTATGTAAAATATATATATATATATATATATAGCATTTACAGGTATACGTAGGAACTCAATTCGAGACGGCTCGATCCATCCATAGACATGGCGCGGTTGACGTTGCTTAACACGCGTTTTCCATAGACTGACACACGAAAAGAGGCGGTACTTTTGGACATCAACTGCATTCACTCATAAAAGTATGATTGAGGGGACGTGACTTTCAATCAGTATTTTGTAGTAGTTTGTGCTTGTTGATTTATTTGTTAACGAATGAACTTTTGTTTTGTTTCGGGTAAATACAATTTTTAGAATTATACTTCGAATTATAAGAATCGTTCAAGAACAAGTACAACTCGCTCATCAATGGTTCCGTACGTAAATTTATTTTTTCTTATTACGTGAACGTATGCATTCAAATTATTATACAGGAATAAAGTGGATAAATAAATAAAATAAAAGTAATTTTTAATTCTTCATTACACATTGTCGGAAGTCATACACACATTCGGCCCACCGGATGTAAAGTGGTTACCGTAACCCATGAACGCTGAACACTGCTGCTAACACATCAGCTCCTTAGGCGCTTACCTGTACCTCACTGATTCGCAGGAATGCAATCCAGGGAGTTGATATTTGGCTGCGGTTTTCTGTGAGATGTAGGTGTTTCTTAATAACCCCCATACCAAGACAAACAGTTACGTTCATGCACACAAATGTTTGTCCTGTGAGAGAATCTTACAGTATTATTGCTTGCCACTCCGCCACCGAGCTCGTCAGAGCATAGAAAGAAGGTCCCAGTAATAAGATTCATATAGCTTTATTAAAAAAAAATAGGATTCCTACATACGGTCGAAATTGACCGGTTTAATCAGGTACACCTTAACCATGTTCTCTCTGACTATCCCGTAAAGAACCTGGCGTGAAGATATACACATATATATTAGCCACAGACTGGCATTGTGTTTGTTTTTAAAAATACACACACTCAGCGAGAATATGAAAAACAAGTCTTTTGAATCATGAAAATAGAGTTGACCTCTTGTCTAATTACGCATTGACCCGTGGAAAGACGGTTGAACTTTCCCCCCGTTCGATTTTACGATTATCATAAAAAAAGTTAAACGGATAAAAGTTCTCGTATATTCCAGTAAAGGAGTGTAAATATACATACATTAATAGGACGTGAGATGAGGCGTCTGTCATCAAAGGCTTACTCATATCCGGATAAAATGCCGGCACACTCGCAACCGGATACCCGGATTACAACAATGCTCAGCGGTTTCGCCCGGACGAGTGACAAAATGTTTTCGAAACTCACCCTCGTCCAAAATTTCAATGATTCATTTGAATAGCACATCCGATAATATACGACAACGGTAAAATAATGCGTGTTATTTTGGGTGAAAAAAACGGATGAGCTCAAGTTTCGACTGGACCACACGGCAAGGATTATGATTATAAGCTTCTTGGAGTCAAATAAATTATTTTTTTGCTGCTTTCGCGTTTCGTTCTCTCGGTAGGCATGATTGCTTAGATTGCGGGATATTGTGTCCAATTATTTGCCTTTTTTTACCCGACGTCGGTAGACAAACAACATACGACCCACAAGATTTATGGTAAAGTGGGGTGAAGCTCTTAAGGAGTGTCTGTGTTAGTAGCAGGGGTGGCAACGTGTGAGCGATAGTTACTTCACTGTAAGCGTTTATAAGCATGATAGAAATCACCTATAGAGAATCAAAGAGATTTTATATAGTAATTCAATTCACCGCTACGAGTCGGGGGGTACAGTAGAATGCGTAGCTCTTATTGGCTAGTACTCTCTTTCTAGTTCTCCCTTTTGGTAGGCTTGAGCCACAGATATTTGGGCGCTAAAGCACAAAGTTTTTTTAAGAGAGGTACCGCGCATCAAAGCATATGGGGAAGTACCTCTACCTCACAGAAAAACCGCAGCCAAATAACAACTCCCTAGAGGGTTGTTGTGTTTCTGTGTGTGAGTGAGGTCACTAGTAAGCTCCCAAGGAGTTGCTATAGCAGAGGAGGCATCGCGCGAGTGATACTGAATATATCGCAAGCATTAATAGGCTACAGTATCCGCTTTTCATCAGGTGAGCCGTATGTCTGTATGCCTCCCGACGAAGTATAAAAAAAAGTTTTCGTGAGCGCGAGTTGCCTTCATGCGTAGACAAATGGTTTATTCGTTTATATTCATAAGCTACGGTAACTAGTTTACATCAGGTGGGCCGTACGCCTAGACGCCTTCCCATATTGTATTAAAAAAATGTATAGAATACCTAACTTGTTGTGCTTGAAATGAATCGCGCGAGTGATACTTAATATATCGCAAGCGTTAATAGGCTACGGTAATCGCTTTACATCAGATGGGCCGTATGATTGTATGCCTCCCGACGTAGTATAAAAAAAAATACCTCGCACTCCCGGCGTGAAGTTATAGATAGATAGGTAGGCTGATGTTTTAATTAGCATACTTTTTTAGAAATCATATTTTTCTTTAAATTTTGGTTCACAAAAAAACCAACTACGCGATTCAAGGAATGACGGCCCTAGTAGGACTCCTTACTGGGTTGTGACTCTTTGTCTACATCATTTACTCTCTCTCTCTCTTTGTCTCTTTCGACTATCAATCTAATATTTGTATGTATGTATGTATGTATATCTTCACGCCAAGTACCTTGCGGGGTAGGCAGAGAGAACCGAGCGCCATAAGACGCGGTCCTTGCATACTTCACTCGCTTCTGTGACATTCATAGCTCTTTTCATGCACGCTCGCCGGTTCCTGGGACTCCTGACATCACCTTCTGATAAAACACGACCAATTTGGTCATGATAGGTTAGTCTCGGTCTTCCTCGGCTCCTACATCCTTCCACTTTTGCATTGTATATCTGTTTCGTCATTCTTTCGTCCCGCAATCTTTCTACATGTCCGAACCAACGGAGCATGCCCTTTCATATCTTAACACCGACACTCTCTTTTAGACCAACTCTTTCTCTCACGTCTTCATTACGAACGCGGTCAGCAAGCGTTATGCTACAAATTTTGCGCAAAGCTCTCATCTCGACTGCACTACGTCAATCTAATATTTAACCTACAGAAACTAAACATTGACTACATTTCCCTGCAAACTGTCTCAATATAACGCCAGTATAAATTTATACATATACTCGGAATGTTTCGGGCAGTTTCGCCATGTCTCGCATTCCAATCCGTACTCATCCCCTTAAGCGTCGGACACATAGGGAGGCGGGCAAGTACTGTTCGATATTGTCAGAATATTATTCAAGTCATTGTCAACCAATCATACCCTCCACTTGCAGTCGCAATGTAAGGAGTATCGCTTGCGCATTGCCACCCCCGCTGCGAAGCTCCTCAGGTGTCTTTAGTAACCTCACTCAATCGCTGGAACACAACTACCCTCCAGGTAATTGTTTTATTTATACAACTAGAGTGGCAAACAAGCATGCGGTCTGCATCAGATGGTAAGCATTCACCGCAGCCTATTGACGCTCGCAACACCACGGGGATGTTACTCGCGCGCTGCCAATCTTGTTACCTAAGAATGTATCGTCATAGTACCCAGTAATTTCTCAGCCATATCTCACCATTCAAACCGGAACACAGCTATATACATATAGCGGCTTGGCGGTAGAAATAGGTGAGACAGAGGTACCCACGCAGACGACTTTTGTACAAAGTCTCCCTCTGGTAAAATCTCGTATTATTTGGCTAGCATAAAGAGAGGACGTTGCTAGTTCCGTACTACCACTGTTTCTATCATCTAGCTTTCTGGCGTCCTTAATTACTTATACGGTTTGTTTTATAACAAAATACAATGTTTTTTACCTGGTTTATGTCCATCGTATCATTGTTGTGCACTGAAATACATATTTTATGGGCTTGAGTGGCAACACGTGGTGCAACCTGCCGGTTAACAATCGAGTATCTGGACAAAGAGGGGTAAATGAATATTATATATTGTGCTTAAAAATATCAATTACGTTAAGAGTCTCGCCTACTTAAACTCTTAATGGGCATAATGGTTTTCTCACATTTTTGTAAACAATAAAAATAAGTAATCCTTGATTTTTTTTAGTATGTGAGTAGTCCGATTTGGAAGTTCCAAAATTAACGTTTTTTTATACAACGTCGGAATGCATACAAGCATACGGCCCACCTGATGTAAAGCGGGTACCGTAGCTTATGAGCGCTGCTTGTAATACATTGAGTAGGTAGGCATCACGCGCGCGATGCCAATTCTGCTGCTGAGACAGCAATTCCTTAGAAACTTACTGGTAACCTCACTCACACGCAGGAACACAACAAACTTCCAGAGAGTTGTTATATGGCTGCGGTTTTCTATGAGAGGAGGTACTTCCCCAGACGGACTGCTTTGATGCGCCCTACCTCTCTTTAAAACACAGACCAAGACAAACATACATGTTCATGCACACAAATGTTTGTCCTGTGTGGGAATCGAACTCACGAGCGTCGGTGACAAAGTCGCGTTATTAACCGCTGCGCCACCGTGCTCGTTAAAGCATCTTAATGCTGCGACCTTGCCCTTCTTTTTCGCATGATGTAAGAAGTTACAAAAAATGTACCAAAATTCGTACGCAGCTTTTGAAACATACGCGATCCACTGAATATAAAAGTTTGGAGGGGCGTAAATTACAATGAGTAATCTTGCATGTCACGTGTCATGGCGACGGAATATGTCGAAGCGTAAATTCAGCAGCCAACGCCATGTTATATCGACCGGATATTGCTAGTAAAGCTAAAAAACTTTACAAGCTAACCGGACTGAAGTGACTGGACGGACGCACACGCGTCTGATACTTCATGTACTGTAATTGACAATGCGATACGTGAGGGATAATAGGGAGATGCTGCGCCCTAGGCTTCAAACAAAAAACAATAAAACACTTGCAATTTGATCCAACCTGCTTTGTGTGCTTCCGCCACCGATTAGTTCATGCGGCCTAGCGCCGGAATCCGCATGCCCCCACCACCACCGTCGCTGCCACGACTGGCCTGGTCGTCGCTGCGACACGTGTTTCGCCTCTCCACGAGGCATCTGTTCCAGATGGCGGACGACCGCAGCAGCCGAGGCAGAGACTACCGGAGCAGCCATGGCAGCGTCGGCATGTTGCACGCACTAACAGTAGTGGGTGGGTGCCGGCCGGCGCTAGGCCGCATGAACTAATTGGTGGCGGAAGCACACAAAGCAGGTTGGATCAAATTGCATGTAAATTTAACTTTCGCAAAATAACGCCTGAATCTATTAACTAATAAAACACTTGACCGCGCATACAACTCTTGTACACAACGCGGTGCTAATCCCAACGCTAACTTATGGAAGTGAAAGCTGGGTATGGCAGAGAGAGCATGAAAGTAGAATAAATGCGGTCGATATGCGAGCACTGCGCAAAATTTGTGGCTTAACTTTTGCTGACCGCGTTCGTAATGATGACGTACGAAAGAGAGTTTGTCTGAAAAGTGTTGGTTTTAAGATAAGAAAAGGCATGCTCCGTTGGTCTGCACATGTAGAAAGAATGCAGGATGAAAGAATGACCAAACAGATATACTATGCGAAAGTGGAAGGATGTACGAGCCGAGGAAGAGCAAGACTAACCTACCATGAGCAAATTGGTCGTGTTTTATCAGAAGGCGATGTCACAGGAGCCTTAGGAACCGGCGAGCGTGCATGAAAAGAACTATGAATGTTAAAGAAGCGAGTGAAGTGTGTAAGGACCGCGTCTTATTCTCTTTGCGTACCCCGCAAGGCCTGGCGTGAAGATATACATACATACATACCGCATAAAGCTACTACTACTACTACTACCCCTCATTCACCAAAACGTAGTGTTTTAGTCTAAATGTCACAGCGAAACAACCCTACTGACCAATGGGAGGTTATTTTATAAAATAAACCCATAAATGATGCGATGTTCATACAGGAGAGTTCTCGAAAAGAAGAAAAATTGATTAAAGCTGCTCGAAATGAAAAATTATTGCTGGAATCGCGAGATTATAGTGTAATAAAATTCTATCGATATAAAATATTTTATATCGATTGAATCGCATAATTTGTACAACCAAATTGGTTCTGTTTTATTAGAAGGTAATGTCAGAACTTCAAAGAATGAACGGGCGCGCGATTAAAAGAGCTATGAAAGATAAAGAAGCGGGAGACGTTCCTTCCACTTGACACCACCGGTGGTGTCGTATGGAATCTCTAGTCTATATGACACCACCCTAGTGATGTCGAGAAACGCGTGTTTTTGACAAACAGCTCCCAATTCATTATTTTAAGTTATCGATAGTTAAACAATAATTAATAAAACCGAGTTTAAGACATATTCTTTTTTTATTTAAGTGAAGTAAGTAGTTATGTAGGTATTAAAGAAGGGACCGTAAAAGAAGAGATTATTATTATTATTTGTATAGAGATTAAAATAATATGCGGGACGTACGAGGAAATCGAAACATTTTGTATAGGAACTGTGAACGTGTTAATTGGAGTTTTCATATCAACAACTTTGTATGTAACATCACTAATAGTCGGTGGTGTCATATGGACTAGAGGTACCATACGACACCACCGGTGGTGTCGTTTTCGTGGTGTCAAGTGGAAGGAACGGCGGGAGAGGTGTGTAAGGATTCCGTTAATGGCGCTTCAAAAATATAGGAAGGACGCATCATAGCACCCCGTGTGGGGAAGTACCTCCATGTCACAGAAAAACTCAGCCAAATAACTCCCTGGGGGGTTGTTGCGTGAGTGTGTGAGTGAGGTTACCAGTAAGCTTCTAAGAAGTTGCTGCGATAGCAACAGAAGTGGTATAACGCGTGCGATAGTTAATGTTTTACAAGCGTTCATAGGCTACGGTAATCATGTTACACCAGATTGGCTGTACGCAGGTATGCCTCCCGACATTGGTCTTAAAAAAAATATCGCTTGCTCGGTGGTGAACGAAAACATCGTTAGGAAAGCATTACGTTCAAGAAATTATATTTTGAGAGACGTTGGACATAATCTATGTTAGGTCTGGACTTTATGGACTTTGGAGCTCTGACGGCAGCCACTCCATGTCAAAATCAGTATATTCGCCAACGCTCAGGTCGCGGACCCCGCCAATCTTCATGGATTAGGAAACGGGGAAACTAGTATTCCCGTTATCTCAGAAGAACAAAAAGGAAATTTAGTGAAGAGCCAGTCTCAGCCCCAGATAACGATATAGAATATTCATTATCATGTTATGTAAATGGACGTCTAAGCCAGCTTAATAACCCGCGGGCAAATACTTGTAACCTAGTATATTTTATTGCAAATGTAATCTATATAACTAGTGTAACCATAAATACTGTTATATAGAAACATTTCGTTTTTTCGACGTTTTAATTATTTTGAATTAGGAACGCGTTTATTATTTTAAAAACTTCTTTCCATTTCCACCGTTTTACTTAGTTTTTTTTCGTGTTTATTATCAAATTACAATAATGGGGTGTTAAAGAAAATAGGATTGCTGTGATTGCCTTGCACAAAGTGGGTATGGAGCCGTCGGTCACATTCAAGACTCTTCAAAAGCTTGATGTCAGTCGTATATCGTACTATCGACAGATATACCAACACGTCCTCTGTTGAAGACCATAAAAGATCGTGCTGTTAGAACTACAAAGGCGAATGCTGTTAAAGCCAGCATTCGCGGAAACCCTATTAGGAAACAGAAAGTCTAATCACGAGAAAGGAAGGAATGATTCCCGCTAGGACTCTGTCGCGTATAATAAAACAAGACCTAAAGCTCGGCGCTTATCGTCGATATACAGCACATGCCCTAAATCAATCCCTACAGTTGAAGAGAGTGGATCGATCAAAACGCCTTTTGGCCTTGGAACAATCGATACGCAGGTGAAAGGCACAGAAATATCCTCTTTACTAATGGAAAAATTTTCCCTACGACAAGCAAAATGACGAAGTGTACGCACACAGTTCTATACCAGCCGCCGCCCTAGTGGTCGGAAAGGTGGTCATCATCGTGGGGCTGTAATGGTTTGGTGGAGGGTGTCTTAGTATGGAGTCACAAAGCTTCATTTTTGTGAAAAAGGAGTGAAGGCTTCAGCCAAAGTATATCAAGAGACTGTCTTGGATCGTGATGTGAAACCTCTCAGCAATACACTTTTTAAAAATGTACAGTGGACTTTCCAACTGGACTCTGCACCTGGTCACAAGGCACAATTTCCCATGTAAATAGTGCGTAAATGCATAGATTCGTGGCCAGACAGATTAAAGGCCTCTATCAAAGACAAATGTGGCCATTTCGAATAGAATATTATTTTTATTATTTTTTTGACTCTTCTATATATATGCAGATATAACTTTTATTAACATTACATTGCTCCATAAAATACATATTTCAAACATACTCTGAATATATACTCCAAAAAAATAAATGCATATTCATTTATAACAGAACTTATGGCCGGACTAGGTATATACTAATGGATAAATCGGAAGAGTTTGTTCATTTGTTTAAATGCTCTAATCTCTGGAACTACCAGTCGAAGTTTTTTTTATACTACGTCGGGAGGCATACAAGCATACGGCCCACCTGATGTAATGCGGGTACCGTAGCCTATTAACGCTTGGGATATATAAAGTATCACTCGCGCGTTGCCTCCTTTGCTGCTTACACAGCAACTCCTTGGGAGCTTACTGGTGACCTCACTCACACGCAGCAACGCAATAACCCTCTAGGGAGTTGTTATTTGGCTGCGGCTTTCTGTGAGGTAGAGGTACTTCCCCAGAAATGCTGCTTTGATGCGCCCTACCTCTCTTAGAAGTTGAAATATTTTTGCATGTGCCAGCCCAATTCAGAGGAAGGTTATAGGCCATTGAACATCACGATACAATCCTTAAAAGTCGAGCAAATGGAAAGAAAGTGTGAAAAAAGGGTTTCCTACCTTATACATACCTACTTTATAAAAAAGGGTTACCTCTTGAATTAAACAATTTTTAACGGAAGTATCGCGTATTTTATTTATTTTGTTGAACCTGACGTTTCGGTGGTCGCTGGAAGACTTCTTTTTTTCAGGAAGTCTTCCTGCGACCACGGACGCTGCAAAGCGTTCGAAACGTCAGGTTCAACAAAATAAATAAAATACGCGATACTTCCGTTAAAAATTGTTTAATTCAATGTGTAACAATCGCGAAAACCTAAGACAAAGGGTTACCTCCTTACCGGTATTTCGGGACAAGAGCGGATGTAGTCGCCGGCTTCAGTTAGTCTGTGATATTGTGCTTGAATAACCACATAGCCTTGGTCAGTTTTACTAAGTATTACTCCCTTTTGTCGTCGGCGAACTGCCGTCTTTGTGACTATAGCCTTTAGCCGATAAATTGTATTGGGCCCATAAATCCACTGGGGCAATACCGCACGCGCCGACCTGGCGTAAAACTGCCAACGACTCCGCTGTAATAGCGACCCTAATGAAAGTTTTTCATGAAACTTCCATGGTCCTCGAGAGATTTGATTTCTGCAAGCGGGGTAATGATGTCGCCGGGGATCGATTTATTGCATACAGATATAGGAAGCCACTTGTAGGCTTCTGCATTGGGTAAACACTTCTTCAATGAGTTACTCCTAATAAAGAGCATTTCGTTAAAATAATCTCACCATTATCCGAACGGTTTCGAATAAGAGGTTGCTGTATTGAACATGGTGTAAGGTGTTTCACATTAGGTATGCTTGTTTTTGTTTCTACCACGTCTGGAGGCAAATAAGCATACTATCCACCTGATATAAAGTAGTTATAGTGGCATATATTCCAGGTGTCTGTTTTCCGTGAGGTACTTTCACCGTAGGGCTGCTTCGATGTGGCCCACGTTTATTTCGCCATTCGCGATTCCCACACAAGGCAAATATTTGTGTGCGTAAACATGTCTTGGTCTGGATGTTTTAATAGAGGTAGGGCGCATAAAAGCATCCCGTCTGGGGAAGTACCACCACCTCACAGAAAACCGCAACAACTCCTTGGAGGGTTACTGTGTTCCTGCGAGTAAGTGTTAGCAGCAGAGGAGTCATCGCGCGAGTGATACTAAATGTGTTACAAGCGTTTATAGACTACGGTAACCGCTTTACACCAGGTGAGCCGTATGCTTGAATACCTCTCGACGTAGTATAAAATAAAAAGAATATAATACACTAGCAACCCGCTCCGACTTCGCACCGGTAGTAGAGCATATCACATGTATACATAAAGTAAGGATTAATACTGTAATATCCGATGAAAGCACCCAGGCGGCTCAACTTTTTCCGACATTTTCAACAATTATCGTTATATTTCAACCGATTTACAGAAAATCTTAACAATTTATAGACCTAAACCTTCCTCAAGATCACTCTGTCTATTGGTGAAAACCGCATGAAAACTTTATCGCGAACAAACAGACAGCCGTGGCATGGGACTTTGTTTTCTAATATGTAGTGATGAACCTGAAAAATATACACTCATATTTTGAGATAGTCGTGTAAAATATATTCAAATAAGTGTTCCATCTACCGCTTGAATAAATAGTGCGTGAAATATGGGTGAGCACTCCTGGAAACGTCGGCGTGTTGCGGGGAATTTCAAATGTTGTAGTGTCGGAGGCGCTGCCAAATGGGGTATAATGTTGGATGACTTCACGGCCAGATGCGGCGCTGCTACTGACAGATATCTAGCAGAATATAGGTCGCGCTGAAAGCTGTAACTGTAAATAGGTCGCCCGTAGTGTTCGTGTGTTTGTTGGATGGCCATTGAGTGGTGGGGACAGTTGAGTATATACTCGTGGCTTGGTGATACCATGTTAGAAGTTACGGAGCGTTGTTGTGAATTGAATTTAATGTTACATATCCTTAGTGTCTTTTATATACAACATCGGGAAGGTAAACAAGCATACAGCCTTCCTGGTGTAGAGTGGTTGCCGCGCGAGCAACATTGGAAGTATTGTTCATATAATAAAAAGATCTATATTTTTTTTGTAAAGCTCGATAACGCAGTGGTTAACGCTACTCTGATACCATTGCTCGTGGGTTCTATTTCCAAACAGGACAAACATTTGTGTGCATGAACATGTCTGTTTGTCTTGGTCTGGGTGTTTTTAAGAGAGGTAGGGCGCATCATCATGGGTAAGTACTGGGTACCCCCACTTCACTTCACCGGAGCGAAATAACAACTTCCTAGAGGCTTATTGTGTTCCTGCGAGTAAGTGAGGTCACCAGTAAGTTCCTGGGGAGTCGCTGTGTCTGCAGCAGAGGTGGCATCGCGTGAGTGAAAAGTAATTAATTTATGTGTTGAAAGCGTTCATAGACAACGGTAACATCTTTCCATCAGGTGGGCCCTATGCTTGTATCCCTCTCGACGTTTATGTAGATACCGGGGAGGCATACCAGCATACGGCCCACCTGATCAAAAGTGGTTGCTCGCGCTTAATTTAAACATACACGATTTACTTATATCATACATAATGAGTACAATAAAAAGATAAAAGGCGTACATTCAATATTTGCCAATGAGCAATATTAAAGAAATTGTAATGCAAGTGTTGAATCATTTCCACACATTATTGTATTTCTAGTCAGTAAATTTTTAACAACGAACCCTTTTTACGAGGAGTATTTTTGATGTGGCTTTTAAACATATTATCAGGGTAGTGCAGAACTGTTTCCGGCAATTTATTATTGAATCGTATAGAATTTACAAGAAAGGATCTACTCGTCCTAGCAAGCCGAACCTACCGACATGTACCGACGGCGATATTAAAGTTGACTCCAGTGGAGTGCTTATGATATTCCTAAACTATTTGTACTTGACTAAATACTGAAATTCTTAAGTTATTACATGTTATATGTTAGATTTAGTAGTTGACTTGTACGTTGTTTGATATATATGTATGGGTCACGCATACTTTTCAACTATAACAATGATTAAGGCGACACCTCGATCGTGAAGCTTTAAAATGGCTCCGCCCAATCACCCCGCGCCCCTCAATTGACACTCGACGCTCGATTTGTAAAATTTGAAATTAGCGCCTAATAGGTAACCTGGGGTCAACGTATAGTCAATGCAAACGAACAGAAAAGCTACAGAGTCGCGTCACACTTAAATAAAATTTATAATATCAATATTTAATAAAAATTATTGATTTAATTATTATTTAGCTTTATACATACTGAACCAAACATATTTATTTAAGCTAGACGGAAAACAATAGTAATAACAGTAATAAAAAACTACAGAAACGTATTCACTTTTAAAAGTTTATTGAAAGAGAAATCAATGACATCGTTTTATGTTTATATCTCTACAAGTTAACATGTCTTGGTATCTATGTTGTTCTTACTTAGGTCTCGTCCAGTGGCGAATTTTTTTTTTAAATTTAAATTTCGAATTCAGTCCTCATTGAATAAAAAAACATATTATAGCATAGAAGATAAACATTATGAAATCTTATGTTGCATTTATTACGAAGATAGTAAAGTATTTTTACGTCATTAAACCAACACTCAAAATATTCCACTATCGTTGTTATAAGCAAAAGTGCTAAAAGAGGCCGTTTTTTGGCAATTATGCCTATAACAACAAAAGCAAAACATTTCAATTGTTGGTTTAATGACGTAAAAGTGCGTTATTGTATTTGTAACACACGCAACACATGACTTTATAATGTTTATCTTCCACGCTAAGATACGATATTTTATTCCTTGAGGCGCCACTGGACGGCATGTATCCCCCTTAAGAAGAATGAAACACCAGCTACATAATACAACATTGTTTATCGAGAGGCTAAAGCGGGCCATTTGTTGATTCGGACACATATGTTTAGTTAGCAGATACACCATCTAAACTGCAAACACTGGTCACAGCGATGAAAGACGACTGTATGGAGAAAGGCTTACTACTGAATGCGGAGAAAACAAAGATAATGGTATTTGAAAGAGAAGAATCCAGAACTAATGTAAGGATTACGATTGATGATGAAGTGTTGGAACAAGTGGATGAGTTTGTATATCTTGGATGCGCTTTCAGCAGGGATGGAAGGTACACCGCAGATGTGGAAAGACGAGTGAGTGCTGGGAATAGTGTGAATGGAGCGTTGGGAAAACTTCTTAGCAGTAAAATCCTGAGCCAGAAGGCACAACTCGCTATACACAATGCAGTGTTGGTTCCAACGCTAACTTATGGAAGCGAGAGTTGGCTATGGCAGAAAGAGCATGAAAGTAGAATAAACGCGGTTGAAATGCGAGCGCTGCGCAAAATTTGTGGCGTAAGGCTTGTAGACCGTATTCGTAATGATGATGTTAGAAATAGAGTTGGTCTGAAAGAGAGCGTCGGTGTTAAAATAAGAAGAGGCATGCTCCGATGGTTCGGGCATGTAGAAAGAATGCAAGATGAAAGAATGACGAAGCAGATATACAATGCAAAAGTGGAAGGATGTAGGAGCCGGGGAAGGCCAAGACTTACCTACCATGACCAAATTGGTCATGTTCTATCAGAAGGTGATGTCAGGAGCCCTAGAAACCGGCGTGCGTGCATGAGAAGAGCAATGAATGTTAAAGAAGCGAGTGAGATATGTAAGGATCGAGTCACGTGGCGCTCGGCTCTCTCTGCCTACCCCGCAAGGGATTTGGCTTGAAGTTATAGATGTTCGAGTGTCATAATGGCTGATAGCGCCGAGTAAACACAGGATTTTTTTATTTCGAATAAATAAGAGAAATAAAATTATCAGATTGAATTAGATTGAAATTGAAATAGAAAATTGGAATTTTTTTGCAACTCCCTCCTGGTGAAGATTCACAAGTTATTTTACACAGTTAGGTATAGCTCTGGTAGGGATCCTAGCTTTTTCCCTAAATATAATACACTCTCGAATGACTAGGTATGCGCTTTCACTAACAGTCAATTTAACTTCGCGAATTTTATAAAAAAGGACAGGAAGAACTTGACGGTTAGACGGTAATTTTGCGCCTATTATTTGATAATTTACGTCTCCAACTAAGAAAATACTTGATTTATTGCTTCTCAATTCCACTGCCATCTTATAAAAGTTAAAACATTACGTATTAATCACGAGAATAACTGACATTCAAAATTAATAGACGGTTAGGTAATTATGACGAAGTTAACGATGCTCTCTCTAAAGTTATTCATTGGTTTAGTGTTAATAATCTGCTTTTAAATGATAAAAAGACTAAAGTAATTAAGTTCTCAACACCTAATGTAAGGCAGGTGGCTACCAATGTACATGTTAATGGAACTAATTTAGCCTCTGTGGAGACAACTGTGTTCTTGGGTATAACAATTGACTCCAGACTACAAAGGGGCCCACAAATTGAAAAATTATCAGGAAAACTAAGTTCTGCAGCTTATGCAGTGAAAACTATTAGACGGCTCACTGATATTGATACGGCTAGAATAGTTTATTTCAGCTACTTTCATAGTATTATGTCATATGGAATTCTTCTTTGGGGTAACTCCGCGGATATTAACACCATCTTTTTATTGCAAAAGAGAGCCATAAGAGCTATCTACAAACTTGGTCCCCGGGAGAGCCTTAGAGAAAAATTCAAAGAAATAAATATTTTAACAGTCGCATCGCAATATATCTATGAAAATCTTTTGTATGTCCATAAAAACATAGACTCATTTTGTAAAAAGAGTGATACTCATAGCATAAATACTAGATATAAGCATAATCTTGTGTTATATGCAAGCCGTCTCCACAAAACAAGTAATTATTTTATGGGGCAATGTATACGGTTCTATAACAAACTTCCCAGCAATATAAGAGATGTGTCAATAAACAAATTTAAAACTACTATTAAAGCCAAATTGTGTAGCAGGGCATATTATAAAGTATCTGACTATATTAATGATAAAAATGCCTGGGAGTGAGTCGATCCAATTATAATGTAATTAACAAAATATGTAAATTTGTTTGGATACCAAAAGAGGGATGCCTGAGTTTTTTGGCAGTATTTTTATCAGTGCTCACCTAGTCATAAACTGCACGGTAGGGAAAAAAAATGTGACGATTCCAAACAAATGTAGCCATTTTTACGGAATAAAAAGATTTTGAATTTGAACAAATGAATACCGCGAGTACGTGCGGCACTGCCGCGCAACTTGTATGAACATGTTTCGATGTAATTCGGCACGGATTATCGTAATCCAAATAAGTTAAAAATTAATTTCCGAGTGGTTTAAAAGCAAATGAACAAAACTAAGACATATGCGTTAGAAAATAAAAACTTTGAAAAATAAGGGACACCCTAATATACATATATACAAATAGATTTTATAATCTATTCATATTTAAAAAAAACATGTGACAAATGATTTTCTTGCTGTTTCATAACTTTAACTTCAGTATAATGACATTTATTGTATTTTACTTATGTATACTCTGTGTTTTGTATTGTTGTACGTTTCCTTGTTATTTATTAAACTCTCAAGAAGAAAGAACCAGGACCATCTCTGATGTTGCAAAATAAATCTAATCCGTACAATAGTTCAATACTAACCACCATGTATAGAATAGATGATTTTTTTGTGTTTTCAGTGTTGGTTCATAGTAAATATTATTTGTTTTCACGAGTACCATGGGTATAAGTATACTATCTATCTATATCTTCACGCTAAATCCCTCGTGAGCGCCACATGATCGGTACTTACACACCTCGCTCGCTTCTTTAACATGAAACATACGGAGTTTTTTTAAAAACTATCAAAATATACTATTTTACTAGTAATTATTTTAATACAAAAAAAAAAAAAAACCTCCACTGGTTTTCTATCTTCTGATTGGATAAATTTCCAACGTAAACTAACCTTCACCTACGTACAATGTCTAAGTCGGAGTTCGGTGAGCTTATAATGGTTACTATGAGTTTGTCGTCCCGTATGACACTTACGTTAAAGTAGCATATAAATCGAGTAGTGATTCTTCTGGTGGAATATGTTTATTTAGTAAGTTTCTCCTAAAAAACAAAACAGCAAAAATATTCTATTTTATAAGTTTTTATTTTAATACAAAGAAATAAAGAGTCTCCACTGGTTGCTATGTGCTGAGAGCGCGAACCTTATTGGTATAAATTTCCAACGTAACCTGACCTCCACCGACGTACAACTTCTAAGTCGGAGTTCGGTCAGATTATAATGGACATAATAGGAGTTTGACGTCCTATATAGGTACGCGGTCAGCCTGTGGATAATGTATACCAATTATCAAATGTTACTGTTTATTCCTGCAAAAAATAACTCTTATTTAATTAATGCAGTTTTATATAGAGTTATTAAGTAAGCAAAATTAAAAAAAAGTTTGAAGAGGAATTAAATAGCTTGGGCCAACCATACCTAGGAACTGTTCTAAAAACTAGAAATATGTCTACACAATGTTATTATAATATGTTTAATGAATATAATAATTAAAAAAAATAAATACCTTGTCTTGTTCGCCTCCGCCATTCTACGAACATTTTCTTTGTATTTTTATTCTATATATTTTCTTTTTAGTGTTCCCCATTATTACAACAGTATAATAAATATATATAAACCTATAATATTATTTACTACTTATATCTAATAATAATACACTTACGCTAAATACTATAATATTGAATATTTACAACTATTAATTATAAAAACTTCGGTGTCGCGATGTAAATGGAGCGAGCTCGAGCAGACAGTCGACATAGGTCTTACCTCGAAGCGGGCTGCAGCCGGACTGGCTGGATGTAGTTAGTCAACGCGTTTATAATCCTCATTACCGCACAATAAGGTCGAAAACACGTAGCACCCAAGACGAATGTGATCGCTTAGAAATTGTCAGAAACTTAAAATATTTTTAAAAAATTTCATGTTTCACTTATCAAAATATGCAGCAACCATATTATAAACATAGATATTACTAATAGATTTAAGTAATTTTGAAGCGTATAAACAGAACAACTTCGTTGTAATTTCAAAAATAATGAATTTCAGGAGGTGTTTTCGAAAGTAATTATTATCGAATCAATTTTACACAATCGCGTATTTGAGCAAGCAAATTCAAGATAAAGAAATGAAGTTATTTATATTAAAATCTTAGATCCGTCAGTTTAGTCATTAGCCTATACTATTCGATGAAAGTTGGTCTAATTTTTCGATGTGTCGCCTTAATAAACTTGAATGATGTTTTTTTTTTATATTCTACTAAGCTGTCAAATAAGCTTCCGACCCGCCTGATGATAAGCAGTCACTGGATACATATGCACACCTGTAACTTAAGGGATGTCACTCATGCGTTTACGATCCTGTAACCTGCTGAAGTAAGTGCCTAGGCAAAATCTCAATCAGGAGTTATTTTCACAATTAACTATATTTTTACCACTTTTAGATTGCATTCTTGTTATAAATTGTTTATAATTTTTATTACTATCCTATTCTGTAGTGTATTACCATAAGAAAATAAAGTCGTATGAATGACATACCTACTGCAAAAGTGACCAATTTTTTCCGCTATCATTTTGCGAAGGTGACGTTATGCTTCAGAACCCTAACAACACCCTAAATGTAAAATGTGCCTTGTGTCAGGCCCGGCACATTTTTTTATTTCTTTTATTTTATAATCGTACACCCCTGCCGTGGGCAAGGCACTTTTAATTACATTACATATTTATTTGTCACATTCACATAAACTAAAACACATAAAATAAAAACACATTCATACGTCATACTCTCGCATTCCTCAATCTTTTCATGCATCATCTTACAGTTTGATTACCTAAATTTTTTAATTTTGCCCATTTTTTAACGCCGGTGAAACTATTATATCTGTTTTCAAACTTCCCTCCCTATACTGCGTCGGTCCATCCACGGGCGACAGAGAGCTTCACAGCTCCACCTAGCCACCGCGATCCCATCGGCTATACAGAGTATAGCCGAGGTATACAGCATTAGTCCTAGGTGGAGCCGCTCTGCTTGTTACGGTCAATGACAACCATGGCTAGACCGACGCAGTATTTTAAAAATTTTGTTCGAGTTTTGCCCACCACTAATTCGGAGACTGTGTTTTCGGTGACCCGCATTCCCAACTCCTGCTCCAAATCGTACCTCTGTTTGGAGAATGCGGGACACCGAAACAATATGTGCTGCGGCCCGGCACATTGGGTGTGGGTGTGTCACAACAAGTTACTTGGGATTACCTGTACCCTGGACGGGCTGACGAGGGCCGGACGTAAAGGCAAGGAGAAAGTTTCATTACCTTAGTTTAAAACTAGACGCTAGATATCGCTCTATAGGAAACTGTGCTTGTGTGTGCATGTTGAGCCGACCGTCGGTCACTAGTTCGAGTCCGTTCTGTGCTACCAGTGCTGTAGTACGACTAAATTCGTGTTTTCGATTTATATTTTTTTTTATACAATTAGATTGGCAAACAAGCATGCGGTCCGCATTAGATGGTAAGCGGTCACCGCAGCCTGTTGACGCTCGCAACACCACAGTGATGTTACTCACGCGATGCCAATCTTTTGACCTAAGTCTGTGTCGGCACAGTACCCAGTATAATTTCTTCATATCTCACCCTTCAAACCGGAACACAGCTATACAAATATAGCTGCTTGGCCGTAGACATAGGTGAGGCAGAGGTACCCACACTGAGACGACTTTTGTACAAACTCTGCCTCTTGTAAATGCATATTTGTAGTTGATACTCGCTCGTCGGTGATGGAAAACATCGTTAGGTAATCCGCATGTCCAAGAAATAATATTTTGAATGACGTGTGTGACTTTGAAGGACCTAACCTAAGTTAAGTCTGGTCTAGTCTTCCCTTCGGGTCGTGGAGATCTAACGGCAGTCGCTCTATATAAAAATTAGTATCTGCGTCCAATCTTTAGGCTTAGGCAGTGGACCCTGCCAATCCTAATGTATTAGAAACGGGATAACGCTTGGAAAAAACTGCGCTTGTGTTAGTAAATGACTGACTCATTTACTAACACAAGCGCAGTTAGTTATTAAGACAAAACAAACAGCCAAGATGACGACGCAGACTGTACTATAATACGTCAATTTAAGGCAGATAATATATATATATATATATTATACAACGTTGGGAGGCATACAAGCACACGGACTACCTGATGTAAAGCAGTTACCGGGCCTATTAATGCTTGTAATATAGTAAGTATCACTCGCACGATGCCTCCTCTGCTGCTTACACAGCAACTCCTTAGGAGTTTACTGGTGACCTCACTCACACACAGGAACACAATAACCCTCTAGGGAGTTGTTATTTGACTGCGGTTTTCTGTTAGGTGGAGGTACTTCCCCGGACGGGCTGCTTTGATGCGCCCTACCTCACTTAAAACATCCATACCAAGACAAACAGACATGTTCATGCACACAAATACTCGTATTTGTCTTGTGTGGGAATCGAACCCACGAGCGTTGGTGTCAAAGTCGCGTCATTCACGACTGAGCTACCGAGCTCGTCAAAATATCAAAATAAAATATAATTCATATCTGAAAAGTTGGATGAGTATGTATACAAATTATGATATGTAATTTTAGCTCTTGTACTACCTACTAATAGGTGTTGTTTAATATGAAACCTGCGCCGCGGCATAGCGAGCATGTAACGTCGGCCACAATAAAACGTATCGATTGCCCGTGTAGTACAATACATTTGTATTCAGGTCGTAACTTTATTACTGTACGCCCATCAAACATCACGCTCAGCGCGCGTCAGTTGGCTTTCATCTGTTATAACTCTACGACATTACTAATGGCACTACGCTAGCGGGTCATACGTATAATATCACGTATATTGCTGCCATCTTTTTGACATTTTGATGACGAGCTCGGTGATGGTGGAATGGCGATGGCTATTTTATCACCAAGGCTTGTGGGTTCGATTCCCACACAAGGCAATTATTTGTGTGCATGAACATGATTGTTTGTCTTGTTTTGGGTGTTTTCTATGTATTGTGTGTGTTTACAAAATAAGGTATTTACGTATGTTTGTCAGTTGTCTAGTAACCATTGCACAAGCTTTCCTTAGTTTGGGACTAGATAGCGCTGTGAATTTTTTCCAATAATATATGTTATTTGACTTGGAACCTTTGTCGATCTAGAGAAATTTTCTACATGATTTCTCTTGCATTACTGAGATTTTTAAGGTAACGTAATTAAAAAAATTACCACTGCTCAAAGGCTTACTGATAACCTCACTCACTGCAAAAACACAATAACCCTCCAGGGAGTTGTTATTTGGCTGCGGTTTCCGCTTAGGTAGAGGTGCTTCCCCAATCCGGTTGCTCAGATGCTGTTTAATATTTATTACGATGCCAGAAGCCCTAGGAACTGGACTGCATTAAACAAGTTATAAATATTGAAAGAAGGTGTATTAAAGGACCGAGTCATGTGGCGCTCAGTTTACTCTGCTTACCCCGCCAGGAACATGTTTATTCTTTTTTATACAACGTCGCCATACAAGCATACGACCCACCTGATGTTAAGTGGTGGTGGTAACTGTAAATGCTTACAATACATTAAGTATCATTTGCGCAATGCCCGCGCAATGCTCTGTTGCTAACACAGCAACTCCATAGGTGCTTACTGGTGACCTCACTCACATGCAGGAACACAACGACACTTTAGGGTATTGTTATTTGGTTGCGGTTTTTTGTGGGGTGGAGGTACTTCCCCAGACGGGCTGCTTCGATGCTCCCTACCTCTCTTAAAAATACCCAGCCCAAGACAAATAGACATGTTCATGCACACAAATGTTTGCCCTGTGTGGTGGGTATCGAACCAAAATGAGATTTAGTGCAAAGTAACATAACAGCGTGTTTCGTCATTGCGCCACCAAGCTCATTGGTGTGAAGAATAAGATTTATTGTTCTTAATACTCTGCTGGTCAAGTCCTGTGACAAATCATTGGTTCGCATGAAAAATCGAATAGTGAAAGCTGTAAAAACATTTCCCCGACGGATTTCTCTGTACATTTCTCATGTTACTTATTATATTACAAACTTTGCTGTAATTATATTCTACATAATTGCGAGGATTTCGTCATAAGCCAAATAGACTCTTACTAGAGGAGATTACGCCGAAGTGAGCGCCGTATACGAGCGCAGACTGCGAGTGTATAATTAATGGAAGCGAATTTGCATATTATCACACGCGAAATTAAACTAATATTCGGCCTATTGGAGATACGACCCGAGGCGCCGCGCGTAGGGGAGTCGAGGCATACGCCCAACTCTCCGGTCACTTGATGAATTAACGTCGTATGTACCGAAATTAATAAGTTTTAACATGGACTTCTTCCCGCGCTTTTGACGAGTGACATTGTTGTTTTACTTGAAATTTTTGACATTCATTATAAAATTAGTTTTATGTGACAATTTTGATAGTATTTTGTAACATAAGCCAAATACCAAATAAAAAGCCGTGATCGCAGTAGACGATGTCAAAGCTGTGACATCTGTGATCACAGCGATGCACACAGCCATTACGAGTCGCTTAGAGAATTGCATGGCAGTTCTTGTTGACGTCACCATTCATCACGACGATATCCTCGTGAGGGCCATGAAAGAGAAACCCACTAAGTACTCGGTATTGGTTTGACGAGGTTACCACCATGTGGCATGTGGACTCAGCGAGTATTTTTCCGATCGTGGTAATAGCAAACTGTCTCATACGGAAGAGCCTCGACCGTTATTTTGAGAGGCTCTCTCTACGCTAACCCAACAAGGGTTACGATCATACGGAAGGCGGTTCTTCTGTACATGGCCCGCATTGTGAGGAGATTTCTGACTCTGGAGTCCTAACCACCGGTAGCTTGGGCTTTCGCTCCGTTATCGGCGGATGATCTGATTTTTTGTATTTTTAGTTTATAATCAATTTATGTTTAAAAAATGTAAAATAAAAATATAAGAATAAAGTTTATTGATAAATTACATTGTAGTTTACATTGGGATCTCTTCTGTTAAGTTGTGAAAACCTTGCAGTACATTAAGTATCTGCTGTTAACACATCAAATCTTCATGTGCTCAGTGGCAACCTCACTCACTCGCGGGAACACAACAACCCACCATAGAGTTGTTAATTGGCTGCGGTTTTCTGTGCACCTCACACACACGACGAGCAACACTTCCCCAGACGAGTTGTTTTGATGCGTCCATACTCTTTTGAAAACACCCAGTACAAGACAGACACATATACATGTTCACGCACACAAATGTTTGTCCTGTGTGGAAATCGAACGCACGAGCCTCAGTGTCAAAGTAGCATTTCTCCACCGCCGAACTCGTTACATACTTTTTTAATCTCGTCATCGTCCAAAAGTCTTGAAATATTTTTGAAAACTTCTATACTAGAGACCATTATACCAAATTCATTTAGTTAGTATTTTCGCCCTTTTGAATTGCTCTGTTCGACTTTGTGGAAAGTCCCCCTTTGCCTGTTCTAGTCGCGTCTTCACATTTTAGTATGCTCTGCAAAAGAATTTTTTCTTCAGATTTTTTTCATTTTTTAATTATTTTGAATTTGGAGCGCGTTTGTTAGTTAAAAACTTCTTTTGATTTTCCGCCGTTTTACATATTTTTTCGTGTTTATTAGCAAATTACAATATTGATTACAGTGGTTTGGTGGGAGGTGTCTTATCAAAGAATCACAAAGCTTAATTTTTGTGAAAAAGGAGTGAAGACATACTACTTACTCACTACAGACACATATTGTGAAAGCTCTCAGCAATACACTTTATAAAAATGTACCGTGTTCCAGCAGGACTCTGCACCTGGTCACACAAGACACGAACTACCCAAGCCTGGCTCGAAACCAACGTTTTGGACTTTATAAGATCTGAAGACTGGCCCTCATCTAGCCCAGATCTGAATCCCTTAGACTACAAATTATGGTCAGTTTTAGAAGACATGGCGTGCTCGAAACGCCACGCCGACATTGTGTTTCTTAAGAAATCTCTGGAGCAAGCAGTTGCTAAATTTCCCATGGAAACAGTGCGTAAATCCATAGATTTGTGACCAGACAGATTCAAGGCCTGTATCAAAGAGGTGGCCATTTCGAATAGAATCATGTTTTTTATTACTTGTTTAGACTTTTTACATTACTGTGTAAAAAAATAAATGCATATTCATTTGCAAGAGAGCTTATGGCTATTATAAGCTTTATAAGCTTCGTTCATCTTTTGCACATTAGAGCACACATTCAATATGTCAACACACAGTCAGCAATATGAATTATTAAATATATTTATATTAAAAAAATTGCAGGCAGATTCGTTATTCACATTACCTTTGAAACGTCACGTCTGAAAACTTTGAAAATCAACCTTTTTTCATTTTGAAGTAAAAATAAGATAAATTAACTTATGCAATACAGTTTTAAATGTTATTTAAGGTTAATCAATGGTGTTACCATCCTTATTCACAACTAACCATTAAATTCGTATAAAATGAACGAGTAATGCAGATTGAAATGAAAAATGGTATTATTTGAAATGAATATCATTGCCGATGGTATGCCGCTGGCCGGACACTCTGACGCTCGCAAATGAAGGCAATCACGGATTCAGGGGATACATGGGTAAAAAAAAATAGTAGCCACGTAGAACTGGCGGTTAGTCCTATTTGGGTTCGGAAAAAAGTCATCGTGTAGTAGCACCTAGCAAACTTAAAATGAAGTGTATGGAACACGATATCCTTCCAGGGAATTATAATTTTGGTTTCTTTTTTCTGTGAGGTCGAGGTACTTCCCCAATAGGCTGCTTTTATACCTCTCTTGAAAACACCTAGATAACAAAAAACGGACGAGTAGACGCACACAAATGTTTGTTCTATGTGGGAATCGAGCCCACGATCCTTGATGTCAACGTAGCTTATTACTAACCATTTCGTCACCGAGCTCATCATCATCATCATCAATCACTCACCCATCATTTAAAAGTAGAAAGTAAAATGAGCAAGAAGCGAAGAAGATAAAAAAATATAATAATATTAAGGGCGTATGCATCCTATATATTTTTAACCTAAATGCGAGGAATTTTTTATTGTTTTTGTATATAAGATTTTTTTGTTGTACAATATTGGAACGAATACAAGCCGTATGCTGTATGTAAACCTGGATGTAAACTGGTTACTGCAGAGTTACGCCACCTAAATCAGCAAATCCTAAGGAGAAGGAACACAAAAAACTTTTTGTCCGCGGTTTTCATTGAGGTGGCTTCTCCAGTTAGGTTGTAGCCTTCCTCTCTTTGCTTGTGTACAGGCAAGGTGTTACATGTTTTAATGGTACGACAAAGATCGGAATTTTTAATACGCGAGGAAATATTCTCAACAGTGGAATAATGACATCGCAAGCCTGCACATGTGGTTCTATGACGGATGGGAGAGGGTGGGATAAGGGAAATCAGTTCTTCATAGCGCTCACCATGGTCAAGGCGGTAAAATACGCTTAGCGAGCCAATGTCCCTCCGAAGTTGAAGAGGTTCTTGGTGACCTCTTCGTCGTCGATTATAGCCCATCGCTGCAACCTATCGAGAGCCTCAAGAAGATATTGTGCGGAACCGTCCCAGAGATACGAGCAATACTCCACGTAGGCCCGAACTTAAGTCTTATAAAGCAGACAAATCTGGTCCAGCGTGAGGAACCGGTGCACCCTGTACAGGACTCCCGCGTTTTTTTAAGGATCACCCGTTATCGTTTCGGTCTAAAACCATATTGACGATCATTAATTAGGGAGTGATCTTCTAGGTAGCGGATCAATTGATTGTTAAGGATCCGTTTCATGACATGAGGCACATCAACACCGGGGACAACTACGCTGTACATTTTTTCAGAACAATCGCTGGGATATCATCAGAACCACTAGCTTTCTGGACATCGAGTGACTGTAGTTCAAAATGCACATCGCGCTGCCTAATGTTATCCACATTGCCTTTCAGGCATAAGGGAACCAGTGGAGGGTATCGATGGTGGTTGCGTGCTAAAGTCATCGATCCGGGAGTTAGCCGCAATAAGGCCGGCCATTTCATCGGCTTTCTCCTGCGGCTGATGCGCCATTGAGCCATCGGCGTCTCAGCGGAGGCAGCGAGGGTTGGTAGAAGTTGGCCTGTGCGGCTTTGGCTAGTCGCTAGTAGTTTCGGGGCCCAGTAGGGTGTGACACTAGTTCCATGCCGACTCGTGTAACACGCTGAGCATCCGCTCTTACGTGTGCCCTCTTGCAAACCTTGGTGGCTGTATTGTAGGGTGATGGCAGTAAGTTAACATTCGGATCTTTAAGGAGACCCCTGGTCCAAGCGCGATACGGTGCCTGTTTGTTCCTAACAGCTTCAGCGCACTCGCAATTAAACCAAGGGCGTCTCCGGTTTTTGATGACGACATCGGAGCGAGGGATGTAGTATTCCATGCCAATGCCAATCTCGTCAACAATGGCCGCAGCACTCGCCATGAGATCCTTCTCACTGAAACAGCGCTGCCCCCATGGGACGTAGCAGAGTAGTCGCGCATGCCGCCCCAATCTGCTGACGAGTAGTGCCAGACACAACGGTTAACCGCCATGGGTTGTGGTGGACCTGTGCTTGGCACTGTGCTGGACACTAGGCATTGGTTAGATGTGTCCAGGAGCGCCTCAACCCCGGTAGCCAGCAGGATGGGTGGCCAGCAATAGGTCTAGTAGAGAGGGCGCCTGACCAGCTACGTCTGGTATTCTGGTAGGTTGGTCTACCAATTGCGTCAGGTTATGCGAAAGAGCGAACACGTGGGCGGTCCTTCCTGCATCGTTAGTTATGGAGAATCCTAACCAGGAGTCGTGGTGAGCGTTAAAGTCCCCCAAACACACTACGCCACAAGGCCCTCGTGGGCACTTTGACACGTCTTAATTATATATATATATATGATTAGCATTATATAAAAATTACAAATTGTTACTGCATTATAACAATTAACAGAAAATTTATTCTCAACAAATTCGAATAGCGATTTACAAACAAAGATTGTTTATTTATTTATGTATATAAAATGAACAGAGTACGTTCGTGTAGAGAACGTTCGCAATCGAAATTTAATAAGATTTCTTTTATCTCTAGGCGGCCTCATCTTCAAAAGGTCCTCGAGAAATTTATAATTCTAGCGAAGCGTTCCGGGTTGAGCGGCTCTCGCCAATTGCTTTTCGACGTTTTTCCACAAAAATTTCGAAGCTAGCAAACGATATTCGATTAATACCTCACAATAAAACAGCGGCGAAGAGTAAAAACAAATTAATCTTCGCCGCTGTTTTATTGTGATGCGCATATATTTGATCCAATATCCATTTGTGTTTGATTTTTCCAACTGTCAAACATGGTCATTTACCATGTTTGACATTTGGAAAAATCAAACACTTTCATTTTCCCCAAGATTTTCCCAGGAGATAAGTGTAAGTTTCTTTAAAAATAGTGTTAAGCTGTTTTACAGCTACCTGGCGTTGCAAGTATCCATCAGGTAGGTTGTAAACTTTCCTGCCATCTTAGTGGTATAAAAAAACTGCCAAAGAATGTGGATTCTTACGCGACATTTTTGCTAATTGCGACCCGATTTTGATGATTCTTTCTTTTAATGTATAGGATATACCGCTATAGGTTACTGGTGTAGAATGTACAGATTTTCACAAACGCTTGAAAAACTAAATTCACCTGTGTGGATTAACCGACTTTTCACGTACTTTTCACGATCGGCTTTTAAGCAAAGATTTGATGTTTTGAATACATATTGTATTTACTCGAATTCTCAATTTAGAGCGAAATATGTAATTAGTCATATAAAGTCATATTACATAAACGAACTTTATATTTTTACTGAACGTCGTTTCCGTTTTAAAACGTCATTTTCGTCTGAAAAAGATCTGAATATTCGTCTTATCGCGTCTAAAGAATTTCAACTTCAAAAGCAAATTAATTAATTACATGAATAATTTCTTCGGCATTAATAATTTGTTCGATATTAATAATTACATAATTACTTAAATATTTGTTTGTATGTATATCTTCACGCCGGGTCCCTGGCGGGCTAGGCATAAAGGACCGAGCGCTATAGGACGCGGTTCTTACACACCTCACTCGCTTCTTTGACATTCATAGCTCTTTTCATGCACGCTCACCAGTTCCTAGGGCTCTTGACCTTCTGTTAAAACACGATCAGTTTGATCATGGTAGGTCTTGGTCTTCCTCGTCTCCTACATCTCTACACTTTCGCATTGTATATCTGTTTCGACATTCTTTCATCCTGCATTCTTTCTACGTGTCCGAACCAACGGAGCATGCATTTTCTTAACACCGGCACTCTTTCAGACCAACTCTCTTTCTTGCATCATCATTACGAACGCAGTCATTAGAAATTAAATATTTGTTAGTCTAATTTAATTCTAGTTGCTTATTACCAAGCTGAGATGATATCCAATGTTACATATTATATGCGAATTTTACGGTTAAGATTCGCTCTTTTTTTTTAGAAATCGTCAGATATCCAACCGAACTTATTCTATCAAATTTGTTTCAGGTTAAGTCTGATTAAGATAGTTTTGTATCAAGTTTGGGTCGTACGGAACCCTCAGTATGCATGTCCGACTCGCACTTGTTCGCTATTATTTTTGTTTTACCGTATGTTGCCTAGTCATCGGGCCATATATAATGTCAAACATTTTTTATGCAAATCGGCTTAACAATCACTCTTATATCATTAGTTAATTACTAGCATACATAACAAGAGTATGCAACAGTGTTATTATCAATTTTAATATCCATTTCAATGTTAATTTCATATTAATTCCAATCATTTTGACGAGCTCGGGACGGCCACTTTGTCACCAGCGCTCGTGGGTTCGATTCCCACAGGAAAAACATTCATGCGTGTGCATGAAGTTATCTTTAGATATTGATTTAGATGTTTTTAAGAGAAGTAGGGAACATCAAAGCGGCCCGTCTGGCGAAGTGTCTCTATCTCACAGAAAACTCCCCGGAGGGTTGTTGTGTTTCAGCGAGTCAGTCACGTCACCAGTGAGCTCCTAAGGAGTTGCTGTATTAGCAGCAAAGGTGGGATCGCGCGAGTGGTACTCAAATGTATGGTAAGCGTTCATAGGCTACGGTTCTCCGTACGCTTGCATGACTCCGGACGTTGTATAAAAAATCGGCCAAGTGTGAGTCGGACTCGCACACGAAGGGTCCATTATCTACAAAAACGGCAAAAACACGTTTGTTGTATGGGAGCCTCCCTTAAATATTTGTTTTATTTTGATTTAATTATTTATTCTTAAAGTGAATATGTAAATAAGTATTCTGTGAATATTTCAAGCGTCTACCTGTTGCCGTTATCAATATCGAGCAAAAATGAGCAAAAAATTCACGTTTGTTGTATGGGAGCCCCCTTAAATATTTATTTTATTCTATTTTTTAGTATTTGTTGTTATAGCGGCAACAGAAGTACATCATCTGTGAAAATTTCAACTGTCTAACTATCACGGTTCATGAGATACAGCCTGGTGACAGACGGACGAACGGACGGACAGCGGAGCCTCAGTAATAGGGTTCCGTTTTACCCTGTGGGTACGGAACCCTAATGATCTTTTGATACAATTTTGAAATTTATATTTAAGATTTATAACCCAATCAGGAATTGCCAAAAGCTCATGCGCTTCGTTCGTGCAAAAGCGCGTTCATGACTTATTCATGCAGAATGAGTTGTTTATTATCTTATTTACAATTAATTACGTCAGTAAAATTTGCCCATAGTTATCTTTGCCCCCAATATATTTTCATTACGAAGTGAAGTGTCGGCTGACGGGACACTCGCGAATTTATTGCAACGCCCAAATGCGGAATTTAATAAGGTGAGGGAGTACTGCCGGCGCCAAGAAGCCTGCCCCGAACGTACACGCAATTCCCGATGTAATTTCTGTACTTTTAAGATTTAATTTGCTCTAACACAATTCAATAGCTGTATAACTGTTGTTTGTTCGCTTTCTTCAACTTCAGTCTTTCAACATTCATTCTCGATATGAATGTATTGACCGAGATCTTGATTGCCTCAGCTTCGTCTGTGCAAATCGCGCTATCGGATCTGATTGAATATTCAACGTCTTTCTCAGTAGACTTGAGAACTTTAAAAGGCTGAATAACATTGCATTTACAGAAGCTAGATAGTAAAGTCATCAGCGATATGATTGAAGTCTGGAACACTCTTAACACTCTAAGAGAGGTAGAGTGTATCAAAACAGTCTGTGGAAGTACCTCTACTTCAAAAAAAAAACCGCAGCCAAATAACAACTCGCTAGATAGTTGTCGTGTTCCTGCAAGTAAGTTTAAGGTCGGCAACGCATGAGTGACACCCCTGGTGTTGCAAATGTCCATAGGCTACGGTGACTGTTTACCATCAGGCAGGCCGTATGCTTGTTTGCCACCTTGGTGGTATAAAAAAGTGAGGTCACCAGAAAGTTCCTGAGGAGCTGCTGTGCTAGCAGCGGTGGTGGCATCGCCCGTGTGACGCTTAATGTGGTGCCAGCGTTCGTATGCTACAATAACCCCTTTATATCGTGTGGGCTGTATGTTTGTATGCCTCAACGTTGTATTTTTTTTTTTATACTACGTCGGGAGGCATTCAAGCATGCGGCCCACCTGATGTAAAGCGAGTACCGGAGCCTATTAACTCTTGCGATATAATAAGTATCACTCGCGCGATGCCTCCTCTGCTGCTTACACAGCAACTCCTTGGGAGCTTACTGGTGACCTCACTCACACGCAGGAACACAACAACCCTCTAGGGAGTTGTTATTTGGCTGCGGTTTTCTGTGAGGTGGAGGTACTTCCCCAGATGGGCTGCTATGATGCGCCCTACCTCTCTTAAAACATCCAGACCAAGACAAACAGACATGTTCATGCACACAAATGTTTGCCTTGTGTGGGAATCGAACCCACGAGCGTTGGTGTCAAAGTCGCATCATTCACGACTGAGCCTACGAGCTCGTCAATAAGCTCGTCGATATATCGGTCTACGAATAAATAATAAGTCATTTATTCGTAGATATCGGTAACAATATTACGAGCCTTACAAACCGGCGGGCGTGCCTAAGAAGAGCAATGAATGCTAAAGAAGCGAGTTAGGTTTGTAAGGATCGAGTCAGTTGGCGCCCGGTTCTCTCTGCCTACCACGCAAGGAATTTGGCGTGCAGTTATAGATAGACAATCAATCAATTGGTCTTATTTTTGTCAATGTCAGTGAAGGCTTAAATAATCGATATTTAACATGGTGGTCAGCAGACACTAGCTGGTGCACGGTATAGTACTGTCGTTTGTATTTTATTTTATCCCGATGAGATATCTAATATTTTCAGGAACACCGTTCCTATATGAAATCTATGTTTGTCTGTGCGTTTGTCTGTGTGTGCGTTTTTTCGAATATTCGAATTTTGACTTTAGATTCGGATTCAGCATAAAAAAGTAGAATAGGAATGTTCAGGAACACCGTTCCTATCTCTTAAGGAACATGGACAAAATGGCCGACAAATTAAAAAAAAAATATTTGAATTGTTATATAATTGACGAGCCAGGTGTTCCTCGGGCAATGCAAGCTTGCGCATTCTCAACTGGTTTATTTTATATTTGATATAGAGATAAGTAAACCCCTAAATGTCTGTCTACTTATTTATTACATTAGAGTTTTGACCAATGCGATACACGAAAGAAAATCATTTATCGAATTGACCTACCACTATGGGTATATATATAAACGCTAGCCAATCCGACAATGAAATAATAATATTTTAGATTGGCTAGCGATATCGCCCTTGGAGAATTCAATTCATAAATAAATATGGCGGCAGTTTGACCGCGGAGTCTTGCGTGAGGGGCATGCTAGTGGATGACTTCGCGATTACTACTTACTTGTATACATTATATACATGTTATGCTTCTATGAATCGTTTATTTTCCAAGTTTTGGGGTTCCGTACCTCAGCGACGGGTGGAGCGATCAAGCTGAAATTAATATCACATACTCAGGTCTGCAGTTCCTTCGAGCAGTGAAAAAATCAAATTTCTTTCTCCACGTAATCAAAAGATACGGATGTTTATGGCTATATTTTGATACTAGCAAGGTAATTAAAACCTATAGGGTATTTCCCGTTGGCCTAGAATCATATATCACCATATATATATATATATAATATATATATATATATATATATATATATATATATATATCATATAGCACAAGTTAAGGAAAAAAACCGTAAACCGTAAATTTGTAGTTAAGTATATCACAAAAAATATGTATATTTTTAGGCGAAAATAATTTGCGAAAATTAATATTACGGAACCCTCGGAGAGCGAGTCGATCGCGCACTTGACGACTTTTATATATTACATCGGGTGGCAAACAAGCATACAGCCCATCTTATGCGAAGTAGTTACATCTCTATATGTATATACTAATATATAAAGCGGGAAACTTTGAGCAGTAATAGCTCAGTGGATGAAAAACCGGTCTCTTGATAAATTAGTTCTCGGTTCGAATCCTAGCATGTACTACATACATACTTTTAATTATCACTGGCTCGACGGTGAAGGAAAACATCATGAGGAAACCTGCACGTCCAGGAAATTGCATTTTGAAAGACATGTGACCTATCCTAAGAAATGTCTGGTTTTCCCTCTAGAATGTAGGGGTCAGACGGCAGTAGCTCCATGTAAAAATCGTATCTTCGCCGAATCCTTCGGCTTTGGTAGCGGACCCCGTAAATCCGGATTAGGAAACGGGATAACGCAAAGAGGTAGAAGAAAGCGGATTTAAAAAATATTTTCACATTTGATTTGCCCAACTCTTGTGGAAGGTAGGCTATTCAGGATCACGATACAACCCTTAGAAACAGAGAAATAAAGAAAGAAAAAGCTGTTCCCACGGGATACCGGGATACGCGCGGAAGAAGATGCTGGCTGCAGCTAGTCTATGTATTTATATATCTACACAACGTCTAGCATTGTCATCATCGCTAATAACGCGGCAACTTCTGACCAACTCTCTGATTCGCAGGAATATCACAACCTTCCTATATATGGAGTCTAGAACCCTATTTCCAAGGAGAATCTAGTTTTCGTCCGCGTTTAATCTTAGCATTATTAAACAATGATTCGTAGATTTGATATACAAAATGTATGGTTTTTAATATGCCTACAATGTATGTAGTTCTCGTGACTAATAAGAGTCATAGGTCGTAATAAATCATTACTACCTGTTTAGTATCAGAATGTTGTAGCTCCTACTTTGTCCTCGCCAAGTATGAACGCAATGCATAATTGTATGCATACAGCCCAAGGTATGGCCGTTACTGCATTAACATGCAATGAACTCGCTGTGGTTTGTGATTACCACATAGTTAGGAACGTGGCTAAGTCTCAGGCTATAATAATAAATAAATAAATAAATATTGTCGGCCAAATTACACAGCGCCATCTAGCCCCAAAGTAAGCGAAGCTTGTGTTATGGGTACTAGACAACTGATAAACATACCTAAATACATTTTTTTTTTGTAAATACATACTTATTATACATAGAAAATACCCAGACCAAGACAAACAGACATGTTCATGCACACAAATGTTTGCCTTGTGTGGGAATCGAACCCACGAGCGTTGGTGTCAAAGTCGCGTCATCCACGACTGAGCCACCGAGCTCGTCAAATTATTTAGGATATAATAATTAATTGACTTCCGAATACATGAAGTCAGTTAAGTTAAATGTTGATACTAAAAAGTATTCTGCAGTAGCCGTGACTACTCGTACTCATCCCACTGCAGAGTTTAGAACATACTCCACCTCGCTGCTCAACTGCGGATTGGCGAATGCCTGTGTTTTAAGCTGCCCGAAGGTCATTGACTTGACTGTCATCTATTGACAACAGCCGGGACAGGCGGCTTAACGTGCCCTTCTAAGTTCCGTAAGCTCGAGTTAGATAAACCTATCAATAGATAAGCTGCTGGTCGATGTTGCTTAAACCTGGGTGTGCGGTTAGAAAGACACGCGCAACGACAGTATCGAACCGGCATATAAGCTAACACTACAAAAAAAAATGTACATTGAAACCCTCTTAGTATTTTATTCGTGATGATTGACGCAGCGGACATACAGAAGGACATCCAAATTTTCGTAAAATATATATTTTGGTGAGCAGTTATACGCTAGTGGATAAAGAACAGCCTATTAGGCGTACAACCTGATCATCCAATGTTCACAGTTGGCTAATTAGTATCCATAATGCACTTGTCAAAGCCGCGACGCAGATTCATCGACGGCTGTGAAGTTTACGGTGACAAATTAAATGGTTCCCTGTAAGCGATCAGACGGATAATCCCATTAGATTCAGGAGCGTCGCCGGCGGGCGTCGCGCGGCCTCGCGCCGGATACCCGGCGGTACAATGTTTCTCCGAATTTTGTTAGTCACAGACAGTGCTTGAACAAGGAATTTTAAATTGAAATAGAAAGTTTATTTTACAATAATCCGTATTAAAAACAATTTCTTTTTTGTTAATTTTGTGCCTCTTGTGTATTTTATCTTGTGGCCAATGTAGCATATTGGATTGTATTCGTCAAAACTACACAGGTTAATTCGGCTATCTCTTACGAACTATATAAAATTTAAATAAAAAAATAATCTAGAAACTGAAAAAGATTATAAAGTTTACAAAAAAACCCATAGGGGGGATAAAATAAACGTTGGCCATTGAACATAAAAATTCGACAATGAATTTAATGATTCGTAACTTCCGTATACGAGGTTTTCAGGAGAACTTCAGTGAGTTGGCTGCAGTTTTCTGCGAGGTGGAGGTACTTGCCCAGTCGACCTGCTTTCCCACCTCTCCTAAAATACCCAGACAAGACAAACAGACATTTTGATGCACACAAATGTTTTTCATGTGGGACAATCGAAATCGAGTATGGTCTTGGTGTTAAAATAGCCCTTGCCAGCCACTCTTATCACTGGGATCATCAAAATTTCAATATTCTAAATCCAAATCACAGGGTCGCGCCGTACACTTGTTTGTTACCTTAGTGGCATTAAAAAAAATGAACAAAATTTATGTATTTATTTATGGGGAACCAACAGCTATAATATAGTGAAATATAAAATGCAATATATGATGGGAAGCCAATAAAAGGTTCCCACAATGGATAATGCATAATATATCTACAACATGCACCCCAATAAATACAGTGGCATCAAAATGTTCAGTAAATTGCTAAAGAATCACAATAGCAACTTGAAATTCGCTTCTCGTAATGTATTTGACCGCTGACTAGTAATAAAGGTGCTGACTCACGGCGGCACAATCAATACAAATGCGGGGAGTATTTCTGATCGTACGTTACGTGCCGGCTCGCGGGAAATCTCTAATAACGTGCGTTTGTTCCTCAGATTGCGATCACTTGAAGAGAATACGATTACGCGATCTATATTATGTGGATACACATTGGTCGCGTAATCGTAATTCTATTTATGTTCTGAACGTGATATAATCCAAGTAGCATAACGAGCCGTATATTCAGAAACACCGTTCCTATATGAAATATATATGTTTGTCTATGCGTTTGTCTCTGTGTGTGCATTTTTTTCGAATATTGGAATTTTGAGTTCAGATTCGGATTCAGCATAAAAAAGTAGAATAGGAATGTTCAGGAACACCGTTCCTATTTCTTAAGGACATGGTCAAAATGGCTGACAAATTAAAAAAAATAAAATTGAATTGTTATACTCGTATAATTGACGAGCCAGGTGTTCCTCTGGCAATGCAAGCTTGCGCATTCTCAACTCGTTTTATACTACGAACTGTATAATGCTGTGTAAGCGCTTATACAGCCTTTGTAAGTGCGAAAAGGGTTCATGTTAAGCAGCTTTTTGCGTTAGTGGAACTGTATAATTGTTATGCAAATAAAGTATAGGCTGTGTAATAGCTGTTATTCGGTATCAATAGAAACTAGTATCTTATAAATTATTCGTTCTAAAATTGGTTCTGAAGCGACTTTAAGATATGCATGTCATTAATGCCGACATAATTTAATACGTTTTTGTAATGAACTGAAGGATAAATGTTGGACTTAGGCTGGATATCTGATGATGATAAGGGTGAAATTAAAGAACAGATTAAAGATTTTTGTGAGCCTGTGTATGGTTCCTGGTAAAATGTTCACGAGCCATCAAAAAAATCAAACTTGACAAAATACGAAAAAGAAACATTCGTATTTGTGGTTGAATTAAAAAAAAAAAAGTTTTTAATAATTGATACGTAGGCACAGAAATCATAATTTCCTTTAATTACACTCCAATTTTTTTTTATTCATAAGAAAATGGCATCAATTTGTTTAACAGCTTATTCGATATTTGGATCGTATTAAAGTCTTAATAGCTGTACTACCTTAAGTTGTGGATACTATTATGCAGCTATTGACTTTTAATCATCTTTAGAATAGATTTTTTATTATTCAGGATTTGTATTAGTTCTATATACATAATACTATTTAGTATTAGAGTCAATATTGCTTGCTATTGAGCGATAACTTTTGCTTTTGTGAAAATTAAAACTAGTTTTCTTGTATGTATGTATATCTTCACGACAGGTCAATTAAGGCAGAGAGAACCGAGCGCCATAAGACGCGGTCCTTACACATTTGACTCGATTCTTTAACATTCATAGCTATTTTCACCTACTGATAAAACACGCTTCTACATTCTTCCACTTTCGAGTTGTATATCTGTTACGTCATTCTTTCTACATGTCGGAACCAACGGAGCATGCCTTTTCTTACCTTACCACCGACACTATCTTTCCGACTAACTCTCTTTCTTACGTCATCATTACGAACGCGGCCAGCGAGCGTTACTGTTTTTCTTTATTGGTTTAAAATGTATTTTTATCATGCTCAATCGGATTGGAATGCAATGAAAAACGCGAAATGTCAACTAATAGGTACATAGTTGACATTTCGCGTGAAGAACGTGAGATTTAAAGAAAATAACATACCTATGCGCTAAAAGTTAGATTACACATCTATCTATAATCATGCCAAATCCCTTACGGGGTAGGCAGAGAGGTCCGAGCGCCACGCGACTCGATCCTTACATACCTCACTCGCTTCTTTAACATTCATTGCTCTTTTCATGCACGCTCGCCGGTAATGAATGAACTGATAAATATTCGACTTAAGCTGGATATCTGATGATGATAAGGGTGAAATTAAAGTGCAGAAGAATAAAGATTTTTATGAGCCTGTGTACGGTTCCTGGTAAAATGTTCAAGCCATCAAAATAATCAAACTTACAAAATACGAAACAAGAAATATCCGTATTTGTTTTTAAGGTTGAAATAAAAAAAAACGTTTTTAATAATTGACACGTAGGCACAGAAATCATAATTTTAGCTGATTATCATTATACGACTTTAGCTATGGCCAAATATTGTTAAACTTTAATTTGAATTTTGTTTTTATTCATAATAAAATGGCATCAATTTGTTAAACAGCGTATTCGATAAATAAATGTCTATAGATTACACATGCCGTCAAAAATGCATAAAACCATTTTGCCAACGCGTAATTGGCATTTCACCATTTTACCAACCTGCGTGGAACCCAAAGAAAACGCTTTCCGTTATTGAAAAAAAAATGCAGTTATTCTTCACGGATCCAGATATAGATACCATGAATATGTCTATTGGCTCATTTTTAGAGAAAGTGTACGCGCTGTTATATTACGTCCATAATAATATATGAAGCAAGCCGTGACCCGCGGGAAATCTCGATATGACGTACTATCTGTCAAACGTCGCCATTACCGAATTGTGTGATAATTTTGTATTTCGAAAATGTATACCATCTTTGGGGTGCATTTGTAAATGAAATAAGGGCGAGGAATGATGACGAAATTAACACGGGTTACCCCAAGTCGCGCAGCTGGTGCTGTCTCTATTTGTAAATTAATTTCTATACAGTGAAACCACACAAGACTAGATTTTTGAAGTGATAACTTCTTATGGGTGGGGAAACCGCTTCGTTACGTAATGCGTTACGGCGCCAGTCTGTCTGGCTTCCCTTTCTCTCACGCATAGATTAGTTTAAGTTATCAATTCTGTCGGGCGTCCCGAGACGCACTAGTTTTTTTTTATACCACTAAGGTAAGCAGTCAAGCGTACGGCCTGCTTGGTAATAAGCAGTCACCGTAGCTTACGAACATTTGCTATATCAGAGGTGTCACTCATACGTTGCCGACCATAAAGATTTACCTCACTAAACACACATGTAAAAGTATAAATTATTAAACTAAAACTAATGGACAGGTTATATTCAAGTCGATGACTTGTAATGCAACTCATTAAACAATCGTCCCAAGGACTTCCGAAACGGGAAGCCCTGCGCATCCAAAACTCTTTCTTCATGAAAGGTTGGCAGATAGTGAGTTGGCGTTCTTACTACAAAAGAACTAAAGTTTACGAGTACTTTGTGGCGGGGCTTCAACCGCTCAAACCTCAAATTGAAAGCGATTTTTATCGATCATAGATCGTAGATATTCATTAAAAAGAGTGTGATTACAAAATCAATTTAGAGTGCACCCCGTGTTTGTACTCTGCGATTCCAGAATTGATTGGGTCACCGAGTCGTTGCCAGTAGTTGGCCGCCGGCAGTATTACTTTCATTGATCGTTGATGACTGATACTTGTTGACGGTTCTTTCGCTGCCAGCGCCGGCTTAAGAATTCGATTAGGTACAATAAGCACTAGGGTGTTTTCAGGAACATCGTTCCTATATGAAATCTATATGTTTGT
The DNA here is from genome assembly GCA_947507595.1 of Pyralis farinalis. NCBI lineage: Eukaryota > Metazoa > Arthropoda > Insecta > Lepidoptera > Pyralidae > Pyralis > Pyralis farinalis. The sequence goes on along the minus strand of OX382259.1, from coordinate 5,681,686 downwards.
CTGTGTGTCTGTTGCTTTTTTTCGTATTTTCGAATTTTGACTTCAGATTCAGCCTAAAAAAGTAGAATAGGAATGTCTGAAAAACCATCCTCCTATCTCTTAAGTAACATGGATAAAATGGCCGACAAATTAAAAAAGAATGAATTTTTATTTCATTTTCGAAAAGTAAATTAAAAAGTAGAATAGGAATGTCTTAAGAACCAATATCATATTTCTTAAGGAACATGGTCAAAATGGCCGACAAAGTTTTAAAAAAATAATTTTATTGTTATATATATAATTGACGAGCCAGGTGTTCATCTGGCAATGCAAGCTTGCGCATTCTCATCTGGTTATTTGTTGCGAAAAGCACTAGTTTATTTCAATTCGTCAATAAGGCTGCCGAAAAACCTTGCCTCACTCTAACTGCATTGTTGGACCCGAACTGCGTGTATGCAGAAAAAGTAGCGGGTAAAAGCGCTTTTGTACATGTACTATAGCGCTTAAAACATTAAATACATGCATTAACATATGGTTACTTCCATCCGAAGCCATTTGCTTTTGAACTAGATACGTAAACGCTGAAATGATTTTATGATAGGTCCCATTTAAAAGGTCTTTGAAATGAAATGTACCTTGGGAAATACAATTTGGAATCTAATGCGAACGGTAAAGAAGTAGACTTCGGAATGAGCGCTCCGCTTCGAACTCGGTCTGGTATTTTACATTCTAGCGACATGCAGGGCTGCAGTGCGGCGCAGCTGTTAAGCCACGTCTCCCGCTACATTTTCCTTAAATCTTTTATTTCTAACATACATTTGCTAACTTGGGACGAGTATTGACTATTATGTCAAAAAATCGTTGGCAAATATTCTCCAACGCGTACGAATAACAGCCTGGAGTATGCCTTCGGAGCTGGGTATGCTTATTTCATCGTCGGTCGCGAACAACATTGCACCATTGTACCTATTTTTTTCGTATTGATACAAATACCTAACAATTTATTTTACATGCATACATTGTTAATAATTATTGTACAGTAAATAGTACTAACGTGTAACACCAATTTTAGCATGCAAAAGTATTACGTTTGATATTATTACAAAATACAATATACTGAATTCATATCAATTAAATGAAAAATATATTTGTATGAAGTGTGTAAGGGCCGCGCCTTATGGCGCTCGGTTCTCTCTGCCTATTCCGCAAGTGTCCTGGCGTGAAGAAATACATACATACATATTAGTATGTTGGACGCTAAGGGTACCATCACCATAAATTAAAACTAGGTGTGTCAGAAATGAAATTACAAAAATACATAAAGATTTATCAAAGTACCTAGTAATAACAAACAAATTTTTTTTTGTTGACTTGTTCGTAGGCGAAGACATACCTACCCCGACCAAATTGATCGTGTTTTTACAGAAGGTGATGTCAGGAGTCCTAAAAACGGACAACCGTTAATGAGAAGAGTTGTACCTTAAATAAGCGAGTGAGATATGTAAGGATCGACTCATGTGGCGGCCGGTTTTCATTGCCTACCCCACAAAGGATTTGGTGTGAAGTTATAGATAGATAGATGTATTGACTTGTTGCAGCTGTCATTGACGAAACCTGTCTTATTAGTTTATTTTTGTTAGACTTGTAACGCAGGAGACCTACCTTTACAGGATCCCACAAAATTTCACCTTATTTTATTTTGTATATTATGCCAGCGACTGGCTTGAGATAACGCTAGTCTGTAGTACAGTCAACTGTAAGAGTCAAAATAATCTAGAGAAACGCCTTGCGTCCGTCAAGTACTAAGTATTTCTTATACAACGTCGAGAGGCAAACTCTCGCGTTGCAACCCCTACTGCTGGCACAGCGACTCTTCAGGAGCTAACTGGTAACCTCACTAGCTCGCAGGAACACAACATCTCTCTAGCTAGTTATTATTTGGCTACGGTCTTACGTAAGGTGGAGACATTCTCCCATTCGGGCTGCTTTGATGTGCCCTACTTCTCTTTCGCCAGGGTTTCATTTATTAATTAGCAGTGATTCCCTCGTCGCCTTGTGGAGGAAAGCCGCGTTAAACTTGTTTTTGAAATAGAAGGTACATTATGTAAAGTTTCCCACTAGGGGCGGTCGAATTTGGTACAATTTGATCCTATAAAGACACAAGTTTGCGCGTTCACCGTTAAGAAAACCCCATTTGCTGTATGTAGTTCCTTATTTCAAGAATACACGACTTACTATCGCCAAGAGCTTTGGGATTCTCGGTATCGAGATCTCCGGCAATGTTTAGGACCGCAGTCACCTGGAAGAGAAGGTCAAGCTGGCGTCCAAGAAACTTGGTGTGCTCGACAGAGCGAAACAGTATTTTAGCCCGGGGCAAAGACTCATGTTATATAAGTCTCAAGTCAGACCGCATATGGGGTACTATAGTCAACTTTGGGTGCCTGGATACCAGCTGGGACCTTGTGAATCGGTGCAAAGAGAAACTGTGAGGATCGTTGATTCGTTGATGATCCTAAACTCACACACGGTATTAAGCTCTTGAGTTTATAGAGAGATGTTGCCTCCCTTTGCGTGTTCTACCGATTGTACAATGGGTTGTGTTCCGTGGAGTTGTTCGACATGATGCCAACAGCCTCATTTTACAATCGCACTTCTCGCCGACGACTGGGAGTTCATCCTCATACACTGGATTCGCACTGGTCACGTACTGTGCGGTTCCAGAGAAGTTTTCTGCCGAGAACTCTAGTTGTGGAAAGAGCTACCGGCAGAAGTTTTTTTCTAACGACTACAGCAAGGGGATGTTCAAGAAAGGCGTGAGGTGGTTTTTACTGGGTCGGCAACGCAAGAGCGACCCCCTGGTGTTGCAAATGCCTATAAGCTACGGTAACTGCTTACCATCAGGCAGGCCGTACGCTTGTTTGCAACCTTAGTGGTAAACTCTCTCTTCTTCTTGAAAGATTGGAGGTTTGTTGTGTTCCTGCGAGTGAGTGGAGTTACCAGGAGCCAGTAGGAGCTTCCTAAGGGGTTGCTTCGTCAGCAGCAGGTGTGGGTAGCATGCAGGCGATGGCCTCCTTCTGTGAGACGGTCATGTCCCAGAAGGAGGCCTCGGAGCGGGACAGGGAGGACGATCCCGAGGCTGTTCTACTCCGGAGACGGCGGACGGGAGTGCGGCGTAGGCGCTACGCGTACCTATTGCCGCCTCCCGAGTATTATGTGGGACTAGGGGTCAGGATGGGAACCTGACCCCATAGTGGTCCCGCCGCCGGAGGGGCCGTCCCAATTTGCCGGGATGGCCCCTAGATTGAAGAAATCCGACCCCTTCTGAGGGGCTGGCCAGTCGCAGTGGCGCCCTGTTGCTGACAGATCCGGGGCACCACACCAACGCGGCCGATGGCAATTCGCGGGGTTGTTTAGTGGGTATACCGTCGAGCAGCCGACGGGGAGTCCCACACTACCACCGGAGGCCACCCAGGCACCGGTGGTGTGCGTAACGCATTCTTCCACGCGTCACAAAAAAAAAGGGTGTGGGTAGCATCGCGAGCGGTACTCAGTGTATTGCCGGTGTCCATAGTCTTCGGTAGCCACTTTATATCAGGCCTGTTGTGTTCCTGCGTAGCTATACAAGCATACAGTCTAGTATGCTTGTATAGCTACGTAGGAGCTGAACAAGCCTCCAGAGAGTTGTTATTTGGCTGCAGTGCGGTTGTACAGGACTGATTGCCGTCGCTGCATGTAAAAATTCAGTATCTTTACCAAATTCTTAGGCTTACCTATTAGGAATTAGGAAACGGCACCATGCTAAGAAGAAGATTCGTAACACAATTGTTGTATCTGTAATTTGTTTTAATGCGGTGACTGACTTGTAACATTTGCTTGTACTGTTTCATTTGGAGCGAGCTAGATATATTACGGCGAGGTACAAAATGCGGTGAAAGTTTGCTTCGAGCACATGGCTCATAGCGTGCTCCAGTTTTAGCTCGAAAGGCGGAGATAGAGCTTTCGTGTACTTAATTATTTTTACTAAGGCACTAACTTAGTTAGTTATTTGAGAATGATTGAATGAATATTTGCTTTGAATGTAGTCATTCACAGATGTATGTATGTATGTATATCTTCACGCCAAGTCCCTTGCGTGGTAGGCAGAGGGAACCGAGCGCCATAAGACGCGGTCCTTACATACTTCACTCGCTTCTGTGACGTTCACATATATTTTCATTCACAGATAGTTTCACAATTTAGCCTTCACGTTCCACCAATGGTGGCTTGCAAATATTCGATATCAGATATTAATTTAAATACATTATTGTTTTCATTGGTATCATTGCACGTGTGATTGTAACCGAACACGCAGCAACGTCGATCGCAGCTTGTTTATGGATGGGTTCACATATCTCAAGCTTCTCCGTGCTTCGGTCATGTTATCCCGTCGGTGCCAGCTGTTGTCGATAGATGACAGTCGTTAGGCTTTAAAACACTGACCTCCGCGAATCCGTAGTTCAGCAGCGTGGTGTAGTATGCAGTGGGATGAGTTAGGGTTGGTATAGTAGTAATATGTAGTAATTAAATTAAGCTATTGTCAAATTATGACAGTTTTATAATTAAACCAGTTGAGAATGCGCAAGCTTGCATTGCCAGAGGAACACCTGGCTTTTCAATTTGTGTGTCAATGTCTTGTAGATAACATTACAATATTTTTTTTAATTAGTCGGCCATTTTTACCATGTTGCTTATGAGATAGACGGTGTTCTTGAACATTCTTATTCTACTTTTTTATGCTGAATCCGAATCTCAAAATTCGAATATTCGAAAAAAAGCGACAGACAAACGCACAGACAAACATATAGAATTCATTGAGTAAAATCACTTGTCATAAAGCCATCTTGATAGCTCAGTTAAAGAATTTGCAATAAAAGTAATTAGTTAGTATATAGTAAGTATATTAGGGAACATTAATATCTCCGCGTGTCTCATTGATTTTGCCGAGTTATGATCTCTGCGAATAAATAAATTCATACATATCTTTTCAAACATACATTATATGAGAATACAACATAAAGAAAGAAAAAAAAAACATTTATTTGTACATAATACAACACTGAACAACATAAACTAGTGTCATAAAATCCGATAGAAAAACAACATGCTTGTGACAAACTAACATAAACACGGCAAAACATATATACAAAACTTAGCATAAACACAGTAAACAGTGTTGTGCGATGTAACAAAATGGTCTAGACTCAGTATGTTGTCGAAGCCTGTGTAGCAGACCCGACACTGATTTTCAGTCCAGAACAGTGACACCGCGGACGGAACAAGCAAGCACTATGCACTAAGACAAACACATACGTACGTACAACACGTATGCTTAATGTATTGCAAGTGTTCATAAGCTAAAGGCTACTGTAAGCACTTTACAGCAGGTGGGCCTTATGCTTGTATGAAATAAAGAAAAAAAACACATTCAAATTTTTGCCCTGCTTTCGACAAAAATGCAAATAAATAGGTAAGTGCAGACCTTAAAATGAAATAAAGGTCGGGTTTTTAGTTGATGGTTACAATAGAAGGATGTAGGAACCGACGATGGTCAGAAGGTGATGTCAGCAGCCCTAGAAATAGGCGAGTGTGCCTAAGAGGAGCTGTAAATGTTAAAGAAGCGAGTGCAGTGTGTAAGGTGTAACCGAATCGTGTGTGATTTCTCTCTGCCTACCTCGCAAGGGATTTGGCGTGAAGTTATATAGTATAGACTACATGTTTATGCTAGAAGGATGTATTTCAGGTTAAAACAGGCTAAAAATCCCACCTAAATATATTCTGGAGTTTTAGCAATCTCATAAAAAGGTCAAGGACCGCGACGAAGGGATGAGAAAAATGTGTCTCGCTGCACATATGGTACGAGTAGACTTGCCTTGTGAATACTTTGGCTTACTTTTATCTTCCCCTATACGTGTAGCAAGGAATATTTCTGTAATCTTTGGTTATATTAACTGATAACTTGGTTAATTTGCGAGGCATATGTAGAAAATGGTACGGATTTTTTCTGTTGTAGTCGTCTACAAGATTTTTCTCTTCCCCTTTATATATTAGTATAGATTTGTTACTCCTTATGTATCAAAACATAGTAATGGAATTCGCGGAAGGCTCCACGATCACCAGATTGGTCGTGTTTTATCAGAAAGTGATGTTTAGAGCCCTAGGAACCGGCGAAGGTGCAAGTTATGAATGTAAAAAGTGCCTACCCTGCAAGGGACCTGGTGTGAAAATATAGATAAATAGGTGGAATGCGCGAGTTGGACGTATATTGAAGTATGCAAATTACCAGATTTATCAGTCGACATCTCGACGTTAATCAGCGTTGATTTTTAGGGTTTCGTACCCAAAGGGTAAAACGGAACCCTAATTTTCACAGATGATGTATTTCTGTACGAATTCTGGCATTAATAGCAGAATCACCATCCGAACTGCAAACACTAGTTACAACAATGAAAGATGATTGTATGAAGAAAGGCTTACAATTGAATGCGAAGAAAACCAAGATAATGGTATTTGAAAGAGAGACAACCAGAACGAACACTAGGATTATGGTTGATGATGTAGTGTTGGAGCAAGTGAATGAGATTGTATATCTTGGAAGTGCTTTTAGCAGCAATGGAAGGTACACCGCTGATGTGGAGAGACGAGTGAGTGCCGGGAATAGGGTGAATGGAGCGTTGGGTAAACTTCTAGGCTGCCGAAATCTAAGCCAGAAGGCACAGCTCGCTGTACACAACGCGGTGCTAATACCAACGCTAACTTATGGAAGTGAGAGCTGGGTATGGCAGAGAGAGCATGAAAGTAGAATAAATGCGGTCGAGATGCGAGCATTGCGCAAAATTTGTGGCATAACGCTTGCTGACCGCGTTCGTAACGAAGACGTGAGAGAAAGAGTTGGTCCAAAAGAGAGTGTCGGTGTTAAGATAAGAAAGGGCATGCTCCGTTGGTTCGGACATGTAGAAAGAATGCGGGACGAAAGAATGACGAAACAGATATACAATGCAAAAGTGGAAGGATGTAGGAGCCGAGGAAGGCCGAGACTAACCTACCATGACCAAATTGGTCGTGTTTTACAAGAAGGTGATGTCAGAAGCCCCAGGAACCGGCGAGCGTGCATGAAAAGAGCTATGAATGTCACAGAAGCGAGTGAAGTATGCAAGGACCGCGTCTTATGGCGCTCAGTTCTCTCTGCCTACCCCGCAAGGGACTTGGCGTGAAGATATACATACATACATACATGTATTTCTGTGGCCGCTATAACAACAAATACTAAAAATAGAATAAAATAAATATTTAAGAGGGCTCCCATACAACAAACGTGATTTTTTTGCTCATTTTTGCTGGATATTGATAACGGCAACAGGTAGACGCTTAAAATATTCACAGAATATTTAGTTATATATTTACTTTAAGAATAAATAATTAAATTAAAATAAAACAAATATTTAAGGGGGGCTCCCATACAACAAACGTGTTTTTTTTGCCGTTTTTATAGATAATGGTACGGAACCCTTCGTGCGCGAGTCCGACTCGCACTTGGCCGATTTTTTAACCACTTATGGCGCGTGCTTCACTCAGCACTATATCTCGATTGCCAAAAGTCTTATTATTTGATTATTTTACTTATTATTTTTAATGGTATCATATATTCATTGTTAATTTAATTTACATTAAGGCGAAGACTTACCTGCCATGATCAAATTGGTCGTGTTCTATCAGAAGGTAATGTCAGGAGCCCTAGAAACCGGCGAGCGTGCATGAAAAGAGCAATGACTTTTAAAGAAGCGAGTGAGATATGTAAGGTCACATGGCGCTCGGTTCTCTCTGCCTACCCCGCAAGAGATTTGGCATAAAGTTATAGATTCATTCATTATATTTGTCTGCAATTGCTGGCAGAGTGTATTTGTCTGTCTCCTTACCCTTGCAGCCATCATGTTTCTGTCTTCCTTGTTATAACTAGTACATATTAAAGAATGTCTTAGTACACCGTGCATTGTCTTTTTTTTATATCACTAAGGTGGAAACCAAGCATATGGCCTGCTGCTGCTGCTTGATGGTAAGCAGTTACCATAGCCGGGGACGTTTCAACACCAGGTGTGTCACTCTTGCGTTGCCGACCGTGTAAAATTTCTTTTCGCCTTTCTTGAAGAACCCCATGCTTACTCCCTTGGGAAAACCTCGGCAGTGAGTTCATTCCACAGCTTAATAGTCATATTCTATCATATATCAATTAAATATTATTTTTAAATAGACCATTTTTTTTAGAAATACAAAACGTTATGTTAAATCGACACACAATGTAGAACAGTCGTTTCTAATGGCATCGAGTACGCATTGCGCAAAAACCCATTGATTTGGAGTAAGTATTGTTTTATGACAGTTAATTAGTGTTACTTAACATAGCGTATACCGCCATAACACAGCGTTACTGGAAGTAGATGCCAGCAATTATATATGGTTATATGCCTAGTCTAATTATACGTAACGTGGTTAATTGTAGTTAAAAGACATACAAGTAAACTGAGCAGCGATAGCCCTGTGGGTAAATAACCTGCTTATTGACCTAATCCTGGCATGTACCACTATATTCGGATTTATGTACATATTCGTATTATTACTTGCTCGGTAGTGAAGGAAAACATCGTGATGAAAACCCGCAAATAACAGAAATTATATGCAATTTGATCCAACCTGCTTTGTGTGCTTCCGCCACCAATTAGTTCATGCGGCCTAGCGCCGGCCGGCACCCACCCACTACTGTTAGTGCGTGCTACATGCCGACGCTGCCATGGCTGCTCCGGTAGTCTCTGCCTCGGCTGCTGCGGTCGTCCGCCATCTGGAACAGAATCCGCATGCCCCCACCACCACCGTCGCTGCCACGACTGGCCTGGTCGTCGCTGCGACACGTGTTTCGCCTCTCCACGAGGCATCATCAGGCGTTGTAGATGTTAATCGTAAGAATAACATGCTACAAGTGAGAAATTATTTAATATTTTTTTTAAATTGTCGTCACCGAATCCTTAGGCTTAGGCAGCGGTCTCCGGCAATTTTAATAGATAGAAGCGGGATAATGTTAGGTTAGGTTAGGTTAGGTTAGGTCACGTTAATCGTAAGAATAACATGCTACAAGTGAGAAATTATTTAATATTTTTTTTAAATTGTCGTCACCGAATCCTTAGGCTTAGGCAGCGGTCTCCGGCAATTTTAATAGATAGAAGCGGGATAATGTTAGGAAAAAGAGAGTCGCATAATATCATTACATATTACTCGTCTTTATCACATTTTAAAATTATTCAATCGAAAAAAAATAAAAATTCTCATTTTGTGGATCAGTATAAAACCTTGGCAGTTCTGGCTACAACTTAGTAATCGGATTTCATGTAATGAAGTCCACAACTCTTATAAAACATATAATTATGCAACTTGACGGTGGTTTGGTAAGAAAAATAAACATATATTTCTAAATTAGTAAGATAATGTATGCAAGAAATCATTAGTGCCCATTTTTTTTTGCAAGTGTCAAACCAAGTCTGTTGCGCCTAAAAAACAAAAAGACAGTTGTCTGTCTCTGCCTACCCCGGAGGGTTTCTTAACTTTACTAAAACTCTGAACTAATCTTATTGAGATTTTGTAAGGAAGTTACCTTTAGTAATATATATGTATATTTTAGGTCCCTTGCGGGTTAGGCAGAGAGAACTGAACGTCATAAGACGCGGTCTTTAGCGTACCTCGCTCGTTTCTGCAATAACAAATATAACACTTATTATTGCTATAACAGGACCCACGAGGGCAAAACCACGGACAGCGACTAGCAAGCTATAAAGCGCCAACGACCTAATTTAAAATTTTAACCGTATTTATCGCCGTAATAACATCGTCTCATAACAATTGGACGAGGTGCTCGCGTGGTCGCTATAAAAGTAAATCTCTCGAGTTAATCGCTCAGGTCGTCGAACAGTTAACGAAGAGGGGTTTGTGCCTTGCTTGGGGGGCGCAGTGACACGTGGGGCCGGGACGACCCACCGATAGACGCACACGGGACGCGGGTGATCCTTGCGGAGCGTTTACATTGAGTTGCAAAACTTAGATTGTACTCACTGGTATAAAATAAAGGACACTCCACATTACTATATATCCTTTCTAGGATTAACAGCGACTATTACTAAAATATTAGGGGGTCATGTGCCAGCGTGCGCGTCCGCGACCCATGCCAATCAATCAGTCTACAAAGTATAAGGTCGACGAATTTAGGATTGCGCATGGGTGAACTGTCTGCTGTATCCAGACGATGCTGTGATATTAGCAGAAACACCATCTGAACTGCAAACACTGGCCACAACAAAACAAAACAAAGATAATGGTATTTGAAAGAGAAAAAACCAGAACCATATAAGGATTACGGTTGATGATGAAGTGTTGGAACAAGTGGATGAGATTATATATCTTTAATGCGCTTTCAGTAGGGATGGAAGGTACACCACTAATGTGGAAAGACGAATGAGTGCTGGAAATAGTGTGAATGGAGCCTTGAGAAAACTTCTTGGCAGTAAAAACTTGAGCCAGAAGGCACATCTCGCTATACACAATGCAGTGCTGGTCCCAATGCTTACTTATAGAAGCAACAGCTGAGTATGGCAGAGAGAACATGAAAGTAGAATAAATGCGGTCGAAATGCGAGCGTTGCACAAAATTTGTGGCGTAACGCTTGTAGACCGTATTCGCAATGATGATGTTAGAAACAGAGGTGGTCGAATTCAACCTCAAGAAGACACAAGTTTGCGCGTTCACCGCTAAGAAAACTACATTTGCTGTGGTTCCTAAATTCCAGAACACACCTCTTACCGTCACCAAAAGTATTAGGATGTTTGGCGTCGAGATCTCCAGTGATGTGCAATATGGAAATCACCTAGAGGAGAAGGTCAAGCTCGCGTCCAAAAAACTTGGTGTGCTCAGCAGGGCTAAGCAGTACTTCAGTGCGGGGCAAAGACTTATATTATATAAGTCTCAAGTCAGACCGCACTTGGAGTACAGCAGTCACCTTTGGGCGGGAGCACCTGGATACCAGCTCGGACCGTGTCATTTGATTCAGAGACGAGCTGTGAGAATTGTCGACAATCCTAAGCTTACACACGGTATTGAACCCTTAAGTTTAAAGAGAGATTTTTTTTGTGTTGTGTTCTGAAGAATTGTTCGAAATGATGGTGCGGTTATAAAAAGTACCTGTCGGGTACTTTTTATAACCGCACCGCTCGCCTACGGCGGGTAGTTCACCCTCACACGCTGGAATCGCAATGGTCGCGTACTGTGCGGTTCCAGAGAAGTCTTCTTCCGAGAACTCTCAAGCTGTGGAATGAGCTCCCAGCCGAGGTTTTTCAAAGGGACTTCAGCATGGAGTTCTTCAAGAAATGCGTGAAGAGGTTTTTAGAGGGTCGGCAACGTTAGTGACACCCCTGGTGTTGCAAATGTCCATAGGCTACGGTGACTGTTTAACATCAGGTAGGCCGTATGCTTGATTGCCACCTTAGTGGTATAAAAAAAAAGGGTGGTCTGAAAGAGAGCGTCGGTGTTAAAATAAGAAGAGGCATTTGGTTCATGGACATGTACAAAGATTGCAGGAACGAAAGAATGACAAAGCAGATATACTACGCAAAAGTGGAGGATTTTTGAGCGCTGCAGCGAACTTAAGTTCTAATTCTCACCAAAATCTTACTAATTTTCGATCGAATCGATCGAAATTTCGCTAAACGTATTTTACCACCTTTGGCCATGGCGAATGCTCTGAAGAACTGTTTTCCCTTTCCCACCCTTTCCCTTCCATCATAGAACCACACGTGCAGGCTTACGATGTGATTATTCCACTGTTGAGAATATTTCTTCGCGCCCCAAAAAGTTCGGCTACTCTTATCTTTGTTGTACCATTAAAAAGTGGAACGATTTGCCTTGCAGTTGCGATTTGGGCTCCTCTTTCGCTTACCATCAGGCAAAGCGGAGCCACTATTGCGAACTTATGTATAAAAATAAATCAACCACAGCAGTCGAGGTAGAGACGACCGGAGCAGCCATGGCAGAGGCTGCGTGCATCTACTAACATGGTCAGAACTAGCCGTACTAGCCTAACATTGGACGTCACCCATCCACAGCATGAACTAATTGGTAGCGGTAGTACACAAAGTAGTTTAGATTCAATTGTCTGTCAGATATAAATCAATGCTCAAATCCGATGGCGTGTTTTCATGCGGTATACAACATAGTAGAGAAATACAGTACCGTCAAGACCCATACTTACGTACGTTCGACACGGCATGCGCGTACTCTGTGCTGAGTAATATGATACTAGCTCATGAAAAGTAACACCACTCGGTTTCCTATGCTTCCAATTGGTGACTCTAGTAAGTTTTAATGACGCAAGTTGACGTTTGTACAATATTCAGACAATGCTAATCTACGAGTAAGTACACTCTTACCGACGGTCGATGGCGAACTGTAGGCCATTTGTACTAAAAAACCGCAAATGCACTGCTGCGCGGCGTGTGTCAAAATGGCATTTTGACGTTTCGTTATTCTGATAAGCGATGTGACAGCAGCAAAAAAAACCTTGTCTGCAGCTGCACGTTTCCTGCAATGTAATTGTATTTTGATAAATTGTTTTGACATTTGTATAGCTGTGGCAGAAGTTTTAAAGCAGTTATTTTGCAGTTTGTCTTTAATTTTGCGAAATGAAATTAGTATTCTGAAGAGGTATATTTATATGACAAAATATTTGTCTTGTTTTGGGATATGTTTTAAGAAATATATGATTAAGAAACTTTCTATTTTCAATTGATTGTTCGGGCTTCAAATTTTGACTACTGGAGTCGATCGCAATGATAGCTCAGTAGATATTGAACCAGCCTATTAACCTACGTTCTAATTTTTTAATATTTTCTACGTACGTAAATTCGTCTTTTCGAATTTATGTACATATTTGTAATTATCTCTTGCTCTTTGGTGAAGGAAAACATCATGACGAAACCCACACGTCCAAGAAATTATATTTCGAAAGATATGTGACCTAACCTAAGAAAGGTTTAATTTACCTTCTGGGTAGTGCAGGTCTGACGGTAGTCGATCCATGTAAAAGTCAGTCTCTTCGCCAAATCCGTAGGTTTAATTAGTGGACCATGCCAATTCTAATGGATTAGGAAACGGGATAACACAAGAAAATAAGAAGGCACGTATTGGTACTGCCCGACAATCGTAAATGTGCAGTCGCAGACGCAAGTTTTTAGTAGAATTTTCGGGACGAGAAAACAAACTAACTTGCTATCCTTTTATTCTGTGTTCGAGGATTGCAACCCCCAAAAATCGTTACATCAATGTGCTCGATGTGTATGCACTGTTAGACAAACCCATCGTTCCGGGGTGGCGGTGTATCAGCACATCGCACGGAATTTATTTCACAGGTGAATTTCATCAAGCGTCGCGTACCTTGAACGTGGTTTATTGCATTACGTCTCGTTATGAATGTTTAATGCGCAATGTAGATCGATGTCTCTAATGTTGCAACATATTTTGTATTCTATGAGCTCTAGAGAATTTAAAAAATACAGAAATAACTTTTCTTAGATGGTAGGTATATTAAGTGCTTAGGTAATGTAATTATTTGACACTAGCGGCCCACCTACGACTTCATCCGCGTGGAATTGAAATATGTCCACAATTTCATAGGTTCGTAAGCCTAGGACAATTGACAATTCGCACAGATTGTCTCTGAATCGAAACATAACTCAAGGAAAAAGACTCTTTTAATCATCATCGAGAGGCTTACAAGCATACCCCTAATGTAAACCAGTCACCATAGCCTATCAACGCTTGTAATACTTATAGTATGACTTGCGCGATGCCACCTTTGGTGCTAACATAGCAACTCCCAGGGAACTTACACTAGGAAGCTCCTAAGGACCTAATACGCAAGAATACAACAACTCTAGGGAGTTGTTATTTATAGTTAATATATTCAGGCGTTAGTTCGCAAAAGTCAAATTTACATGCAATTTGATCTAACCTGCTTTGTGTGCTTCCGCCACCAATTGTGGTTGTTATTTAGCTGCGGTGTTCTGTGAGGTGGAGGCACTTTGCCAGACAGGCAGCTTTGATGATAGACCAAGACAAACTGGTATGTTCATGCACACAAATGTTTGTTCTGCGTGAGATCGAATCCACGAGGCGTGAGAGTATGTACTAACCACTTCGCCACTGAGCTCGTCAATGTTTTTTTTCCCTGCGTTATTGGATATCATTATTTGCGCTTATTAAGATGAGTACAGATTCATAGTAAGGTTTGTAGGTATCTATGCCTGGCCAAAAACGTTTTGTGATTGTGTTTCAAGGGAAATCAATGGGACCCGTCTCGGTGGAGAATGTTTTTGAGAAATGTACCAGCAATTTGCTACTAAGGTATACAATCATCTATCCTAAATAGGTTTCTTGTTCACATTGGCCCGTTAATAACTTTGTGTGGTAAACTCGCTACGGGATGTTTGCGTTCAGTTGCCGCGGATTACACGCCGATAATGCGGAATTAATGACGTCATAATTAAAGTTATCGGGTCTGCTGTTAGCATCAACAAAAGATGAGACCTGCTCGTGTAGCTACAGGCTCGGGTAATATGCACACACACTAGAGACCCCTTGACTAAAATTTTACGCTTAATCCAGCTCATTGAATTTTGAATATTGTATTTCATCACAATATATATATATATATATTGTGATTGTTGTGAAATATAATATTCAAAATTCAAAGGTATATACAACGTCAATTAATTTTATTAGTACAACAAGTAATTAGCGTACCCTATAAACGCTTGTATTACATTAAGTATCACGCGCGCGATGCCACCTCTGCTGCTACACAGCAAAATCTCACTCACACGCTGGAACAGAACGACCTTCCAAGGAGTTGTTATTTGGCTGCGGGTTTTCTCTGAGGTGTAGGTAGACGGGCTGCTTTGGTCCTCCTTACCTCTATTTAGTTACGAATTTATAGAAGTCGATTTTTACTGATTTAAAACCGTTGTGGTTTCATTTATTTATTATGTAAAGATATTCTATCCAGAAAAGTAGAAAGTTTACAATGTAATTGTGTTTTTTGTTTCAGGTAAGTTTCTGAAGCCTTTCTGAAGTTCTGAAGTTTCGACGCTTGTACCTACAAACCGGTGACCATTCTGATATTTGCCTACATTTTTGCATGCAAAGCAGTGATATTAAATTAATATTAGACGGCTAGTACAGCTAATAGGACATCACGCTAGACGCTTGAAGCGCAATTGTAAGTTGTTACGCATTGAAATAAGGACTGTACGAAGGTCAGACTGTTAAGCTTGACGTGCACTTAACTGTATATTGTTTTATTTAAATATAGAGCAAAGCTAGCCGCACATGTATGTATTACCGGTCAGCGAACGACGCTTTGCAAAAGGAATCAGGAGTTACTTGCTACTCGTATATACGACATTACTTGCTGTATACGGCATTATTTTTCATATACGGCGTTACTTACTATATATAATGCGTTACTTGCTATATAAGGTATTACTTGACACTTTGTTTTGAGTACGCGCGTGCTTTACACGTGTACCCAAATCTTGTGTACATACTGTTTTGTACGTACGGACGGACATTTGGATGATCAGTATCTATTTTTATGGCAAGAATGGTAAACTATTGTTCTTTACATTATTTATTTATGTGGGCAAGTACAACGAAGTTCGTGATTTCGGGTTCATGTATGTATGTGTATTTAATTGTTACTTGGTCGGCGGTGAAGGAAACACCTCCAGGGAGTTGCTACTTGAACGCGGTGTTCTGTGAAGTATTAATGTTATCGAAATGTTGACAGTTGGTATGTATAATGGAATGGAATTATCACTTGCTTGAACCACTGGCACGTCCAGGTAAGTATGTTTCGAAATCCGTGTGCCCTAACCTAAGAAATATCTGGAATTCCCTCTCGATTATGGGTCAATCCTTACGCTTACTTAGCGGAGCCCGCCATCATAATAGGAAACGGGTTAATGCTGGGAAGATGAACAATAAATTATAATTCATCATTATATTTCAATGAGAGAGAAAACAACCTGACCCGCCCATTGTCCATCCCACAGGTTAGCGAACGAGACTAGAGAGCACAGTGTTTTGTCGCTTTAATTAGACAAGGGCTTAATTAACCAGCTTAGAGCTCAGAATACTGTTGTGCAGATTTCATGGAGAGCGCACCTCAATATTTGCACGTATCTAAAATCTAAGTATTTAATCTTATACTTATCTACTGGTCGTGTACGTGGTCTACTGGTTGTACAGCAGTGTGTTCCAAGGAGTTATTCGGATGCATAAAGTTCATTGTGTGAGTACGGTATTCAAAAAAGAAAATTAGGGTACGACAATTTTGGATACGGGGTCTATTTCAAAAACTAAACTAGTAAGAATTAGAAAAATCTACACAACAAATACTGAAAAAGCCAATCGTACTGTAGTTTATTTAACACACACTACCACCACAGGCAGCGAGCAGAACCTTGAGGCGCTCACGGTCGCAGGAGGTCCAGGCGCTGTTGTGGACGGATTGAGTGGAGATCGCTCTGCGACACACCACTGCAGCAGACAGAGGTGCACACGGGCGCAGCAGAAGGCCCGAGCTCTAATGCACACGGCGAGAGACGTAGCCCTGCGGCTCTACACAACAGGGACAGGGGAGCACACTACACACAGAAGAAGGACAGTGAAGATGCACCCCGTGCATCGCTCACTAGTTTCCAGCGTAGACTGCTTCTTGTTTTCCCAATCCGGTGGTCTATCGATTAATATTTTAAAGTTTAAGTTTTACACATTTTATTTGTGACCTACAGTGCCAAGAAAATAAAATAAAGGATAACTATGTACTGTGCTTGTATGCTTACCGACGTTGCATGAAAAAAAAAACATCTTTTAGTAAATATTCGGCTTTGGGCCAATATTCTACATAATATGTCCAAATTTAAGAGCTACAACTGATTTCGTTTACGACTTATACATTTATGGCGGATGGACAGACAGCAGATCGCAAGCAATGGTGGTCCGTTTGCCCTTTTATGTATCGTACAAACGAAACACAAACCATTTGGAACAGTCACATTCATCTTTATTTGACTTAAATTGACTTCCTTTTTTGTATCTCGAAAGTGGCAAACAAGCCTGACAGATCTTTTAGCCTACGTTTAGCCTACGAATAGGTTCGACACCAGCGAGTATCTGTCATGCTTTACCGTTATTATTTTTAATGCACTTGTGTCCTTCTATTGTACACTACTTGAATATGTGTTTCTTTAATTGAAAAGATCTGACAAGTAATCCTCGCTAAGACCGGACGAAGGGCCAATAATCCGGACGGTTACCAGCCCTATACCTAGCTTTGTATATATATATTCTGCCAATTTATCGACATCTGTCAGGTTGGCTTAATCATCTGATAGTAATCTATCGATGGTTCTACGGGGCTTAGTTGTCGTGTTTTGCTCATTATTGATAAAAACACTTAGATATGTTCAATTAAGGATGTATCGATTAGTGTTCTTTTGCGAATCTCGGTAATCGAGTTATGAAACGGTACCGCTTTACACCAGATGGGCCGTGTGCCTTCCGACGTATAAAAAGAAATTCAGTTAAATCCTTTAGATACTTCTATCTCATTCTCTCGCACGTTAAACCCTACAGATGTAATTGTTGGTCTCCTTATAAGCGGACGAGCGTAACGTTTTTTGTTACCGCGTTCACTTGATTTTACTCCTCATAAAATTTCCGTCCCTAGCCTTATAACTCAAATTGTTTCTTAAGGAGTAAACTCTAAAAAACAATTTTGGCCCACCAGTTGCATAAAGAAAAAAAACAAGTTTTGATCACTAGTTGTATAAGGAAGACAAAAGATTTTTCCAGGGTGTTATATAAAGAAAAAGCAAGTTTTGAATAAGACATATAAAGAATAAAACGAAGTTTTGCCCAAATATGCGCACGTTTCATCTTCAGCACAGTTTAGCTACCGACTACCGCTAGCTGGCGAATTTCGGAAGCGTAACTATACAACCAGGTACTCGTTTATATTTAGATCCTTTTCACGGATCAGAGACAGTACTTCATCATGTTATTAATCCTGCCGAACTTTTCCTTGCAACCCTATTATCATACCTTAATCCTATTTGTCTTTGTTAAGTAACTTTTATTTGAGGCATCATATTAGACGAAGGTAGCATATTATTCAACGTTATACGTTAAAATTGTGAGTACTTACAAAGGTATTTAGGCATATGATTATGTGAATATATGGAAATCATGTATAATAACAAAAGTGCACACCCCGCAAATCCCTATAGCCTAGATGCCGAGGCAGCCAAACCAACCCGTACTAAATGCAGTTACTGTATGATAAATTGTTTACAAACACACACACATACAGTTCCATTCATACAATTAGTACGTTATAACTATAGATCACATACATGACACACTGTATCATGTTTGTGTCGCAGTAATGCAAATCTTGACGCCCCTCAGTGTTTTCATCTTTGCTCACTACAAGCTTTTATTTAACTTGCCCTGTTAGTAGGTATGTGTTGGTCAAATCTTGGATGCTTGGAACCACTTACTGACGATCGACGGGACTCAAAACTGGTATACTTGCGTATCTTCGGTGTCAGTGCAATGATAAGGCACCATGGAGCCGGTCTGATAATGGAGTCGGAAGGTGACCAAAACTCATAAACTAAACAAGATAAACCCGTTGAGTTTGGGTTCATTTGTTTTCTCTTGATACTCACTCTTGTGTTACATGACACCCAGGATCTGAAGATGTAGACGGTAAGTGATCATAGGAACTTCTGAACTAAACAAGATAGACCCGTCGTGTTTAGGCCCTTTTGAGTTTGGGGTCATTTGTTTTCTCTTGACAAACACTCTGGTCCTAAATTATATCTTGGTTCTGAAGATGGTGACATAAGGTTAACATAGTAACTTTGAAACTAAAACAAAGGGCTACTCATTAAAGAATTAGATAATTCGAAGTATCACAAAAAATACCTTGCAATATTCATGCATTGTTGGAAATGCACAGATGAAAACAAAACAAAAAAAATTGAAAATAAAAGCATTCATAAAAATATCTTTTTAAAAACAAGTTTGGATTCATAAATTTAGTTGTACTGAAACAACAACAACTTTATTCGACACCAATAATTCTAAAAGCTTGTAGCGGCAAATAGAAAATAGAGAAAGAGAAATTTGAACTATATAAATATATTGCGCGGTTCGGTTTTTATGTATAGATTTGGGATGATTAATGTCTCTTGAGCAACGATTATAGTCCGCGGGCCCTAATTACGTCTATATATATAAAAATGAATGTTTGTCTGTATGTCCTCTATGGACTCGAAAACGGCGGGGCAGATTTTGATGAAATTTCAGCAGGAGCAGGATTGCAGGAGATCCTGTGAAGTTTGGTAGCGATCATATCACCCGTGCGAAGCCGGGGCGGATAGCTAGTTAATAAATAAACAAGATAACACAATCCCACAAAGACATTATAACTACTAACGATTTTGACAGATAATTAGTAATTCATCTCTAGATTTTTCTCATTACCTAGTATAGTCCGAAGGAAATAATCGATTCCAGTCCAGATGTTAGTGTGTCTATGGTAACGAAAAATAAATTAAAAAGTCATTAGTTACTTGTGAGCAATTAAGAGCCGTTTTTATTTGAAAAAATTCAATATAAAGTTATAAATGTGTGTAAAATTTAATTTAGGTATATATATATATATATATATGTGTATATATATAATAGTTAAGTGCTTTTTTCCTCTATTTGTCAACTCGATTTTTTATGTTATTTAGATGTTCGGAGTATACAACTTCAACGCAATGGGTTGAATTACATCCGCGGCGCACTAATTAATATACGTAGAAATTGCTACAAACAGCTGTATGGATGAACTGATTTTTTGCATATATCTCTCACACCATGGGGCTCTATGTAAAAAAATCACAAATGTGTTTTACAGAGGATTACCTGAGCATTAGGCTAAGGTTTAAATTAGACTAACATCCTAACACAACATTAATTAAGGCTTAATTTGGGCTAACAATCTTGCTAGAACTTAAGCATCAATTAAGGTCGCTACTTTCCACTTATTGGAACCGCAAAATTGGAATTTAAACTCCATACTTCTTTCGTTCTTTGTGTACAACATTTTCGGCCATTTTGACCATGTTCCTTAAGAGATTGGAACGGTGTTCCACTTTTCCATGCTAAATCCGAATCTGAAGTCAAAACTCGAATAAAAAAAAGCGACAGTCACACGCACGCACACACACACAGACAAACATATAGATTTCATATAGGAACGGTGTTCCTGAAAAGAAGAACTTTCCACATATTACGTAACTTTTTCGCCTCCTTGCGACAACCATACAACATACAACAGCTGTATATCGTAGGGAATTTTAGAATGCAACAGCAGCACGATAAAAACCGAACCAAAAACACGAGAAGTAAAATATGTTTAATCTCGTCTTCTTCTTTGTTTCAAATTCGAGTTTACAGTTTTAACACCGCAAACAACTCCTTGGAGCGTGCCTGGGAGTAAGTGAGGTTATCAGTTTCTGTGAAATTGCTGCGTTATCTCTTTGCATTACGTTTATATACGGTAATTGCTTTACATTAGTTGAGTCTTATACTAGTTTGCATCCCGATATTGTATGAAAATTAAAGTATATATATACGCTGAAATTTCGCCAAGAAACAACAATACATTGTGAATTTATGAACTGTGTCATTATACTAGTAGCGCGGCGTCTCGGCGACAAGACGCCGATTCATTCCACACATATTATTATCTCTGTTCGTTGAACTTTACATTGAACAGCTGATCATAAACTGTAATTCGTTGTCGTATATCTAAGCTAGGGTTGACACTTTGTTACACCCGTCCGTCCGTCTGTCACCAGGCTGTATCTCATGAACCGTGATAGTTAGATAGTTGAAATTTTCACAGATGATGTATTTCTGTTGCCGCTATAACAACAAATACTAAAAAGTAGAATAAAATAAATATTTAAGGGGGCTCCCATACAATAAACGTGATTTTTAGGGTTCCGTACCCAAAGGGTAAAACGGAACCCTATTACTGAGGCTCCGCTGTCCGTCCGTCCGTCCGTCCGTCCGTCCGTCCGTCCGTCCGTCCGTCCGTCCGTCCGTCCGTCCGTCCGTCCGTCTGTCACCAGGCTGTATCTCATGAACCGTGATAGCTAGACAGTTGAAATTTTCACAGATGATGTATTTCTGTTGCCGCTATAACAACAAATACTAAAAAATAGAATAAAATAAATATTTAAGGGGGCTTCAATACAACAAACGTCATTTTTTTTGCCTTTTTTATAGATAATGGTACGGAACCCTTCGTGCGCGAGTACGACTCGCACTTGGCCGATTTTTTTGCTCATTTTTGCTCGATATTGATAACGGTAACAGGTAGACGCTTGAAATATTCACAGAATATTGAGTTATATATTCACTTTAAGAATAAATAATTAAAATAAAATAAAACAAATATTTAAGGGGGGCTCCCATACAACAAACGTGTTTTTTTTTTTGCCGTTTTTATGGATAATGGTACGGAACCCTTCGTGCGCGAGTCCGACTCGCACTTGGCCGATTTTTTACTAGAGCCTTGTTTACTAGCTGATAGTGCACCATGTGTGAGCAGTGATAGACTAGTGATTAAAGAACCGGCCTATAGACCAACTAGTCCCTGGTACGAATCCTAGCATGTACCACTAAATTCGTGTTTAGTTTATGTACATATTTGTAATTATCACTCGGTTGACGGTAAAGGAAAATATATAGAATATAGAGAACCCGCATAATATAGAGAACCCGCATAATATAGAGAACCCGCACTTTCAGGAAATTATATTTCGATAGACGTGTGACCTATGAAATGTCTGGTTTTCCAGTCATTTAGGCGCTGAAACACAACGTTTTTGTGAACACAGTCATGCGCAAGTGATCTATCATCATCATATAAATAAAATTGAAGTGTCTATCTGTGATTTCAAAATAAAGCCTTTATCTTAAGCTCATATTATTATTTTCGCGTTACCAAAGCCTAAATACGCATTTTTAACTTTTTTGTCTGTCTATCTGTTGGCTGAACCGATTTTGACGGGACTTTCACTGGTAGGTAGAGGACTGTTCAGAGCAGAATATAGGGTACTTATTATCCCGTAAATATTTAGGGTTCCTGCGTAAAAAATGAAAAAAAAAAATAGGGAAAAATATCCCCTTCGGGGGACTTTGCAATTTTATTTTCATTATTTTCATAGAATACGTATTTTTGTAACATAAAATAACTACGCATTTTTTATGTAATAAAAATAAAATATAAAATATACGTTGCCTCCCGTAAAGGTCAATAGATGGTGCTGTATGAAAATTGAATCGCTCTATGGTTGCATCTACGACCCTGAACTTTGTTTTTTTTTTAAACAGAAAGAATTTGAGGTCTATGTAGAAATAAAGGCTGCTAAAAGCCCAAATCTCATGCATGCGAAACCACGGGCTTCAGCTAGTTTATTTATTTATAACAAATAAATAAAAATAATTTCATTATTCAAGTTAAATTTTATTTTATTTATCAAGTGGTTTTTTGTTTTGTGGTTTAAAGTAATAGGGTTCATAAATATGTATGTCGGTAATTTTAACATAACACCGAGTCCTTATATAATGAGGGTTGACGAAGACATTTTCAAACACATTAATAAAGGACTAATTAGTCTAAATTTCTCAAGGTTTAACATGAATAAAATAGCATAGTTCCGTTAAGGCATAAGTACGTGTAGGTACTCTCAAGTTACATAACCACAACAGAAAGAGGTCGAAGAGGCATATTCACAGAATTAATTAGGAGTTTGATAACGCAAATGTACTAATTGACTTGCTCGGTAACTTTGTTAACTACAGACGGTTATTTAGTATTTTCGATTGTACAAGATTTAACCGAGTTTAGGGCCTTTGTAATTAGTCTCATGAAGGAAATCTCCGCCAACTGTGATTGGAATAAAAAAAATTATTTTTATTAAGAGGGACTACTGAGGACGATTGATTCCGCATAAATTTGGTGGTAGGTACTCTAACGAGCCCAGTGGCGTAGTGCTTAACAATAATGGTACTGTTACACCAAGGCTCGTGGGTTCGATTACCAGACGGGATAAACATTTGTGTGCACGAACATCCCTTTAGGGTCTGGGTGTTTTTAAGAGAGGTAGCTAGCTTCATAGTAGTCCGACTGTAGGAAAACCTCCACCTCACAGTAAACTGCAGCTAAATAGCAGCTCCCTGGATGGTTGTTGCGTTCCTACGAGTGAGCGGAGTTACCAGTAAGATCCTCAGAAGTTTCTGTGTTGGATGACATTGCGTGATACTTCATGTATTATTCCAAGCGTTGCTGGGTGTTGTTGTGTTGTGTGACGTTGTATGGAAAAAAATCTCATTCTAAATGAATGAATAATGACTAAGTACTCTAAATGCTAATTCGGATAAGATTTATGGAATTCAGCCCAGAAAAAGAATAAGACCATATTCCTTTTCTGGGCTGAATTCCATAAATATTATCCGAACAACCATTTCTAACAGCTTATATCCCAAGTCAAACATTAGGTTACTTTTTGTATTGAAAATTATTAAAGGTCAGACAATAGTAAAGATGAAACTCCATGCGAGCGATCCGCTGGCTGTAGCCAGTTGCAGGTGTTGGGAGACAACCCTTATATTTTTCTGGTACGCCGCCGCTGCCTGCAGGCACAGACTTTTTTACTAAAATGAAGCATTTCAAAAGACCGCGGTTCATTATTATAGTAGAGCTGAAACTATACAAAGGGCATTTTGAAAATTAAAACCTGCGAGACCTAACGGGAGGTTATTAACTTTTTTCCCGTAATAAAGTGCTGTACTAGCGCTGTTATGAGGCTTTTGTGTGCATGTTAATGCCAACAGACGTAATATGTTCTGAGTTGTGACTTTGTTTATGCATAGTGTTTGTTTTATTTGTAGTATTAGGTCGACCATTACGGGCTGTAATTGTTCAGAAATTATCTTCTTGATCTTGTTTTTTGTTAAACATTTTGTTTATATGTAAGATAAACGTATGCCTTGCCTCACGGTGATCAGACAAACATCATCAGACATATGACAATCATCAGAGTATAGTAACATGCACGCGTACAAAAAAATTATATAATTCTTAATAATATAAGGTTACTATAGGGCTATCTTTATATATATACCTATGTATATAAAGATAGCCTTTTTGGTCGCGGAGGCAACGATCTCCATTTGTTTGTAGGTCAATCCGTGAATAATTAATAAATACAAATGTTATTTGCGGCAGTCAAATTTATTGGTAATGCTTTTGCTATTCTCCTTTAAATAAAAAAGATCTTAAAAAAACAAATAAATAGGTATTTGAAAAGCTTTCTGAGATACATATTTTACAAAGAGCAGCTAACTGTCGCATCACGCAAGAGCTAGCTGTGACGTTACTATGTGATACTACAACGTTCACGCTGTTCGTTGCCAGGTTTATGACAGTGACCGGAGCATGTTGTAATATGACGTCACGCAACACTCGTGCAACCGCATTCGTTTATATGTACGTAAAATGAAAACTATTCGGTCTATTTAATTAAAACAAAAGTTAATAAATACCTTCAAATAAAAGCTCCCTATGACAAAGTTCAAAGTGATCCAACTTTCCATTAACATTCTCCATTGTGTGATTTGCATTTGATCGGATAAAACAAATAATACTTTAACCACAATGCTTTAAGAGCAAGGAATGCTAAAGAAGCGAGAGATATTTGCATGGATCTAGTCAGTGGCGCTCGGTTCTCTCTGTCTACCCACACATCAATCCACATTTCAATTTATCTCGCACGCTAGTGTTATAATCTATCTATAACTTCACGCCAAATCCCTTGCGGGGTAGGCAGAGAGAACCGAGCGCCACGTGACTCGATCCTTACATATCTCACTCGCTTCTTTAACATTCATTGCTCTTCTCATGCACGCACGCCGGTTTCTAGGGCTCCTGATATCACCTTCTGATAGAACATGACCAATTTGGTCATGATAGGTAAGTCTTGGCCTTCCCCGGCTCCTACATCCTTCCACTTTTGCATTGTATATCTGCTTCGTCATTCTTTCATCTTGCATTCTTTCTACATACCCGAACCATCGGAGCATGCCTCTTCTTATTTTAACGTATGTTATAATCTAATTTACTATAAATATGACTTGTCTGGTTCTCAAACCATTTGTCTGCAAAATATCAAGACGAGCCGTTGTTCATTCTTTTAGGATAAATATAGACTTTCTCATTTGTATGTTATATTCGCTATCGCATAATATTCGCTAACAAGACACGCGTTTCTTTGTGTAGTATGTAGAGCGTGAATAAATTGCAACACTCAAATATGTCTTATGTATCGATGTAAATACCCAGGAGAGAAGACGCGACGATCAAACGACAGTTTTATATTTTGTTCGAGACGGCATTCTCTCGCGAGAGTTCTGTTATAATCGTGTGGGCCTACCTTTATGATGTAAAAGTGTGTCGCGTCGCCCACATGGTTCATTGTGTGAAGTGTCGAGGGTGAATTTATATTCGCGTTTCAAATATTTGCCCACGTTTTTGTTGTTTAACGACAAATATTCAGTTATTTTGATCAACTGTGTGTTTGGATTGGATTCGATTTTGTTTTTCGTTGGCCCGCGGTACGGGGGTTTATATGAATTACAGTTTTAGGGTTCGTGCCTGGCGGGCTGAATAGGAACCCCATTCTCTAGCTCGTAAGCGAAATTTACACACGTGAAATTTGGGTATTTAGTAGGTACATTGCTGGCGGAAAATGGAATATTTAATTAGATATTCATTTATGGAAACTCGTACAAGTTGCTGATGTTTTTTTGATATCTCAACAATGTTTGATTTTTGAATATTATATTTTTTCTATATTTCGAATAGATAATGTTTTTGTTTGTTTCTTAAAAAAAACGTGGCGTTAATCGTATCTCAATTTTTTTTTTATCTCAGGGTATGTTACTTATTTAAGGCCTATGTTTTTTAATAGATTATAAAAGGGGTATTGTAAGCACGATTGTCCTGTTCGTCTTTAAAATTCTTCTGGTAGCGAAGCGGCTTACCGTAAGGCGTTAGACCGCGGAATAGAAGCGTGAACGATTCTTTGAATGACGACAATCATGGAGGGCAGCCTTCAACCGTAAGTACTGAGGGACGTGGTTGATAAGTAGCAGTTAATTGAAGAAAGCCGAGGCGTCACAAACGAGGTGATTCGAGAATATCTGGGGACCGGTGTGGACCACAGCAACTCCTTAGGAGCTTACTCACTCATGCAATTTGATCCAACCTGCTTTGTGTGCTTCCGCCACCAATTAGTTCATGCGGCCTAGCGCCGGCCGGCACCCACCCACTACTGTTAGTGCGTGCAACATGCCGACGCTGCCATGGCTGCTCCGGTAGTCTCTGCCTCGGCTGCTGCGGTCGTCCGCCATCTGGAACAGAATCCGCATGCCCCCTCCACCACCGTCGCTGCCACGACTGGCCTGGTCGTCGCTGCGACACGTGTTTCGCCTCTCCACGAGGCATCATCAGGCGTTGTAGACGTTAATCGTAAGAATAACCGAGCCGAGGCAGAGACTACCGGAGCAGCCATGGCAGCGTCGGCATGTTGCACGCACTAACAGTAGTGGGTGGGTGCCGGCCGGCGCTAGGCCGCATGAACTAATTGGTGGCGGAAGCACACAAAGCACGTTGGATCAAATTGCATGTGGGTTTGACTTTCGCAAAATAACGTCTGAATCTATTAACTACTTACTCACTCACTCACACGCAGGAACACAAGTACCCTCCAGGGAGTTTCTTTGGCTGCGGTTTTCCGTGAGATGGAGGTACTTCCCTAGACGGGCTGCTTTGATGTGCTTTTCCTCTCATAAAAACACCCAGACTAAGACACCAACCCATGAGCGTTGGTATCAAAGTAGCCTTTCTGGTTAGAAAGGCTACTACTACTACGCTACCGAACTCAAAACCGATACCCTCTTTCAGACCTTCTTCCATCTTTATTACGTTTTCGGTCTACAAGCACAACGTTCGCATCTTGTACTGTTCGCCTTCCTTTCAAGGGGTTTCGCGGCAAGATGTAGTATAGAATAGTATTAAATGAGGGTACCTATTCAATTATCGGTATTATACTGGCGTTGAACAATAGGTAACCAATAGTCAACATCTGTACATTATTGGTTTACAATTGGCGTCGCGGCCCGTGACAGATATTCACGTTTTATATCTATCTATAACTTCACGCTGATCTCCTTGCAAGTTGCAGCGTAGGCAGTGCGAACCGATCGCCATAATACACGGTTCTACTAACCTCACTCGCTTCTTTAACATTCATAGGTATTTTCATGCACGCTCGTCGGTACCTAGGGCGTCTGACATCCCCTTCTGGTGAATCAAAGGTTATGTGCTTTTAAGGTTACTTCTTCTTCTTAGCGTTACCCCGTTCATTCATTAGGATTGGCGGGGTCTGAAGAAAGAGATACTGATTGTGACATAAAGCAACTGCCGTCAGACTTCCACAACCCAGAGGGGAAACCAGATCAGATTGGGTCACACATCTTTTGAAATATAATTTCTTGAACGTGCGGGTTGCCTCACGACACGTTTTTCATCACCGCCGAGCAAGTGATAATTACAAATATGTAAAAACACCAATTTAGTGGTACGAGTATATGCCAGGGTTTGAGTTTGCTTTTAAGTTTGCATAGACCCTTAGAACCTATAGTATACCTAAAAATATCGTAATTATTGTATACAACTTATATATCCAAAGTGTTGGTGCTTTTGTAAACGTTAATGGTATGCAATGGCGTGCCAGGCGGTTTAGCTGCCAGCACGCGAAAGTAGGCCAGCCGCGATTTCTTTTGCTTTATTTGTGGGTACATTTATTACCTTACAAAGTTTTGCATCGATCTGAGGGACATCGAAATAGCACATGTGAGCTTTCATTCATTAAAAAAATGTTTGGAGCACGTAATGTATATTATATAAATGTGTTACAGGTAGCTTTTCATTTTACCTACGCTATGAAGCGTATTAAAGCTAATGTTCTAAGACGCTTCTTAGAAACTATGTAACTGATTTTGACGTGGAACGACTGCCGTCAGACCTTCGCAAACTGTAGGTAAAATTAGACCTTTCTTAGGTTAGGTCACATGTCTTTCAAAATATAATTTCATGGACGTGCGGGTTTCTTCGCCATGTTGTCGGTCAACGCCGAGCAATGTTTATTTGGAGACGCTCTATCTTACATGCAATATATTATTGTATGTCTTTTTCAGGTCCAGATGAAACTTTTACAGTTTTTACAACGGAATGTTGTTAAAAATCCTAATAAAGTTTACAGATTTCAAACTAAAAATCAAATATTTATCAAGCTTGTAATTTGATTAAACTTGATTTATGGTTCCACATCAAACCATTCCCTCGGTGCGATACATGGATAGACTACAAATATTCCTGCAATCAAAAGCATTTAGGATATATCGGCTGGACTGTTACGGATTGATTGAGACTGGTGTTAAATAGGCCATCCGAAGTTCACTCACTTGGCTTAACGGATATTGACAGCATACAGGATTGAAGGTTTGACATCGAAATAAGTAAAAAGTGTGTGCAACCGGAATGACTAGTTGCTACATATCAACATGTTTTAGGGGTTTACAGATCAGACGAAGGCAAACAACTAATACATAAGCATCAGAGTGAACAATAAGCCTAATTTTCCGGCAATGACCAGTTGTATCACTTCCAGATGTATTTCACCCTCGAACAATAACCTATCGGAAACCGAAAAAGGTTTGACACGACCATTATGCGAATCCATCCCTTACGCAAGGGTGGGACGCATGCGCGGAGCTCCGCCGCGCCTCCCTCCGCAGTCTGGGCCCGAACTCGGAAGGCGTACGTAGCCCCTTGCTACGAGCGTAGCGCGTAGCAGACCTAACCCCACACCTGCAGTGACGTTGAAAACTCCAATTACTTTTTTATATAGCAGTTTTTTGTGCAAGTGATGTTATTGAACGTGTTATGAATACGCTGTGATTCGATTTCGTTGTATGTGGATTGTCAACTTTCCCTTTTTCTGTGCAGAGTGATGTAAGTTGTAATTATTGCTATTTGTATTCTAGACGTGATTGTAATTCTGTGTTTTAAAAAATAATTTTACGTAAGTTTTAATTACTTTTATATGTGTTTTTCTATGTAAGAAGAAACCTTACCTTACAGGTTTGCGAACGTAACATTTGTATGTAATTTAGGGGTGAAGGAATATACTAAGATTCTCATGTATACATGAAGTTGGCGACAATTTTAGTGTTCATCGTTCGTCGTCGTGACCAAGGTATTGTGTAACGTAATATAGTGTTGAGTATTCCCAATGATCGAGGAGCCCAGTGGTCGAGAGAATTAGCAAAGGCTACTTTATCACCAAGAGTCATGGGTTCGATTCCCGTACAAGGCAAATATTTGTGTGCCTGTCAACCTGTCTGTTTGTATTGATCTGGGTATTTTTCTGTGTATAATGTGTATGGCTAGCCCCCGCGACTTAGTCCACGTGGAACTGGAATTTCATGGGTTTTATTTTTTCCAGCGTAACCCTAATTATTTTTCTAAAATAAAACTAGCCTTAGTTATTCCTTATAACGTCAGCTATCTATCAGTGAAAGTCGCGTCTAAAACTGGTCAGCCCTTTCGGAGAATAGCCGGAACGAATTGATTTATTGGTATAAGTGTATATTCATTTACATTTAGTAAAAAGCTGTCATTTTGACATTACAAACAGGAACTTCAAATTTATTTGTATAGATTTACAAACTGTCATTTGATAGGCATACGCCTAATATGCATTTGCGGCGAGATTACTACGATACTCTTTCGAAGTAACGTAGTAATCGCGCCGCAATCAGTTCCTGATAATATCAATGAAATTATATATCTACTAATGAACAGGTCGCGGCAGGTATCGAGAAAATTGGAAAATGTGTTGGAAATTAAACAGCTATGTTGGGTTATTACAGAAAAGGGACGGACGCCTCTCATAACTATCCCTTCTAATCGCTACTTCACGCTCGTTTATGCCCCTTAACACTTACTATCTAACCCTGAAGTATATAGCTCTAACGACTCCTCTTTGGGCGATCTATAAAGAGAAACTACAGTCGAGAATCTTGTGAGCCTTCTTAGGTTACAACTTCGACTTACGAAGACTCACCGGAGACGAAGGATCCTGATCGACTCTCTGTAACATTCTGTGTCCTTGGTGCCTCTGCTCATCAATAGCTATTACGTACAGACTACCAATTTGTCTTGATTTCGAAGAATCAGATCCATTTGTTTTTCTTATTTCTAGCGTTACCTCGTTTCCTAATCCATTAGGATTAGCGGGGTCTGTTGCTTAAGCCTGAAGATTTGGTGAGAATACTCATTTTGAGCAACTGTCGCCTGACTGCCACAACTCAGGCGGAAAACCAAACTTTCTAGTAATTTCAAATATGCACATAAATCCAAAAATACGAATTCACGAGTCTTCAGAGAGACTGGTTGGTTAACAACATGAAGGAAAAAACCTATGGAGGCCCAATAACGCAATTTTATGTAGTCATTTTTTTTATACAACGTCGGGATGCATACAAGCATACGGCCCACCTGATGTAAAGCAGTTACCGTAGCCTATTAACGCTTGTAATACATTAAGTTTTACTCGCGCTATACCTCCTCTGATGCTAACACAGCAACTCCTTAGGAGCTTACTGGTGACCTCACTCACACGCAGCAACACAACAACCCTCTAGAAAGTATTTGACTGCGGTTTCCTGTGAGGTGGAGGTACTTCCCTAGACTGGCTGCTTTGATGCGCTCTACTTACCTGTCTTAAAAAAAAAGTAGCACGTTCTACTTTACCGCCCGACACGTAGAGGCGATTTTTTTTAAGCTCTTAATGGGTAGTTCACCGATCAACAATGCGTCACGTTTTGGTTTTTTAATTAAAAAATCCCCCATTAGTCTGTCGGCTGGCATCACAGACGTATTTAGGCGTTAAAACACAATATTCTTTTCGGTGAAGGGAAACCTTCATTCCAGAGATTTATTTATTTGTGGAAGCTGGTTCGTTATCCACTAGGGTATCACTGCCCCAAAATCAGAATCATTTTTTGCTTGTTTTACGTATATAATTGTAAGGGAGTTCACAATTGGATCGTTAATTTATTATAATGTCCCTTAACCTTTTACGAGGCATGCAAAATGTATATCTAGTGCAAATCTAATACAATCCAATAATAGATAAATTCGTTAATAATAAGCCCCACATTGAATTATATATATATTGGGTTACACACTTCAAACACGGTGGTTTGTAAAATATATTGTCATGTCCGTTCGTGTGTACAATGATTTATGACTCCGCCCGAATCCCGAGGAGTGTCAGGGAGATATCTCCAGCCCTTCAGCTTACTCGTCTATGATAAATATGCCACGAAATAAATACTTTTGAAACGTGAATTTTCATACGAAAAATAAGTCTCTTTACATATATAATATTTTAATTAATCTAATCTATTCATTATTAAGTGAGATAGGGCCTATGAAAGCAGCCCGTCTAGGGAGCTACCTCTGCCTCTCAAAATCTCGAAGCAAAATAACTATTCTCTGAGGGATTATTGTGTTCCTGCATGTGAGTTAGCAGCAGGGGTGGCATCGTGCGAGTCATTCTCATCTATATTCTACGGTAACCGCTTTATATCATGCCAGCCATATGCAATATGCATATAAAAAAATATAAATTCTTTTCATGGCCTTAGGGCTCCTGACTTTAATTATTATTACTTCCAACGATACTTCAGGTATTGCAAGTTTTCATAGACTACGGTCTTCACTTTGTGTGGTGGGCTGTATGCCTCCCGATGTTGTATAAAAATATGAAATATAATAAAACATCTCATACAAAGGAAACATATACGGTGACATACGTCCTTAAAAGACATTTACACAGTTACGTCTATACAAGTGCGTAAGTAACACAATTACGCACATGTACGGGACTCACGTACGATTAAATTTACATGGGATATAACTGAATGTAATAATAAAAGGTGTAGGTATATATTACATCCCGAGTTCCTTCGTTCGTTACGTCGAGACCCTCGGGCTTGGGCATTGTACATTCGCTTCACATAACTTAATAACGAGGAGGTGATAAATACAGTTTTGGTAGCATAGATTATAATCACTATATGTGTATTATACATATGTCTGTGGTAGCCATAGGTAGGGTTGCAAGAACAGCAGTGGTTTGTCTTAATTGGTAAATATACGTTACAGAAGAAAAATAATTGAAATTCTAGTGAAAACAAGTTGCAAAGATTTGCCGTTTAAATTTGTGAAAAGTTTCATATTTATATGTAAAATCCTCTTCCTAGCGCTATCCCGTTTCCTAATCCATACGCATTGGCAGGGTTCGCTACCTAAGCCTAAAGATTTGGCGAAGACACTGATTTTTGATATGGAGCGACTGCCGTCAAACTTCCATAACTTAGAGGGAAACCCGAACCTTTATTAGGTTAGGCACATCTGTCGAAATATAATTTCTTGGACGTGCGGGTTACCTCACGATGTATTCCTTCAGAAAAAGCAAATGATTATTACAATGTGCACATAAATCTGAAAACACGAATTTTGTGGCACACGCCAGGATATTAGGGACCTGTTGGTCAATAAACCTGTTCCTTATCCATTGGATTATTGCTGTTCTCCATATGGATTTTAATATTAAATTTTATTAAGCTGAAAAAGTAATTAGGGCTACGTCATGATATGAGGTGATTGTCTCTTTTTACTGTTGCTTTTTCGTATCATCGAGTTGCAAGTCACAACGATGCTAAAAAGTTTTCACTTCAAAAATGGCTCATTTCTTCAACAATCGTGAGGAAAATTGAGCACACTTTTGGTAACGTACGCAAGAACATAGTATTATACGATTATAGAGTTAGACGCGCGCGTACGCAATTCATCTACATAGTGACAATATATTATAACCAAACTAAGGATACAACTAAGTCATGCACGCACATCAATTCCAAGGTGGCATTACCATTCTATATAATACACAAGTTTTTTTATTTATGCACCTTTAAAACACGACCAATTTAGTGGTGGTTGGCGAGTCTTGACCATCCTCGACTTCACTATAGCTTTTTGTATCTGTTATTGTTTGCCCGATGGAAAAGTAGTTAACAATGACTACTATAATACCAAGGCTCGTTGGGTGAAAGGTAGATCTTTAAGAGCGGTAAGGCGCATTAAAGCAGCCCGACTGGGAAAGTACCTCCACCTCACAGAAAACCGCAGCTAAATAACAACTTCCTGGAGTGTCTTATCTCTGCGAGTGAGTGTAGTAACCAGTACGCTCTTATGGAGCTTTTCTGCTAGCAGCAAAGATGGCATCGCGCGAGTTATATGTAATGTGTTACAAGCGTTCATAGGCTACCTTAACCGCTTTATATCAGCTGGGCCGTATGCTTGTATGCCACCAACGTTGTGCACAAAAAAGATAAGCTTATTAATTACAATACGATTGACACACTATTCTGTCATTGGAATATAGCTCTTATTGCCTAGTGATCTATAAGCAGCAATCAACCTTACGACAAAGTGCAATGGATTCTACTTACGGTAATCTTCCAAATATTTATCTACGTCTGCACCATCTCGACGATTGGTAGCGAGCCATTTGCCCTCTGGCCCCTAATGAGTTCACAATTTCCAGAGCTGAATGCGAGAAACGAGTTTGATAAGGGAGGCCGTCTAGACAGGCTGTGCCATTACATTTTTGTTTAGTACAACGTTGAGAGGTAAACAAGTATACAGCGCATCTGATGTCGTGCTCGGACGATTGTTGATGCTATATTGCTGGACCAGTGCTGGATTCTATTTACCCATTGTCAGTAGGAATTAGCTGACCCGTCGCGAAAGCCATAGTCTGTTTGTTTGTCAACTCGGATGTGTGTTGTCGCCGTCTGCGCTGCCCCGATGATTCCATCTTTCCCGTCCTCTGAATGCATGTAAAGGCCTAGCCTTCAGAACAGTATTTACATGTGCCTATACCGACCCTATACCAGAGACACGGAGAGGACTCAGCTCTTTGAGTACATGAGTCGGGCAGTAGATGAAACGCCGGGGCGATACCTTACTGCAGAGTTGATATATTTGGGGGATTTACATTTACCATTTACATTTAAGACATTAGGTTAATATATTGTTATGCTTATAGGATAAGAAGTTATTAATTGAGTAAAAACATTTGTTTATCAGCCATTTTGCTACCGTGTACGCTTTAAACGCTCTTTAGAATCTTCCGATGACTCACTCGCAGGAATTTAATAATCCGCCATAATTGTTTTCCATCAAATATTGGAATACACGTGTACTTGTGTGATCGAACTTGTATGTGATTGTCAGTGATGTATTGTGTACTATATAAGCTGGGGCTAACATTTAATGTCTGATAAACTAGAGACGCTATCAAGGGCAAGTCGAACATCGTGATTGTATTGTTCCATGCCGCAATTAGTATACATGAATTTTCTATTGGATTTCGAATACAATATTCACTTTCCACTTCAATTATTGGATAAATTTCCATTATTAGAATTATGAGAATGTAATTCAAGATAAGTTGGTTACGATCTTTTTGAAATTAAAAATTCGAGAACATTGTTCATAATTTCCTTTATAATAAACAAATTTTCGCATACATACATATTATAATCACTCATCACATCAGCCGGTCTCTCGTTGGGAATAGGCAGAGACTATAGAACAAACATACATTATCTCACCTTTTCCACACTTCTTTTCCACATCAACCTCCTCAAGCATGCTCTTTGGTTTCAGGTGCTTTTAATTTGGCCCTTTTTCAGCATTGTATTTTTTTAATCTATTATTTGAAGTATTTGCCCATTTGAAGTAGCCCAATTCACTCCAATATCAGGTGATTTAGCTTTAACCTGCAGCCAAAATGAAATAATTAAAGAAACTACTAGGCGTAAGTTGGTGGGCCCAATTGGCGACAAATTGTCTAATCTGACAATATTACCGTAAGTGAACTTTGCTGGTTGCCGGAATACGTATGTACATACAACAACACATCTATCTATACAGCTGTACGTTTACGTACTTTGTCGTTGTAGTAAAGGTGAAGTTTTAATGGTTTAGTGTAGCTTGATCTGTCACCGTATACACATCGTTGATGAATGTCGAATTACACGAGTCCGCCGATTTAGATAGCTGCCGGATTGTCGAGAGTAGTCTTACGGCCTACCTAATGTAGAGCGGTTACCGTAGCCTATGAACGCTTGCATACAGAAAATATCACTCGCGCGTTGCCACCCTAAGCAATTCCTTAAGAACTTACTGGTAAACCTCAGTCACTAACAGGTACACAACAACCTTTCAAAGAGTTATTTGGCTGCGGTTTTCTCTTAGATCCGGGCACTTCTCTAGTCGGGCTGCTTTGATGTGTATTACGGATATAATTAAAACCACGTTATTTTTGATAGAAAGAGTTTGCGACGAACCGCCCGTTGCGA
Organism: Pyralis farinalis; assembly: GCA_947507595.1. Classification (NCBI taxonomy): domain Eukaryota; kingdom Metazoa; phylum Arthropoda; class Insecta; order Lepidoptera; family Pyralidae; genus Pyralis; species Pyralis farinalis. Next base: position 5,645,884 of record OX382259.1, on the reverse strand, counting down.
ATCGTGCAGGTTGACTGTTGCGAAGTTCTCACACCAGTAACAATATAAATGGCGGGTCGTTGCAAACTTGCATATTTATTTTCGTAGGTAATTACATACAACTAATAATTAATGTGCGTCGCTTACAATGTGCCTTGCCTCTCTTAAAACACCCATACCAAGACAAACAGACATGTTCATGCACACACATGTTTATCCTGTGTAGGAATCGAAACCAGGAACCGTAATATTAAACGAGTATTTTACTACGTATAGGTACGTTATAATGTATACGTTAAAAATTGTTTAATTCAATGTATAACAATCGTGAAAACCTAAGGCAATACTAAACTAGTATTGTTAACTTTTTTACGAGAGGTAGGGCGCATCAAAGCATCTCGTCTGGGGAAGTACCTCCACCTCACAAAAAAACCGCAGCCAAATATCGACTCCGTAGAGGGTTGTTGTGTTCCTGCGTGTGAGTGACATCACCAATAAGCTCCTCAGGAGTTGCTGTGTTAGCAGCAGAGGAATGCCTCCTCGCACGAGTGATATATAATGTATTACAAGCGAACGTAGTCTATGGAAAATAAAAAACTATTTCGCCACCATCGTCATCAACTTCGCAACTCTTTTCAAACCTCACTTTTGCAAAAACATTCTAATGCACTTTTAATTAATTAACAGCCGAGAAGCCGACGAAAGATTAAAATGGAAAACAAGCGCATATCAACTTAAAAACGCGGCGCGGTGTGCCGGTATTTTGGGCCTCGGAGCTTTGTTGAGCTGGTGTAAAGGGAAAATAATAACTTAGGGAACAGTGGGGCGTGGACTGTAATCGCGAGCGGTGACAGTCGGCTAGCGAGCCGGAGATATTTTTAGGAACCAGTTGTTCCGTGCAGCGTAGCCATATCAAACTGTTTATTTAACGAATTCTCTAGGCGCTCGGTGGGGGAGGGTTAACTTCGCAAATACGCAATTTCGTAGCGTTCATGGCAGTGTTATTCGCGAGCGTGGTCACAGTATACAGAATCGCAGTATGTCATTGTAGGTCTGTACCTAATGTGAAGTGCTTGATACCCAAATATCTCAGCGGTTCGAGCCTGCTGACCAATGGGAAAGTATTTTAACCAATAAGCCGCTAAGTGCCTCGATGTTGATCCCCGAGCTACCCAATAAGAGCTGCGTGTTCTTCTTTACCCCCCGACCCGTAGTAATGAATTGATTTACTACGTAACATCATTCTCATTGGTTCTCCATAGGTTATTTCTTTTATGGAATGTATTTTTATGTTACGTAATGTCATCATCATTATCTCAGCCCGTATTCGTCTACTGCTGAACATAGGCGTCCCCTCTAGAGTGCCATTCGTCTTGATCCTGTGCGACCTGCATCCATCGACTCCCTATAAACCTCTTAAATCTCTTACATTTCCTGTCAAATTGTATTAAGCGGGTTGTCTCAACGTTGCTGCACCAACCCTTACTCATCCCACTGCAGAGATACGGGTCTCCCTTCAGCCAAAGGGGTGTAGGGCCTACTTTTACAGCAGCCGGGGCCGACGGTTCAACTGGGACGGGGCTGGTGCGCAGAGAAGCTCGAGATAGATAAACTCATCCATAGGCAGGGTGCGGTCGACGTCGCTTATCCTGCGTATTCGCTGGAGCTCCCATACTGCGAATGTAACTTGAATGTACCTTGTCTTGTTTTTTGTAAATGGTCGATTGTGTACTGCATATCTTTGAAATTCTGGCGATTGAAATAAAAAAAATACTTATTTTTTTTTAGCAGAGGGGGCATCGCGCGAATTATACTTAATATACCGCAAGCGTTAATAGGCTACGGTAACCGCTTTACATCAGGTGGGCTGTATGCTTGTATACCTCCCAACGTAGTATAAAATAAAATAAAGTATCAATCGCGCGATGCCCCCTCTGCTGCTTACACAGCAACTCCTTAAGAGCTTACTGGTGACCTCACTCACACGCAGGAACACAACAACCCTGTACGGAGTTGTTATTTGGCTGCGGTTTTCTGTGAGGTGGAGGCACTGCCTCAAACGGGCTACTTTGATGCGTCCTAACTCTTAAAACTTCCAGACCAAGACAAACAGACATGTTCATGCACACAAATGTTTGTCTTGTGTGGGGAATCGAACACACGAGCGACGGTGTAAAAGTCGCGTCATTCACGACTGAGCCACCGAGCTCGTCGAAAAGCCTTGCTTTGCTTCCAACATTTCACGTAACAAAAGTAACTTTTCTTTTGTTACGCGTAAGAAAGAAGCATAAAGAAGCGTGCGTAAATAAGTACACGCACACTTTTTAATATTATTCTGTTCGTGTGTCCGTGTCTACTGTCCGCATTATGTTATTCAATTATTGCCAACAGCCCCACAGTACCGCGGGCGGTCCCCCAATAAAGGACAATCAATCGATCGACAATTACGTAGGGATGATTCATACACTGCCCTGGGAAAGGCACCCTGTATTATGCAACCGCTGGTTTCCCCATTAAACAACTTAGTTGAATGGGAAACTGCTGTTTATATATGTACACTAACTTTACTAACTCGGGAAAATAGTACATAGTGATAGCTCAGTGGGTAAAGCACCATATTATGCTGCGATCCGCGGTTCGAATTCTGTCATGTACCATTAAGTTCGTATTTTCGTATTTATGTCCAAGGAATTACGCTTCAAAATACGTTTGACCTAACCTAATAAAGATCTGATTATACCTATGGGTTGAGGTTTGACGGTAGTTGCTCCTTGTCATATTCAGTACATTCGTCAAATCCTCAGGCTGAGATAGCAGATTGCGGCAATCCTAATGGATTAGAAAACGAGATAACGTTGGGAAGCAAACTAATAATCTCTACGTACCAGACAAACTGACATGTTCTTGCACACGAATGTTTGCCCTGTGTGGGAATCGAACCTACGAGCGTTGGTGTGTAAGTAGCGAGACTTGTGACGTTAGGTTCGCTCTGCCTACCCCGCTAGGGACTTGGCGTGTATTTTTTTATATAGTGTATTAACTTAGCTCCAAAGTAAGCGAAGCTTGTGTTGTGGGTACTAGACAACTGATAAACATAAGTATTTTTTTTTGTAAATAGATACTTATCATATTATATATAAAACACCCATACCAAGACAAACAGACATGTTCATGCACACCAATGTTTGTCCTGTATGGGAATCAAACCCATGAGCTTTGGTGTCAAACTAGCTTTGCTAACCACAGCGCCACCCAGCTCGCCAAATCTACTAATACACGCAAGTTTCTCCTCAATAATAAAAACCCCTCGCAGAGTAATGTAATTAGTTGAGACGATCCCCGCGACAGATGCGTGCTCAGTAATCTGAGTTCATAAATGAAAATATTATGTATTGGGGACAAACGGCACGTGCTCGGCGGGTCTAGACCGCTGGATATGACAGGCGTCAGAGATTTCTCTCGTTTGGAGTGTAGGAGGTTCGCTATTTTCTCCATGAAGGAAATAACCTATGGAGAAACAATGAGATCAATTTTATCTTGTAATTCAATTCACCGCACCGTCTCCGGGAGTAAAGTAGAACGCGCAGTTCTTATTGGCTAATTCACGAATCAACATCACGGCGCTTATCGAATTATTGTATATGTATGTATATCTTCACGCCAGGTCCCTTGCGGGGTAGGCAGAGAGAACGGAGCGCCATAAGACGCGGTCCTTACACACTTCACTCGCTTCTTTCAAATTCATAGCTCTTCATGCACGCTCGCCGGTTCCTAAGGCTCCTGACATCAACTTCTGATAAAACACGACCAATTTGGTCATGGTTGGTTAATCTTGGTCTTCTCCATCCTTCCACTTTCGCATTGTATATCTGTTTCGTCATTCTTTCATCTTGCATTCTTTCTACATGTCCGGACCAACGGAGCATGCCCTTTCTTATCTTAACACCGACACTCTCTTTTAGACCAACTCTCTTGAGTACGTCATTATAGTATCGAATTATTGTTTACAATATTTTTCCCTTGGTCAGTATGTTCGAATCACTGAGATATATAGGCGCTAAAACAACGTTTTTATGAGCGCGAGGTGCATTCATCACAGTGGTTTATTGGGTTCTGATACGCTGACTGCTATAATTTTAATGTACACCGTAAATATTATGAATTTGTACAATCCTGGAAACTAAATAATTATACTGGGGAAATCGAAATTCATACCAGTCACGGCAAACATTTTTGTGTTCCAATATAAAAGTTGTAACAAACTCACCAAAACTGAATGAATGACGGCACACAAAGGAGACAATTACGACGCGTGACACACGACGAATATACGAAGGAACGGCTTTAGGCTGCATTCAGGTGGATGAATTTGAAGATTAATCACTTCCGAATGCAGCTTCCTGCCAAATGGAACCTGCGGCCATTGGGGACGTTCATGGCACCGAACCGCCAAATAAGTACAACATCTACGTTTCCACGCGACGCTCCTGGTTGACATACAGCCGTACGTGCAGCTGGCCTGTATTTGAACCAGTGGCAACCAAGTGCGAGCCCATTTTGAAGTGCATTAATGCGGATGAGTCAAAAGATTTATCACGTCTTAATGCACGAAGGAGATACGTGGACGTACGAGTACACCGGCTAGTACCCGCCACATAAATTCAAGATGCACGTTTTCGAAAGCTCTCCCCAGATCAACAATGAGCAGATACAGAGCTTTTACTCCCTGAATTTTTCTGAAGTTGACAAATATAAAGATACCTCGGCGTGGTCGGAAGCCAAATCTGTTTCCGCCGGGATATTTTCGGATATGGCGGCTTAGTGAAATTCCGACAAATACTTTTTCTGCAGAGCTAAGATGAGAGATGCCCCTACACTAGTTATAGTCTAATCGATTGCCTTTATTCTTATATAAATAGTAGATGTGAATGTTCATTAATTGGATGCGCATGTAGGTACATTTCGTAATGAAATTTTTCAAAAAAATTGTGCCTCAATCTTCATTGTCCAATGAAATTCCAGTAAAACTAGAACATGACTCATCAGTAAAAATATCTGCATCAATTACACAAGACGTGCCCGTTTATTGGAATTGCATATCTTATCAGGCAAAGTGCAACACATTTTTATCCGTCAGTGGTAAAGAATTTTAAAAGAAGTCAAATGTCTCACAGCCCTGTAAAAAAAAAAATATAACTGAGTTTTGTATTAAATACTACTGTATCGGACAGACATTGTACTGGCCAAAGGTAAAAAAAAATCCTAGAACCCGATTGCGGCTTCATCTATCGGATCCATTGTGGAATCTATACATCCAACGGCTCACTCAAACACACAAAAAATCATCATGCATTCGAATAGCATGAAGAAGTTCTCATAAATATGGTTGAACAAATAATGTCAAATTTCTATTGTTTTGCTTTTCAGGAACACCGTTCCTATATGAAATCTATATGTTTTCTGTGCGTTTATCTGTGTGTGCGTTTTTTTCGAATATTCGAATTTTGACTTCAGATTCGGATTCAGCATAAAAAAGTAGAATAGAAATATTCAGGAACGCCGTTGCTATCTCTTAAGGAACATGGTCAAAATGGCCGACAAATAAAAAAAAAAAATTGAATTGTTATATAATTGACGAGCCAGGTGTTCCTCTGGCAATGCAAGCTTGCGCATTCTCAACTAGTTTTTTATATTATCAGGCGTTAGATTTTTTGCAATATAATTGTACGTGATCGCTTTCACGCTTTTCTCTAATGAGGATACCGCTTCGATTATCGTTTATTTGAATAAAATGCGGCCGGTGGTGAGTGCGGCTCCCCCAGTAATTTTAAAACTGAGCCCAAATGCGCTTATAGGCATCTCTCACCTCGCCTTTTTAGATATTTCGCAATGTAACGGTTATTAACAGCCATAATTTACAGAAATAAAAGGATTGTGTGGATTTTTCGGCTTTACGTATTTTGTTTTTGCGCGTTTTTGTTTTTACCAAATTGATATTTGTTAGTATCACCCTCACGTAATTTTTTGTTTGGGTTAGAAAGGTGCCCCGCTTTACAGATTATAAATAATATAATTAATTGTCTCTCAAATCATGGGTTTTAGTCCCGGTCATTTGATAAACGGGCGCGGTGATATGGATCCAACGCATAGACGAGGTTTTGAGAACATTGATGTAATAGTCCGCCTACGGTGACATACTCCGGGTGATATCAGCGGAACAATATAGCCATTAGCAGATGATAATACTATTGTAGATGCGTTGGAAATTATTGGGCTATTATAACGAGATCTGAAGGGAAGGGAAGGTATTGGTACTGTGCAATTACATAGGAGGGACAGTCATCTGCCATAGTTATACTCGGCTTCGTCCTCAAGGTTAGCATAGATAAATAACTTGTAGTATCGCTTAGCGGTCGCCATTCTCACACTATATTGAGAGTACAGTTTTTTTTTCCACATTAACTTAGTCAATTTGTAGTTTCCTTAAGTTTAGAGTTAAAGCAATTTAGAAATTATATTTCACGAGTCTGGGGGTGAGATCTGTTATTTATTAATACTTTTAACATCAAGGGTGGGTGAGATGTTAATATTTTCGGACGAATACTAAGTATAATTATGACAGAACTTCACTCGCAGGTAAGTTCGTTTAATCACTTCAAATTATACTCGGCTTCGTCCTCGAGATTAGTATAGATAAAACAACTTGTAGACTATTAGATAAACGCTCGTGAAATATTCTTTACTTTTAAATCATATGTTTGATTAAAACCGCTGTTATTTTATATTTATTGGACGTATTCGTTTTTATATAAACAGGCGTCATTGTAAGATATCCCTCCCTTATAACTTGCCTACCAAAATTAATATTCATCGAAACATGGTTTCATATAGATTGAGAGAAAACATTAGTCCTCGTCGGGAAGAGGCCTGTAATAAATATTTGAAAAAGATATTAGTGACAGTACTTTAACCCGTCGTCCGTCTGATGACGAAGAGCGGGACCGAATATACACATCCACCCCGCACAGAGAATTGCACATTTAACGATTAAGCGGTTGGCTAGAATTGCTGATATTCAGTTTCTTAAAGGATTTTTGATATATGTTTTGCCTAACCTCTTAAAAAAACTTAGCGGTTTTATTAATTAACTCATCAATTTTGATAGTAATTAGCTTGTCCGTCATAGTTACACTGTGTATTTTGATTAAAAAAATGCCTGAAGCCTGTGAGTGGTAAAATGCGAGACAGTAGCGAGATTTTTGACTAACAGGATTACAGATTCTTTAAAAATGGCAAAGCCAAAAATTCCTTCGTATCGTATTTTGGCATAAGATAACGTAATCGAAATAATCGTTTTTAACTACATTATCACCAACAATCGGAGCTATAACAGGTCGATGTGCATTCAGAGAACCATACTGAAGACTTTATACAGTCAGACAAAACCATTATAATTTAACGTTATAAAAATCAAAGTCATTGTATTTATAGTACCTACACCACTTGCGAATATATTTTGCTTAAAATAATTTGACGCGAGAAACGTCATTTTTGTAAATACACATTACTAAAATTAAGTAGATGACGTTGCAGTCACCAGAATAATCTAGGTATGCATTCTGCGAACACTGGGATTAGAATAGTTAAGAGCTTAATTGTTTGTGGTAAAGGCAATTGTACTGATTGTCTTGTTATGCTCTTGTAAATATGGTACCATACTACATACATGGGCCAATAGCCTAAGGCTAGGCTAGGGTACATACGATGAAAATTCTTCTTTCACCCCTGAAGTACAAACGAACCCTCTGGCCAGACAATGAATATAATAAGCCCGAGCTAACAGCACTGCGGTTCTTCTTGTGTTTCCACTCCAACCCACTAAGACACGCTAGAGACGAAGAAGGCCTCGATCGACTCTCTGGATCACTCGAGAACCCGTAATATCATTAATCATTACTCTCTAACAGCTCAGCACAAGCTGCTCTGCTTTAGTTATTGCTTCTCGTTATTATTTTTTGGTATATATTTTAAACCGGTCATAGTAATCTTTAGCGACAAGGCAACGTCCCCCGCTCGTGATGGACCTTGACAAACGAAGCTCTTTCAGAAGAGAGACAGGGCTAAGGCATATTTAATATGCAAGTTGTGTTCCTATCGTGAAGTTATCAGTGAGCTGCTACAAAGGTATGCCCCCCAACGCTGCCGCCCCTAACGCTGCCATCGTTAGCAGCAGGGAGCAGTTGTTACGTAACAGCACCAGAAAAGCAGTGTAGTGGTTCATATATGGATATGTGTGCGAGCTTTTTTATTCGCCATAACAACTAAACGCCTTAATTGATTCAGATGTATCTCGCGAAACACAATGTGACGTCATAATAAAATATGGCTGATTATGCACTCAAATTTTGTGCACACTGAGGAAAAATCAAAATTAATTTCATTAATTCAGAAATAAAAAAAAAACGTATTTTAGGGTCGGAACGCATGAGTGACACCCCTGGTGTTGCAAATGTCCATAGGCTACAATGACTGTTTAACATCCCGCAGGCCGTATGATTGATTCCCACCATTATTACGTTTTTTTAATTTATTAGAAATAATGCCTGGCGTGCTTTTTAATTTCTTAAGAAAATGACTTGTTGCAAACATTTTCAGTAGGTGTTCCACCCTTTTTCAGTTTATCTAAATGCCCTTGTTTTGCTAGTAAGTTTTCTTTCATTGGTTTCCTTTCGTTTCTTCGTCCTAAATGGATCTCGTGATCTGCGCGTACGGAACCCTGCGACCCAGTTGCAACTAAGATATTCGAATAACGTCGCTATTCACTGTTGAACAAAAGACTCCGTGTCACTTGCAGTCAGGAAGGCTGCCGGACAAGCTTCTTGAATACTAAAAAATGGACAGCTGTCCCTTTCGTGCATTAGTTTCAGCAGGAAGGAGTAACTGCAAAGGAAGACGAACGTACTTTCTGAAGAATATTACTTATACTGTCGTTTGAAAATGGGTTTCCTCATTTTTGTTTTTGCTAGTGAGGTTTATTTGTGATCTTTATACCTATAACTTTATTTTTTACTTGTTTACAATAAGCTTTGATAACTTGTAATGGAAATTCGGGTACAGCCTTTCTGAAGAGTTACTTGCGAGAGCGATATTCATTGCTGTACAAATGTTCACATGCTATCATAAACGTTTAATATCAGGCGGGGCATATGTTTATTTATCATCAACGTAGTAATTAAAAATAGAAGCTTCTTATATTATAATCGAAAAAAATTGTTAAAAAATAAGCAATGTCAACTGTTGTACTCTTTCCATGAATGTTTTTCGCAAACTCTTGCGTCTGATGGCACGTTGAGTAGTGTCGGCCATGACTGTTGTAGACAGACGAGTGTACGGTTGTAAACACTGACCTCAGCTAATTCGCAATGTGGCGAAGAATGCTCTAAATATCGTCAGTTTTCTTTCAGAAGGGGTACCCATTTCCTAGCAGTGGGATGGTTGCGGGTTAAAGTGGATTCTTAGGTAGAAGGAATACGCTTTATTTGTATAACACAGTTAGAGTTAAATACATTAGGTCGAGAGGCACGCAAGCTTATGATCCACCTGATGTAAACCTGTAGCCTATGGTCGCTTGCACTACACATAGTATCACTGCCGTCAGATCTCCTCAACTCAGAGGGAAAATCAGACCATTATTTAGGTGTTAATATAGATTATTTTAGCATTGATCTATAATTAATTAGATAATATGTACCTAATTGAACTTTCTGGGTAAATATATATAAACATCTGAAGAAGAGAAATGAGAAAATAATTAATTTAATCCCAAGTGACTCGTTGCCCCAACGTTCCAGGAAATGCGATACGCTTCAAGAAATCATTCAAAGTGAAATCCAAAAACAAAGTTATCATTGATCTGTATGAAATGAGGAAACCTAATTACGTAATACAACACTGGCTCAACCATTAAAAATGCCCTGATCGAGACAAAAAGACATATTCAAGCACACAAATGTTTGTCCTGTGCGTGGGAATCGTTGGTGTCAAAGTCGCGTTATTAACTGCGGCGCTACCGAGCTCGTCAAAATCAATATCTTCAAAAGTCACATCAAAATACTCTATGCAAATATGCTTATTATAGAACTGATGAATGTCTGATTGACAAAGATGTATGGAAATAATCCAGCACGTGCATTTCTTTTATTTTATTGTTCCGCTATATTGACATAAATTTATTTTGACGTGATAACGTCTTATAAATCAATGAACGCCGGCTGCACGCACGAAAAACCGTGACTCATTGTCACAAGCGAGATTGTGCAAGCGAGAGCGCGGAACAAGCGATAGAGAGGCACGATCGGTCTTAGCGTTCGGCTTGTGACGCATCTATATCTCTTCCACTCCATCGGCGATGCGTCCGAGTATAAGAGACAGCGGCAGCACACAAACTACACGTGAACTGTTTTGTCAACTGTTGAATGTTTTCTTATGACGTTATCACGTAAAATTACCGTCCGTAAACCGACTTTACAGACAACCAATTTTTTTAACAAATTTATTGTATTATTTCTTCTTCGTTAAAAGTCACTTCCGAAATGCTGACCCATTAAAAAAAGAAAAACGAAAACTGTGAAATGAATTCAATAAGATTTTACTTTTTGTTTTTGCCCAATGGCATTTTTTACAGGCAATTTGATATAAACAACATTGTCAGCTGCCGCCACCGATTTATGCAAGTAATTTGAATCAAACTGTCTGTAAATTTGACTTTCGCATGTGAGCGAGGTCACCGCTAAGCTTTTAAGAAGTTGCTATGTTAGCAGCAGCGGTGCCATCGCGCGAGTGATACCTAATTGCAAGCGTTCATAGTCCTACGGAAATCGCTTTACATCAGTTTGGGCGTTGAATGTCCCCCGACGTTGTATAAAAATAACCAAACATTCGAGTTTGGACCTCACGATTTATGAAAATCTACCGTTTTGATATGAGGAAACTCACTTCTTCCTAGCGTAGTTTCATTTCCTAATCCATTATGATTTGCTAATGATTTGATGAATGTACCGATTTTTACATAGAATGCCGTCTGCCGTCGGACCTCCTCAACATGGAGGGAAAACCAGGCCTTTCTTAGGTCTGGTCACAAGGTCTTTCGAAATGTAATTTCTGGAACGTGCGGTTAATTTTTTTGACTTTTTATCTCTTTATTGATTTATACTACAGTGTTACGAATTGCACGTTTACAAAATGGCTTACTTTCCCGCGTTTTTCTCCCATAACCTATCGAATATAGTAGTTGTTAGCGGAGTGGAGTTTTTACGTGGTTTTTTTTTACGACGAACGGAGGCACCGGCACTTTTATAAACGAAATAATTTTTTTTCTTTGTACAAGTAATATGAACATATACGCGGATTAGTCTCACGAAGTAATAAACGTTTTACGTGATTATTTGCTGTAAGGGAATCATAAAATGTGCTGGTTTTGGTAGATATACAGTTTAGAAGGCGGTAAGCATGTAGATAATTTAAAATTTATGATGGTTTATACACGGTGTAAACATTTTCTAAGAGAGGTAGGGCGCCTGAAAGCAGTCCGTCTAGGGATGTACCTGCACCTCACAGAAAACCTCAGCTAAATAACAACTCTGTTGCATTGTTGTGTTTCTGCGTGTGAGTAAGGTCACTAGAGTTTCTGTGTTAGCAGCAGAGGTGGCATCGCGCAAGTGATACTTTTTTATATACCACTAAGGTGGCAATAAATCGTACGGTTTGCGTGATGGTACCGCAGCCTATGGACATTTGCAACACCAGGAGTGTCACTCATGCGTTGCCGACCCTAAACCGCTTAATTTATTACAAGCGCTCATAGGCTTTACATCAGGTGGGCCGTATGCTTGTATGCCTCACGACGTTGTATAAAAAAACTGATCCAACATTGCTGGGTTATTGATAATGTTGTACTCATTACGAAAAACTACATTTCTTTGTAATCAAACTTGTCACGATAGGTCGATATCCAACGGTCAGCTGAACGTAAACCGCGGACTGGCCATTGCGCTTTCGTACAGCTTATGCATTATCCTAAAGTTTATTTTTTGTAAGACCATAACATACGTTTATAGATTCAAGCATTATTTTGCGAAAGTCAAATTTAAGCGCAATTTGATAAACACACAAATTAGAACAAATTTCAGTTACACCCATTTGTAAAAAAAAAACGGACAGGTATTAACCGATAGCTACAAGTTGCTGATGGATTCAATTTTGTTTTTAATTTATATAGTCGCATAATATCATAATTTTTTACTTGTTTTCGTCAGATTTTAAAATTATTGAATGAATCATAATTAAAATTCTCATTTTGTGAATGAGTATAAAACATTGGCGGTTCAGGCTATAATAATAGTATCTATTAAAAAACGTAAAATTGTCTAACTTATCAGAGACGGGTAGGGAAAATAAAGACTAATTCAAAATTAATATGATAATGTATGGAGGACTTCATTAACGCCCGTTTTTATGCAAATGAGTGTATATATACATACTGTACTGGGTGGAACTATACAGTTGATGATGTAGTGTTGGAGCATGTGGATGAGATTGTATATCTTGGATACCCTTTCGGCAGGGATGGAAGCTACACCGCTGATGTGGAATGAAGAGTGACTTCTCGTCATTGTGTCGAACGGAACGTTGTTGGAAAAAAATATTAGGCAGCAAAACCTTGAAGCAGAAGACACAGCATGATATACACAACGCGGTGCTGGTCCCTACGCTAACTTATGGAAGCGAGAGAAGCATGAAAGTGGAATGAACGCGGTCGATATGCGAGCGTTTCGCAAAATTTGTATCGTAACGATTGTAGACCGCGTTCGCGATGACGACATAAGAAATAGAGCTGGTTTAAAAAAGAGTATTGGTGTAAAAATAAGAATAGGCATGCTTCTATGATTCAGACATGTAAAAAGAATGTACAACGAAAGAATCATGAATCAGATACACAACGCAAAAGTGGAATAATGAAGGAGGACTTTGTGTAAAGATATAATATATACACAGTGTGAAATTAAAAGCTCAAAGCAACAATGTGACGTTTGACAACAGCATTATAATAAAAAAGATAAATTCTTAGGTTATAATTGAGGTATGTAAGGATCGAGTCACGCGGCGCTCGGTTCTCTCTGCCTACCCCGTAATGGATTTGGCGTGAAATTATAGATAGATAAATTCTTAGCTCACTATAATCTTCTTCTTCTTAGCGTTAATCAGTGTCCTGAATCCATTAGAATTGACAGACGGAGCGACTGCCGTTTGAACTTCACAACCCAGAGCGGAAAATCAAACCTTTCTTAGGTAAGGTCACACATCTTTCGTAATATAATTGTTTATCGTACGGGTTTCATCACGATGTTTTCCTTCACCGCCGAGCTAGTGATAATTACAAATATGCATAAATCCGAAAACTATAATTTAGTGGTATATGCCAGGGTTAGAACCGGGGTCCAGTGGGCCAATAGACCGGTTCTTTATCCACTAGGCTATCACTGATCTATTCCTAGCCTACTGTGATATTCCATTACATTACACTTACATTAACTAACATCATAGTATTGTCGACTCCTGTCGAGACCACATTGTTGTTAACAGTTTTTCATACAGAGTGCGTAGCGCGAGCTGTACTCTTATGTACAATTTGGGTATAAATATTTACAGCTATTACACTTGTACAGTAGTCTTCGACATTTGTGACAAACTGCGATAGTACAGGGAATGTGTCGGCCAGCTGGCAGTTAGGGGTGCCTACCCTACCCGCCGGCGGCGATTGTCACAGACGTAGTTATACAGCGAGCATGCTGGCCAGCGAACTTAAAACAGAGTATGTACTAATAATGAAAGAAACACGCACATAGCTTAAACATCACATACATATATTAAGCACTAGCTGAAGCCCGCAGCTTCGCACGCATGAGATTTGGGCTTTAGTAGCCTTTATTTCTCTATAAAACTCAAATTCTTTCTGTTAAAAAAAGAAACAAAGTTCAGGGTCGTAGATGCAACCATAGAGCTATTCTATTTTCATACAGCGCCATCTATTGGACATTTACGGGAGGCAACGTATATTTATTTTATGTTTATTACATAAAATATGCGTAGTCATTTTATGTCACAAGAAATGCGTATTCTATGAAGATATTTCTCGCTAATTTTAACAGTTTTTAATTTTTTACTTAGGATCCCTAAATATTTACGGGATAAAAAGTACCCTATATTCTGCTCTGAACACTTCAATTTTATTTATATGTATAGATTTATACTTGTTATGTTTTTTGCGACAAATTTGTCTCCCAGATCCACAAACTAATTAATCTCGTGACTTGGTGTCAAGGCACCCCTCGCTCGCCAAAACATAGTTTTTTAGCACTAAATAGGCTCACCGCTTCGAGCCTACGTTTCAGTGAGGGGAGGATTCTGCGCTGTGAATGTTCTCCTCGAATAACTGTTAAAATAGATATAAAACATGCCTTAGTATTCGGTGAAATAGTGTGGTAAAAAAAGCAAGACCTCCAACTATGCATAGGATAATATTACATTCCACAAGTACAACATACGCGCAATTATATATAGCTCCGTCTTTGTTTTTTCCGGCGTGTAATTAGTAAGGTGTCATAATCATCTTGATGTAGTATTATCGATAAATAAGGATATAGTATGCTAAGACTTTAAGTTTAATTTAGCGTAATTTAAGAACGTAAATTTGGTCAGTTACTAGGAAGAACCGTTATAGTATAATTAAATTATTTGCTGAGCTATTTACGAGGCAACAAGACACAATGCACTGAGGAATCATTAAATTACATCAATAATTGCCTGTATTTTCTTCGTATTACAATCACAAACACAATACAAGCCTAACTGTAAAGCGTAATATTAACCTTTGCATACTGGAGGTCTAGTTGTTTTTGCACATCATTTTACCGAACAAGAGTTATTCGACGAGAACATTTGCAGCGTAAAATCATCCTTTCACTAAAACGTAGACTACGTTAGTAGAGGATGATTTTACTAAGCGGTAAGCAAAATAGGCGCTAAAAGACTTAAGTTTTGGTGAGCGAGGGGTGCGCAGTCAAGAGGTTAATTAGTTTGTACCTAGATGGTACGCTTGATATGTGTAACTTCGCTGTTTGCTTTTTCCCTAAGTCCCCTTTCTTTTCTTCTTTTTTCCTTAAGTAAAAATCGAGATTCTTCAATGTACACGTCCGTATGTCTCCATTGCATGTTATACATACGATCGTTAACTCGGTCATTGACTCCCTGCAACTGGACGTATTCCGATTGTGGTTCCAACTTCACCTTATTATTCCCAGTGACTCCTCATTTTCGCTAATGGACGTGATTACAGTATCCGGCGGGCGTGTTGACACATCCGAGAACTTGCAAATGGTTGCAATCTAAACAAATGAATCTTGCACATACGATGTCTAAGTTCGTCTGTGGAGTCAATAGCAACTTAAATAGATTTGAACTAAAACTTAGCGAATTCAATAGCACTCTTGGACGACTCGTTATGGTCGTCATTTGTGCGGGATATTAGGCATGAAGGGAAACATTGAAGATGCATAATAATACATTATTTTACTTATATACCTATTTATTGTTTGTTTTACATTACTTTATAACATGTAGGTTGTATATTATAGCATTATAATTTAATAATGTAAATTTTAACATTATAACATGAGTTTGATTCCCACACAGGACAAATATTTGTGTCCATAAACATGTCTGTGTGTCTTGGTATCTGGGTGTTTTTAAATGAGGTAGGGCAGATCAAAGCAAGAAGTACCCCCACCTAACAGAAAACCGCATCTAAATGACAACCTCCTGAAGGGTTGTTGTGGCCTGCGTGTGAATGAGATCTCCAGTAAGCTCCTAAAATGTTAGTGTGTAATCGCTTTTCATTTAGCCGGCCGTATGCTTGTATGCCTCCCGGCGCATTTTATATTATGAAAATTTATAACATGAAAACTTTTTTTTAAGAAATATATCAAAACTATAACATATAATTTCAATTTAAAGTTAGGCTTAGTTTGATTGTAATACGAAGAAAATACAGGCAATTATTGATGTAATTTAATGATTCCTCAGAGTATTGTGTCTTGTTGTCTCGTAAATAGCTCAGCAAATAATTTAATTATACTATAACGGTTCTTCCTAGTAACTGACCAAATTTACGTTCTTAAATTACGCTAAATTAAACTTAAAGTCTTAGCATACTACTCGTATATCCTTATTTATCGATAATACTACATCAAGATGGTTATGACACCTTACTAATTACACGCTGGAAAAAACAAAGACGGAGCTATATATAATTGCGCGTATGTTGTACTTGTGGAATGTAATATTATCCTATGCATAGTTGGAGGTCTTGCTGTTTTTACCACACTATTTCACCGAATACTAAGGCATGTTTTATATCTATTTTAACAGTTATTCGAGGAGAACATTCACAGCGCAGAATCCTCCCCTCACTGAAACGTAGGCTCGAAGCGGTGAGCCTATTTAGTGCTAAAAAACTATGTTTTGGCGAGCGGATAACGGTGTTGGTTGTGCATTTTTCTATTAGTTAAAATAACTTTGACTCTAAGCATCAATGTACAATTGGTTGTTGTCCTTAATAAAAAATATAAAAAATAAATATTTAATGTAGAATTTTAAGTAACAATTAGAATTTTCATTTTCACACTAGGCCGCTTTAAAAAAGCTATTTGATATGTAAGTACAAAAAATTTTTAAAGAACATTCTGCAGTTAACAGGTTACATATATGCAACCTATCGTGTGGCCTCGGCGTAAGAATAGGCCACCCCACCTCAACCCGTGGGTGTCGTGAAAGGGGACTAAAGGATTTATCGAGGAGATAGGCAGCACACTCTCCTTATTTTAATATATTAATATTTAATACCTTTCTACGGTTGGCAACATGCCTGCCAAGCGTGACAACTATGGCAAAAACCCCCTCAGAAGACAGGGGGAGGACACGGTAATCCTTAAATCCGGCAACTTGCTATATTATCGGGAGGGTGACCATCTATCCCAAGGTGGTGTCGGGTTTATCGTCCGTAAGCCCCTCGTCAGCAATGTACTAAAAGATCGAGGCTCTGTCGGCGAGAGTTGCGTACCTTATACTTAGAATTACCAAACGGTATTCGCTGAAGGTCATACAGGTCTATGCACCAACTTCGTCACACCCTTATGATGAGGATATCTCCAAAGCCATACTTACCTCTAAAACTCACTACACTGCTGATGGGGGACTTTAATGCAAAGCTAAGTACGAAACCGAACGATGACTTGAGACTGGGGCAATTTGGAATCGGGCAACGAAACCAAAGGGACCAACTGCTGGTCGACTTCATGGAGAAAGATGAACTCTTTATGATGAACTCCTTCTTCTAGAAGCAGCCGCAGCAGCGCAAGTGGACCTGCAGTAAGAGGCAATGTAAACCTTATCATAAAGCTGGAAAGTTCTCGCCTAGTAAAGTGTATGCTCTGTCCATCGTGCCTTGAACCAAAACCCCGAAAGCTTTCAACACGAATTTCATAATTGTTTACAGTGCCTAGATGATTATATAACACCGGACGATATTAACTCGTAGAAACTATCCATACAGCGGGAGCTAAATTTACACAGCCTCGCCCAAAAAGAAACCAAAAGGTCTCGACTAACACGCAGACTCTCATGCAGGTCGGCCGTGAAATGTAGTTGCAGTCTTCAGCTCACACGCAGAGTACAGACGGATGAACAAGCAAATCTCTAAAGGCATACGGGGAGACATACGCCAATTTAATACAATTCATATTAAAGTGGCGAAAGAGCGGAACCAAGGCTCCAAAGTATTTGCCATAGATCTGTCGGTTGGGCAAAGGCAACTAACGAAGCTGAAGACCAACACTGGCAACATTATTTCTATGAAGACTGAGATTCTGAGTGAGATGGAAAAGTTCTATGGACAGCTGTACACATCGTCGCTACAGCCGAACAACAGTGCTAGTAACGACCCTAGAGCTAAACTGACCCGACACTATATACCGAAGATATCCCGGACATCACGGTCATCATCGGTCTGTACGAGATTCGTATGGTTCGGACGGAGGACGGAATTACGGCGGAGCTTCTGAAAGCGGGCGGAAAGCCGATACTTGTAGTCCTTCAGAGGCTATTCAATTCCGTTATACACTCCGGCGAAACACCGGAAATGTGGAGCAGAAGTCTGGTCATGCCGTTCTTCAAAGAAGGTGATAAAACCCTTTTGAAGAACTATAGATATAACTTCTGAGCCGCTTTTATGTACTGTTTTAGAGAGTCATCACAATCCGTTTCGCACGCAGATTTGATGAATTTCAGCCTCCAGGACAAGTCGGATTCCGAAACCGCTTTAGCACTGTAGATCACATACATACCGTCCGCCAAGTTATACAGTAGACTGAGGAATATAATCTGCCCTTATGTTTGGTGTATGTGGACTACGAAAAAGTCTTCGATTCCGTTGAGACATGGACGGTGCTACAGTCTCTTCAGCGATGCCGTATTGACTATCGGTACATCGAAGAGTTGAAGTGCTTATACAATAAGGCAACAATGTGTATCCGAGTATAGGACCAGAGTACGAGACCGATCCACGTGCAAAAAGGTGTAAGTCTGGGCGATGTTATATCCCCGAAACTCTTCACCGGAGCATTGCAAGATGTCTTCAAGCTCTTGAAAGGATACGGTATAAACATCAATGACGAATACATCACTCCCCTTCGATTTGCCGATATAGTTCTCATGGCGAAGTCGCTGGGGGAAAGCGCTATGCTCAATGACCTCGAATAGTATTTTCAACCAGGTAGGTATCAACATGAACATGGACAAGACTAAGATTATGTTGAATGTCTATGTTACACCTACACCAGTCACGGTTAGAAGCACTAAGCTCGAAGTTGTTGACGAATATATCTACCTAGAGCAGGTTATCAAGTTAGCTGAGTCCAGCTTCGACACATCTTCTCATCCAAAATATCTCAACGCCTGAAGAGCAAGATCATCGAACAGTGTGTATTGCCATTGATGACATACAGAACTGAGACGCGGCCCTTCTCTGCGGGCTGTATGGGGAAGCTCAAGGACGCTCAGCGTGCTATGGAATGCTATGGAAAGAGCTCGGGGTTTCTCTGCGTGATAGAATCAGAAATGAGGATATCCGCAATAGAACTAAAGTAACCGACGTAGCCCAAAGGATAAGGTAAGCCGAAGTGGCAGTGGGCCGGTCACATAGTTCGAAGAACCGACAACCGCTGGGGAAGATAGGTTCTCGAATGGCGTCCACGTACTGGTGCACGCAGTGTGGACGACCTCCACTAGATGGATCAACGACCTTAAGAAATTTATGGGGAGTCGATAGATGCAGGTCGCACAGGATCGAGATTCGTCTCGATCCTGTGCGACCTGCATCCATTTCACTCTAGAGAGGAGGCATATGCTCAACAGTGGACGAATACGGGCTGAGATGATGAAATATTATGGTAGGAACGACATTGGTTTTAGGATTAATAGCCTTACATATAAATATAGGCATATCTCGATGTACAGTACGCGGAGCTAATCCTAACTAACGCAAGTGAAAGCTGTGTATGGCCGAGAGAGCAAGAGAATAGAATGACGCGGTTGACATGCGACCATTGCGCTAAATTTGTGACGTAATGCTTGCTGATCGCGTTCGCAATTATGGTGTAAGGAAGATACTTGCTCTGAAAGAGAGTATCGGTGTTAACATAAGAAAAACCATGCTCCGTTTGTTTGGACATGTGGAAAGAATGTCGAAGCAGATATACAATACCTACCCCGCTAGGAACCTAGGGTGAAGATATACATACATACAACATAACTTCTAAGTTTTATGCGATATGCCCCGGGGGTAACAGTTTCGTATCTAAGTTATTAATTATTCTTATGATGAAACTGCGTCGGCTAATCACAACATCTTATGTTTTCGCCTTGCCAATTTAATTTCCAGAACTGTACAGAGGTCCCGTGGGCTGAACCCGACGCGTGTTCTGTATGTACACTCAGATTGAAATATTACTGTAATAAAACCCTTGCGTCGCTGAAAAATATAGTTGTAGTTTCCGCGACAAGGGAATATAGCCCTTAAAATATTGCATACTACTTCATATAATATGCGTCTCGTTTGTGACAGTAAATTTGTTTCAAGATAGTATTGTACTTTCACTAGTGGTTATCGTGTTGACAGTCTCCGCGGGATAGCGTCTTCTTCTTTATTTATTTATTGTTTCAAATGTAACGGCAAATATTGTGGGATTGCTGACGTAAAGATGATATTGCCCCCAGCCTTAGGAAAGTACATGAAAAGAAGTTTGAATGTTGAAAAAGTGAGTGGCGGTTGGTTTTCTCTGTCTATATGGTAAGAGCAGACTCATAACCATATAACTAAGAATAAAAAAAAATGATACTTTAACACATGTTTTTTTATACACCGTCGTTTGCCTCTCGACCGACCGATACGACCCCCCATCTAATGTAAAGTGGTTCCTGTAATCTATGGACGCTTGCAATGCAGTTTGTATCACTTGTGCATTGTCATTCCTGCTGCTGACGCAGCAATTTCTCAGGTGCTTACTAGTAACGTTACTCATTCGCAGGAAGACATTAACTATTTCTTTGCTTGTTATTTAACTGCGGTTTTCTGTGAAGTGGAGCTTTTTCCCTAGTCGAGTTGCTTTGATGCGCCCTACTTTTTTTTAAAACACTCTGACCATGCCGAACATACACGTCATGCACACGAATATCTGTCGTGTGTGGGAATCGAACCCACGAGCGTTGATGTCAAACTAGCGTTACTAACCACTGTGCCACGAAGCTCGTCAATATCTTTATATCTCGTCAACATACCAACAAGTTAGTATGGAACCCTCGGTGCGCGCTCGGTTCTCTCTGCCTACCCCGCAAGGGACTTGGCGTGAAGATATACATACTTATCAGTTTATTAAAAAATATTGAGTAATGTTTTGTAATAACTATAATATTTAAATAGTTAATAGATTCAGGCGATATTTTGCGAAAGTCAAATTTACATGTAATTTCTTCCTTCCGCCACCAATTAGTTCATGCGGCCTAGCGCCGGCCGGCACCCACCCACTACTGTTAGTAGATGCAAGGCGCTAGGCCGCATGAACTAATTTGTGGCGGAAGCACACAAAGCAGGTTAGAACAAATTGCATATAATATTTAACACTGCATGTTAAAAAAGTTTCTGCGACCCGTGTTTGATGACCAGGAACCGGAAGGACAGCGTAGCGTGTGGGGACACGATGGACATAGAGCGACTGTCGTCAGAACTTTACAACCCAGAGGGAAAAACCAGACGTATCTTAGGTTACACGGCTTTTGAAATATAATTTCTTGGACGGGCGGGTTTCCTCACTATGTTTTCCTTCACCGCCGAGCAATTGATGATTACAATGTTTTTATTTTTATATATATCGTATATAATTGTTGGAATGACGAAACAGACGTACAATGCGAAAGTTTGGAAGGATGTAGGAGCCGAGGAAGACCCAGACTCACCATCACGAATGGTAGTGAAATGGTAGTGTTTTATCAGAAAGCCGGAGTCTTGAAAACCGACGAGCATGCATGATGAGAGCTATGAATGTTAAAGAAGCTAGTGAGGTGTCTATGAATCGCGTTTTATGGCGCTCGGTTCTCTCTGACTACCTCGCCTGGGCCTGACGTGAAGATATATAATACATAATTCTCTGTTGTTACTGCCTATCTGCTAATATGTTAGTATACCTATTTCATAGTGTTTAGTGTAATCAGTATATTCATACGAGTATTCATTTGTTACAGGTAAGTTATCGAGAGACGCTGTCACAAATCCCGCTCTCTCTCTCTCTCTCTCTTAGAGCTATTTAAATACATTGGATGCAGTTCACAACAAGGTAACATTGTGTCGGCTGGATCCTTTTTGTGTAAATGCATCCTATTCAGCAGGTACACTTGAAATCAAATAAAATGTTCTTCAATGTGTTTCGTTTAAATAAAACTTATACTAAGTTACTAATGGAGATTCATATTTTTAAGTACTACATAAATAAGCTAGTAGCTTTGCATGTTAAGTGCACGTATAGTATTAATACCCATTTTTCACAATTTCCTTATCAGGCTACATAGAAACGTTTCAAGAAAATTAGGGGGCATCAGAGCAACTATTTCCACTTCACAGAAAACCGCAGCCACATAACTCCTCGGAGGGTTGTTGGGTACCTGCGCGTGAGTGTGGTTATCAGTAAGCTGCAAAGGTGTTGCCGTGTTATCAGATGAGGTGCATCGCGCGAGCGATACTTTATGTATTTCGAGCGTGTATAGGCAACGGTAACCGCTTTACATCAGATGGGCCGATGTTGTATATAAAAAAAATGTTCTTTTAGTATTTAAGCACAAAACAATAAGAAGAAGAAGTGAAATGGTCGAACACGAATGTTGTTGTCACATCATTATTATACTGCTTAACATTCTGTAATAGATTCAGGAGTTATTTTGCGATTCGGGACAGGCCCACCACTCATTCCCACCACTGTGTCTCCTGTGTAGCCAGAATTAACAGCGGCGACCACCAAAAAGGCAATGAACAGTGAAGTTCATTGCTGTCCCGGGGCTTAAACTACAACTGCCTTGGAACTCACAACGAATTTAATCAGAAGAAATTTGTAAGAGTAGGAAGTTTTGAATTGACTTCCCCTCTTGGCAAAGTGAGAGACTGTAATATGACAAATAAGGCAATAAAAACCTCAAAGAGATGGCTAGTCAAGTGAAGCTCAACTGCCGTGCACCACGGTTTATCAGATATATAACACTATTGGGACCTAAATGGTGAGTTGTTACCTAAAACATCGATTCCAATAATATAGATTGCAGAACCGCCTAAACGCCTGGTGATTCTCCCTTGTTGTCACCAAATCAGAATAGTAAACTACCCTGGATGTGACATGCGAGGAATTTAACTACGTTATTTTGCGATTATCAAATTTACATCAATTTGATCTAATCTGCTTTAGATGCTTCCTCCAACAATTAGTTAATGCAAAAATAGCGCCAGCCGGCCCGGCACCCATCCACTACCATTAGCAGGTGCATGCCGTCGCTGCTGTCGTGTCTCTACATACGGCTGCGGCCGTCGACTCTGCGATTGCTCGTCTGCTGTAACAGGAAGTGTATGCATCCACCGCCGTAGCTGCTGTGGCTGCTCTGGTTATCTCTGCGACACGTGTTTCGCCTCTCCACGAGTCCACCAGGCGCGTCCTCAAACAATTTTGATGTTAGTCATTAGAATAACATACTACGGTGTTATCCTTTGCACAACGTCGGGAAGGGATATAGGCATACCCTCCTGATGTAAAGCAGTTACCTTGGCCTATAAACGCTTGCAACACATTAAGTATCATTCGCGCGATTCCACCTCTGCTGTTAACACAGCTGCTCCTTAGGAGCTTACTGGTGATCTCACTCACACGCAGGAACGCAACAATCTTCAATTGAGTTGTGATTTGGCTGGCGTTTTCTGTGAGGTGGAGGTACTTCCACAGATCGGTTGTTTTGATGCGCTCTACATCTCTTAAATACACCCAGTCCAATACTAACGAGGCATGTTCATGGACACAAATGTTTGTCCTGTGTGGGAATTGAAACCACAAGCGTTGGTATCAAAGTAGCGTCACTAACGCTAACCACTCCACCTCCTCCGCACCAGCTCCACCGAACTCGTCAAAAATTTTCTTTTAATGTTGACTTACACAAAATACCCCCTGAATCTGTTAATAATATTTTATTTTATAAAATAGTGTGCTAGAAGGAGGGAATATTAGTTTGTAAATCTTCGACGTTACTGAACTTGTCCAGTCATGTTTAGCTTAGCTTCAGCTTAATCTTACGTGAGCACTCGCATAGCTCTCTATACTTAATGTACGCACAGCGACAAGTTATGTTAGACCTTGCAGCGCCATTTTTAATCTTATTTTGTACGCCATAAGAATAGTACGGTCAAATGTACCTTATGCAGTGAAATTAATATTTTTTTTATAACATCGTGAAGAAACCTGCACTTCCAAGAAATTATGTTTCGAAAGACTTGTGACCTTACCTAAGAAAGGTCTGGTTTTCCCTCTGGACTGTGAAGGTCTGAAGACAGTCGCTCCATACAAAAATCAGCTTTTTCGCCAAATCATTAGATTTAGGTAGCGAACCCCGCCAATCCTAATGGATTAGGAAACGCAATAACGCAAATAAGAAGAAAATGGCTAGAAGTATTTTGTACAATAGTAACATGCACTACAATTAAGTTTAGTAATATATTTGTAAATCCATAATGAAATTTTGCCGTAACCTGTTTCACATTGAGTCTGGGACCTTTAAGTTTTCCCAAAAGTGTAATGGGGTATTAAGGTTCATTGAACACAGCGTGTATGACTCTCAAGAGGGCTATATGGATGTACGAATGTAAACAATTGTACTGATTGTATTTTTTTATTTTGCCATTTGCTTAAATACCCCAATAAATGTTTAAGGAATCGGTTAATTGAATAGAAAATAAAATTCATACTAAGTGTCTACGTACAAAAACATACCCTGATTTACTTTGATCACGATACATTAATTTTTATATCAAAACTTGTTCTGTTTTTTCCACTTTTTTAATTTTTTATTCTACCACTTTGTCGATTAGCTCGATTAGTTTATTGGTTTCCAAATAGTAACTTACAAAACGAATAAATATTAAATATATTTCAAACTAATAGATTTAAATCTTATTCGTTTCAAATATTTATCCGAGCAAAAGTTTCTATTGGTGGAATATATTTTCAAGTTTAATAGTTATATTAAAAGCAAAACCAAGAATCTGAAATCGAACCAAATGAAAGTCATTAAGTCGAATTTAAAATTAAGTATTAACAACAATGAAATTAAAGTTAAAAGAAAGAAAAATTAAAAATCAAATACGAACATGGTTCAGAGCCATTGAACTCGATGCTGTTCATTTGTGGTTAAATTTCACTTGTAAGACAAGTTCACAACACTTTCACGGTCTGAAGTTTCAGTGTCGAGAAGAGAAAATGTATCAGTTAAACTAGGGATGTTTTATAGAATTGAACTTGCAACACCTATCTACTTCAACGTTCTAAATAAACACAATTGAGTAGTTTTAGGAATATCCAATTAATGTGACACAAATGATGGGATTTTACGTTAAATGAAAGTAGGTCGCCCCTTTTGTGATTAAAATAAATCGACAAAACAGAACAAAGAGTAAAAGGTAGCACGATAAACAGACGAAACGATATAAGTTGATTCTCTCTTCAAAGTATTTATTGGATGAGTTCCTTTCACACCATTCTCGGGTTCCCGATGGCAGATTAAAAAATATAATAAAAATAAACCGTGGCAGGGAGAGTCAGGATTATAAGGGTGGGACCCTCCGAACCCGTAACTCCGCCGGACAGATCAAAAGTTTCAGAGATTTAGATTGTCGTTCAAGATATAATGATACCTGAATTTGTAACTCAGAACCGTCTAATGATTACCTAGTATGTTTTCCTGAGAGTGTCTGAAACGGTTTGTTGGTAAAATAAAAACCTTTCAATAGCCTGGAGTTCAGGTAAAAAGATTTCTAACACTGGACCAAATAACTTTCATACATTATATAGAGATAGTATACATTTTTATTCTTTAGAGCCTTATTGCCTTACTTGAACAGGCTCAGCTGATATTCACATGTTATACTCTATATATGCCTAGATTTCAACCAGGTATATACTGAGTATTTAGCTGTTACTGTTGTTACTACTACACATTTATTAATTAGTGCATAAATTTATTAGTTATAGGTTGCACAAGGAAAAAAATGTTGATGACTATACATGTTAACATGATATACAAATATAAATATACATTTAACTTCAAACATGTTATTCTTATATAAACATGTTTAACAATCAAGTTTAAATGGATTGTTGTACATTCGTCACAAAGTAAATTCGTCACATTTTTGTACATTTCATACTCGTACATTGAAAGTAAATTCGCCACTCACATTAAAAAGTATGTGTAAATTCGTCACAGGTAGATAAGAATTATTGTAAATTCGTCACAAGTGTTCATTTTACATCATCAAGTACCGGTAGCAATATCTATACGAAAAAAAAACAGTGTGACGAATTTACGTCATAAAAATAGAACAGTGGTAAATTTACACACTTTTCCGTGACGAATTTACTTTGTGACCAATATACAACAACCCGTTTAAGTTTAAAGGGTTTAAATAAATCGCAATCCAAAAGGTAAATGGTAAAAGTAAAATGTGTCATAGTATAGCTTATATTATCCTATTGTTTTAAACGTGCCATTCTTGCACACATAAATATATATATATTTATATATAAATTACGAACAAATAGTATATTATATATATTCCATAATATGGTATAGAGGTACAGATCACTTGGATATAGGGAATTCTCCCTATATCCAAGTGATCTGTACCTCGATCGATCGTACCTGTATCTTGAACTATTGATTCAGATTAATTAGTAATAGTTCATAAGCTACTGATCCGGTTCCAAGAACTATTTCTTAGCTGCATTATCTCTAAATACTATATGTATCGTTGTTGTATGGGTCGTTGCGCGTGTCATTCTAACCGAACATTGAGGTTAAGCAACGTTCACCGCAGCCTGTCTATGGATGGGTTTATCCATCTCGAGTTTCCCCGTGATTCGAAGGGCACGTTAAGCCGATGTCGATAGATGGCAGTGGCCCTCGGGCGGCTTGAAAACACTGGCCTCCGCCAATCCGCATTTGCGCAGCGTGGCGCAGTATGCTCTAAACCCCATCGGTTGAAGGGAGACCCGTATCCATGCAGTGGAATTAGTAAAAATTGATGTGACGACTATATGTATTTTATTCAGGGTGCCTGTGTAAACTTAAAAATCAGAACTCTACCTGGCGGATCCGTAGGCAGTAATCGGTACAATTGGTTTTTTTTACGTTTAGAGATTTTTTTCTTTATTACCTTCGTGTACTTGCAGCTGTATCACAAATGAAATTCTCTTTAGCAAACAGCGTAGAAATAGAATCAGAACTTGTAAACACGTTGTACAAACAAGCTGGAGCCGGTGGATGCAGACTCTCGAGAAGGTCTCGTGTGTTTCCACTGACCTGTATAACTGATTCAATAAGCAAAGGGTAATTGCGAATATGTACGAGAGATTGTTTACTTTTCAGTATTTCCTTTTATGCAAATGTTTTGCTTTCATGTTGCCGGGAGCTCAGTTCTATATTTTCATGATCTTTGCGTTTATTCAGGCTTTCCTTTAGTTAGTATGTTTGTTACAATTCTTGGTAGTTGAATTTAAAAAACTTATAATTTAGCCTATCTATTTGGAACGTCGACTACTACTACTACAATAACTTCACGCCAAATCCCTTGCGGGATAGGCAGAGAGAACCGAGCGCCACGTGACTCGATCCTTACATATCTCACTCGCTTCTTTAAATTTGATTTTCTCATGCACGCTCGCCGATTTCTAGGGCTCCCGACATCACCTTCTGATAGAACACGATCAATTTGGCCTTAGTTGGGTTTGAATCGTCGACAATGTATGTAATACCGTAATTACAATGTAATGATTTAGTTCCATCGAGCTGATCTGATGAGGGGAATCCAGAGGTGGATATATCTAGCTTTACCTCTTTTTTTATTGACCTCCAGTACATAAACCCCTCGAGTTTAGACTAATTTCGAACCGAGGACCGGTTGGTCAATAGGCCGGTTCCTTATCCACTGGGTTATCAGTGCTCAGTTAAAATTATCAGTCAACTGTTACTAGTGATCCCTTTTACTTTGAGTCGATTAGCTCACGGCTCATTTACGTGTATTTATTGGACGACTCTTAAAAACAAACTGAATATTAAGTGAGTTGTTAAATTAATGTCTAAATCTCTATTGTAATTTACTTATAGGTTTAAAGTTAGGCCTAGATACTACTACTTCCAACGTCTTTACTTACAGTTTAAGGTTTAAGCAAGGTTTGAATTATTTAGCGTGTTACGAACTTTCAGCTTTTAATAATTCTACCAAGATATTGTTGTTTGGTTTTATATGGAGACTGGTATCGTAATAAATTAAATCGTTTGGTAAATGAAGAAATTGTTTTCGGAAAAATACGTCTTCGTTATTTTCTTTTAATCATATCTCTTGCAACTTTCTATTACTCGAAGAATGAAAAGAAATGTGCATGTTGTATCTTATTACGTTCAATTATGCTCATTGCTGTGGAATTGACGCTATATTAATTTGGGTTATGTTGATCTGAAAATATTCGAAACGCCACTAAAAATAATCTAAATACATTTGGTGAGTATTGATTCTTCTTTGTGTCTCAGTGTAAATAAATGTTAAGTAAATACATTTATAAAAAAGAGATAAGTAAGCAACTTTGCTTATGCCCTGTGTGGTTGTTGGATGCAGTTAAAGCAATGAGGGATCTAGGAGTTACACTGGATAGTAGACACTTAGGTTTACATATTGACAATGTTATAAATAAATCTTTCAAAATGTACGGACTTGTAATGCGTGCAAGTACAGAGTTTACAATATCATCAACATACTCGTATCTTTACATGTATAAAGTCCTGATCCGTTCTCATTTTTTTTTATATCACTAAGGTGACAATGAAGCGTACGGCCTGCCTTATGGTAAGCAGTTACCGTAGCCTATGGGCATTTGCAACACCAGGGGTGTCACTCTTGCGTTGCCGACCCTGTAAGAACCTCTTCACGCCTTTCTTGAAGAACCCCATACTGTAGTCCCTTGGGAAAACCTCCGTCCTCCTCAGGGAGCTCATTCCACAACTTAACAGTTCTCGGTATAAAACTTCTTGTGAACCGCACAGTGCGCGACCAACTCCCAGCCGTCGGCGATACTACTTAATACTACATCAGGGCTGTCCAAAGCACAGCCCGCGGGCCGCATGTGGCCCGCGCCTAATATTGATGCGGCCCGCGTCAATTTTATAAAATTTTATAATGTGTTTTCACTGACTGATAATTCACTTACACACGCACTGCACTTGGCAATAATAAATATTAATGTCGATAGTGATGTAATTTGTAAAAGATAAATAAATGAAGAATTAATAAAACTAAATTTAACACTATTGCCGTTTTTTAATTTTCTTCAAATAAATAAATTATGCTTGGTAGTTGTTTTTGCAGCCCTGCAATATATACAGTGATTTGTATTAGCCCGCGACCGTATCTGGTCTGGATAGCCCTGTACTACATAATACTTAATTAGGTATTTGTTTAAATGGTTTCCTGTTATTATAAAATCCCCATTAATTAAACTGGGTCAAGTTTGGATAACTTCTAAAAGTTGCCATGTAAATGTCGCGGCGGGATCGTGATGTTCCTTGATGGAAACGATTTTTATTTCATGCCCCGTTGTTACATAATAAATTCCGCCCTTATAAAGTGTATTAAAGGCTGAATTAGGTTTTCTTTGTAAAAACCGCTCGCTTTCAACTCGTGCAAACTTTTTAATGATGGGGTCGTATTAAAATTGCAAATTTATATTTTAATGCGGAGAAGGAGAGATTTTATGAATTCTATAAAATTGGTTTGCAATATCTATTTTGAAATATATCTTTGATTATTTTTTTAATTTTAATTTCTATTATGAAAATATATCCTATATATTTATACTACTCGATGTAATTCTAAGTTTATTATCTTATTTATACCATGCCGCGTAGGAAACAAGCATACGGCCCACCTGATGTAAAGCAGTTACCGTAGCCTATGCTTGCGACACAAATAGAGTCGCTCGCACGTTATCACCCCGATTGCTAATGCTATCTATACTAATGATGAAACTGAAGAGCTTGTATGTTTGTTTAAAAGTTTTCAAATCAGTGTGGCAGTGCTATGGAACTGCTTACATTGATTAATTTTGCATTTGATAGATTGATGACGTCTGATTTGCTCAATTCTCGAGGAAGGTTATTAAACATCACCGTACGACTCTTACAAGCCGAGGAAAAAGAAAGAAAGTACAAAAAGCTGTTCCTACCTAAAGGCATAGCGGGCAAACGCGAGGACGGAGTTTCGGGGTGGAGCTAGTATTAATAATAATGCTAAAGAGTTTGTTTGTGTGTCTCTCTGGAGTAGCCAGTCTGATTTGAAAAAATATTTTTTCCATTTGATAGGCCAATTCTTGAGGTTATAGGATATTTAACATCCCGCTACGGGGCGGACGAAGCCGCCGGCACCAGCTAGTAGAATATAATTTAAAAGCCCTTGTAAATCTAACTTTTTATGAAAACAAAAATTATTGAGACAATGGGCGACCAACATATTTAAACAAAAATTAACTAAATTATTATTAGATAAATGTTATGCGATCTTATATTTTCGTGATGATAAATTCTAATTTATTTAATAGATAATCTTAGTTGACAATGTTGACGTGATATCATTTTCCTTTTATTTTCTTTTTTTAATTCTTGACCTTAATTGTTATAAATTTGTTGTAATTGTAATGATATAATATTTATGAAATTCGATTTTATGACAATGCTTGTGACGTGCAATTATGTAGTTTAATTTAAATTTAATTTAAAAATAAGATTTGGTTTATCAAGAAGGGTAACAAAGTACCCATATTTTGAAAGAAATAAATTGTTCTTATTACGCAATCTGTTATTGTTAAAAGCTTCATTGTTCTCACATAATAGTTTTTTGGTTGACTTGAGCAGACGTTATACTACCCCGCTGCCGTACAAATGTTATTTCAGAGAATCGTTACATAACATTATGTGTAGGGCCGTGGAGGGTCGATCGACGGCACTGTTCGACATCCATTGAGTTATCCTCAAAGGTCGGCATGACCTTACCTTTATTTATTTTTTCTCTCTATCTCTATAATATAGCGTAAGTTGTGGTTTGCATTTATTGAGATATCTTCAGACGAATCGTACAAAAGTTTTTGTTGTACGCACGTGACTTTCAAAACATGACGAGCTCGGTGGGCTACTGGTATCAAGTGGTTAGTAACCACTCGTGCGTTCGATACCCTCACAGGACAAATATCTGTATGCATAACATGACCGCTAGTCTTGGTCTTGGAGTTTTAAGAGAGGTAAGGTCAAAGCTGCTCCTATGGGAAAGTACCTCATCTCACAGAAAACCACAGCAAAATAACAAGGAGGTTTTTGTGTTCCTGTGCGTGAGTGAGGTTACTAGTGAGCTCCTATGAAGTTTCTGCGTCAGCAGCAGAGGTGGCATCGTAAAGTGATACTTAATGTATTGGAAGCGTTCATAGGCTACAGTAACCGCTTAACATCAGGTGGGCCGGACGTAGTATACCGACGTTGTTTTTTAAAAAAAGCCGTCAGGTGCGAGGTTTTCGGTTTTTTTCCTTTACTTGTGTTACATCACATTGCTCTTTACCAAATTTCATGATTCTATCTAGATCAACGAGAAGCACCCTATAGGTTTTGATCGCCTTGCGAGTGTCAAAATATGCGCATAAACAAGGCATAAACAGCCATATCTTTTGATTGTGTTGACTTAGAAGTTTGGTTTTTTCACTGCTCGAAGGGATTACATACCTGAGTATTTGATGTTAATTTCAGCTTGACAGCTCCACCGGTTCCTGAGTTAAAGGGTCTTGACAGACAGACGGACAACAAAGTGATCCTGTAAGGTTTCCGTTTTTCCTTTTATGAGAAATATAACATTAATTGAAGTACGAGCAGTAAGTTCATTTCGTAGAATAATTCAACAAATACTTATTTCTAGAAATTTCCGAAACATATATTTCTCTTGGTAATGTTTATATTTTCTCGAATTTCTAGCTCTATTTTCACATTTTCCACCGTTGGCCGTTTCTTACTTGATACGAGAGTGATAAACACCGGGGAATCGCACGTGCCCAACGTTGGTTTCATATAATGAGAACCACGTAAAGGCGTTAGTGAAACATCCCCCTTTGTTTTGCCATTGGGCCGGGAAATTATATCTGCTACAGTGCTGATTGGATGTCATAACAGTTTGCAGAGCAAAAGGTAATGTTGCGAGGCGCCCCGTTCTCTTAGCTTAGATAATATAATGAAATCATCTTCCATTTTGATTTACTTAATCTTTAACTGATGGTAGAAAGGGAGGTTTCATTGCGTTTATTTATTGTGTGTCTTCACTGATATTTTGTAAGCGACATTATCCATTTCCTTATCTATTAGGTGTAAGGATTTGGCGTAGATTACTGACTTTGTCATGGAATGACTGCGATCAGATCTCCACAACCTAGAGGAATAATTAGACGTCTCTTACGCTAGGTCATACGTCTATTGTGATAGAATAACAACGTCCCATGCGAATTTGGTGAAAATTTAATATTTGTTTTAAACAGTTATTAAAACACTGTCACGTTTACGTTGATAGTAGGTTAGGGTCCTATTTTGATTACCTTTTTAGGAGTATGATACTACCATGAATTTTAAATAGAAATTGGCGTCTATTCGCAACATTGCTTTAGTATTTAAGCGACTTTAAAAAGACTCAATACGATCTATAGGTATGATTTTGTTATTGTACTTGATATCTTCGCCGATTGTGAGCTGATTTTGAATATTCTTTATTTATTAAGGTGTTGATGACAGAGTCACATATGTAAGGTGCGACTATCTAATATATATAAAGATGAAAATTTGGTTTTGTTGTACAGTTAAGAGCGGATCATGCTTGCCATTCAAAGTGCGAGCGTAACTCTTGTTACGTACAGTGCTAGTGCAGTGTAAGAACGGTGCTAAGGGAAAAGTGTTAAGCATGACGTCCACTTAGTTGTAGAGCTCGTAACGTTCGTTCACTTCTCTATAAAAATTAACTCATTCAAAAATAGTCAAACCCAACTTCACCAAAGTATAACTTCATAAATTTTGATCCTTTGCAATTATTATTTTCTTAATTAACTAATTTAACGGATTCAATGAAGGTGTGTTCGATGATTTTTTTTTTATCTTGACGATGAAATATTATCAATGTTTTGTATAAATATTTACATGCAATAAGTTATTGCTATGATTTAGATAGCAGTTACCCCATAAGGGACCTGGTTTTAATATACATACATACATGGATGTGTAATAATGTTTAAAAAAATACACAGATTAACCAATAACTATACTTTCTAAATACTACTGAAGATTAACCTTTGACAATTAAGTAAGCGTGTGTAACATAGTAGTAACCAAACTTAATTACAGATTCTGTTTTCTTATTGAATGTTTATTACAAATCAGGTTTTAACTGTACAACAATAAAAACTACAAACATGAAGAAAATATTAATGATATTTTGGTTGTTAGTGTGAAAGTTGTAAGTTATGTCGACCAAATATAAGTTTATTCTGACTCGCATACATTCTCGTAAGGCGGGCACAAGTTTCAGCCCTGTACAAAATGTCTCTACTCCCATGGAAGTAATAAAGGCAACTTCACCTTTTTTCGCATTTGCCCGCGATGGAATGGGGGCCCAGAATTGATTTACGCTAAAACTTGGACACTTGCTAAATAAGACACCGTCCACCGGGAATACTGGGGGATTGAACTATCTGAAATGATCATTTCTTAAGGAATAACCTTTTTCCAATGCTGTAGGTAACACCATTTTCAATACTACGAAGAAATCTTGCAGAAAATCTTGGATCAAATTGGTTGTTTTCTATCAGAAGCTGAGCTAGAAATCGGCGAGCGCGCATGAGAAGAGCAATGAATGTTAAAGAAGCGAGTGAGGCATGTAAGGATCGAGTCACGTGGCGCTCGGTTCTCTCTGCCTACCCCGCAAGGGATTTGGCGTGAGGTTATGGATAGATATATAAGTTAAAGACGAAGCTGCCCAACAACTAAGTTATTGTGAAGGATTTTTTTGTGATTGGCAACGACATTCCATTTTTATTGATTTTTATCACTGCATTTATATCATATTTTTCTCTTTTCTAATTTCGGAGAACAGTAGGAAAATTTCTACATTTGTCTCTGTCAGTCGAAAATTACACTGCATAAAACAAAAAAAAGAATTTGTTTTAAAGTGTGCAAGTGGAGCCTTATTATATGATATCCCACACGAATTAGTGTAGTTTAAATTGATTGATTTCCCCTTTTGAAATTTCAACTTCCTATATTAACTTTAAATTTTTTTTTTTTTTTTCCAATTACATTGAATAAGAATAATGATTGTTTAATATTAGTATTTGCACTCGCAATATTGTAAATTTGCCACTGTGACGGACGGACAGACAGACGGGTAAAGAAGCAATATGATCGTAATTTTTACTAAATTGTACGGAACCCTAAAAGTTAAGAATTATATTACGGAATGGAGGAAACAGAAAGACAACAATATTGGAAATGATGTGGCGTTCTTTCTGCCTACCTCACAAGGCATTTGGCGTGAAGTTATAGACAGATAGAATGTTGATTACTGTCACTACAATCAAGATATTCCATCATATTTTACGTGTGGCAAAATTCAAGGATTTACAGTGTTTAGGTCCAAGAACTTTTTACATATAGGCCGACTTACGAATGGACAGCAAGGAGAGACCGTAATTGCTCCTTTTTATCAATTTTAAGGATCTCTAAAACCCGCGAATACAAAAACCATAAATAAATCCCATGGACACATAATACTGTTTGTAGTGATGCAGTGATAAGCCATAGGATTTCTCCATCCTAGCCGAAAGCATTGGGTTTGGCATATCAACTACACGGCACATAAAAAGCGGGCGAGTACCACGTATCAGGTTCCCGTATTTGCGGAATATTTATTTGGCTTTTACGAGTATTTGGAATAAGGCTCCCTTATCAACATTCATTGCGGGTTACGTTGATAGCCTGTGTTATGTCGGTGGATTTATTGTGTGTGGTAATGTGAGGGTGAGCTTTAATACGTGTTCTATATGTTCACGTCGCGTCCCATGCGGCGCGGCGTAGGCAGAGATAAGGGAGGTAGGGCGCATCGAAGCAGCCCGTCTGGGGAACTTCTTAGACGGTTGGCGTGTTCCTGCGTGTGACGGAGGTAAGGTAACTCTTAAGGAGTTACAGTGTTATAGCAGAGGTATTCCTTAATGTATTTCACGTGTTTATAGGCTACGGCAAACCGCTTTACATCAGATGGGCTCTATGTTTATATGCCTTCAGGCGTAGTTTTTTAAAAAAAAGAGAGAACTGAGTGAAACCCCACTCGATCATTCCACACCGTACTAACTTCTTTAATATTCATAACTCTCTCCATATATCCTCAGCTGCGATGTTTATGCATAATTCATTTTGTATATTTTTTATTGTTTTATCTACTATATCTGCTGTTTTATAGACCTTAATTTTTTTCAAGAAAAATCATAATGAGAAATGTTCGTAACAAAAATAATTTACTCCAAATCCACAATGACGTAAAGTGACAAAAAATTATACCCAGCGTTAATCACTTGACTTTAAATCTATTTATGTAAGCGAAATAACGTTCACTCGCTCACTGATTCAATTATTCGAATTCGCAATCTCAAAAACCGGCAAAGTGCGAATCGGAGTCACAAACTTAATAAACGTTAATAAACATTAATAAACAAAAATTAATAAACGTTTATAGCGGGTTTTAGAATAAGATTTTTTTTAAGTTAAGAATGGCCTTTCATATTATTATTTATTTAAATTTAGATTTATATTTATTATATTTTAGATAAATTGATACTACTTTTTTTTAATATTCAACTTTATATTTTTTAATTATTTTATTATAGCGCGAAATACAACACTATGAGGTTTAGTAGATATAGGACTCTACTCTAGATATTCGTAAAATGGCCTACAGCGAAAAAATTTACTTATTCTCGGAATGGCTTATTCTTGAAAGGACTTGTTCTCATGATACCTCATTCTGCAAAAGACTCATACGTATAATGCCTTATTCGCGTAATGACCTATTCTTAGAAGGACTAATTTTTTAAAATACCTGCTTGCTCTATCATTAACACCAAACAATTGGTAATTATTAAAACGCGGTTATCACATAAACGATATTATCACGTATTGATGAATAAAACTCATAGAGTCATAGACATTTTATTACATTTTAATCCGTCCATTGTAATAGATCTCGAAACCTGACGAGACGTTGAATTGCTGCGTTGAGCTACTGGAACTTGCTTCTTCACAGTTGATTACTTTGCGTTGATTGGTTAAAATGATTTCGCAGTAGTTCGACGACATCAGCACAGATGTCGTTAAAATACAATAACATTGATATTATTCATATAATTACATCCAATGATCAGAAACAGAAAAAATATCCTTTCAATTTTGTTAAAAAAGATAATAAATGATGATTTGTAAGTTATTTTTTCTTATTTAAACCTACTTCATTCAAATACGAAATATTTAATTTTTCTAAAATACTCCGAATTTTTCTTTTTATGAACAAAATACATTAATAGTTTCATTACCGTGTTCACTTAGAATAAATAATGCTTATCGAGAATAGGTATAGGTAGGTATTTTTAAGAATAAGTATCTGCGAGTGAGTCCAAAGTAGAATAGGTTATATCACAAATAGGGCATTTTCAGAATGAGGTATATCGCGAATGACTTATTCGCAAAATTACCTGTGGTCGTTTATGGGCATAAACGACTACAGGTCATTTTGCGAATAAGTCCAATGTCCACTAAGCCGAAACAGCACAGCCGGCCGGACGGACAAACAATCTGACAGCGGAGCCTTAGAAGCTGGAGGATCGGAACACTAAAAACGTCTACAGCTAGGATATTGACAATTCTAAGAGGAGAAGCTGAATTTTGTAACGTATCCTTATTAAAAAAAATGCGTTTCATATTCATGTTCTTATGAAATCTAATTGGCTGAACGTTCGTAATAACATCTAGAATATTACAAAATCTGTCACGTGATAGTTGTGAAATATTAAAAATATTTCGAAAATTACATTTTACGAGGCGAAAGGTGGTCATTATAACCCTTGCACGAATCTTATTATGAAACTGAGCACGTCTGTGAAATTCAGTACAACTATTGCTTATGAAAAATACTGTAAATGTTTCGCATTCGACGGCTTCTTTTTAGAACCGCACCGGTTGCAGACGGCGGAGAGATCACCCTTACACACTGGAACTGAAATTTTCGGTAGATAAAAGATAGATAATGAAGTAAAAAAAAAGAAATATATTACCCCCGCATGGTTAATAAAAAGAAGACGTCCCGCTTCATGTGCAGAAATAGCTTTTCCTCTCGTATGTACATTTGATAACTGCAATTTTTACATGACATTACGAAAACTTTGATTTTTATTTCAGCGTTTTCGCTAGTTACGTGTACTATGGGCCTTATTGTGACTTTGATTAACGACTCTCATTACAATAACTGACGCAAATAATATTGCCAACGAAGTGTTCAATGAGCAATAAATCCAATTCGATTTCAAAATACGCGTTTACTGTACATAAATCAAACATGTGTTTGTTTTCCACATCATTTATGCGCAATCTACATTTTTATAAAAGATGGTAAATAAGGCCTGTGTTATGGTAAACAGTTACTGTACGATCGGGTAAAAAAGGCTTTTTACACGACAGACAACATCTGTTCAAGCCTTTCTTGGAAAACCTCATGTTGAAAACCTCGACAGCGAGTTCTTCCTCGACTTTTAGAGTTTTTGGAAAAAGCCTGTCGCGATCCGAACAGTATGCGATCATTGCCGTGGAGTTTGTTTTTAACAAATCTATTTTAATATCAGCGTTTTTTTTTTATACTACGACGAATAGCAAACAAGCATCGTCCGCCTGATGTAAAGCGGTTGCCATAGCCTATGAAGGCTAGCAACAAAAAAAATGTCGCTAGCGCGTTGCCACGCCCGCTGTCAACACAACTTCTTCTGATGACCTCACTCATTCGCAGGAACACAACAACTCTCCAGGGAGTTGTTATTTGGCTGCCGTCTTCTGTGAGGTGAAGGTACTTTCCCGGGCGTGCACTTACCTCTCTTAAACGTTCTCTAAATAAATAACAGGCAATTACGCCGTTGGCAATAAAATAAAAACATTTCCAAATAAAAATGGGAGTTAATATAAGGGTCTCCCCGGTGTGCTCAGACGTTAAATCTGAATTGTGAAATTGCCAACGCCCTGAGCAATTTAATAAATATTTTTTTCAAGACCGAGTCGACAGCCCTTAAGCAATTATACATGCTTACCTAAACAGTCGTTTAGGCTGACATTAAACTCGTTAATACGAATTAAGTGTACGTAAAGTCACCCTTATAATTAAGCGACAGTGAGAGAAATAATGCAATTTTATTAAGGCTATTTGGGTTATAAATGTCGTTGAGCAAATAAGGGTAACTAATGGTGTTTTTTTTTATTTGTCTAGGGAAGCGGTGTCTTGAAGGTGCGGTTGTAAAGCTACCACGTAAGCCGCTCACTATACGCCTCATTAGGCGTATAGTGAGCGGCTTACTGTCCTCTGACTTACGACCTGTGACTGAGGAACTGTGGCAAATAAATAGCGGAGCGCTGGTGAATCCTTGGCAAAGTAGGCAAACTGATCACAAATTTCGTCTGATTAAATTCGTTTGTGAGTTCCAAGGCAGCTGTAGTTTAACCCCCGGGACGGCAATTGACTTCACTGTTCATTGCCTTTTTTGTGGTCGCCGCTGTTAATTCTGGCTACACAGGAGACAGTGGTGGGTATGAGTGGTGGGCCTGTCCCGTTAAAAAAAAAAACTGATAACAAACACAATCACACGCTTTGCTGGTGCTGATCAGACTGTTTTTTTTTGCGTAACGCCGACGTAGTGCTGCCAACTGAGCCATGTTGCGAGTGTAATTTCGCTGCGAAACGGCTGCTCACTGAATGAGATAGCAACCGAAATGTCTCAAACGCGTAAAGTACGCGCTCTATGGACACTCAATTTAAAATATAGTACCAGCGAATTTTAATGTTTTTTGTATGAAATCACATATTCAGGAAATACACCATATATATAAACTTAAAAGACAAAACCTAATTTAAATATAAAATTTGACCAAATCGTTTGAGCCGTTTCCAAGATACAGGATATAAATATATATACTAGTTACCTGCCCGACTTCGCACACTTCGTGATCTCGCATGGGTGATCTGATCTCTACCAAACTTCACAGGATCACCCGCTGGGCTAATTGGGGATTACTGAATAAAATATTAACTAAAGTTAATTGATTATATCGTATTTTATTAATTATAAATCACTGATCATCAATCAATACCCTTACGTTTGATACCCCATTCGACAGGTTTGGAATATCTTTTTTTTTCTGCCTGTACTATTTGAACCTTTTGTATGGAGTAGAATTATTATATATTACATTACCCGTCATTTTGTTTTTTCGTACGTCTGAATCGATTAAAAAATTATACATGAACCCCTGAAAACATTCCTTGTTTGAAGCAGTGTAAAAACGTCGTGTAATGTTACAACGAAAGAAGTAGAGACATATATATCACATTAATATCCTCAGTAATAGGTGTTTTCTTTAAAGCTAACATATTTTACGATTTAATAAAACGCAGCGAACCATTCAAAGAGCGTGCACTATGTGCTTCAAAGGCATTCAGCGATAAAGTCTTTCTGCAGATTAATATATCTCGCGCACTGCAGCCTCCAGCGGGTCAAGGGCCCTCTCCCGTGTCAAGGACCTGCTCGGCGCCTCTGAATAAACGTGATTTATTCGAAATATTACGCCTCCCGCACTTAAGACTATTTTACAATGCAGTGAAAACTTCAAATGCTAAACTTCAGTTGTTTGTCGTAATTTAAACTTAATTTCCCAAGTTATACCACAGTTTAGTTGCTGTTTTACCGTCGGCTCGATTAAAATGTTCCATTTCATTTCGTCGGTAACTTCCTTTATCGCATCAAAGTTCTTGAATATTGGACTCGACATCTGTTTTCACGTCCTCCTCATCGTTTTCGAGTGTTACTTGTGCCGGTTTTACGATTTACGAATTTACGTTCAAATGACGGCCACAGTCACAAGATGCTAGCAAATGGATATACCTTGAATTAATCGAAAATGGTGTTCAAGATGCTGCAGGAGTTTCACACTAAATGTCTGTACAGACGAGCTGAATTAGAATTGCAGGTTGGTTAGCTGCAATTTGCAGTTTGTTTGCTGGTTTTGTGTAGTCAAATCGAAACTGGCAACCGGCTGCGCGTCCGCTTGAAGTCGTCGTGCTGTTGTTGGATTGCGTTACTAACGAGACGTGTATCCAGATGGCTTGTTAGGTAAAACTTGCAGTGTAACTAGATGACCGCAAACAGCATCGATATGACGGCAAGCTGTTTTTGTGAACCAACTGAACGGACTGCGTAATCGGATGGCAGCAGAAACGGGTTTTTGCAACCATCTGTCAATTCAAATGCAGTCCGTCTGTATAGACCCTAACTCTTTTAAATTCGCTACGTGCTCTATGTTCTTCGCACTCTGTTCGCACATTGCTAGTAGTAACATCGTATAGTCTCCCTCGGGGGAGCGATAAGTCTTGGAACCGCAACATATTTTAGTCATGGGAACATAGAAGATTCTGCAGACATTCTGTTGATTCAGACATCTGCGTCTACCGATGCATTCAATCAACTACTAGGCTACCTGACTTCTGTCGTATTCGACTTATGTCTATCTACCTATAACTTCACGCCAAATCCCTTGCGGGGTAGGCAGAGTGAACCGAGCGCCACGTGACCAGATCCTTACACACCTCACTCGCTTCTTTAACATTCATTGCTCTCTCATACACGCTCGCCGGTTGCTAAGGCTCCTGACATCACCTTCCGATACAACACGATCAATTTGGTCATGGTAGGTAAGTCTTGGTCTTCCTCGGCTTCTACATCCTTCCACTTTTGCGTTGTATATCAACTTCGACTTATATATTTTAGAGATTGACAGTGGTTTGCTTAGTGCTTTGCAACGTTTGCGTTTGGCAACGAATTGCACCTCCATCAGTTGGCATATGCATAGGTTATGTGCATAAGTGTTATTATGACGCTACAGGATGCAATTCTAAGCTGATTTTGTTATTTTTTTTTTATCACCTACAAAATTATCAACAAGAAATGGTGTTAGTTCCCAAAATGGGTATGGTAGTAGATTAAAAGAAAAATGTCATCCAAGAGAATTGAATAAGATACAATAATATTGTATCTTAAAAACGTAAGATCGATCTACCCAAGGGGACCCAACGGTAAATAAACATGTTTTTTATACTTAGTCTTATTTATAGACTTAGGTCATTTGTTGTAAATAATGTTCTGAACTAACTACCAGAATGAATGGAACAATTAATATAAATTATATGCTTCACATTATGAGACGGGTTATACATTTTTTGTTTTACCAAGGGTGTAATATTTATTTTTAATATATTACGTTAATCATAATTGTTTATTTAACGTCTTACTTTAATCATAGTGATTGATTCAAGTGTAAGTCCGTAAATTTTCGGTGGTAATTTCAGGTAAATCAGTTTAATTGTCATCTTTAGACTTTCATTGTTTTTAAATGTTTTATCTATATTTGTTCCTGATTGCAATATATAAAAAAATCTATTTTACCGTGTTTCGAAAACGTCTGCCAGCGACATAATATTCCTTTCACGCAGCTCGCTGTAGTTCATTTAAAGACGCCGGGTAGTACGTTCACACCCCTGCGTCGTAAACCTGCCCCCGGGGGACGCGACGAGTCTTGGAGCCGCAACAATTTTAATCACAAGACCACAGGAGTGCTCTCGATCTTTCGCTGTTCTATGAGGTTAGCACTAAAGCCATTGCAACAAATATTTATTGTTTGTGTACATTCAAAGATCATTGGAAAACCATAGTTCTCTTCTTTTGCCGAGCTCGGAGGCTCAGTCGTGAATGACGCGACTTTGACACCAACGCTCATGGGTTCGATTCTCACACAGGACAAAGATTTCTGTGCATGACATTTCTGTTTGTCTTGGTCTGCGTGTTTTGAAGAGAGGTAGGGCGACTAAATAATAAGTGA
The DNA here is from genome assembly GCA_947507595.1 of Pyralis farinalis. Lineage (NCBI taxonomy): Eukaryota > Metazoa > Arthropoda > Insecta > Lepidoptera > Pyralidae > Pyralis > Pyralis farinalis. The sequence goes on along the minus strand of OX382259.1, from coordinate 5,603,698 downwards.
CCTGTTGATGTACAGGTACAATTTAATTGTTATATTCCGTCGCTTAGATTTTATTAATAACTGCCATTGCTTTAAACAAGCAGTTCTTGAGTATATCTAGTCAAGTCTGTCTGTTTGAATACGCTAGCAAAACCAAACCGGCCAAGTGCGTGTCGGACTCGTATATAAAAAGGGTATGTTTCTTGTATGAAGTCCCGGTACCATTTTTATCTTTATTTAATTTTTAATATTGTATGTCTTGGATGCGGTGTCATCGGGGATGGAGAAGGAGAAACTCTTTATGATGAACTCCTTCGTCAAGAAGAGAGAGAGAGGAGCAGCCGCAGCGCAAATGGACCTGGAATATCTCGGATGTTTCGACGAAAAACAAGATAGACTTAATCTTGATGACCGGTATTTGTTTAATGATGTCTCTTCCTGTTGCTCAAACAGGGTGAAAACTTCAAGATGCCTCTTACCATCCGGTGAACCCTTAAGGGTTCACCGGATGGTAAGATGTATACTATGGTATACTACTATATATTATGGTATAGAGGCATCTTGAATCTTACCATAAAGCTGGAAAGTCTCGCCTGATGAAGTCTACGCTCCGTCTATCTTGTGCCCAGATCCAAAACCCCGCTAGCTTTCAACTAGAACTTCATTGTTTTCAGTGTCTAGATGATTGTATACACCGGACGATATCAACAGTAAGCTCGTGGAGGCTGTCCATACAGTGGAAGTTAAATTTCTCCAGCCTCCCCTAAAAAAAAAAATTAAAAACTCTCGACTGTCACGTAGAAACTCATGCAGATCAGACGTAAGCTGAAGACTACCACTGGCTACATTATTTCTATGAGGACTGAGATTCTAAAAGAGAGATGGATGAACAGCTGTACACATCGTGGCTACAGCCGAACAACAGTGCTAGTAACGACCCTAGAGCTAAACTGACCCGACACTATTTGCCGAAGATATCCCAGACATTAGTCTGTACGAGATTCGTGTGGCTCTCAAACAGCTTAAAAATGGGAAAGCACCGGGTGAGGACGGCATTACGGCACAGCTTGTGAAAGCGGGCGGAAAGCCGATATTGGTAGTCCTTCAGAAGCTATTCAATTCCGTCATACACTCCGGTGACACACCGGAAGCGTGGAGCAGAAGCCTGGTCATGTTTTTCTTTAAAAAGGGTGATAAGGTAAGGCTTCAAAAGGGTGGTAACCCCTTTGAAGAACTTATAGGCCGATATCGCTTCTGAGCCGCGTTTATGTACGGTTTTCGAGAGTCATCACAAACCGTTTCGCACGCAGACTTGATGAATTCTCGACGATATAGTCTCAAGATGAACATGGACAAGACTAAGATCATGTCGAATGTCCATGTTACACCTATATCAGTCACGGTTGGAAGCACTAAGCTCGAAGTTGTCGACGAATATATAGGTATGTACGTAAGGCAGGTTATTAAGTCCAACTTCGACCGAGATGTCAACAGACGGATCCAACTCGGCAGCTTTCTTCTCGTCCAAAATACCTCACCTGAAGAGTAAGGTCTTCGAACAGTATGTGTTGCCAGTGATTGCGTGTATGGGGAAGCTCAAGGTCGCTCAGCGTGCTATGGAAACAGCTATGCTTGGAGTTTCTCTGCGTGATAGAATCAGAAATTGGGATATCCCTAGTAGAACTAAGGTAACCGACATAGCCTACAGGATAAGCAAACTGAAGTGGCAGTGGGCCGGCCACATAGTTAGTAGAACCGACAACCGCTGGGGAACAAAGGTGCTCGAATGGTGTCCCCGTACTAATACACGCAGCGTGGGACGTCCCTCCACTAGATGGAGCGACATCCTCAAGAAGTTTGTAGGGTGTCAATAGATGCAAGCCTGTGCTCAGCAGGTGGTCGAATATGGGCTGAGATGATGATGAAGGTACACCGCTGATGTAGCAAGACGAGTGAATGCTGGGAATAGTGTGAATATAGCGTTGGGAAAACTTCTTGGCATTAAAAACAAAATTAAAATTTAATAATTATTAAAAATAATAAAAATAAAGTATATATTATATCTATCATAGATAATAATTTTTGCCCGAAGTTTTTAATTTTGTAAACGATCGCTACACAAAAACAATGGAGAAACAGACTGACAGCGGAACCTTAGTGTTAGTGTGCCGTTTGCTACCCTTTGCGCACGGAGTCCTAAAAAGGAGTTTTCCGCAAAACATATCAATAAAAAGGTTATATCGCGACTACATTATGTCGAAATCTCTGAAGGATCACTTCCAAATACTTCGGGTCGCGGTAAATGTTCCTAATAGAATTTCAGTCGAACTTGAAACTTCATATATAATTCTATAATGCTTTTAAAGGTACTTTATGTTTTGAAAGAGCTCGATTTCTAAATATAATGGCGTTTTAATTATTTATATGTTTGCCCCTGGGGTGAGAGTTCTGAAGTTTATTGTTGTAAAATACTCCACTTTTTCTTAATATTTTGTAAGGAAATCGTTGAACATTTCGTTGGATCTTACAGAGCTCATTCTGTATTTTTGAAGTGAAAACTTCTTTAGCGGCGTTGTGCACTTTTTGGGATGAGTACAAAATGTTAAACTCGCGTCAGGACACGTGACACGTGATCGTAAGATTTTGGTGGGAATTAGAACTTAAGTTCGCTGCAGCGCTAAAACATTAGTTATCTCTAATCAAACAATTAAAACATGAAGCACTAGTTCGTTCATAGGGCATTATTTTCTCGCGACCAAAACGTTGTAAGCGCTAAGAAATTCTTGGCGCTTACGCGTTTCGTTCAACGTGGTATATCAAGATCGCTCGCGCACTGTTTGGTTTAAGCGGCGGCGCAGGGCGCTTGCACGAGTGTGCGTATGTGTTTGAGTTTTAGAGATTAGCGATGATGATGCTGGTAATGATGATGGTGAAAGAGTCGTTGAAATTATGGATGAAAGTTGATTTTTCAGAGAGCTAAACTTTTTAATGTAAAATAATTGTAATAGTTCTGAAGTGTTAAATTTTTAATGTAATATAAATTGTCATGTTTGTGTACGATAGCGCAATAAATGAATATTGTATTTTACCACATACATTTTTATACTGATAAATAAAGTAATTCGTGCGAAATTATTCCCTAACCATTCCAAAATATTCAAAAATGCACAACGTTAATATCCAATTTTTACACTTCTGCCAAGTCAGCGGCCTTCTGGCGGTTTGAAAGCACTGGTCCCGCCAATCCGCAGTTGAGTAGCGTAGTGGAGTATGCTCTTCGGTTGAAGACTCGGATGCCTACAGTGGAATGAGTTAGTATTGGTGTAGTATTGTATAAAGAGGTAGATTTTTGCGAATTGTGCTAGAAACGCAACTGGTGATTATTGAATCCGTACTAAGACATCGCTTCTGGGAACGTTTCTCTTCAATATGTATGGAAGTATATGTACTTGCGTGCAGAGTAAACAAATATAATTGAATCCCTGCGCAGATTCTGCCGAGGGTGCCAAGTGGTGGGAGTTATAATAAACATTACAGCTTTGTTATTAGAGTCAGCGAACACAAATGTAAACAGTAAATTTGTATCGTCGAGTGAATATAGAAAGGCAGAGATGAGATCCTTCGCTGCTGACGAAGGTCTTCTTCGGTGGTCGGGTGGTTGACGATTGCTACTTTAACACCAACGCTCGTAGGTTTGATTGTTACCACTTTTTCTTTTTAGCGTTATCCCGGTACCTAATCCATTAGGATTGGCGGGGTCCGCTGCCTAAGCCAAAGGATTTGGCGAAGATAGGATTTTTACATGGGGCGCCTGCCGTCAGACCGTATTGCCACCTCTAACCAATAAATCACTTGACTACGAAGACACCACGCGCTCACAAAAACTTTTTTCTTTTTAAATATAACGTCTGGGAAGCATACAAGTACTACTATGATCTATAGTAGACTATGAACGTTTGCATAATAGGAAGTATCGCTCCTACGTTTTTCTTTAATTTAATTTGCTTTGTTGCACCCTCTTTTTTTTATACAACATCGGGAGTCATACAAGTATACGGCCCACCTGATGTAAAGCGATTACCGTATACATTAATCTCTCATTACCCGCGGACCGCTTTTCCGCCAAGAAATGTATGGGAAAACGTATATAACGGGGTCTCACAGGTTAAGTGTCACTCGCGTGATTCCACCTTTGCTAACACAGCTACTTCTTAGGAGCTTACTGGTGATCTCATTCACTCGCAGGAATACGACAACCCTCCAGCAAGTTGTTATTTAGCTGTGGTTTTTTGTGAGGTGAAGATACTTTCCCAGACGGGCTATCGGTTGTTTAGCGCCTAAATATCGATCCGAGCCTGCTGACCAATGGGGGAATGTTTTAATCAATAAGTCTGTTACGGTGCAAATCTACACTAGCATATTGATGCGAATTTCGGTGCTATCAGCGTCATCTGTTGACCTGTAAATACATTAAATCGATCGCATTAAGTCTAGCTAAGTGCCGCCCTGTAGTCGCTTCTAATTAATTTAATTCTTTGCTTTTCATTGGTTTGATTGTCAGGAACACCGTTCCTATATGAATTCTATATGTCTGTCTGTGCGTTTGTCTGTCGCTTTTTTTCGGTAATTCGAATTTTGAGTTCAGATTCAGCATAAAAAAGTAGAATAGGAATGTTCAGGAACACCGTTCCTATATCTTAAGGAACGTGGTCAAAATTGGCGACAATTAAAAAAAAATGAATTGTTATATAATTGATGAGCCAGGTGTTCCTCTGGCAATGCAAGCTTGCACATTCTCAACTGGTTCTTGTTGTTATAGCAGTTCTGATGTTGTGCGTTCTCAATGTTTATTTATTTTCTTCGTTTTCCACAAATATCCTTTATATATATAATATAAAATATTATGGGACGGGATTTTGAGAGGAATTTAAGTTCATCATAACGGCACACATTAAGGAAGCGTTAGGATTAAGTGTTAGGATTGAGTTTTGTGGCGTTCGGCTCTCTCCGCCTACCCCGCAAGGAACTCGGCGTGAAGTTATAGATTTATCTATAACTTCACGCCGAGTCCCTTGCTTAACGACTGTCATCTATCGACAATAGCCGGGACCGACGGCTCACGTGCCCTCCGAAGAACGGAGAAACTCGAGATAGATAAACCCATCCATAGACAGGCTGCAGGCGACGTTGTTTAACCTGCGTGTTCGATTAGAATGACACACGTTTATGCCCTACAGTAATGACCTATAATAGTATGCTGAGTGAACTTTTGAAATTGTCTTTATATATAACAATCGCTATTTGGTGTCACTGAAGCTGAAACGTATTTCAAAGCCTACTCAGTGAACGCTAATGAACAAAGACAAACAGTACACAACTTTAGAGATCTCTGCAATAAAAGGTCGCAGGAAACACGTCCCTTTCGCTTTGTTTGTCTACAAGACTTCCGGTTAATCTTTTGTATCAGTGAACCATATTCGAGAGCGTCAGTTGTTTGTAACTAACGGTCCCGACAGATGTTATTTATCTATTTCTTTACGCCATTATCCTTGGTGGGTAGGCGGAGAAAACCGAGAGCCATATTACGTGGTCCTTACGTACCTACTGCACTGGCTTTTTAGGGTTCCGTACCCAAAGGTTAAAACGGAACCCTATTACTGAGGCTCCGCTGTCCGTCCGTCCGTCCGTCTGTCACCAGGCTGTATCTCACGAACGGTGATAGTTAGACAGTTGCAATTTTCACAGATGATGTATTTCTGTTGCCGCTATAACAACAAATACTAAAAAATAGAATAAAATAAATATTTAAGGGGGCTCCAATAAATACAACAAACGTTATTTTTTTGTCGTTTTTATAGATAATGGTACGGAACCCTTCGTGCGCGAGTCCGACTCGCACTTAGCCGATTTTTTAATATTTATAGCTCTACTCTTGCACGTCCGCCAGTCTGTAGGGCTACTGTCATCATTTTCTGATAAAACACGATGAATTTGGTTTGATAGGTGAGTCTCACGTTGTACATCTGTTCCGTAGTTCTACTCCTACATTCTCTGTATATTTCGGAGTCAATGGATGCACTCTTTCAAACCAACTCTGTTTCTTTCTCGCTTATTGGTCGAATTAAAAAGCGAGCACTTTCTCTGGTTCCTGTTACACACTTCCATCCCTTTTCACGAAATCACACCTTCAGATTACAGGAAACGAGAGTAAAAATGTTACCAAAAATTCTAGGACTTGGTTACATCGCCATCTGAAACAGGAACCGTTTAATTGCGAATATTCAATTAGTTATGGGCGTTTTGTTGCATGGAAAGATCTATCTATCTCGTAATGAATTAAATAATATGACCCCTGCAACTCTACTTGAAGTCTAATGTTCCAAAAGTAACCTAGTGCACAATGCTTTGGCATTCTTTTTGACACTTTTGAATTTTGCTTTTTGTATAAATCCTTCTAAGAATTAGCGTGCAATAAACATATTTTTTAACCTTGGGCTTCTGATGTGTAGGAGAATGAATCTGATATATCTATATATAACTTCACACGAAATCCCTTACGGGGTAGGCAAAAAGAACCGAGCGCTATGTGACTCGATCCTTACATACCTCATATAATAATAGAATTTGATATAACTTCTCGTAATTATTATTCCAGAATAAGCGCAGAATTGAAACAATATTATTTTTATTAATACGCTTTTATTATCTTCATCTTAAACCACATGGGTATCAAATTTTGCATACACAAATACGTCATCCTCAATCTAATTATTTTTTATGCACTCCCTTCATATGGGTATCAAATGTAAAGTTTGCTGAGAAGAATACGAAAAATAAAAAGACATTTGCAACGTCATTATATTTTTCGTCATACTAGATTTATGACGACTCCATTGTGTATGCAAAATTTCAGCTCAATAAGAAACAAAATCACAACTAAGGATCAAAATCAATTCAGAATTCAATATAACGGACGCCTCAAGAAAGCCTCTTTTATCGTATTTTATACAAAAAGCAAAACATTGTTATGAGAAATTTATTAGTAATAAGAACTTGAGCAATTCCTAGAGTGATTTTAAATTCTGAAGTACACTTTTACAATAATACATAAAAAATGTAAGAGTCTTTACCTTTTAACGCCAAATTATCTTTCCAACAATCCATTGAAGCGCAGTGGTGTATTTATAATTCGTTTTGAAATTGCAATCTACTATTTTAAGCTCTAACCCTCTCTAAATAAAGGCTCCAGCGTGACTGGTATAAACTACAAGTACACGTAGGCAATTAAGCTATTTACCAGCGCTTGCGTAACTTTGTACTTTGCGGAACGAGCGCCCGGCCTGGAGTTTTAAACTCACTTTACAGAATGCGTGCTGCATTGTTGGGTTCTGTAACCACTACCAACTTTCTACAGAGGTGAAAGGACTTAGTTTTCAGAGATGATCGTGTGATATATACGATCATCTCTAAAAACTAAATGCAAGCCTAGTTTTAAAGATATCTTTATATTTGGACCTGAATGTGTAATGGTCAAAAACAAACGTTAATATTTTCATTTCGCTCAGTACATTAGTATAACTAACCCCCGCCGCGTGCGATGCGTCATTTCACACTCAACGTAACGAATTCCCTGAATATTCTGCTATCAAGTGGTGTAATTAAGTTTTGAATGTAAACGATAGATATGTAGCTACAATGCCAAACTTCAGAGAATAAGAAATATGAATGTGGGAATGCGAATGGGTGACTCAGTGGTCAACTGCCTGTTTTATGCAGACGACGCGGCATTAATAGCAGAATCACCATCCGAACTGCAAACACAAGTTACAACAATGAAAGATGATTGTATGAAGAAAGGCTTACAATTGAATGTGAAGGAAACCAAGATAATGGTAATTGAAAGAGAGACAACCAGAACGAACACTAGGATTATGGTTGATGACGTAGTGTTGGAGCAAGTGAATGAGATTGTATATCTTGGAAGTGCTTTTAGCAGCAATGGAAGGTACACCGCTGATGTGGAGAGACGAGTGAGTACCGGAAATAGGGTGAATGGAGCGTTGGGTAAACTTCTAGACAGCCGAAATCTAAGCCAGAAGGCACAGCTCGCTGTACACAACGCGGTGCTAATTCCAACGCTAACTTATTTCCATAAGTTAGCGTTGGAATTAGCACCGCGAGAACCGTGAGAGCTGGGTATGGCAGAGAGAGCATGAAAGTAGAATAAATGCGGTCGAGATGAGAGCATTGCGCAAAAAAATTTGTGGCATAACGCTTGCTGACCGCGTTCGTAATGAAGACGTGAGAGAAAGAGTTGGTCTAAAAGAGAGTGTCGGTGTTAAGATAAGAAAGGGCATGCTCCGTTGGGTCGGACATGTAGAAAGAATGCGGGACGAAAGAATGACGAAACAGATATACAATGCAAAAGTGGAAGGTTGTAGGAGCCGAGGAAGGCCGAGACTAACCTGCCATGACCAAATTGGTCATGTTTTATCAGAAGGTGATGTCAGGAGCCCCAGGAACCGGCGAGCGTGCATGAAAAGAGCTATGAATGTCACAGAAGCGAGTGAAGTATGCAAGGACCGCGTCTTATGGCGCTCGGTTCTCTCTGCCTACCCCGCAAGGGACTTGGCGTGAAGATATACATACATACATACAACGCCAAACTGTATCTCCCGATTTTGTTATCGTCAGATTTTTGAATTGCCTCCCACTATGGAAGCAAATTTCAGAAGTATTAATGTCAAAATAAGTCATAACTTGTTGCGTATGCTGAATATATGTACATATATCGGTACCTACACAGGATCACCGCGATATTTTTTTTTAAATATTTCTTCAATTAATTTGGGACTCTAACTGTTGATAATAAATCGTATTCATCTGTCGTATTTGACTTATGTCTATCTATCTATAACTTCACGCCAAATCCCTTGCGTGGTCGTCAGAGAGAACCGGACGCCATAAGACGCGGTCCTTACACACTTCACTGGCTTCTTTAACATTGATAAGTCTTTGATAATAAATAACGTATGCGTGTGGCTTGTGATTGTTCTAAATCTGAGTTTCAGTAGGTACCGGCCAGGAGTAATACAATTTAGAGAACGAACCGGCGACCCGCCAGTCTCGTCACCCGCTGCTGTATAATTGTTTTCCGCTAAGGCCAATGCAAATGGGGAGCGATATTAAACCCGCAGACTAATTGCGGTTTTCAATCAATACCCGAAACAGTTGTTGCGTTCAAAATTACCACAACGCATATATAACTATCTATCGATAACTTCACGCCAAATCCCTTGCGGGGTAGGCAGAAAGAACCGAGCGCCACGTGACTCGATCCTTACACACCTCACTGGCTTCTTGAACATTCATTGTTCTTCTCATGCACGCTCGCCGGCTTCTGAGGCTCCTGACATCACCTTCTGATAAAACACGACCAATTTGGTCATGTTAGATAAGTCTTGGCCTTCCTCGGCTCCTACATCCTTCCACTTTTGCGTTGTATATCTGCTTCGTCGTTCTTTCATCACGCATCCTTTCCACTTGTCCGAATCAACGAAGCATGCCTCTTCAAATTTTTACACCGACGCTCTTTTTCAGATCAACTCTGTTTCATTGCGAATACGGTCTTCAAGCGTTACGCCACTAATATTGCGCAACTCTAGCATTTCGACCGCATGTATAAGTATAATATATTACCGTACAGAGCAGTGATAGCCCAGTGGATAAAGAACCAACATGTTGTCCAGCTGGTCCCGGGTTAGAATCTTGGCGTGCACCAATAATTTCGGGTTTTTGGATTTATGTACTCATATTTGTAATTACCATATGCTCCTCGATGAAGGAAATCGTCGGGTGGAAGCCAGCACGTCCACGAAAGTATATGTCAAAAGACGTTTGGCCTAATCTCAGAAAGGCCTGGTTTTTTCTCCGAGTTGTGGAGGTCCGACCGCAGTCGTTGTTTCGCCAAAGGAGTGGCAGACCTCGCAAACCCTAATGGATTAGGAAACGGAATAACGCTAGGAAGAAGAAGAAAAGGAGATCATACATTATCGTAGTCAAATTATTTTTAACCATTTATTCTTAATGACTTTTGTATGTGTGTGTATTAACTTTTTTGTTGAACTTTATACCACTAAGGTAAAAAAAAACTAGTATACGGTCTGCCTGATTATAAGCATTTACCGTAGCAATATCAGAGGTGTGACTCACAGGATTGCAACTCTTCACGCCTTCTATCCAATGTGTGAGGATGACTTCCTCGGAGAGTTTATTATGTTTATTATATGCGCCGTTAAGTGGTCTATTGATTTGTGGGTACAGACTATCATTATTATTTTAGTATAATTTAGAATTGGTGTGATAACAAGGACATGTACTGTTGAATAACGTTTGATATATACCTAATTTTAGTTGTGACATGTGTTAAGTATACATAGTAGATCACTCTGTACCCACGAATTGCGATTATAGCTCTTATTACGTACAGCATACGAACGGTACGAAGTTCAAGCTTGAAGTGCACTTAGCTGTATACCTTAACCTTTCCAGAATCTCGGAACCTTCGGTCGAGCCTGTCTTTTCAATGTAATTCGTAATTTTGCTATCTTTTTTTTTTTTTATAAATAAATATTGCCATACAAATTACACAGCGCCATCTAGCCCCAAAGTAAGCGAAGCTTGTGTTATGGGTGCTAGACAACTGATAAACATACGTAAATACATTTTTTTTTTTGTAAATGCATACTTATTATACATAGAAAATACCCAGACCAATACAAACAGACATGTTCATGCACACAAATATTTGTACTGTGTGGGAATCGAACCCACCGTCCCCCGTGTCAAAGTGGCGTAACAGTGCGTTTCACCACTGCGCCACCGAGCTCGTCATATCTTATTCAGCCGGTATCATAAATGTCTAACGATTTTCTATATTGCTGGTAGATAGTTACCGTGCTTTACATGCACAAACCAATTAACCAATTGACTGCGCATATAGGCACTCCTCGCTCACAAAAACGTTGTGTTTTGCGCCTAAATATCTTAGCAATTCGAGCCTACTGACCAATGGAATATCGATAGCATCGGCCCTCCATAGGTTATTGCCTTCACGCTTGCAGGTCAATAATAACGTAATGTAATAGATACGGGCTGCTTGGACATTTCTGTTCTGACCTATATCTTAATTATTCGTAGTTAGAATTGTACTATTGGCCATTGCTTAGATCTCTCGAAATAGTCAATAAATTGTTTTAATAAATAATGATTTCGGTGACCTATAATTTAATTGTATGTATGTTTAGCGTCACGCCATCCCTTGCGGGGTATAGGCAGAGAGAATCGAGCGCCAGCAGACCTGACACTCTTCACTCACGTCTTTAACATTTATAGCTCTTTTCATGCACGCTCGCCGGTTCCTAGTGCTCCTGAGATAACCTTCTGATTAAACACGACCATTTGGTCATGGTGTGTTAGTCTTGGTCTTCTTCGGCTTCTGCATCCTTTCACTTTCGCATTGTATATATGTTTCGTCATTCTTTCATCCTGCATTTTTCTATATGTCCAAACCAACGGTGCATGTCTTTTCTTATCCTAACACTGATACTCTCTTTCAATCTCTTTCTTTTGCCCAATGCTCGCAACAGGACTAAACCTACGCATTTGGCGAAAATGGAATGGATGGAAGAAATTTGGGAAACTGAAAATTTTACTGAAATTACGTAAAACAATTTGTTTGCATGAACATGTCTATTTGACGAGCTCGGTGGCGCAGTGGTGAAACGCGTTGTTACGCTACTTTGACACCAACGCTCGTGGGTTCGATTCCCACACAGTACAAACATTTGTGTGCATGAACATGTCAGTTTGTCTTGGTCTGGGTATTTTCTATGTATTATAAGTATGTATTTACAAAAAAAAAATGTATTTACGTATGTTTATCAGTTGTCTAGTACCCATAATACAAACTTCGCTTACTTTGGGGCTAGATGGCGCTGTGTAATTTGTCCGACAATATTTAAAAAAAAAAAATTGTCTTGGTCTAGGTATTTTTAAGATAGGTATCGCGCATCAAAGCACACCTGGGGAAGTGCCTTCACCTCACAGAAAAACACAACCAAATAACACTCCCTGGAGGGTTGTTGTATACCTGCGAGTGAGTTAAGTCCTAAGGAGGTGCTGCGTCAGTAGCAGAAGTGGCCTTGCTCTAGTGATACTTAATGTGTTGCAAGCGTTTGTAGGGTACGTAAGTGCTTTACATCAAGTCGGCCGTATGATTGTATAGCAACCGACGTTGTATAAAAAGATATCTCGATACGAGTCAACCGACCAATGGGAGTATATGAGTCGATAAGTGACGCGATGTTGGTTCGTGAACTAACCAATAAGAGCTGTGCGCGTTCTGCTTTACCCAAAAGAAGCGTGTTCAGTTCTGCTGGAGTGCTTTTAAAGGTACACATCAAATGACAATCTCATTATAAAGAATACACACACATACAAACATAATATAACAGTACAAAAAGGAGTAAATAGGCGTTGCTCAAAACATTTCCAGTAATAGGTGCATCAAGCTCAGTGTGACTTTTGCACGATGCGTAAAAAACACCGATTTTCAGCTACTGCCTGATCAATAATGTTTCATTCTAGAAGTCACACATCTTCTTCGCGATATCCTGTCTCCTATTTCGCGGGGTCGCTACCCCATTTGGCGCTACGCTATTTGGCGAAGGTGCTGATTTTTACTTGGATCGACTGCCGTCAGCCCTCCAGACTAGCCAGAGGGAAAACCCAGATCTATCTTAGATTACGTCGCACATATTTCGAAATATAATTTCTTGGGCGAGTGGGTTTCCTCCCTATGTTTCCTTTCACCGCCGAGCAAGTGATAAATATGTACATAAATCCGTATTATATACGTAAAATACGAATTTAGTGGTACATGCCCTAGCCAGGATTCGAACCGGGAATTTGTTGTTAAATAGGCTAGTTCCTTATCCCCTGGGCTATTACTGCTCGTTCTACAAGTCACCATCAAGGGTAAAACCAATCCTTTGAAACGACTCACGAGTTTAATTCCATCGTTGCAAGAGTCAACCTAGAGGGGCAAGCGGAATCGCAGCCCTAGACGGCGTGACTCCGTGGGGAAATGATCGGTCTGTACGTGTATGTTGTGCTGTGTACGTGAAGGGCCTGTGACGTAGAGTATGAAATATTTACTGATACCCGCGACAACGTCCGAGATTTTTTTTCTTTCTAAACCTTCCAAGTAATGTGAAGAATATACCATAAAAAAATTCAAATATGTCAGTATGTCATTTTTAAATTATTGCGAGACTAACGCACTACCACATATAATTGTTGTGTATATATATATACTACTCTGTGTAAAAAGTATCGGGAATATGTCAATAAAAAGACCCGCGTAAAAGAGGTCGTTCTAATTTTTTTACTGCATGTTGGTAGCACTGTACTGATTTAGCGCGCAAAATTTGAGCGGGATCTGTCATTTAATTTGTTTTAAACTACACTTTTTGTTGGTCATAGTTTTGAGTCCTCGGCGATTTTTACAATGGAAAATATTGTTGAACAAAGAGTGTGCCTTAAATTTTGTGTTTCAAATGATATTTCATGTGGTGAATCACTAAAAATGTTGCGAAATACCTACGGCGAATCGTGTATATCGAAAACAAGGGCTTATGAATGGTATAAGGCTTTTAAAGAAGGCCGAGAAGTAGTAGTAGACTTGCCTCGTTCTGGTAGACCTTCAACCGCTACGACCAGAGAAAACATCGACAGAATCAAGAAGCTAGTGCTCGAAAATCGACGTATGAGTCTGAGAGAGTTGGCTAGTGAGGTGAACATATCTTTTAAGTCCGTCCACAACATTCTCATTGACATTTTAGGCATGAAACGCGTCGCCGCTCGACTAGTTCCAAAAGAGCTCAATTTTGTTCAAAAAGCGCAGCGAAAGCATGTCGCTGAAGACATGGTTTCCCGAGCTTCTACGGATCCGACCTTTATGAAACGTATAATAACTGGCGACGAGACATGGGTTTATGAGTACGACATGCAAACAAGCCAACAGTCTTCAGAATGGCGTCTCGAAAACGAGCCGAAACCCAAAAAACCGCGGCAAAGTCGCTCCAAAATCAAGGTGATGCTGACAGTTTTTTTTGACTACCGTGGTGTGGTTCACTCCGAATTCCTTCCAGAGGGAGAAACAGTGAATAAAGAATATTATTTAGGCGTCATGAAGCGTTTGCGTGAGAGTATCCGCCGAAAACGTCCAGATTTGTGGCAACACAACTCATGGATGCTGCACCATGATAATGCACCATCACACACAGCCATTATAGTGAAAGAGTTTTTAGCGAAAAATTCAACAAAAGTTCTCGACCAAGCACCGTATTCACCTGATATGGCTCCGTCTGACTTTTTTTTATTTCCCAAGTTAAAATTACCACTTCGAGGAAAACGTTTTGAGTCGATAGAAGCCATAAAAGAAAATTCGCTGAATGAGCTAAAGGCCATACCGCAAATAGCCTATGAAAAATGTATGGAAGACTGGGTGAAGCGGTGGAGATGTTGTATTGCAAGCGATGGGGCCTACTTTGAAGGCGATAAAATAAATTTAGATGAATAATTTGTATTTTTTGTTTTATTGACAAATTCCCGATACTTAGTACACAGAATGTATATATACAAAAAGAATATTTTTTGCGTTTAGGTACTTGTTTGCAGTTAATAAACTAACATGACATATGTCGATCGTGTTCTATCAGAAGGTGATGTCAGGAGCCCTAGAAATCGGCGAGCGTGCATGAGAAGAGCAATGAATGTTAAAGAAGCGAGTGAGATATGTAAGGATCGAGTCACGTGGCGCTCGGTTCTCTGCCTACCCCGCAAGGGATTTGGCATGAAGTGATAGTATAGTATTCTTCATATACGAGTATGATTGAGCAGTCAGAACCCGTTATAACGTTTTCCCATACATTTCGCGGTCGTATACGACCACCCGGGTTTCGAAGGGTTAATGTATGACACGATGTTAATCAGTGAACTAACCAATAAGAGCTGCGCGTTCTACTTAACCCCCCAACCCGTAGCGGTGAGTTGAGTTTCAAAGCAAAATCGTTGTATCGGTCCTCCATTGGCTATTTACTTCATGGTTTAGTGACTCACAAGATTCGAACCGATGTCATAAGAATCATCAAACTCGTTTCTTCTCTAGAGTGCCACAAAGGAACAATCATATATCCATGTATAGACATTAACCCTCTTTTACTTCCCGCTGTCGGGTGAAAAAGGAGAGATACACCGATTTTCAACGTGAAATGAGTGTATATTTTCACGATATAAGCAATGATTTACAGAGCCCAGTACTGCCGACGCCCCAATATGGTTTGTATACTCGGCGTGATTGAAAGACAACACATTTATATTCATCGAAGGTCCCAAAGACCATAATAAAGATTGATCGCGAAATTGATGAGAAATTTCGAAATAAAGGTTTGTTCATAAGTTCAAACAGGATTCTTGTAGCGTGATGCTCCAAGTGCCGTTTGCATAATTGAACGATCCACGTCTCTCCACCTGATATCGCCATGTTTTTGCGAGATAACACTCTTTCTAAAAGCTTTTATAGACGAGTTTTGGGATGGACGTATTTTGTATATATATGATGCTTTCGAGTCTGCGAAGATGCCGTTATCGAGGTACGTTGTTAGGGAAATTTCGCTGAGAAGTGTAAGAAATAGACTTTTTTTTGTACTACGTCGGGAGGCATACAAGCATACGGCCCACCTGATGTAAAACGGGTACCGTAGCCTATTAACCCTTGCGATATATTTGGCAGAGCTGCGATAGCCAGCGGAGCCACATTACCCTCAAAATTGTCGTTTGGGGTAGACTGATGTCATCCAGCTAGCGTTTAGACGGTAATAGTGAGAAACTCGAAAATCGACACTCTAATAGCTAACATATTGTAGTTTTGTATCCTTTAATTTGAAATTTTAATGTTCGTTGGTGAGGAAGAACGGTCCAAAATCGTTCCAATTAGAAAAAAAAACATATGGGAAAACGTATGGCCGGCCACTCTGCAGTGCAGAGTCTGCACTGCACTCCCATCAACAGAAAAAGTAACAGCACTCGTCGCTAGATGTCGTACAGGGTTCCATATATTTTTAAAAAATTAAAAATAAAATATTTATATATTTTTAAAATTTAAAAAGTATCAGCTCTGCCTACACAGCTTGCTGTTATTTACTAGTAATTATCACTCGCCCGATGCCTCCTCTGCTGCTTACACAGCAACTCCTTGGGAGCTTACTGGTGACCTCACTCACACTCAGGAACACAACAACCCTCTAGGGAGTTGTTATTTGGTTGCTGTTTTCTGTGACGTGGATGTGCTTCCCCAGACGGGCTGCTTTAATGCGCCCTACCTCTCCTAAAACATCCAGACCAAGACAAACATACATGTTCATGCAAACAAATGTTTGCCTTGTGTGGGAATCGAACCCACGAGCTTTGGTGTCAAAGTAGCGTCATTCACGACTGAGCCACCGACCTCGTCAAAACTTGCTTATGAAACCTTTTTACACGCGAAAGCAATAGTGTCTATAACTATTATTAGTCATTTGAGAAAAGATTGCATATTAGCTATTTTAACATCTGCATAGTCCTCATTGTTTTCACATTCCTAGGAGTAATGGCCCAGTGTATAAAAACCCGGCCTTTTGACCAACTGGTCCTCGGTTCGAACCCTGGCATGTACTACTAAATCGCGTTTCAGTTTAAATTCGAATTTATGTACATATTTATAATTATCACATCGTGAAAAACCCTCAAGTCTAAGAAATTGTATTTCGATAGACTTGTGACCTAACCTAAGTAAGGTCTGTTTTTCCGCCTGCATTGTGTTGGTCTGACGGCAGTCGCTTGATAGAAAAATCAATATCTTCGCCAAATCCTTAGGCTTAGGTAGCGGACCCCGCCAATGCTAATGATTTTGGAAACGTGATAAAACTAAGAAGAAGAGTCTCCCAACTTGCGGTATGTCCGGGTATTTATGTTTCGTATCCAAATAATTGACATAGCAGGTACTATTAAGAGTCATTAGGTAACAAGTAGGTACACATGTACTCAGGTCATATTGAAAGTTTTTGGATTCTGATAAATAAGATTAGATATTAGACTTGTGATACATTTATTGTTTTCAAAAGCGTGTGTCCGTATACATTGACCATTTGGAAAACCAATTTAATCGGTGTTCATAAGGGACCTCTTCAATGAGATGCGTCAAGGAATGCATTCATGTCTCTTAGAGTATTTTTAATTTTAAGAACCAAAATGAAAGTCTCAAAATGAAATGTCACAGAAGCGAGTGATGCATGTAAGGACCGCGTCTTATGGCGCTCGGTTCTTTCTGCCTACCCCGCAAGGGACCTGGCGTGAAGATATACATACATACAGCAAAAGTCGCAATGGGCGATCTCTGGGCTGTATGGCATATACGACATCATTTCTACATTTTGTACCCTTCAAATATATCATTCCATTAGCGGAAAGTGCGGCTGCGTTATCGTCGTGTTGGTGTAGTTATTGCCTTTCGTGAACTTTTTCTAAGTGTACGCAAGTACGGATGTAACAATCTGTAGTCATTTCTTTTGCACTTGACTCATTCCAATATTTCAATTCCAAATTTGTCAGTATCCATTAATTGATTTACGTTATCAATATTAGATTCAGTAACCGTATTCGCTGGTCGGCTTTCAAGTGCATTATCGTGGAGATGATTACGTCCACGATAAAACTCACTGAACTATGCATACGCAGAGCTACGTAATGAGGCTTTATCGCGAAATGCCTATTGAAGGATCGAGAAAAAATCGTAACAAATCACGGCGCGAACTTTCTTGAGTTATATTCATCGTAACTCCGACAAATTATTTTAAAAAACGTTGCCAGAATGGAAAATAAATGAGTATCTCGCAAGAGAAAAGTACCATGTTCCCAAAGAGTTACATTTTCATATTTTGTGATGGTTTATTTTATAAGTACCTAGTTCCAAAGACTTTCAATATGTCTCACGTAATATGAATCAAAAAGTGCGTTACGTTTTTCCTTATCCCATTTTTCCTATCTATTTATGTCTTCAAGCCAAGTCCTTGGAGGGATAGACAGAGGGAAATAAGGTCATAATAAGATACAAATTATATATCTCTTCTATTCTCCTTCGTTACCAAATGATATTCGATAAAATCCTGTATCCGCCTATTTTCCTGTTCATAACGCGAATTAATTATCTTTTCATAATGTACACATAAAACAAACAATACAATCATATTTATCGGATTGAGCTTCACCACTCGCCCTATGTGTCTCTTCTAGGTTCGTTCTTTATTACTAAATGCTCGATATTTTCGACTGAATACTGTCTCCTCCTATTTTCCTGTTCGTAACGCGAGTTAATTATGTCTTCATAATGTACGCTTAAAGCACGCCCGGCTTAAAATGTTTGCATTGGACAAACACGCCTACCGGGTTTGTAGACACTGCCATAGATAGATAAAGATGTGTCCCAGTTTCCATTATGTGTTCATTCTGTAACAACTATATTGTTATTTAAGCTTCGGGAGTCATCAAAGGCGTGGTTGGTTCACTATCCGGGGGTTACCATACAATCAGTAATTCGAAGCAAAGTGATTTGTTTTTTTACTCTTTTGCGCCTCCACGCAAGGGGTCTGACGTAGGGGTATAGATTAATTGTATTATTGACAGCCATCTCGTTCGAAACCTTTTTATATCAACTGTAATTATTCCATATATTTCGCTTTACAAATGTCGGATGCGGACGCCAGTGGGCGGAAATGTTCGTTTTTTCAAAGGACTTTCGATGATTTCTAATAAACGATACAGCACAGAAACGTCATTTTATTTTTCTTGTATTCTTTATGGAAGCATTTAAATATAGAATAGAAAAAAAAATATTTTTCGTGTTTCTCTTTAGAAACTTCATAAAGTGGGTCAGGTAGAGTCTTATATATATAATGTTCGAAACCTAAATTTTCACTCTCTCGCAGTGGTATATTACAGAATCTGAACAATTATTCTTTAAGATAATGTGCTCTTCTTTTCTAATCCATTAGTACTGGCGACGTCCGCTACCTAACCCTGAGGAATGGGGGATAATGATTTTGCCACGGAGCTACCGCTGTCAGACCTCTACAACCCAGAGGTAAAATCAGACCTTCCTCAGGTTAGGTCACACGTCTTTCGTAATATTATTTCTTAGATATGTGCCCGTTTCCTCACGATATTTTTCTTCACCGTCGAGAAAGTGATAATTACAAATATGTACTTTGAAATTAAACTATTTTTAACGGAAGTATCGCGTGTTTTATTTATTTTGTTGAAACCTGACGTTTCGAACGCTTTGCAGCGTCCGTGGTCGCAGGAAAGACTAAGGTGGTATTTGTCTTACATTAGTTAATCAATTATTTCATCTACCGACATGGATGGATTAATTATATATGTTCCGATTCACACAAAAATCGCTCGGACACTGTGAGTCGGTAGATGTAATAATTGAATAACTAATGTAAGATAAATACCACCTTAGTCTTTCCTGCGACCACGGACGCTGCAAAGCGTTCGAAACGTCAGGTTTCAACAAAATAAATAAAACACGCGATACTTCCGTTAAAAATAGTTTAATTTCAAAGTGTAACTATCGCGAAAACCTAAGACAATACAAATATGTACTCATAAATTCGAAAACACGAATTAAGGACGTCGGCATTTGAACCAGGGACCATCGGTTAATGCCATAATACCTCCTAGCACCGTTATAGCATACTCCACCACGCTGCTCAAATGCGGATTCGCCAGTGTTTCCAAGCCACCCGAGGGCTACTGACTTAACGACTGTCATATGTCGACAACAGCCGGGACCGACGGCTTTAACGTGCCCTCCGAGCGCGGAGATACTCGAGATAGATAAACCCATCCATAGACAGGTTCCGATGTTGCTTAACCTGCGTGTTTGGTTAGAATGACGCGCGCAACGACGCCATCGAGCTCCGTCCAAATTAGCTTCATGAAACTAACCACACCTTTTGTTTTGCAAACCATACATTTGTGAAATTTGATATTGATTCGATATCAGTGGGGGTATTCACAATGCCTCAGAAAGTCATATATAGGTACATACATTTTGACAGGTAGCTTGTCGATTCCGATTCAAATATGGCTTTCCGAGTCAATGTGATCTGGTCTGGTCTGGGTGTTTTCAAGAGAGGAGAACGCATCAAAGCAGCCCGTCTAGGGAAATACTTCCACCACAGAAAACCGCAGCCAAGTAACAACTCTCTGGAGTGAGGTCACCATTAAGCTCCTAAGGAGTTGCTGTGTTAGCAGCAGAGGTAGCATCGCGCGACATAATAAAATGTGAATACGCCCACAGGAATTGTACCAAATTTCAAGCACTAAATTTGTACATACATACGTAACTGGTAGCTACTGAAAACCATTATCATGTATTAAACAAGTATGAAACCTTATCCTTTTTTAAAGTCGGCTAAAACATACAATTTACTTATCTAACTCAATGGGCAACAAGATTTCCCTTTTAGCTTCTGGTGATAAGCAGTGTTATGCTAATATTCACTTTACCTCCTGTAGAGTTAATATCCATACTTAAATTTTCTTGGATATCTACATATCTTGTGAAGTTGTTTGTAAAATGTAAAACAAATTACTCCCAATAACAACTCCCTAGAGGGTTGTTGTCCTGCGTGTGAGTAAGGTCACCAGTAAGCGCTCCCAAGGAGTTGCAGCAGCAGAGGAGGCATCGCGCGAGTGATAATTAACATATCGCAAGCGTTAATAGGCTAGGCGGTACCCACTTTACATCAGGTGGGCCGTATGCTTGTATCACTCCCGACATAATATTAAAAAAAATACAACATACTGACATAATTATGAAACAAAGCCTGTAAATATAAAATTTCTTAATCCAGTGTGGAAGTTTTACTACATAACGATATAATGAGCTTCAACGTGGATCAGATAGATGTGTGTGTTACTGTGTGGGTAGGGAGAGGGAGGGGATGTTACAGGAGATATACTACGCCATTTGTTTTATAATAGGACGTTGGTCAGCGGATTGAAGGTTTTACTGCCGATGTTTACTGAGGGTTGCTACCTTCTTTTGATACGTGTGAGGTTTTAGTTGTTTACGCTCAACTTATATATTCCAGTGACTACAATAGTGATGGACGATTGTTAAAAAAAAAAACAATCGACTGAATCGAAATTTGTGCAATTGCACATACGGTTGTCGTTTTAGTAATTCCTCTCCGTGATTATTGGAATAACAATCGACAAACTACTATTTCTACGTATTACTTTGCGCGATCCGCTATGCATGCGAGTGTGCGGTGAACTGCGGTGTGCTTGTATTGTATTGAATTGAATAATACCTTCTTAGTTAAATTCTTACTATATCGGTAAGGTAGATTAAAATTAGATGCATTGTTTAATATCTCTTTTAAACCTGTGACTAATTTAAGTATTTACATTGTGAAAAACTTATTTCACATAATTAGAACTCTTTTACTTAATTCTTTTTCTAGTCTTACTTAGTTAGAAACTCCTTAATTCCCCATGTATTCGTAATGTGACATACACTACGAATGGACGGTCCCTCAATCGTATAATCTATTAGCGCCAATCGTGTAATATGAAGTCGTAAGTAGTGGCGCACGGGCTTTTTTAACTGCTGATTTGTAGCGCAGCGCACGCACGCACCATCTTTTGTAATTACTTATTTAGTTGTATGAGTGAACTCCGCTACAAATTAGTACCTACTTAAAGTTGAGACCCACGCAGTCGATAATGACTGCGTGAGTCGATAACAATCGACTGACATCGATTGTTATCGACTTTTATCGACTAAACTGAACAATCGACTAATTCGATTACTTTTAGTAATAATCGCCCATCGCTACTGTACATTATGACTCTAAAACGTATTATTTTAATGGATTCAATAGTAGTTTCACTCAGTCATCCCACTGCTGGGATACGAGTCTCCCTTCAAACGAAGATTGGTTTAGACTGGACCTGCGGAACCAAAAGAAAGCAAAAGCGTCCCGTCGAATTTCACTCTCCTCTCAATAATTTTTCCGTATACTTTAGCTGCTATGCTAAACAAACTGATAGCCCTAGGGCCTATAGTTGACTCAATCCGTGCGTGTCTTTATACTCGTACTAGGGCACGATGACTGCGCGTTTCCAATCTGTTGGGACCTTTCTGTTCTTCTAACATAAATTGCTCAAAAACAAAAAAAAACCTCATACGTAGAAATAAAAACTGTGATAGCAGTTTAGTATGACCGAGACATGTGGCACTCCTCTTTGCCTATCCCGCAAGCGACTTGGCCTGAAGATATTGATACATTATATACGCACAAATGTTAATGCCTGCGTTACCCCTTCTACTTGATAATACTTACTTCGGTAAGTAGGTAAGTGCGCTTTTTTATCTGCCAAAAAGCATGTTTTATGACGAATTCTTGAAAATCGCCAGCCCTATGCACCTGATAAGGACTCTCTCTCAAATTGGTAAATCCCGAGCAACAATTAAAACACGTCACACCCCCACTCCCGCCCACCGCTGTATACACAGTAAACAGGATAGCACTGTTCGCGTGTGTTCACAGCGATCCCCGTTTACTGCTTCATTTAAAGGGCTTTAAACCAGATAAGTGCTTTTAACACCGGCCTTATTAGGGGGCATATACGCGGGGGACTAGGTTGTTTTTGTTAACTTGTTGAAACCCTCATTTTTGTGGATATCCCAGCGTGGTTTCATCCGCTTAACTGTGTTGATGTTACTGCTGATGAGGGCCAATCATGAATATTTTTATTTTAAATGGTCGTTCTGGAGGGATTTCCTATAGAACTGCTATAGTCCCTTGGAAAAACCTTGCCTGGGCATAGAGCTTGTTTTTACAGAGAAATTGTGAAATAAACCCTTCTAGACTCTCACAGTATGTGACCATTTGGGTTTTAACAGGTGAACATGAATAGGGAACTCATAGCAAGCGATGCGTATGTAGAAAAACTACATTTGAAGTAAAGTTTATTGTTAGTAATATTTTTTAGGAATGAAAGATTATGTAGTGACTAAAATTAAAAAACGTATGCTGAGATAGTTTGGACAATTGAAAAGGATTAGTGACAAAAGAGGTTCTAAATAAGTATATCGAGCAAGAGTGGGACCGCCTTAGACACACACATATGGATCAAATAGCTAAAGTGCTGAAAATGGCCAAATCAAAAGCTCCCGAAACCGATGAGCATGCGTAAAGAGGTTGATTCATCAACTACGCATGCTCATTGGTTTCGGGAGCTTGAAGGAAATGAAGGAGGCAGGCGCACCGATCCAAACATACCTCATGTTTGGATCGGTGCACCTGGCGTTCCATAGTTTCTGCCTACCACAATGGGAGACAGGCGTGATGATATGTATGTGTGTATGTAATAATTTTAATTCCGCTAAAACTTTATGATTTGAGACATACGACGCACCTGATGCTTATGTAGTTTATGAACGCTTTCTATACACGGAGATTCTATGCTCGCATGTTGCCGCCCCCGCTGCTAACCGGTAAATTTCACAGTGACACTTGCATCCCAAGTTGTGCTCCCTAAAGGCATAATTTACTCTAAAGGAGCACTTGTATGATTGAATATAAAGCTACCTTTCCGCATATTTCACATGCGGCTAGACCCTGATTCTGAATTAATGTTCGCTCAGCGAAATCTGTTTTTCCGGAATTACACCAAAACAGCATATGCCACAAAATTTATATTTCAGGAACATTTTCACGCGATATATGTTTTTATATCTCTATTTTTTTTTACATCATTGGGAGGCATACGAAAATACGCTCCCGTGCTTACGATAAACGCACTAACTAGGTTCTGATACTTTTCGAGAAAAACACGTTTAATGTTTTCTTGAAACTACACGAGATACCAACGTGAAATTCATAACAAAACAAAGAGAATGATGTCACAGATAAAAAAAAGCCGTCAAGTGCGAGTCCTGCTCGCGCTCTTAGGGTTCCACAAAAAAAAATATTTTCGTAAATTACTGTCGCAAAAAAGTTTTTTTTTGTTTGTGATGGAACTACAAATTTACGGTTTTCGGATTTTTTCCTTTACTTGTGCTACATGACGTTGCTTTTTACCAAATTTCATGATTCTAGGTCAACCGGATGTACCCTATAGGTTTTGATTCCCTTGCGAGTGTCAAAATAGGCGCATAAACGAGACATAAACAGCCGTATCTTTTGATTGCGTTGACTTAGAAGTTTGATTTTTTCACTGCTCGAAAGGGATTACAGACCTCAGTATTTGATATTAATTTCAACTTGATACTTCCACCCGTTCCTGAGAAAAAGGGGCTTAACAGACAGACGGACAAAAAGTCAAAAAGTGATCCTGTAAGCGTTCCGTTTTTCCTTTTAAGGTATGGAACCCTAAAAATCAAATTATGTATGAATATATTGTTATAAGGATAGAGATGAGTAAAACTGCAATCGAAGTTTTATTTAAAGCATTTGTGAACCTAAATAATTGGGTTCAATAGGTTTTCTGATTTTGGATATTGTATTAATTAAATTTCGTTAATCACCTTAGTTGATGCGTTTATCGTGCGGTACGGCCCACCTGATGTAAATTAAATATCGTAGACTATGAATGCTTGCAATACACTAAGTATTGGTCGCGCCATGCCCCCTCTGCCGCTGAAATAGTAACTACTTAGGAGCTTACTGGTAACCTCACTCACTCGCAGAAATATAAAAACCCTCCAGATAGTTGATATTTTTTCTGCATGGAAAATTATAACAATTTGCTGGACGAATACACAAGCTACCTACGTATAGTGGCTCCTGTTTCGTTTACCATCAGGCAAAGAGGAGCCACTATGCTGAACTAATATAAAAAAAAACGTATGGTAACAAAATTACAAGTACTACAAAAGCAATATCATTTCGATATAGAAGAACAAAACAAAAATAGTTTATGAATATAAAAAAAACGGTGTCACCTTTAATTGCCGCCCAAAAACAGGCGTAACTACACGGTCGCGTGTTCCGCCCGCCCTATGACGTGCGGCCTTCACGACCTCCGCCCGCGGCCTTCACGCGCGTTGTGAACCATTGATGTAATGAAGGCATGTACATTGAATTGCTTACTGAGATTCCTTTGTACTACGTCACGTGTCTAATAAGCTCCCTCCTCATCCGAGCTGAGAACTTCCAATAGTGGAAGTTCTTGTACTAGCTGCACCCTGCGACTTAGTCTGCGCGTATTCCGGTATCCTGTGAGATATGCTTTTCATACTTTCTTTTTTAGGGTCACGTATCCGTATTCCGTCAATAGGAAAAACGGAACCATTCTAGGAGTTGTCCGTCTGTCTGTCTGCCAAGGTCCTTTTTCTCAGGGACGCGTGTAGCTATCAAGCTGAAATTAATATCAAATACCTACTCAGGTCTGCAATCCCTTCGAGCCGTGAAAAAATCAAACTAAAAATCACACATCACAAAAAAATATTTCTTTTACGAAAATATTTTTTTTACGGAACCCTCAGTGCGCGTGTCGTACTAGCTTTTTAGCTGGGTCCGCTACTAAAGCCTAAGGATATGGGGAAAATACCGATTTTTACATAGAACGACTGCCGTCAGAACTTTACAGCCCAGATGGAAAATTTGAACTTCGGTTAGATCACACTTTCTTTTGTCTTTCGAAATATGTTTCCGCTTCCTCGCGATGTTTTCCTTCTCCGCCTAACAAGTGGTTATTGCAAATATGTACATAAACCTATAATCATGAATGTAGTGGTACGTGCTCACACCAGGATTCGAACCAAGGACCAGTACGTTAATAGGACGATTCTCCCACTAGGCTATCAGTACTGAACCCTGCTTCATAGGTGATGGCGATCCACGTAATTATCTTAATATGGGATGTTTTAAATTTTGTTGGCTTGTGCTATACATATTAAATAAACCAACCAAAATCAAAATAATATTAAAAAAATACTTTATCAATGTAAATACCAATAATATGTAGTGTTCAGTTCTGTGTAAGATGTATAAGAAATTGATAGGACAAAAATTTAATTAACTCGCGAGAGAACTCGCCTCTTGGTAAATAAGCCACTGCGATGGCTCAACTAATGACTATGCAGATATGTGCAAGATTATGTAATTTTGTTTTGATAATTAAAAAAATTAATAAATATTAGAAATTATTAACATATCCCAACATATTGTGTCAATGGTTCGAAACATTGACTAGATTTAAAGAATCATTGAGCTCAAAAGAAACAGAGGTAGAATGATACCACATATATGCAAATACTGAGCTTAGATCAGCAGCATTCATTTCTTTTTAAGACTTTGTACAGTGTACGTCCGTCCTCGTTTTTCAAAAACCAGTCGCGGCTGATTTGATTTGACTGCGCACATTGCTTAGAATGCGATGTGATGTGATCAATTGTTTCTTTAAAGTTTTCTGCATGCGATTAAAGCCTCCAGTATTGGCAGTGACTTACGGTACGAAGCAAGGGTAACCACTTAATATCGGGCAGGATGTACGAGTATTTCCCTTCACATGGTAAAAGAACCGTGTGAGATGTGACGGACCGGGGCGTGTTGTACCGCTCGGTTCTCTCTGCCTACCTCGCAAGTGACCGAGCGTAAAGCTATAGGGTTCTCTCTGCCTACCTCGCAAGTGACCGAGCGTAAAGCTATAGGGTTCTCTCTGCCTACCTCGCAAGTGACCGGGCGTAAAGCTATAGGGTTCTCTCTGCCTACCTCGCAAGTGACCGGGCGTAAAGCTATAGGGTTCTCTCTGCCTACCTCGCAAGTGACCGGGCGTAAAGCTATAGGGTTCTCTCTCCCTACCTCGCAAGTGACCGGGCGTAAAGCTATAGGGTTCTCTCAGCCTATCTCGCAAGTGACAGGGCGTAAAGCTATAGGGTTCTCTCAGCCTATCTCGCAAGTGACCGGGCGTAAAGCTATAGGGTTCTCTCAGCCTATCTCGCAAGTGACAGGGCGTAAAGCTATAGGGTTCTCTCAGCCTATCTCGCAAGTGACAGGGCGTAAAGCTATAGGGTTCTCTCAGCCTATCTCGCAAGTGACCGGGCGTAAAGCTATAGGGTTCTCTCTGCCTACCTCGCAAATGACCGGGCGTAAAGCTATAGATGTATAGAACTGCTGTGAACCCTAACGTTTGTATCACGAAGGGCTGTCCTTTCAACGTGGTGGGTATTGATTATACCGGTCTAGACGGCCAGTGGTTGCTCTAGCAACTTTCTATGAAATCGATACTGGCTCGTGTTCAATTTCTTATAGGTACCCACTTTACTGCGAAAGGTTTGTGTCTATTTGCATTTACTTATAAAACTTTTGAGTTTAAGAGCTCGATGGCGGAGTTACGCGTGTCGTTTTAACCGAATACGCAGGTTAAGTAACGTTGACCGCAGCCTGTCTATAGATGGGTTTGTCTATGTCGAGCTTCTGCGTGTTCGGAGGGCACGTTAAGCCGTCTGTCCCGGCTGTCGATGATAGATGACAGTCGTTAAGCTAAGTCTGTGGCCTTCGGGCGGTTTGAAAGCACAGTGGGCCAATTCTGCTAAATAACTGCAACTGCACGTTTACGCCTGTCACTTGAGTCGTGCAGGAATAGTGCAGTGCCGATAGGTGTATTCTACTAAAATATCCTGCACTGCAACTGCGCTGGAACTGCGCGTATGCTGCACTGCAACGGCACTGCAACTACGCTGCAACTGTGCGTATCCTGCAAGTAAACTACTTAAACCCTGAAATGTTGCCATATTTCAATCTAATAAAACTGAATTTTTATTTAATGTTGACTCCTATAGTTTCACTATTGACCTTGGTTGCCGGAGTGGAGGTATTTCTAACCGAAAAGAAGCTTTACTTAATTATTTTTATCCACAAACATCTCCCAAAACAAAGCAAATATAATTCACCGCCTCAGAATATTAATTTCATTTCGCAAAAGTTGCTCAAGAGTAACGTTAACAAAACTGCAAGTAAACTCCTTCAAAACGTCTGTCACCGGTATACAAATGTCAAAACAATTTATCAGAATCCGATTATATTGCAGGAGGACTTCTTCCCGCGCTTTAGACGAGTGACATTGTTCTTATATTTGAAATTTTTACAATTCAGTGTAAAATTAGTTTTATGTAACAATTTCGATAGTGTTTTGTAACATAAGTGCTAGTGCAATTATACAACAATGAAAAATCTCAAATATAACACGTTTATGCACTTTTTGGAAGACGTGAATAAGTTTATCAAGGAAACCTTGTAAAATTCCTATCGTTTTACGGGTGGTATTTAAACTGGGTTGATTGGGTCGAAGTACCCTTCCCAAGTATTTTTTGAGCACAGTTCCTGAAGCTGGAAAATAGGATTAAGATTTTCAAATGGTCTAAACTGATGACGTGGCTGTATGGGCTAGATCCCTTTGCCTTTCCCCTCGGGGATAAAAAGAACCAAAAAAAAAAAAAATTATATTGCAGGAAACGTGCAGTTGCAGTGCAGGTTTTTTAACAGAATAGCGATTCATTTACTGCAACATTCCTGCAACGTCGCTGCTGTCAGATCGTTTAGCAGAATACCGAAACGTCAAAATGTACGCATTTTGACACACGCCGCGCTGCAGTGCAGTTGCAGTTTTTAGTAGAATCGGCCCACTGGCCTTGCCAATCCGCAGTTGAGCAGGAGTATCCTCTAAACCCCTTGTTGAAGGGAGATCCCTTTTTTATACCATGTAGGGAGGCATACAAGTATATGATCCACCTCGTATAAAGCAGTTACCGTAGCCTATGAACGCTTGCAATTCATTAAGTATCACTCGCGCGATGCCACCTCTGCTGCTGACACAGCAACTCCTTAGGAGCTTACTGGTGACCTCACTGGTACTCCCTGCAGTGTGGTTAGTTAGGTTTGGTGTAGTAGCATTAAGACTAGGTTCATGTTGTGTAAAGATGTAAATGACTCCATATTATAGTTAAAGCCGACCTCATTGACACCAACGCTCGTGGGTTCCATTCCCAGACAGGACAAACATTTGTGGTGCATAAACATATCTGTTTGTCTTGGTCTCGATGTTTGTAACAGAGGTATAGACTTCATCAAACCAGCCTTCAGAAAATCGCATCCATAAAACAACTCTCCGGAAAGTTGTTGTGTTCCTGCAAGTGAGCGATGTCACCAGGAAGTTCTTGAGGAGGAACCGTGTTGACAGCAGAGGAGACATCGCTTCGATGACATCGATCGAGTGATATTTAATATGTCGCAGTTGTTTATAGAATGAAGAGAAGCATTAATGAGTTGTTAGAAGTTCCAAGGATCGCAACGCTTCTGTGTATGCCGTTCGCTATAGCCTGGACTTTTAATTATCACGTGCACGTCATGTTGTATATGAACGCTTGTAACACATTAAGTATCACTCGCGCGATGCCTCCTCTGCTGCTGACACAGCAACTTCTTACAAGCTTACCGGTGACCTCACTCACACGCAGGAATACAACAACCCTCTAGGGAGTTGTTATTTCGCTGCGGTTTCCTATGATGTGGAGGTATTTCCCCAGACGGGCTGCTTTGATGCGCCCTACCACTCTTAAAATATCCAGAGTGAGACAAATAGACATGTTCGTGCACACATATATTTGGTGTCAAAGTCGCGTCATTCACGACTGCGCCACCGCACTCGTCAAATATTTTTGATGATTTCCTCAAAGTTAGGGGCTGTCCATTAATCACGTGAGGCTCGAAAGAGGGGGAGGGGGTTAGGCAAAAATCACGAAATATCACAAGAGGGGAGGGGGGTGTAGTAAGATATCACGTGTATTTATTTTTTATAACCTAATCCGAGCAATAATAGTCTAGAGGTGCACAATGTTCTTCCTTCACGCATCCTCACGAGACCATCGATCGGTAGATCGAGAGAGATTCTCTGCGTAGTGCACGAAAATGACGCCGAGTGGCTTGATGAAACCGACGTTGATCTTCAACAAAGCACAGTGCCAACAACTGACTTGCAAGATGCTTGTTCAGTTGTTAGTGTTGAAGAAAGTCTTGCTAATCGTTGTCCGAGGACATTAAATATGTTCATGTACTAGTACAATATATGTTTTTCGCGTGATTACACCATTCCTTTAATGTTATTTTTATGCCATTCAAAAACAACCTGCAACCTTTCTGTCTAGACTAGAAAAGTAGATTATACTGTATACCTGTATTTAAAGATAATATTCTAAAAATTTTAAGATTCTTTGTGGGTAGTTACTAAAAATACACGTGATGGGGGGGGGGGGGGGGTTAGTCCTAAACCTCACCACGTATCACCAAGGAGGAGGGGGGAGTTAAAAAATGCTAAAAAAACATCACGTGATTAATGGACGGCCCCTTAACACTAGATTGCCATTTACAGAACAATGTTACTTGAAACAAATTGACGAAGTAGAAGCGGTTTATTGAAAAAAAAAAACCTAGCTACGAATTTCATTCATCAACATCCCGCGGTGCAACCGCAGTGCCACGGCCCGTGTATTTGAACAGCATGTTGACTTGATCCGTACCACTGACCGTGCTCGTGAACACACTAAACCACAATGTTTTTACCCATTGCTGGTTCGCGGTAGACGGCCGACATGCCCATTCCTTACTATTTACGCAATAGTTTATGTTCAACGATTACATCTACACGTTACGTTTTGATAATTTATGTACATTATAGTACAGAATACTATTGGATTTTTCTTTTTCATATATACCCCTCAGGCTGAGAACGACAACTTCCTAAAACGATAACTTCCTAAAATGACAACTTCCTAAAACGTCTAGTGCAAAATAGACAAATTCCGAAAATGACAACTTCCTAAAACGACAACGTCCTAAAATGTCATACAACGTCATACAAGTATACGGCCTTACGGATATTTTACGGATGTATAGCGGTTACGCTTGTAATACATTAAGTATCCCTCGCGCGACCTCACCTCGGCTACTAACACAGCAACTCTCTCCAAGGACATGTTATTTGCTGCGATTATCTGTGAGATGAAGGTACTTCCTCAAACTGGCTGCTTTGATGCACCCTATCTCTACTTAAAAGCATACAGGTCAATACAAACAGACGCGTTCTAGCACACAAATGTTTGTTCTGTGTGGGAATCGAACTCACGCGCATTAGTGCCAATGTACCGTTACTAACCACTCCGCCACCGAGCTCGTCGCTATGACCACGTGCACTGTGTAGAATTCTCACTTAGCCGTTACTATCCCTGATGCAAATGTAGCAAATGAGTGTTTGGTAAAAACTAGACATTTTCGAATGCGCCAAGTACGGTAAGTTAGAAAACTAACGTTTCACCTGACTACTTTGGCAATAAATAATAATATAAATATCAAATATGTAATGATGAAGAAATTAACATTCCGTGCATATGAATGCATATAAAACCAGTTGAGAATGCAGCTTGCATTGCCAGAGGAACACCTGGCTCGTTAATTATATAACAATCCAATTTTTTTTTATTTTATTTTTCGGCCATTTTGACATTGTTCCTTAAGAGATAGGAACGGTGTTCCTGAACATTCTACTTTTTTATGCTGAATCCGAATCTGAAGTCAAAATTCGAATATTCGAAAAAAGCAACAGACAAACGCACAGACAAACATATAGAATTCATATAGGAACGGTGTTCCTGAAAATAAAAAAGAAACATCAAAGAGATCGTTTTTCAAGTATGCTGCAAAATACCGCGTAGTAACTTTTAAAAAGTTATTCTGCGAAGCTTTCTCCCGTCAAGTTAGAAGTAAGCAACAGAAATATAAAAAAAATCAAGTTAAAGTTAATTCTACAGCAGAATGGTGCGAAGAATGCGGTTCAAAAGTCTAGCTCTGGAACTTTGAACTTAGACTGTAAAACTTTACTGTAGTTTTGCTTTTAAAGTGTTAAGACCAATTGGTATAATGAAGCAAGTCAAGCGAGTGTTTAAGATTCTCTTTCACGAACTAAGACAACCGTTTAGTGTTGACCCTGGTTACAAAAGTCCATAGTAATATATGTAAAGTGTTTCTTATTTCAATTTCATACTCCATGCCGAAGTTTTCCTAAGGGACTACACCACGGGGACCTTCAAGAAGGGTGTGAAGAGGTTTTTACAGGATCCGCTACGCATAGTGTTGCAAATACCCATAGGCTGCAGTAACTGCTTACAATCAGGCAGGCCGTACGCTTGTTTGCCTCCCTGGTGGTTTAAAAACAATACAGAAAAAAGTGTGCTTTGCTCCTCCGTTATAAGTTGATTATATTTAAATTTGTCTGTCAAAATAGCTCTTGTCTTTATGTCTTTATTTTTCTTTTAGAAAGTACCATGTGCTAAAAAAACGTCTGAACGACAAACGTGGAGTGCGCAGTATTGTTCTATGAAAGCACCATTCAAATAGTATCATAAGTTAAACGTATTTGATTTTGTTTTTGCCCAAAATATTTTATCCGCTTATACAAAAACTCATGCACACAGTAACCCTAACAATAGTGGCAATTCCTTTTAACCTGTATGTCTTTAGGGTACATTTGTTTCAAACATCACAGAAATAATATCTTTGCGTGAAACATCTATCGAATTCAAGCCGGCTCCGTAACATATTTCCCTGTCAAACGGAAATATTCGAGATCTTATTTGAAGTGAAGTTTATATAAATGCTTCCTCGTGTATGAAGGGTCGGTTTTTTTCTGCAATATAATATCAAAGCAGATGGATGTGATCCCCCGAGCCTTTGATGCGACGTCGTAATAACCATTATGATGTTGAATAGCTATAGGCGTAGAGTGTTAGTATTAAGACAATTTTATGTTTCTTTTATTGGATTGCCAAAGAAAAAGTAATGTTAGGTTTTCAGAGCACGTGGGTGTATATAAGACATCGGCTTTGTAAGTTTTGTATAGTGATTATTTGATAATGTAGCTACCAATTACTGAAAGGGGCAATTTGATCTAAACTGCTTTGTGTGCTTCCGCTACCGACCACTCATCGTAGCATGTTAGTTCGTCGCAGAGACCACCCAAGCAGCCAGGCTAGCAACGGTGGCGGTGCATGCGGTTCATGTTTCAGATGGCAGGCATTCGCATAGACGACCGGAGTAGCCATGGCAGCGGCGGCATGCGTCTACTAACGATAGTAGATTGGTGGCGGTCGGCGCTATTTCACATGCACTAATCGGTAGCGGAAGCACACACAGTAGTCTAGATCAAATTGCCTGTAAGTTTGACTTTCGCAAAAAAAAGCCTGAATCTATTAAGTAATTAATTCGTGAAAGAATTTTCAGAATCCTATCAGTAGTTCCAGATGTGGTCGTACATGCAAAATTTCACCAGAGGGAAACTTTTCAGAGAGGTAGGGCGCATCAAAGCAGCCCGTCTGGGGAAGTACCTGCACCTCACAGAAACCAGTTGTTGTGTTCCTGTGTGTGAATGAGATCATTAGTAGTAAGCTCCTAAGGAGTTGCTGTGTAAGCAGCAGAGAAGACATCCCGCGAGTGATACTTAATATATTACAAGCATTAACAGGCTACGGTAACTGCTTTACATCAGGTGGGTGAAAAGCTTAAATGCCTCCGGACGTTGTATATATAAAAAAAAGTCATTATTGGTCGTATTCATCATCGCCGTCAATTTTAACCGTTTTTGTTTGTTCTGTAAGCAAAATGAATATACGCTTATCAAACAAAACCGACAAGTTTGGCAGTGTTCGTATTTGCATTCACATATTAGCGTTTTATTGGTGAATTCAGCAAACTGGTTTGGAGATCGCGGGTCAAATCGCTTCCGACCTTTTTGGATCCCTACAGCTTCAGTTCAATTCACATCGATTTCTCCCAGCCATTAACTTTGCCGATATTACTATTTTCACAAAAGGTACGAGCTGAATTTCGAGATTTTAAGGTTCCGCGTTCAAAGGGTGTCAAAACCTGAACCTCCGCTGTCCATCTGTCGCAGAATACCTATTCACTGTGTGTATTCACTAATATATCATTAATATGGCAGTTATAACAAAATAAAATAAAGGTAATATATAAAGACGCATACTGTAAGCCGAGAAACGTGTTTTTTACGTTTTTTTAAACGGTGATGCGGTCCAATGTGCTAACTGGGCTCGAACTTGGTCGGTTTTTTATTAATTCGATTTCTTATATTTTCTTCAATTTTTATTATATTTAGTTGTAATTTGTAGTAAACTTAGACCAGCTAGATGGTTACTAACGTCACTTTGACACCGACGCTCGTAGGTTCGATTCCTACACAGGACAAACATTTGTGTAGGTACATGAATATGCCTGTCTGTCTTCTACTGGGTGTTTTAAGAGAGGTAGGGTACATCCAAAGCAGCCCTTCTGGGGAAGTACCTCCGAATCATAGAAAACCGCAGCCAAATAACAACTCTCTGGACGGTTGTTGTGTTCCTGCGTATGAGAGCGGTCACCACAAAGCTCCTAAGGAGTTGCTGTGTTAGCAGCAGTGTGGTGCGATCATAGGCCATAACCGCTTTACATCAGGTGGGACGTATGCTTGTATGCCTCCCGACATTGATTAAAAAAACATTTTAGTGTCAGTTTTGCCATAAATAAGTATATTTTAGGCGAAATTTGCTTTGCTATAATTCGTCAATTCATAGATAAGTTTGTACCTAATAGAAAACGGTAATGAGTTCGAAAATTGCCAATTGACGAATGCTTCACGGTAGCTAAAATTGTTAAACAAGGTAAATGACCTGTTATTTGAAGATCCATGTTTGTCTTTTTATTTGTGATAGAGTTGGAATAAGTTACATCTTTGCCAAACAAGTTTGTGACTTTTACAGTTTGACTATGCGAGTTTGTAAAGGACGAACTGACATAAGGGTCCATAAATATTTTCAGTTTCTGTCTTAGAAGACTAATATAGTTTGTTTGTAGTTTTGGCAACTATGCGTTTACGCGTCGACTAATACATAATAATAGCGGACCGTATTGTGTAAACAGAGTAAGGCGTTATTACAAAGGGAACAGCTTATATAATGCTTAGAAGAAAAGTCGCGGGTAATATTACTGAGAATCTCGTAAAACCGTATTCGGCCTGCAAGGCGGACGTCGGACTCTTGGGGAATTACACTAAGGTTTGAACATACCTTCAAGTTATAAGAGTTGAGAGATTCCCACTAGCGAGCGCCACTGGAGTAAAAAAATGGTTGTCTGTAAAGTCGGTTTACGGACGATACATTTTAAAATTGCATACTTTTATGAATTGAATTATTATCGAATACTAAATAAAAGCTGTTGACTTTTTATACGATCGTTTATATGAGTCATAATATTTTTTTAGCCAAAACTGTAACATAACCTATTATTACTGCACTCGCCGACCGATGCTGCTTTTTTTTAATAATCAAAGAACATATATATGGGATTATATCGCTAATGAAATTTATCAACGACGTCTTGAAAAAAGGCCAGGTCAAGAGTACCCTAAACCGAAGAGCATGTATGAAGGGAATAATGAAAGTGGACGAAACGAAACAAGTATGTAAGGATCGTAGCAAGTGGAAAGAAGTGGTCTCTGCCTACCCCTACGGGATAGAGGCGTGCTTTTATGTATGTATGTATGAAATTCTTAAAATGCAAGAATTAATTACCTTTTTTGCCGCAATTGTTGTTGTAATAAACAATGGAAACCACATTAACTTTTCACTTCATTTTATAAACAGTTGACAAAACAGTTCACGTGTGCTGCCGCTGTCTCTCTTCTACTCGGACGCATCGGCCGATTGAGTGGAAATAAATAAATATTGCCGGACAAATTACACAGCGCCACCTAGCCCCAAAGTAAGCGAAGCTTGTGTTATGGGTACTAGACAACTAATAAACATACGTAAATACATTTTTTTTTGTAAATACATACATATCATACATAGAAAATACCCAGACTAAGACAAACAGACATGTTCATGCACACAAATTTTTGTACTGTGTGGGAATCGAACCTACGAGCGTTGTTGTCAAAGTAGTGTAACAACGCGTTTCACCACTGCGCCTGCGCCACCGAGCTCGTCTAAGAAGAAAGATAGATGCGTCACAAGCCGAACGTTTGGCCGATCGTGCCTCTCTATCGCTTGTTCCGCATTCTTGCTTGCACGCTCGGCTCAGGCGGAACGTGACAATGAGTCATGCTTTTTCGTGCGTGCAGCCGGCGTTCATCGATTTATAAGACGTTATCACGTCAAAAAAAAATATTCCTAAAATACACTTTAGAAAAAAATATTTATGCGATTGTATACATTTTTGAATCGGTACGTAACTGAAGGAATATTGGATCGAATTGAAACATGTGACGAAAAGTTGATTCTTTACGATAACCGTATGTGAAAAATACAATAGCTGACCCCAGGTCAAACGCGGCAACAGTGCCTTAAAGCAAAGCTTGCCAATAAAAAGGTAATGGTAACTGTTTGATGGTCTCTTCATGGCGTTATTTACTATAGTTTTCTCAGGTCTGGTCAAGCAATAACAGCAGATGTTTACTGTGCCGATTATAGAACAATGATGTCGAAACTGGCAGTGAAACAGCCCCGACTTGTGAATCGATTATTGCTCCATCTTCACTATGATTGTAACTCTACAGGAGCTGCAGTTACAAACCATACGTCATCCTCCGTACTCGCCAGACCTTGCTCCAACTGACTACCATTTTCTACGTGGTAAAAAATGTAGGCCCAGGAGGCAGTACAAAATCCTTTCACACAGTTTGTCGAGTCTAGATCCCCAGAGTTCTATCGCAAAGGTATAAATAAACTTCATATTAGATAAATAAATAAATAATAA
Source organism: Pyralis farinalis (assembly GCA_947507595.1). Classification (NCBI taxonomy): domain Eukaryota; kingdom Metazoa; phylum Arthropoda; class Insecta; order Lepidoptera; family Pyralidae; genus Pyralis; species Pyralis farinalis. The sequence goes on along the minus strand of OX382259.1, from coordinate 5,566,736 downwards.
TAAATAAATAAATATTGTTGGACAAATTATACAACGCCACTTAGCCCCAAAGTAAACGAAGCTTGTGTTATGGGTAGACAACTGATAAACATACGTAAATACTTTTTTTTTGTAAATACATACTTATTATACATAGAAAATACCCAGACCAAGACAAACAGACATGTTCATGCACACAATACTGTGTGGGAATCGAACCCACGATCGTTGGTGTCAAAGTAGCGTAACAGCGCGTTTCACCACTGTCCCACCGAGCTCGTCAATGATGGCAGCAATGTATAGATTAATATTTTGATTAAATAAATATGTTACATCTTAGAACAAACGAGTTTTAATTTGTCAGTACAAATCGGCAATTTCATACTTTAACCCCTAATATTCATCTATCAAAAATGTAGTGTATCAAATTGTGGAAACTGGTTGTATATTTATTATACGCAAGAGCTTATTGAGCGCATCCTAGAACTTTATTCTATTTTAATATCTGTTACTTTGCGAGTTCTGTAAAAATATTCATAATACGGTACAATATAAATATTCTTTATTGCACCAAATTAAAATTAAAGAACATATGAACCAGTACAATTGGCGGTCTTATCGCTAAGCGAACTCTACCAGACAACCTTAAGCTAAGAGAAAACTATTATCTTAAAATAATAAAGGTAGGTGTTTTTAAGTTTGCTCTTTTTATATGCATAAATACTAAGTCATTAGTGTCATTACATACGAATAAAGCACTAACAGATGATGTAGTTACAGGTATGTCAGTGATGATCGAGAAAGAGAATAGAAAAAGGAAGCGATCAAATAGACTTATGGGAAAGGTAGTGTTCTTTATCAAGGGATTTAAAACAGGAAAGTATTTGAACACAACAATTTTAAGTGGTAGAGCATTCCAGAGTCGTATGAACAAAAAAATACTGATAAATATCTTTCGATCTAAAGAAAATATCGAATCATGTAAACACGTAGAAAAAAATAAAATATTTCTAATATTAAAACGTTTCCTCTTATGACTTGTAACAAGCGAAGTAGGTGTTACCGCGTAATATGCTTTTGTTGTTTTCCGTATCAAACAAAACTTATTAAGAATTTTTGTACACCATATTTTATTTAAATGACCTCCGTTTTCCTCCGCGTTATACGTAAAAATAATTACGTTGTAATGCAGGCTATATTCCTCTTGTAAGGAAATTTGCAATTTAAATTTCTACCCCTAATATATTTTTTTGACGCATGTATATTGGGGCTCCGTTTCAAAATGGTAAAAAGGAGCTATTACGGTGCGATTGTGTCCGTCTGTCACAGTAATATATTTCTACATTGATTAAAAAATTGTAATAGCTTTAAATATTGCTTGTCCTTTACCTTTAAATATTGCTTACATTATTGCACAATTGTACATTCCTAAGCGGGAATTTGTACGCCATGTAATGTTCGGCCGATGATGAATAATTTCAAAATAATATCATCCCTTTCCCACATATATGCGACATTCGTGAAGCGAAAAATCTGAAAAATTTAAGGCGAGGAGAGTCAAAAATGTTAATATTACAGAAAAAATAAAACGATGTTTCGTACACAGCTATTTTTTAATCAACAAATATCGTTCATCATCCGAGTTAAACGTGTTTTTTTTTTACTTTTATAATCAGACGGTGTGTAAAATATACCCAAACATTATTATTATTCTTTTTATAATGAAATAATATAATAAACATAATACTAGTAATATTAGATGCGGTCCTTACACACCCACACTTAGGTTATTTATCGTTCATAGCTCTTTTATGCAGGCTTCCCGGTTCCTAGGGCTTCTGACGTCACCCTCTGATAAAACAAGACCAATTTGATCATGGTGAATACATAACTCGTTTGCTATAAATATATCCAGGAGCGGAATCATCGGTGCGTAAGTTCAACTCACACTTAACCGCTTTTTTAGTTATGTATCGCTCAAGGTTGTCTGTAATATTAATGAATCTGCGAAAATGTTTTACGCTGAGTTCAACATTTTAATGCTTTTAGTTACCACCCAGACGAGACACAGATAAAAGTCTACGAAAAATCAAGGTAACTGACCTCCCCTGCACGTGGTACGTCACGTCTCTTTGACTATCTCCGTGGCGCAGTGGTTAGTTACTTTGACACTAACGCTCGTGGCGTGGGTTCGATTATCACACAACACAAAAAATTGTGTGCGTGAACTTTGTTGTCTTGATCATGGTGCTTGTAAGAGATATAAGGCGCATTAAAGCAGTCCACCTGGGGAAGTACCTCACGGAAAACCGCATCCAAATAACAACTTCGTGGAGCGTCCTGCTTGTGAGTGAGGTTACCAGTAAACTCCTAAGCTGCTGTGTTAGCAGCAGCCAGAAGGCACAGCTCTAGTCCCATCGCTAACTTATGGAAGTGAAATCTAGGTATGGCAGAGAGAGCATGAAAGTAGAAAAAATGCGGTCGAGATGCGAGTATTTAGCAAAATTTGTGGCACAACGCTTGCTGACCGCGTTCGCAATGATGATGTAAGAGAGTTGGTCTGAAAAAGTGTGTCTGTGTTAAGATAAGGAAAAACGTGCTCCGTTAGTTTGGACATGTAGAAAGAATGCAGGATGAAATAATGACGAAACAGATATATAATACAAAATTAGAAGGATGGAATTAAAATAGCAAAGTAGCAGCCAAGGAAGACCAAGATTCAGCTATTATGACCAAATTGGTAGTTTGGCCGTGTTTTTAGAAGGTGATGTAACAACCGGCGAGCGTGAATGAAAATAGCTATGAATGTATCTTATGGCGCTCGTTTCTCTCTGCCTACCCCGCAAGGGCCTGGCCTGAAGCAGCTACCTATCTAAGTAGGTATCTTTATATAGTGTATTACTTGAATCAAGCTGTCTTTCAAGACAATCCGTCTGTGCGTCATACATTATTTATATTATTTTATTTATGCCGCCATCTTGACATACTCGGCCCACCCTGAAAAGTTATGAGCCATAGTTTCAGCGGAATGTTATGTAAATCCGCCTGTGTGCGATCCAATGTAAAGTTTATTCACCACAATAATTTTGCATATATGTAATTCTCATATATCATACTACAGCGTGGGGTTCTTCAAGAAAAGCGTGAAGTGGTTTTTAGTTGGCAACGCATAAGTGACACCTCTGGTGTCACAAATGTCCGTAAGCTACGGTGACTATTTGCCATCAGCCAGGCCGTATGCTTGTTTGTTAACTTAGTGGTATAAAAAAATATACGTTACTCGTGCCTTGCCATCCTTGTAAAAACATTCTCACTGCCCTTTGTGAATTACTTCATGGTAGTCTCTCGGTTCTTGGACATAAGACCCTCAGGACGCGACCATTGTGGTTCCAGTGTGTAAATTGCCTTGCCGACAGTGGACAGTGCGGTTCTAGAATGAAACTTAGTATCACATCGAACAACTACTCGAAACACAACCCATTGTACAATCGGTAGAACACACAACGGGAGGCAAAGTCCCTGTAACTTGTATGTATGTATATCTTCACGCCAAGTCCCTTGCGGGGTAGGCAGAGAGAACTGAGCGCCATAAGACTCGGTCCTCACATACTTCACTCGCTTCTGTGGCATTCATAGCTCTTTTTATGCACGCTCGCCGGTTCCTGGGGCTCCTGACATCGCCTTCTGATAAAACACGACCAATTTGATCATGATAGGTTAGTCTCGGTGTTCCTCTGCTCCTACATTCTTCCACTTTGCATTGTGTATCTGCTTCGTCATTCTTTCGTCCCGCATTCTTTCTACATGTCCGACCCCCCGAAGCATGCCTTTTCTTATCTTAACACCGACACTCTCTTTCAGACCAACTCTTTCTCTCACGTCTTCATTACGAACGCGGTCTAATCCCTGTAACTTCATAGCTCAATACCATGTAAGCGTAAGATACCTTTAGTAGTTAGTCCCAAAAAGGCTACATTATTATTTACGTAACGTTTGATGATTTAAGTAGTTCGATGACGTCGTTTTGTTCGATTGAAAGAAGGGAAACTCTTGTTTTGGACAAATATTATATGTAGCGATCCTGCCTACCCTGCAAGGAACCTCCACCTCACAGAAAACCGCAGCCAATTAACAACTCCCTGGAGGGTTGTTGTGTTCCTGCGTGTGAGTGCGGTCAAGTTCAGTAAGCTCCCAAGGAGTTGCTGTGTAAGCAGCAGAGGAGACATCGCGCGAGTGATACTTAATACATCGCAAGCGTTAATAGGCTACGGTATCCGCTTTACATCAGGTGGGTCGTATGTCTCCCGACGTAATATAAAAATAAGAACCTGGCTTGAATATATAAATAGATATATTGAGATATTTGGAACGAATATCATTTAAAATTAATAATAGTTTGAAATATTGAATCTTTCGCGGGCTGTATTTTAGCTATTGCTATTCTTCGACCACTGGCGGCCCCGGATCTTCTTATGAGTGTTTAACCCATTTTTTTACTACAAGGGGGATTTCAAGAACAGAGTCCATATTTCCCTTAACAGGCTAGTCACCGGTTGGTGCGCCTCCGTCGCTGATGTTTATGGGTGGCGGTTATTACTATATAATCAGATGATCTACATGCTCAATTGCCTCCCTTCGATATAATTTTTTTTTATAGATAGCCAAACGGTTCCATATTTAATGTAATTGGACAAAATAACTAGCGCACTCTTTGTCACTTTTGATATATTCGCGGGAATATGTAGCAAACTTGTTATCAGATAACTTAGGATACAGGAACGATGCGAAAATTTCCCGGCAATTTTTCGCCGTATCCAAATTTAGGTCAATTTGGTTTCTATGTTTTTATTTGGTATTAATATAAGAAAAGGCATGGTCCGTTGGTTCGGACATGTATAAAGAATACAGTAGGGCAAGCACGAATCCTTTGCGAAAAAACATTCGTATCGTCATCGTATACAATTTGTATGAAAATTGAGCAGCGCCTCTATCGGACGTAAAAGTAACTACATTTTGAAGCACAATGTACTTTCGTATCGAGCTCGTATCGTAACGTGTACGTATCTTGACATATTTGTATGAAATTTGGGAGCACGAACTTTGTTTTGACGCACGGTATCGACAATCTCGAAGGCTGGCTATCGAAACTTACGAATATTTATTCACGTAAAAATTGTGGATGAAAATACTTGCGTAATTGTGAAAACATAGTATTTGACCATTATTTTCAGTGTTTTTGGTAGTATTTCGCTTGAAAACATTAGTAGACTAATGTTTTACATAAAATGCAAGATTTACCTAGAGTTTAACGTGTGTTATTTTATTATCTTACTACAATACTTATTGAATACCCAGTAAATGAACAATAATATAGAAAACCTATACCAATAATATAGAAAAATAAACCTATTTTTTCAATTATTAGTAGCATGAAATAAACGTTTGTAAATAATACATTTATACATTAAATATATAGTTTATATTTCATTCTACTAATACATAATTGAAAAAAATATGTATTTGTACTAAAGTACCTACCGTTATTTTTATTTATTGATTATGTTACACAGAAGTAAGTCGCAGGGCTAACAAAGAAAATCAACAAAACTGCTAGATCTGATAGAAACTGAATTTAAAAATAGTTTTGCCTTCAATGATAACAACCAGCCCTCCACCAGTGCCACTAGCAGCCCTATAGATATTTGCCTAATGCATATCGTGTTGTTTTTAAAGGAGCTCCAACCTTGACCTAATAAAACGAAATAAATTAAATCAAAAACTGAGTTCACACTCCGTCACAGAAACAATCAAAAAATACTGATAAGGTATGTGCGACATGAACGAAATCGATTGATGACTTTTTATATATTATAATACTTTTTATATATTATACTTTTTATTATTTGGACGAGCACTTGAAATTCTTGAGACTATTAAATGCATACCTTGCGACCTTTGATTATTTATACGATATATAAATAAACAAAGCTTGCGACAGTTCTCCTTTGTCGAGTCTCCGAGACAGAATATCAAGAAGCCGTTCAGAAATAAAAGTAATCCAGCTGTTTATGTTTTTCACATTTAAACATAATTTATATTTTTTCAAATATTAGTACAATTTAAAATGTTAATACAAAAATAATATTCATATTTCAAAGTTTTTGTACATAATCCACTCGAATATAAATAGAATACTTAAGATAAAAATTACAACAACAACTTCATCTAATTTCAGAACGAATCGTTTACTCAATTTGTTCGTTCCCGGTTTACGTAGTATTGAAATGCTATCGAGGATACGATAGGACGACGAAGGTGCTTCGTGTTACGTACTAGCGTGATGCTGCGTAATACTATCGAGGACTCGTTACGATTACGATAGGAGTTTCTAATATGTTCGTGCTTACCCTACAGGATGAAATAATGACGAAACTGATAAACAACGCGAAAGTGGAAGGATGTAAAAGGCGAGGTAAACTAAGACTCACCTACCGTGAACAATTTGGTCGTGTTTTAAGTAGTGTTTTAATTTGGTCGGAAAGTGATGTCAGGAGCCCTAGGAACCGGCGAGCGTGCATGACAGACCTATGAACGTTAATGAAGCGAGTGAGGTGTGTAAGGCCTAACCCGCAAGGGATTTGGCGTGAAGATATATGTACATATACGAGGGTCATTTGAAAAGTTCTTAGCCTAACATACTTAATGAAACCACACGATTTTGAGTTTATTTTTATTTTTCAACATACTCTCCTCCGAGCTCAAAACACTTTTTCCATCGACCCGGTAAGGCTTCGATACCCATTTTAAAAAAATCTTCGTCTAACTCCTCAAAATAAGCGTCCACGGCGGCTATGACCTCTTCATTTGTAAAAAAATGGTTAACCACCTAAAAATTTTTTCAGCTTTGGGAACAGATAAAAGTCGGACGGTGCTAAATCCGGTGAATATGGGGGATGAGGTAACAATTCGAAGCCACATTGATGGATTTCTGCCATGGATTGCACAGAAGGTGAACGCGCGCATTGTCCTGATGAAACAAGACTTTTCTTCTCGGAGTTTATTGTTTCACCCTTTTTTAAATAATCCACGAGAATTATACTCTTTGCATCCCAAAAAAACGGATGCCATGACTTTGCCCGCCGATAAAACCACCTTTGCCTTCTTTGGGGTGGGCGATCCTGCTCTTTTCCATTGTTTCGACTGTTCTTTTGTCTCGGGTGTATTGTGGTGAACCCAGGTTTCATCCATGGTTATAAATCTTTCAACAAATTCTATTGGGTGAGCTTCATATAACTCTAAACAATCGCGAGAAGTTGTGAGTCGGTTGCGTTTTTGTTCCACTGAAAGCAGTCGCGGTACCCACCGCGCAGACACCTTAGCGAATCCAAGTTCAGTAGTAATTATATGATGTGTTCGCTCAGATGAGATGCCTACAGTCTTAGCTATCTCCTCGACAGTCAATCTTCGATCAGATAAAATTAAATCACAGATTTTTTCTTTGTTTTGATCAGTGGAAGCAGTCGAAGGCCGGCCACTACGGGGCTCATCTTGAATGGTCTCACGACCACGTTTAAACTCTGCCACCCAGTTTTTAACAGTCGCATACGAAGGAGCGGACTCACCCACAGTAGCAGACATGTCTTCATGTATAGCTTTTGGAGTTAAACCTTTCAAATTCAGGTATTTTATCACTGCACGATGTTCAATTTTATCCATTTTCAAAAATAGCTCTGACTTGACTTACGGTATCACGTGTAAACGAACAATGAGTTACTGTGAATAAACTAAACTGTGCATACTTGTTGCTAAATAATGTAACTACAAAATGAGGGTAGTTATAAAAAAAACCAATGACTTTAACCATGTTAGGCTAAGAACTTTTCAAATGACCCTCGTATATTTACTTATTATTTATACATGTTTTTATTTATAAATATTGTTTATTGTTTCAGGTATAACGAAGACGCAATGCTGACGAAAGGTTGGTATCTTTTTATAAAATCCAGTCAATCTGTTTATTGTACTCATCACTAAGCCTACGCTTCAAACTATTCTCCGCCCACTATGTAATTTACTTTTTGATAGATCAGACTGTCTTTTTAGAATTTGTACCATAGGCAATACTTGAACTATTTGTACCTTTCAAATCAGAGATTTCCAATGTTTTTTGTCCCGTCAGACACCTTGCCTATTTTCTGCTCTCTGTAGACCCCCTGCCTAACTAATGTTTGAATCTAATGGAGCCCTTGTTTCAATCGACCAAATGGAGTGGATATAGACCATTTTGGGAAGCACGGATATAAATCCTATCCCAATCCATGGCCTCAATATTTCGTACTACACATTATTCATAGTTATGGAAATAGTTTGATGGAGTCTCAAGTTCTCAAAATGACTTCGACAATTTGTACTATGTGATGTCGCGTCTTAGCATTACGAGTAATATGGCTTATCCTTACATATAGCTTGAATCTATCCAAATATATCAATAGCGTGAAATATAAATATTAATAAATACCTAAGAAAAATCTAGATTTCCCTCTGGGTTGTGGAGAGGGCTGACGGCAGTCGCTCCATGCCAAAATCAGTAACTTTGCCAAATCATTAGGCTTAGGTAGCGGACCCCGCCAATCCTAATGGATGATCGCTGTTAAGAACTTACGTATTGATTGTCGATGCTCTTGTGATTATCATTTCTGGTGACCAGATAGCAAATTAAACAATATCATGATCACAAATAAGGTCGTGGGGTACTTTGTAAAACAAAGAGCAAACCTTGTCTGTTGATGAGAGATCCATAGTCCTGCAGAGGGATAATATATTGAGTAGGTTAGAAAAAGAAATAAAATCTTTGATAATTGAAGAAAAATATAGGATTTTATTTGACTATACTAAGGGGCAATGGCAAGAAAGCATCTTTTTTTAATATAAAGATTTTTAATAAAATAATGTAATTTAATTTTGAGCTATTATTTGAGATACAAAAAAAATCCTTGAAATATTTTACGCGAGAAAGTTTCGGATATAAACTCATTTGGTTCAAAGCCCTAGGCTTAGCGCTTCAAAAATTCTTGGAAATTTTAACACGAATTCTACTCACATAAAATTTACCGCAGAATGTAGATGCATTTCTACCAAAAAGTGTACTATTTTAGATGAGAAAAGTATTTTAAAATGATTAAGCTTTAGACTTGCTCCAATTTTTCGCTCTCTCGTTTCTGAAAAGTAATTATAATTTTCTTTCTGAGTGTACTCTAGTTGAAGCTGGTTTCAACAGCCTTGTTGGGACAGAGTGTAATGAATTGGATGGGTACTTGTAAAATAATTAAAGGTACGGTTTTATACAACGTTGTGTAGAGAACAAGCATAGCCCGCCTGAGGAGTAGCGGTTGTCGTAGTATGTAGACCATGATGGAAATAAACTAATGGAGATCGATTTTTCTTCGAAACTCGTAGTTAAGGGAGCTGGGTTACAGTTATTTATAACACGCGGGTCGAATTAACTACTCGCGGATCGACCCCGTGTTACATCAGCCTCTTTGTTAAAATCTCCTAGTCTTGATACGAAGGCTCGAATCGGTGAGATGTTTAGTCTTAGGCGCTGTAACCTAAGGTGTTTTTATAGTTATAGATACGTCGTACAAGCTCTAGAATGGCAATACGAAAGTAAGGTAATTGCCCAAGTCTCATTCAGTTGGGCACGCTCTCTCGTCGCGGCTATACGTACTTCGCCACAAAGCATAAATCTCTTAAGATATATGTTCATCTCTTTATAACGACAGGTATGCCCTATCATTTGTCTCTTTGTTAGAGTCATAATAAATAACTGTACGTAGATGTAGTACTACTTGCGCCATTTTAAAATACAATAATGTTGTTGTATAACGTGTCTACCTTTTGATACGTCGCTGGCTGTAACACAAAATTTTTAGGCGACTTATTCATTAGAAGCTAACAGCAAACAGACACAGTTATTTTTGCATATATATAATACTAGTAAAATGCTATGAATGTTAAAGAAGCGAGTGAGGTGTGTAAGGGCCCGAATCATGTCTATAAATATCACTTTCACAAAATAACTCCTGTATGTATGTATAAATAATAAAATGAATAATAATATTTTAATAATACTTTTTTTTTAGGAACTGCATAGCCCTCGTTTGGTATCACATAACTTGGCAAAAATTTCCAGTACAGCTAAGAGCACATTACGCCTTAACACTGAAACTGCGATTAAAACTCTTATTACTTACATCATAAGAACAGTACAAAGGTCAAAGCGGAAAGCTTGACGTGCACTTGGTTGTTCACTGACGTCAGTTTTAAGATCAGTTTTTGTGAAGTTGCTACCTTTCCATAGATCCGACATTGGCTTGATTAAATTACAATTTTCTTAAAATCGATTAATTTTTACACCTTTAAAGAAGTTGAGACTGAATACGGTAACTACTTCGCATCAGGCGGGTCGTATGCTAAAACCGTAAACAGTATTCGTGTATTTTTCGTCTTCATTTCGCTGTGAGGAGTAAGCGAAAGGATTCGTTTACAAAGAAACCGTGAAAATGGTTTCTACCCTTTGAGGCGTGTGATAAGATACGTCGGCAATCGATACTCCTTAATACGTAAAAAGGGCCACCTAGGAACCACCTCCGGGGCTCCGAGTCACCCCAATCTCGAAAGATTTCGCGTTCGCTTTCATCGTAACAATTTTGAAGGATATAGACATAACTGGGTGAAGCCCGCGACTTCGTCCGCATATCCCGTTTTTCTTTTTCCTCGGCTTTTGATGGTCGTATCGTGATGTTGGATGACCTATAAACCTTCCTCAAGTATTGAGCTACCAAATGCATATATATATATATTATATATATATATATATATATGTCGCAGAGGTAGCAACACCATATTCAGAAGCCCGGAAGAAATCAATCCCCGTGAAGCTAGTTTTAATAATGACGGATCAAAATGTCAAGTCGGCGCTTGGGTGGAATCGACATCGTTGGATTGGCAACACCGATTGTGTTTGTTATGGTTTGCTCGAAAAATGTCGGTTGTGGTCAGTTGTCAAAAACGTCAAGATGAGATACCGTCGTTGAAAGCGACATTACGAATCGAGCAATGGAGCCAACCGCACGTGTCGCGTCCACCGCATTTTGAATCCGTTGTAATCTGCGATCTGAGTATAACTTTTATTACGATTATTATTGTAATGGACTGATTAAATATTGAGAAGATTAACTACGTTGGTATTTCGCTTTATTCGCCATGAACAACGAGCCACCTGACGACCATTACATCCACGTTCTGACATATATATATATATATTTATATTATTAGTTAGTATATATATATATATATATATATATATATATATATATATATATATATATATGTATGTATGTATATTAGATTTGAAACGGATCGTTGTGGAGCGTGCCCCGTTGATTCGAACCTGTAGGTAATGCAAGGAATAACGAAGGAGATATACAACGCGACCGTTATATTTTTTAAGAGAAGTAGGGCGCATCAAAGTAGCCTGTCTGGGGGAGTACCTCCATCTCACAGAAAACTGTACCCTTATGACAACTCCCTAGATGGTTGTTGTGCTGTTTGTCTAAACAGACATGTTCATGTACACAAATGTTTGCCTTGTGGGGGCTTTGAACCCAGGAGCGTTGGTGTCAAAGTCGCGTCATTCTAAGTACATTTTAACGCCTGTACCATGGTGAGTGCTCTGAAGAACTATTTTCCCTTATCCCACCCTCTCCCTTCCGTCATAGAACCACACGTGCAGGCTTGCGATGTCATCATTCCACTGTCGAGGACATTTGTTCTCGTACTAAAAAGTTCGGCCACTCCTATCTCTGTCGAACTATTAAAAAGTGGAACGTCTTGCCTGCACATGTGTCTCCTTCCTACAACATGGGATCTTTCAAACGAAGCGTGAAGAAGCACCTTGCGGGCCAGCATGGCAGCGTCAACTGACAGGACACCGTAGTCCTTTGTCAGTTGCCGCTGCAATTTGGGCTCCCCTTTTCGCTTACCAACAGGCGAAGAGGAGCCACTATGCTGAGCGAATATAAAAAAAAAAATTTACGACTGAGCCACCGAGCTCGTCAAATTATCATATGCTCGGTGGCAAAAGTCTAAGATATTATATTTCGAAAGACGTGTGGCCTAAAGAAAGAAAGGTCAGGGTTTTCCCTCCGGTTGGTGGAGACATGACGGCAGTAATTTTATGTAAAAATTTGTATCTTCGGTAAATCCTTAAGCTTAGGTAGATGACCTCGCTAATCGTAATGGATGAGGTAACGGGATAACACTATAGAAGAAGATTGATTTGTAAGAGATTTGTATGTGACCATTATTTTAATGGTGTACTAAAATAGCGTTGCCAGCCTCCGTACTAAAATCTTCAAACGCTTTTGAGCGAGGCCTAATTTTAGCCAACAAATTCTGGAATTATTCAACAAGGTTTTCAGGCAATATATCTTGGTTTTGTTGTGTATCAACGATGTTGCGGTGCTAGTTGGTATCGTAAAACGAGGTTTGTCGCCGCGGTTGGCCGCCATGTTTTTCAGTTTACGAGACCGCTACGGTTGTAAAGTTTCTTTGTTAACTTACACGATTCGAGAATTGTTCACTTGTATTCAACAAACGAGAGCCTGAAATTGGTTGGAGACAATTGATTAACAATTTGCCGAGCTCGGTGGCGCAGTGGTGAAACGCGCTGTTACGCTACTTTGACACCAACGCGCGTGTGTTCGATTCCCACACAGTACAAACATTTGTGTGCATGAACATGTCTGTTTGTCTTGGTATTTTCAATGTATAATAAGTATATATTTACAAAAAAAAATGAATTTACGTATGTTTATCAGTTGTCTAGTACCATAGATAACAGAAACAACGGGAGATGTGACATACTACGTGAGTTTACACCGGGACGGTTGTCGCCTAGTTTCACCCTACCATAAAACACTCACACACTTAAATAAATAAAAGATGTCATTCTACGCACACAAGTACAACGACACACTTTTGTTAAGACGTTGTCATTGGACGTTTATTTAAACAACACCCAAGTAAGCACGCACTACTACAAACACTGATAAAGCGTCTTTGCTGGGACACGCGGGTCGATATGACTTTGTCGATATTGACAACGTTATATCGATCTATGATCTATCAAGAAGTGTAATGTTTGTAATAAAATATTTGTGGGGTGTAATAATAAATGTGGATCAATGTCAACTTAGAGCCAAAGCCAACCCCAATATACTATATAACAATTCCCTGGAGGATGATTGAGTTCATGTGAGTTAGTGAGGTCACAAGAGAAGTTGAGTTGCTGAATTGGCAGCGGGGGTGACGACCACAAATAATAACTACAGTAAAGACTTATAATATTTATCTAATACTTGCAGTCTATTGACACTTCGTATCGATAAGTGAAGTCAAAGCGCACCCCTAACCGACGGCAGAAACAAGCGGCGGTATCTCGAAACTGCACACACAGTGAATGAATAATATCACTCGCTTTACATTGCGTGTTGGCAAACGAGCGGTGGCGACTGCGTAATAGTAGAAAAGCAATGTATGATTTAAGAATGAGATGTTGATTATTTAAAATTTGCATCGTGGTAAGGTTCGCGTAGAAATGGCGTCGGAGAATTTTTGAAATTAATTTTGTATTTATGCTTATAAAACGTAATATTATTTGTACTTACAGGTGATAAGTGATTCCATTTAATTTAAAGTTAACCACTGCACTTCTATTTTTGCAAATTGCAACAGCACAACTTGGCATTTTGCTAAAACAAGGAGCAACGTATCTCAATCGAACTTGATTGCAACTAACTAACTGTTCTTGGCAGTGTTCTCGTTTTGAGCATACTGCGGCGACACCAACCACGCCCCCTTGTCACATCTCCCGTTGTTTCTGTTATCTATATCTAGTACCCATAACACAAGCTTCGCTTACTTTGGGGCTCGATGGCGCTGTGTAATTTGTCCGACAATATATAATATAAATATATATATTTATATATTGAAATGAATGAATTAAAATAACAGTGTTTTGTACTTTTTGAAACATTAAAAATTTTATATGTTCTACGAGTTCGGCGCCGGAGTGATTCGCAACGGTTTGATTAGCTAGTTTTACACCAAGACTCGTGGGTTCGATTCCTACACAGGACAAACAGACAGTATCTTTGGGACAGTTATTTTTGAGAGAGGTATGACGCAGCAAAGCAGCCCGTCTGGGGAAGCACTTCCACTTCACAGAAAACAGCAGCCAAGTAACAACTTCCTGCAGACAGGGTGTTCCTACGAATCAGTGAATTTACCAGTAAGCCCTTAAGGAGTAGCAATGTTCGAGCACTACTGCATGTATTGCAGGCGTTCATAGGGTACGGCAGCGACGTATCAAAGGTAGACACGTTATACACGAACATTTTTGTATTTTAAAATGGCGCAAGTACTACTATATCTACGTACAGTTATTTATTATCACACTTTGCTCTAAAAAGAGACAAATGATAGGGAATACCTGTCGTTAGAAAGAGATGAATATACATCTTTAGTTACGTATTGATTGCTGCTGAGCGCTCATAGGCGCGAGCACTGATTTACCGGCATGGAGGAGACTGGGGAAAAAGCTCTGGATTTAATTAGTGTTTAAAATAATAAAACCAATTATGTACAAAACATCTATTTTCGTAATATGAATTGTGAACAATGAAATTATAAAATAATATCGAGTTAGTTTGTGAGTGAATAAAAAAAATACGTATTTGATAAAATATTATTCCCTCAAATAAACTTAACTTATTCCTTTTTTGTCTTTTTTAATCAGTTTTCTAATCTAGACTAATTTAATGCGCGAAATATATTTTAACTTCACTATAATAGCGCGTATTAGGTGAAGCCTGTGATAATAAGTCGGATATTGCTCTAGGAAATAACAATTTAAAGAGGAAATTACATCATTGCGATATAGGAAACATTTTAAATGACGACTCGAAATTTGACGAGCTCGGTGGCTCAGTCGTGAATGACGCGACTTTGATACCAACGCTCGTGGGTTCGATTCCCACACAAGGCAAACATTTGTGTGCATGAACATGTCTGTTTGTCTTGGTCTGGATGTTTTAAGAAAGGTAGGGCGCATCAAAGCAGCCCATCTGGGGAAGTACCTCCACCTCACAAAAAACCGCAGCCAAATAACAACTCCCTAGAGGGTTGTTGTGTTCCTACGTGTGAGTTTGGTCAACAGTAAGCTCCCAAGGAGTTGTTGTGTAAGCAGCAGAGGAGGCATCGCGCGAGTGATAATTAATATATCGCAAGCGTTAATACGCTACGGTACCCGCTTCACAGCAGGTGGGCCGTATGCTTATATGCCTCCCGACGTAGAATAAAAAAAAAAACATTTTTTTTTCATCAAACCATCTAGATAATCTAAAATGGAAAGAAATAAATGATAAGTAATATTCTATTCGCTTCATTCTTTTCTAGAACGTCGAGTATTACTAGTATCTAATAATTGAAAATAAGGTAGGTAGGCGTATTACTTAATATAAAACAAAGTTAGGAATAAATTTAATTCACAATTCTGTGTTCATAACGTGATAGTTAAATTTTCCTCAACTTCCCCTAGCAACGGCTGCCACTAGGCCCGCTTTAATATTGCTAAAAACTAAATACATTTACCATGTTTTTAATAAAAAAAACTGTACTTACAAATGAAATGACACGTTTTCCTTGTCTTTAACAGTTGCCGTGTAATTTGTGGACCATCTAAAAACACAGGAAGGCATTTTTGCCAGAAATAACTTATTTACGCTTTGTGGCGAAGTACGTATAGACGTGACGCGAGAGCGTGCCCAACTGAATGCGAGGTGGGCAATTACCTTACTTTCGTATTGCCATTCTAGAGCGTGTACAACGTATCTATGACTATAAAAACATCTTAGGGGTACGGTAGCTATTTTTTATCAGGTAAGCCGTATGCTTAATGCCTCCCGGCGTTGTATTGGTTATGCTTGTTTGCCACCTTAGTGCCACGGTATTTATGTTTTGGCTTGTTTACACTCGAATCTCAAATCAGGAAAAATCAATATTATATTATTATTTTGTTACGTGAGGAGGTCGATGAGAATAGAAGAGACGTGAGAGGTATGTTATTGATCCAATGCACCTGGCGTTCCATAGTCTCTGCCTACCACAATAGAGGACGGGCGCGATGATGTGCATGTATGTATTTTATACACAATGTATATATGTATAACTTCACGGCAGGGAGTCTATCTATCTATAACTTCACGCCAAATCCCTTGCGGGGTAGGCAGAGAGAACCGAGCGCCACGTGACTCGATCCTTACATATCTCACTCGCTTCTTTAACATTCATTGCTCTTCTCATGCACGCTCGCCGGTTTCTAGGGCTCCTGACATCACCTTCTGATAGAACACGACCAATTTGGTCATGGTAGGTAAGTCTTGGCCTTCCCCGGCTCCTACATCCTTCCACTTTTGCATTGTATATCTGCTTCGTCATTCTTTCATCTCGCATTCTTTCTACATGTCCGAACCATCGGAGCATGCCTCTTCTTATTTTAACACCGACGTTCTCTTTCAGACGGCAGGGAGTCGCGCGCCATAAAACGCATAATATATTGAAATGTGAAAAATGAAAAATTTCGTTTGAACGATAGCAAAGAAAGCAAACGAAAGCAGTGCGTTTATTTCTCTTTATAAACGTTTAGTCTTCATGCATTAATTATTTATTCACACAACATACATCCCATATCGAATATCGATCTCTCTGTCTGTCCGTATGTTTGTTCCGGGTAATCTCTGAAACGGCTGGACCGATTTTAATGGGACTTTCACTGGCAGATAGCTGTTGTAATAAGGAGTAACTTAGGCTACTTTTATTTTAGAAACTTTATTTATTTTTATTACTATAAATAATAAAAAATAACTATTCCTCTCTTTCATTGGTTTCGCATGTTACGGTATGCAACACGCAAAAACCACTGTTACGAATTTTGAATAAATTTTACATGATGATAGCTTTTTCTTCGATCTACATAGAGTCTATTTTATCTCAGTTTTATTTTTAAGGATTATAAGCTAAAGTAAAACCAAGTTTTCTCAATACTATCACTTCGCAATTTGCAAAAAAGCAGCCAGGAACTTAGTGATTAATTGTTCTGTCATTTACTTTCCGTCTGGGAAGTAAATTTGGCACTCGATCATAGTTGCGGCGTGAAATGAAAATTCACTCTATAGCACCCTATATTTTCAGGAACACCGTTCCTATATGAATTCTATATGTTTGTCTGTGCGTTTGTCTGTCGCTTTTTTACGAATAATCGAATTTTGACTTCAGATTCGGATTCAGCATAAAAAAGTAGAATAGGAATGTTCAGGAACACCGTTCCTATCTCTTAAGGAGAACGGTCAAAATGGCCGACAAATTAAAAAAAAATTGAATTGTTATATAATGGACGAGCCACGTGTTCCTCTGGCAATGCAAGCTTGCGCATTCTCAACTGGTTTTAATTTCACTTCTGTATTTTTTTGCTAGAAATCGCTGGTTAACTTTACTTGCAAGTTGAATCGGGTTATAAGATTTTTTGTTATAAGTTACTGCGCTGTCAGATGTTAATAGAAATAATACAGTTTTAGTATAACTAGAACCCATCCGGTGACGCAGTAACGGCCCACAGGGGCAAACTGCACAGTCAGTGTCAAAAAAAAAGATTCAAAATTAGTCAAAATTGTCTAGTTAGCACTTATTATAGTCGAAGTAAAAAAAGCTATAGGACATCTAGAAAACTTTTCATACGGTTTTTTATTATTTCCTATGTTTATTTTATACACCAGCCGGGATTATAATTGCTGGACTCCTTTCATAAATGATATACCTACCGACACTCGTCCATCAATCACCTACTTCCTGTCCTCTACGGTAATTTATTATTAACTGAAAACCACTGAAACCACGCCATGTCATAATTATGATGAGCCCAATGGTGAAATACGGTGTTTCGATTGCTGTACAAGACAAACATTTGAGTACGTGAATATATCCTTGTGTTATGGCTACTACACAACTGGTAAGCTTACGTAAATACTTTTTTTTTGTAAATACATACTTTTAATACATTGAAAACACCCAGACCTAGATAAACAGACATGTTCATGCACACAAATATTTGTCCTGTGTGGGAATCGAACCCACGAGCGCTGGTTAAAGAAGCCTTACTAACCACTGCGCTACCGAGCTCGTCCACCACCGTGTCGTCATAGTTTGAAACTAGATGGCACTGTGTTGTTCGTTTGTAATTCTATACATGTATTAAAAATGTAACTGATCGCTGTCTGTACATTGAAGATATATGAGAAAAACTATTATTGGGGGACTTTATCAACGTAATAGAACCACTAACAGTGATTGTTAGAATTTTTGTCTCTGCGTTTGGGTGTGCTAATTTCAGAAACGGCTTAACCGATTTGGGTGCTGTTTTCAGTAAAAAAGTTATGTGAATTTAAAAATCCCGTCGGACAATTTGTTACATAAAAATGCTTTAAAATAACTCTTCACTTACATTGACTGTAACTTGGTTAACTATATATTATGATGTGTAAAATTAAGATGATTGGAAGTTCATATAAGTCTTTTGCAGCGATAACTGTAATATATCTTGTTAGGTTAGGTTAGTAGTTAATTAAAAAAAAAACAGTCGAACCTTTCCTCGTGCAGCAAAAATGCTAAAATGATGAGATTAGTTCAATCACAGGAATCTGAAGAACACCGCGAGGCGAGACTTACTGCATTTCAGGAACGTCAAGCCAGGTTAAGCGCTATAGAAACTTCGGCTCAGCGAGAATATCGACCGAGTTCACATCGTTCTCCAATGATGTCCTCTCGGATTTGAGAGAACAGTGCAGACCGTGAGGCACGTTTATCCGCCGATCGTGAAGCTCATGTACTATCACGTGAGTCCTGAGACCTTTACGTACAGGAAACTGGCTTGAGCTCTCACAGAGTTCGGACAACAAGTGGTCGGTCACAGGAGACACTTGAAGAACGGGCAGCACGTCTAACTGCCGATCGCGAAGCTCATGGACTATCGCTTGAGCCTCCGACCTTCACAGATAGAGAAATACGCTTGAGCTCTTAATCAGCTGAGCTATTTAAGAGCTTTGCAGTCTAGAGAGCCGAGAAATAGTTTAGAACATGAAGCACGATTAACAGCTGATCGTGAGCGACACAACAACGAACTTGAAAACAATGACAACAATGAACTTCAAAAAAGATTGCAAACTGCAAGAGAAAACTGTGATCTAACCCGTCAGAGTGAGGGTTTTTTGACGTGATAACGTCTTATAAATTGACGAATGCCAGCATCACCCACGAAAAAAGTGTCACGTTCCACCTGTGCAAGCGAAAGCGCGGAACAAGCGATAGAGAGGCACGATCGGCCTAAGCGTTCGGCTTGTGACGCAACTTTCTCTCTTCCACTCCATCGGCCGATGCGTCCGAGTAGAAGAGAGACAGCGGCAGCACACAACATACACGTGAACTGTTTTGTCAATTGTTGAATGTTTTCTTCTGACGTTATCACGTAAAATTATCGTCCGTAAACCGGCTTTACAGACAACCATTTTTTTTTTATTAGTTGAGTGAGAAAAAGTAAAAATACTACAAACTAACGTGAATCATGACTAAATGCCGATCGACTTCGGCATACACTCAATAAAATGTTATCAAGTTCGAAACTTATTTCTGCCACCTTCTACTTTCTGTCTTATTTACAAATTCTTCTTCTTATTTGCGTTATCCCGTTTCCTAATCCATTAGGATTGACGGGGTCCGCTACCTAAGCCTAAGGATTTGGCTAAGACACTGGTATTTACATGGAGCGATTGTCAGACCTACACAACCCAGAGGGAATACTAGATCTATCGTGGTGTAGGTCACAAGTCTTTCGAAATATACTTTCTTGGACGTGTGGGTTTCCTTACGATGTTTTCCTTCACCGCCGAGTCAGTGATAAATATAAATGCGGAAATACGAATTTAGTGGTACATGCCCCCGCAGGACTCGAACCGGGGACTGGTTGGTCAATAGGCCGGATCCGTATCCACTGGTCTGTCACTGCTCATATTTCTTACAAATTCACGGTGGTTAAATACACGAGAACTTTTTACTCTTAGAATTCTAGGAAAATCCAAAAATAGACGTCCACGCGACCGAGGTCGAGGACAGTTATACCAATATACCAAATGTAAATAGAAAATATCAACTACCTGCCCCTAAGAATGTAAAGACAGTGTTTATAAACTAATGTCCACGCGAATGAAGCCGCGAGCGATAGCTATATAAAATTATAATTAAAATAACAAAACATCCAGATTTAGAAAGAAAAACACTCCGACTCGCCAGCACATCCAGTATCGCCCATAGAAGACCTCTCCTGTTAGTAAACATAGCCTATTCTTATTCCACTCGTACGAAGTCGCGGCCACAGCTAGTATTTACATATTGTTAGTGGCCCTCCGCGGCATCACCCGCATGGAGTTTGGTTTTTCATGTTTTACTCGGTAACTCTAAACATTTTCGATGTATAAAGTCAACTTTAATATTAACCAAAGAAGGTGAGCCTTCACCGTAAAAAAAATATGAAAAACCGTTTGGTAGTTTTTGCGTATTTCGTTCTCAAACAGACAGAGAACGTTTAAAAATAATATTGTTTCAGCTTGTACTTTCAACTGTAGTAATGAATTACTAGATTATAAAAATATTACGTGTACAATCCGATATTTCTACAGTTTTAGTACGGACGATACAGATTGCATGAGGGTTCACCTTCATGGGATATTTTTGTCCGAAAAAACAATTCGATACCCTTTAGATATCGAATCAAATATTGCGCACCCAAAAGCTGTTTCGCGGCACATTTCGACATTACTGAACGTTTCCTGTACGGCATCTATTGGCCTTCGTTTTATTGCTTTCAAATGGCGGCTGTCAGTACAGCCTCCATATTTGGCTCGTAAATTACGGCCTCGTTACGACTGTAATTCGTTGACATTTTGCCGTTGAATGTTCAAGTACACAAGGGATATGACAAGATACGATGAGATGTGTATTGGAGTTCCAAGTATAAAGTCGGCACTCGACCTACGTAACGTCCGACGTATACGTAAGTACTACCAGCAACACATAAACTAGAATATCAAATTGCCAATATTTGTACCTACTATATTTTTTGAATGTTGCATGCGGTACACTTTAAATAGATATTATAGCTTTTTTAGTATTCCGTTCTGAATTTAAAAAAAAGTAAGTAAGTAAGGTCCACCAGGGATCTGCCCTTAGTCCGTTTCTGGTCAGCGTAATATTAGACGTAGTGTCGGACAGTATTAGACATGCACATGAGCAGCCTCCGTGGTTACTCATGTATGCTGATGATATTGCGCTGGCGGACGCGGATAGGGGGGCCTGGTTCGGCACGTAATTACTTGGAGAGGGTCGGAGGGGGAGGGAGAGAACGGTGGACTGAAGCTGAATGTGGCGAAGACCGTGTACTTGGCTTGCAATAGCATCGATCCCTCATCGCCGCATTGACGAAGATACGGTCGAGCGCACGGATCGGTGTAAATATTTGGTATCTGTCCTCCGCGCGTCCGGTGACATCGACTGCGACGTCAAGGCACGTATTTCAGCGGCTTGACGTGAGATGGCTAGTGTCATCTTTGACCCTAAAATGCCTGTTAAGCTGAAAGAACGGGTTTATAAATCCATCATTAGACCTGTCCTTTTATATGGCAGCGAAGTGTGGTCTGTACTTGAGTGGCACAAGCAGAAGCTGCGTGTCACGGAAATGAATATGCTGCGCTGGATGTGCGGAGTGGGGCGGAAGGATCGCGTGAAGAACTCCCGCATTCGCGGCAGTCTTCATGTCCGTGACATAGCAGATAAACTACAAGAGCGTCGCCTACGCTGATACGGCCACGCCTAGCGAAAACCGGCAAGCTACGTGGGCAACGAATGTCTGGCCATGCCACCTCCGCCGGGTCCCGGTAGAAGGGGTAGGCCCAAGAAGTGCTGGCTTAACGTCGTAAGGTATGACATGCGTGCCAATGCTCTCATAGTAAGGGATGCTGAAGACCGCGCAAAGGCGGAGAAGCAGAAGCTGGAAAGTGGACCCCAGGCTCCGAAGCGAGAGAGCTCAGGTCGCGACCGGGACTAACGTTCGAATGATGATGATGATGACTTAACTTGTAGATTAAGCCGTTGTGACAGACTTTGTCGAATGCTCTCACCGTGGCGAAGAACAAAGCCCCAGTATGGCGCGCCATTTGGAAGTTGCAGAGGCAAAGAACTAACACTTGGCCATCATTCACGTCACGGAGGATGCATTCGATTGCCGAGTGTGTGTGACGGAACCCAAACTTCTCGTTGGTGACAATGCCTCTAAGTTCGAAGAACTTTTTGAGGTAAATGGTTTCACTGTTAGATTGCCCCATGCGTTTTAGAACACTTTTGGATCTATGAGGTCTGGTTCCTCAGGCATTTGCCTAGTTTTGGGATGCAAACCACGTCGTCCGCATCTCTCCAGGTAGCTAGCAATCTGTAGTTCCCAAGAGCGGTTTTCAATATCGCAGTTGTCTCGTGCAGTAAGTGTTTTATCCGACTATGCGATCAAAAGCCGGCTAGACCATTTTGCTTGTGTAATAAGAATACCTTGAAAATTACCCAAAACTTTGTTTATTCCTCATATACTTCTGACCGAGTAAGATTTTGTAAGCATTCGTTAAATTTTTGGATATTATAATTGCTAGTCTCTTCTGTAGATGAAATAAGAATCTGCGTATTGTCTTAATTTATTATTTACAGGAAAGCTTGTTTGTTGTGCTGTGTCATGGTAAGAAAGATGAAGTGGTAGTACACCACTAGAATGATCTACCTTAATGCCGACAAAGTTACGGTAACTTAATTTTTCTAACGAACGATGGTAAAACTTGTAGAACATTTTTAATAGTTCATGTTTTTGTTTTGCTTTATATCAGATTTAGATTTTACTAGGAGTTGTGCTTTAATGATCCCATCTAATTATTTTCGTACGACGAAATATAAACGTATGAATATAAAAGTAAAAAAAAATGTGAAATCGTCGTCATTGAAGTCGGCGCCAGTAAAGATTTAAGCAACGACTCGTCGACTTCAGATTTTGATTTCACTAATTTATTTAAAAGTTTTAGTGTTTTCTTTTTATCGAACGCCATACAAGCATACGGCCTACCTGATATGAAGCGGTTGCCGTAGCATATGACCGCTTGTAGTACATTAAGCATCACTTTTGCGATGCCACCTTTGCTGCTAACACAGCAGCTCCTTAGGAGATCACCAGTAAGCTCCTCACTGTCACGCAGGAACACAACAACCCTATAGGAAGTTGTTATTTGGCTGCGGTTTTCGGAGGTGGAGGTACTTTCCCATACGGGATGCTTTGATGCCCCCTACCTCTTAAAAATACACAGACCAAGACAAACAGACATGTTCATGCACACAAATGTTTGTCGTGTGTGCGAATCAAAACCACGAGCGTTGGTTTCAAAGTCGCGTCAATACTGGTTACTGCTGCTGATGTTCTATCTACACTGGACATGAAGCGGCAAGAATGTGAAAATGTAAGAGATATCCCAAAACACGTCATACAGCGACTCAGTGTGGCCAGTTTAAATTTGTCTATCAAATTAAACTCGTATAAAAAAATATTGAAACATCTTTTCTTGTGGCCCTAAAGTTTTCCTCGATCCTTGAGCAACGCGATATTGTGGCGCCCAAGCGTATTTTCTACGGTCCATTTATGTAATACTTAATTACGTAGGGAAGAGCCCGTATCTTTTTTGAAATTGCGGGTAGGTAGTTGTATTTTGTAGGCGTATTTATGTTTTTGTAACGAAGTACGATTTAGAGTATACTATATATATTAGTCTTCTTTATAAGACTCAAGTTCGGGCCTGCGTGGAGTATTGCTCGCATCTCTGGGACGGCTCCGCACAGTATCTTCTCGAGGCTCTCGATAGGTTGCAGCGACGGGCTATCCGCATAATCGACGACGAAGAGGTCACAAAATACCTAGAACCTCTGCAACTTCGTAGGGACATAGGCTCCCTAAGTACATTTTACCGCCTGTACCATGGCGAGTGCTCTGAAGAACTATTTTCCCTTATCCCACCCTCTCCCTTCCGTCATACAACCACACGTGCAGGCTTGCGATGTCATCATTCCACTGTTGAGAACATTTGTTCTCGTACTAAAAAGTTCGGCAACTCCTATCTCTGTCGAACTATTAAAATGTGGAACGCCTTGCCTGCACATGTGTTTCCTCCTTCCTACAACATGGGATCTTTCAAACGAAGCGTGAAGAAGCACCTTGCGGGCCAGCATGGTAGCGTCAACTGACAGGACACCGTAGTCCTTTGTCAGTTGCCGCTACAATTTGGGCTCCCCTTTTCGCTTACCAACAGGCGAAGAGGAGCCACTATGCTGAGTCAATATATATAAAAAAAAAAAAAAGAAGTATATTGTACCTGCGGTTTTGCTAGCGTGGGTGCCTTGACTATTACAATAAGGAGCTCAAGCCCTCTAGATCACAGATTAGCTACTTACCAAATGTCAGTACGATCAGTTCATGGAGTTTATTCGTGGAAAAGTTACAAACAGACGGTTTCCTCATGCTCGTGTAAATAGAACACCAGTTTGATTGAAAATGTAATGAAAAATATTTTTCTATTTTGTTATATAGTACTTTATACAACGTTGGGAGGAATACAAGCATACGACCTACCTGATGTAAGGTGGTTACCGTAACCTGTGGGCGCATACAATACATTAAGTATCACGCGTGCGATCTTCTCCCTCTTCTGCTACAGCTAACAGCTACTCCTTAGAAGCTTATTGGTGACCCCACTCACTCGCGAGAACACAACAAACCTCAAGGCAGTTGTTATTTAGCTCCGTTTCTCTATGAGATTAAAATACTTCCCTAGACGGACTGCTTTGATACATCTCTTAAAAATACACAGTCTGTTTGTCTTAAACCCGTGCACGCAAATGTTTATTCTGTGAAGGTATCGAACCCACGAGCGTTGCTGTCAAAGTAGCGTTACTAACCACGCCGCCGTCGAGCTGTTCAAGAAAAAAAAATATAATCAATCTTTTATTTTAACCCTTCGAAACCCGGGTGGTCGTATACGACCGCGAAATGTATAGGAAAACGTATATAACGGGTTCTGACTGCTAATTATGATTTACTAATGATGTAATTATATGAATTTGAGTGTATGTTGCCACCTGTCTCAGAATCACACTAGATTGCCAGTTTCATAATGGTCATACAAACTCCTATCTAATAAAAGCTCGTTAAAATAAAATTGTTCTAAAATCACACTTAATTAAAGTCGCATTGAAATATTAAGATTTCACTGAATGTATTTTAATTAGATAAGGTCCCGTTCTAAAGTCATACCAGGAAATGCTCTGAAAGGCCCCGAAAATGAAAATTTCATCGCTAAAAGGTTAGACCGTACGTTGATGAATCGCCCCGGACACTTTCCTTTATGTAGGCATTCAAATAATATATTAATTCACAGCGAAGAGAGCCGGCCACGGTCCCCGAGGCCTATTCTGCAAATGGGGGTTTAATTACAGCACGGGAGTGTCGGCCATTCTTTTATGAAATTCATTAAATATCTGAAGTCGAGTGCCGTAGTAGACTTGCTAATTGGCGAACTGTAGTGGCGAGCGGACGTCTACCCAAAAGGCCTGTCCTCGCGGCCTGTCGCCTGCGCCAATTAACGGCTATTAAGCAAAATTATGTTCCGACATCTATATAAGTTACCTTTTCAATCGCTTCGCTTTAAAATGTCTTGAAAGGGGTCACATTTTAAAATGTACCATTCAATTTGTGTCAAAGTGAACTCGCATCTGAATAAGTATATTGCTGAGGATAATTTCTTTATGGCGCGCTGTGCCGACAATGCAATTACTCTTCTATTCAGTGTTTCTGTTTCTAGACACTACACGCTCGAGATGATTTCACGCTCTGTAATCACGAAAATAACGAGTTCGTGTAAGGGTGTGGTGTAAATGGAAAACAGGAATGACTTAAATATAAATGAGCGAGTATATAAGAACGAAACGTAACCGATTGCAAGTACAAAATAATACAATATAATTTAAGTAGTACAATATAGAAAGATAGCACGAGGAAAAAAATAAGATACAGATATACCTACAACGCAAAAATAGAAGGATGTAGGAGTCAAGGAAGGCCAAAACTTACTTACCACGACCGCGCTCGTGTTTTATCAGAAGGTGATGTCAGGAGGCCTAGAAACCGGCGAGCGTGCATGAGAAGAAGCGAGGGAAGTGTCTAAGAGCCGACTTATGTATCGTTCGGTTCTCTCTGCCAAACCGTAAGGGATTAGGCGTGAGTGATGGATAGACAGACTGTCCAATATATTACGAGTAATTACTGTAATGTAAATTGATAGAGCCTTAGTTAGATGACGGACATAGTGTAAGGGGTTGTAGTCGCCCACTCGATGTTTGCCTTTGCGTTCTTTGACTGATATGTCTTATATTAGCATAAAGCTGACTAAAAAGATAAGGCAAAAACTTTTACTATTTATACCATGTCGGTAGCTAGCGTTATCTCTTAGTTAATAAATTCAGGCATTCTGCAAATGGGAAATTTATAGAAAGTTTGATATGAAACTACTTTATGTACATCCGTTATCAGAATCGGTAACGGAAGTACATAAAGTAATTTAGATCAAATTGCCTGTAGTGTGAGCTCTGATACTAGCTCATAATTTGCTTGTAGAATGAATGAGCTAAGCGCGTTCAAAACTAAGTTTACCATTCACCAACAAGTCAGTATATAGTTTTTTTATACAACGTCGGGAGGCATACAAGCATACGGACTACCTGATGTAGAGCGGGTACCGTAGCATATGAACACTGGCAATTCATGAAGAGCCTACCGGTGGCCTCACTGGCTTGCAGAAACGCAACAACCCTGCAGGGAGTTATTATTTGACTGCGGTTATTCTATGAGTTATAGGCATTTTTCCCGACGGGCTTTTTGCGCGATACCTCTCTTAAACATCCAGACTATGGCAAACCTACACGTTCGTACACATAAATGTGAACGTAGCGTTTCTAACCACTGCGCTACCGAGCTCGATGTACGACGACACACACACAATTAAACACAACGAAACTTTTGATAGACTTGATAAAAGAAAGAATTGTTAAAGTCCTTTTTTTAATAAATCAAGCGTACCACCTCATGTAAAGCAATTACCGTAGCCTATGAACGCTTGCAATACGTTAAGTGTCACTTGCGAAATGCCACCTCTGCTGCAACACAGCAACTCCTTTGGAGCTTACTGGTGACCTCACTCACACACAGGACCCTCTAGAGAGTTGGCTGCGCTTTTCTGTGAGGTGGAGATAATTCCCCAGACGGGCTGCGTTGATGCTTCCTACCTCTCTTGAAATTTCTAAATCAGGGTCCTAAAAAATCATCAATAATCAAGTTCTACAGCACGGAAATGCAAGGAAAAATTAGAAATCTCCATTTTGTAATGATAGCAGATAAGAAAAGTATAGTTTAAACTTATAATTGTTTTATTTGTTTAGGTTGTTTCTCGATGGCGACTAAACTGAGGTCGTATTTGTTGCGATTATTGATATATTTATTGTTATTTATGAGTTAGAAAATCGTTTTTTACACACGCTAAGAGCAGATCGTGCCTGACACTTGTGGTTGAATTGTAGTTTTGAATTAAACTATTTCTAACGGAAGTATCGCGTGCTTTATTTATTTTGTCGAACCTGACGTTTCGAATGCTTTGCAGCGTCCGTGATCGCAGGAAGACTTAAAAAATGTTTAATTCAATGTATAATAATTGCGAAAATCTAAGACAATACTATTGAATTGTAGTTCTTATGACGTAGTACATAAGAACAGTACTAAGGTCAAAGTCTCCAGTTAGACACATGCGTTTATTAGTGATATCTCTATCCCATGCAAACATTGACGTTTAATAAAGGTTAGTGTGTAAGAAATGAACATTTCAAAGTAAGTTTCAAAGTAAACTAGTACGGAATTCATGGTGCGCGAGTCGCATTGGATTTTTTTCTTTTCAGTGCTAGTTAGTGTCCAGTGTTTACCACCATATTTATACGTTCCTCCATTTTCTGCATCCGAATACTTCCGGCCGCTATTTTGAGGTCATCGCTTCCTCTGTAGCGATGATTCCTAACGTGTCATTGTTTCATACTTCACACTAGAATTTCCTTCCCGCCCCGTCATCACTAACTGTACCTGTGGCCGGTCCACTACCGCATCACCTTGCTCGGTATATGGACAACTTCGTTTTGGCTCCACTTCCGATAATAGGACTTAAAAAGTTATGTGAAAAAATACGCACCCCTTTGTTTTACCATCAAGTTACCCCATTCCGATTTCTTTTTCATATAAAATCTCCAAACGACGCTGTGTGCTTTCAATGTGTAGTCCAACCCAGCGGTTTGCAATCAAGTCTCTACGTCATACCAAGAAGGAAATAAAACGAATTTCACAACATAGGATTTCTCACTTTGAGATGTTTTATTAGAAACGCGAAAGTGAGCAGCGATCGCTGAAACGAAAATTCACTTTTTCGTTCACCAATACCTTCGATTCTAATACCTCCGAACAAGAGGTTTATTAACGTTTTTATGCCAAGGATAAAATTTTACGGGTCGAGTGCGGCCGCCCGCGACCGCTTCACCGTGCCGCCGTTTTTATGGCCACACCGCTAATGCGGTATCGATTTGTAAGTTTGGCAGCGGCCGCTGTCGGTACCATGCGGGAGACGTCATCAGCCTTTCGCTACTAAGAGATAAACTACACAATATATCATGATGTATGTCTATTGGCGTAAAATTAAGTAAAGCAAAGTTCGAACCTTGCGTTTTTAGATTGTGATAGTACGTCAGCAGTTTATAAGCGTGAGTATGTACTGTTCGCATCATCGAACTGCACGTGTATCGCTATTAACATTTAAGTCGTCTCTCATCAAGGTATAAAACATATAGAGATGATGATGAAGTAGAGCTTCTTTCAGTACTTTTGTTCCTGCGAGAGAATGAGTTTACTAGTAAGCTCCTGATCAGTTGCCGTGTTATCCGGAGAAATGCCACCCGCATTTCTTGTTTTGCAACCGTTATTAGATTACATTTTGATTTGATTACATAGTGTGCATAGAATTAACCCACATAAGCACACATGGCTCTCATACTCTCTTATACCCATAAATTTGGTATCATTGTATATATAAACCAAATACAAATGTAACAAGCCTCTATTAGAAGCCGTCTAAAGACACTATCATTCCCGAAAATATATCAACAAATTCTCAGATATTAGATAGATAGATAGATAAAAGCTTTATTTGTACACTGAGACACAATATAAAACTACCGTAGATATATATGCTAACAAATAAAGGGAGACAACAACAACTTACAAATAAACAATTAGATAACAATTTTCAATGTATGTGTCAACACCATTATTAAGTCCTTATCTATGAAATTACCATTTCATATTGAAAGAAATAAGCATTATTTTTAATGGAATGTTTATATTTTATTGTATTATTTTATATTCTCGTGTACGGGTCGTATCGTACACAGAATTTTCAGTCTTCTGTAGTTTTCAGACGGTTCGTTGTGCGGTGTGTGGATTGAACGAGCATTGTCGTGATGAAGGAATAGACTAGAGCAATTGACAAGTCTTGGTTGTTTGACAGCGAACTTGTGCATCACCATTCGCAACTCGATCATTTGCGGCTTTAGATAGTTGCCAGTTTTCATCTCTGTAGTTTTTTGTATCTGGACTCATGAACAAAGCCGGCATAAATTTGCCATACTCTCACTAAACAAACAGATATTTTGACATGGTTTGACTTTTTTTTTATACTAGTCGGGAAGCATATAAGCATAACCACCTGATGGAAAGCAGTTACCGTAGCCCATGAACGCTCGCAATATATTAAGTATCACTCGCGCGATGCCGCCTCTGCTGCTAGCACAGCAACTCTTTAGGAGCTGGTGATCTCATTCAAACACACACAGGAACACAACGAACCTCCAGAGACTTGTTATTTGGCTACCGTTTTCTGAGAGGTGAAGATACTTACCCAGACGGGCTGCTTTGATGCGGCCTACCTCTCTTAAAAACACTGACCAAGACAAACTATATTCATGCACACAAATAATTGCCCTGTGTGTGAATCGAACCCACGAGCATCGGTGTCAAAGTAACGTAACAGCGCGTTTCACCACTGCGTCACCGAACTCATCAAACTGCCTGGATTGTGTTAGTTTTCGATTGTCATACAATATACACCTTTTGTTACAATGGACACTGCGATTCAGAGTCAACTAATTTGTTTGCCTCTTCAACAAGTCGAGGCAAGCTTCAACGCGACTTTGTTGTCGTTCACTGAGTTCATTCGGTATCGTTTCTTTCCGAACTTTTTTATCTTTCCAATTTGACATAATCGAATCGATAAAACGATACGCTGGACTTCTTCCCGCGCTTTTGACGAGTGACATTGTTGTTTTACTTGAATTTTTTACAATTCAGTATAAAATTAGGTTTATGCAACAATTTCGATAGTATTTTGTGATATAAGTGCTAGTGAAATTATACAGTAATGAAAAAACTCAAATATAACACGTTTATGTACTTTTTGGAAGACGTGAAAAAGTTAATCAAGAAAACCTTGTAAAAATCACTATGGTTTAACGGGTAGTATTTAAAGTGGGTTGATTGGGTCCAGGTACCCTTCCCAACTATTTTTTCAGCACAGTTCCTGAAGCTGGAGCATAGAATTAAGATTTTCAAATGTTCTAAACTAAAGACTTTGACACTGGCATAAAGTAGCAACACTATTGCCATATGTATATAGAAAAAAAAACGATACGCTTTATCACTTCGTTTGAAGGCTAATTGTAGTATAGTTTGAGATGAATCTGTTTCAACTATAGACGCTTTTAATTCATCATCGACACCGTCAACCATAGGATTTATAATTGATAATAAAATTTCCACAACGGAAGCGGTCAAACCACATGCGCACCGTGTTCTCAGTTGCGGTATGGGTAAAGATAAAGATAAAAATTCTTTATTTGCCTTTAGACCCTCGCGGGCACATAGACACGTCTTGCATTCTCAATGTTGTATCTTATTAATTTTTCATACATTTACACATTACACATATACATTTCTAACATTTTCGCTAAATTTTGAAAACGACTTTATATTTTTACGAGTATACATTATGTTCTCATAAATGTACTGAGAGGTAACCGTGAAGATATTTATTTCTTTGAATAGTTCTCTAAGAGATTCCCTGGAGCCCATGTTATAAATAGAGCGGATGGCTCTCTTTTGTAATATAAAAATAGTTTCAATATCAGCCGCTCTTCCCCACAACAGTATATATAATGATATATGATATAATGCTGTGAAAGTAGCTGAAATAGACTAAGCGAGCAGTAGCCACATCTGTAAATTGTCTAATTCTCCTAACGGCTTATGCGGCAGAGCTGAGCTTGCTGGCCAGTTTATTTATGTGGGGTCCCCACTGCAATTTTGAGTCTATGGTAATTACAAGAAATACAGTATCATTAATAAATTCTAGTATATTATTGTCAACGAAAACTTCTGTATTAGCAGAAGCCACATTTGGAATACTAAATTTTATACATTTAGTTATAGTTGAATTTAATACAAGATTATTGCATATGAATCAATTTAGAATAGCAGATAGAAGACTTGTCAATATTTTCGCACCGGCGAGCAACATTACTTAATTGTACTTACCTGGTGGTATATACATGTCGTTATTATTACGTGCCGTCTGTGCTGGTGCTAATGTAAGATTGAATTCGTATTCCAAAGTAACACGCAATTTCGATTTCTCTATGGTCGTAGCTATATTATGAAAATAATTCAAATTTTCAATTTTAATAACAAAGAAAGATATCGATTCACACTTGAACCAGTATTAAAAATTTTATAGCTAAGAACATAATATTTTGTGTAGGGTGATATGATATATAAAAACGCAATCACTGTTTTACGCACCCAATTTTTTATGATACCCGTACATTTTATTATTTTTAATAATTGGTTAGTTACCTACAAGAACCGATTATAGACAACATATATTCCGACGAGACACTTATTATGATGAGTTAATACTCAAAACACGTTATGTGTCTCCGACTCTTTTTAACTTCAAAAAAGGAGCATGTTCGACTGTATGTTTGTTTTTTTCCTTTTATGTATATTCGCCAATTTTTTTGTCAATTTTGGACCGATTTTGAAAATTCTTTATTTGAAAGGATCAAGTGGGTCCCATTGTCACTAAGTCAGGATCTTATGAGCGAATCCCATGGTAATAGGGAATTAATTTTTATATGCATGTATGTTTGTTAAACCGTCATTCAAGAGTTTGCATCTGGAAGTCATAATTTTATGCTGCTGGGCTGATGATGGAAAATCAGTTTTTAAAACCGCCTTTCTTTGAGCGTTTGCTTTGTTAATGAATCAATATTGATTTTCTTTTACTTGATTGGCAGGTCTTTTACGTAGATTGATGGGTAACATAGATATGATGATGATTTAGTGATAAAATACAAAGTCATGAAATAAAACTTATTAAACAAGCTCTATGGTACTCCCGCACCGAATAGAGGTTGGGTAGGTTGTAATTATGTAGTTATTGTTTATTTATGTGTACCAGTATTATATATATAATATTATTATATATAATATTATTATATATAATGTGTGTATTCGTTATTTATTTTATTCATTTTTTTTTGTTTTGTTTTATACAATAAGGTTGTTTATTGTATGAAATGTCTTATTAATAGACCGATCTCTTCGACCTCTTTTTCTCACCGCCATTCATTGCTCCATTCAGGAACTCTAAAGCAATGGTTGGATGGAAGAGATTCCTTGAAGGAATACGCCCGCCTTTGCAAATCATATAGTTCTTACACTTGTAATTATAATTGTAAATAATGCAATAAAGTTATATATAAACAAACAAACTCGTTATATAAAAAAGTGAAACTATGATACATTGAAAGGACGCCTATTTACAGAGTTGTTTTATCTGTACAGGCGTTCAACGAACACTGTTCTGCTTATGGAGGAAATCATTTTGTCTAGCTCGGTAACGCTACTTTGACACCAGCGGTCGTGGGTTCGATTCCCACACTGGATAAACATTTGTGTGCATGAAGCTGTCTGTCTCGGTCTAGATGTTTTTAAGAGAGGTAGGGCGCATCAAAGTGGCAAAAAATCGCATCCAAATAACACCTCCTTGGTCGGTTATTATGTTCTTGCGACTGAGCGAGATTACCTGTCTGCTCCTAAGGAGTAGCTGCGTTGGCAGCAGAGGTGGTATCTCGCGAGCGATACTACGGTAATTTTTTTCATTTTACATTAGGTAGGCCGTATGCTTGTATATCTCCCGACATTGTATATAAAAAAAATCGGCCAAGTGCGAGTCGGACTCGCGCATCAAGGGTTCCGTACCATTATCTGTAAAAACGACAACAAAATCGCATTTGTTGTATGGGAGCCCCCCTTAAATATTTGTTTTATTTTAATTTTATTATTTATTCTTAAAGTGAATTCGGTCTGGGGTTTTGATTTAACTAAATATTCTGTGAATATTTCAAGCGTCTACCTTTTGCCGTTATCAATATCGAGCAAAAATCAGCAAAAATAATTACGTTTGTTGTATGGGAGCCCCCTTATTTAATTTATTCTATTTTTTAGTATTTGTTGTTATAGCGGCAACAGAAATACATCATCTGTGAAAATTTCAACTGTCTAACTATCACGGTTCATGAGATACAGCCTGGTGACAGACGGACGGACGGATGGACAGCGGAGTCTCAGTAATAGGGTTCCGTTTTACCCTTTGGGTACGGAACCCTAAAAAGTTGGCTTGTTCTTTCCAATGGTTTTCGAAACTTTAAATGAATATGATAAATGATTTTTATATCTACTTGAATATCTATCTATATGAATCTAATCTATATGTGAGGAATGTTGCTTGATGAACCCGGTGGCGGAGTGATTTGCTACTTTAACGCCAAGGTTCGCGGGTTCGATTCCCATAGAGGGCAAATAGTAGTGTGCTAGAAAATGTCTTGGTCTGGGGTTTTGATTTTTTGGGGGTTTATATGCGCATAAAAACAGTTCGACTGGGGACATTCGTATGACGTATAGAAAACTTTCTGTCGTTGTTTTTTGCAAATCAGTACAGTTGTAAGGTTTAAGAGCGGTTCAAAGCACAAACAACCAACAAACAAAGTCTGGGGTAGTACCTCCACCTCACAGAAAACCGCCGCCAAATAACAACTCCCTAGAGGGTTGTTGTGTTCCTGCGTGTGAGTGAATTCACCAGTAAGCTCCTAAATTGCTGTGTTGGCAGCAGAGGTGACATCGCGCGAGTGATACTTAATGTATTCCAAGCGTTCATAGGCTGCGATAACCGCTTTATATCAGGTGAGCCGTATGCATGTATGCCTCCCGACATTGTAGGTATATAAAAAAAAGTATTGTTACAATGTAACTAATTTAGAGGCATTTGTGCCGGTAGAGGCGGTGGGCGCGTGAGGGCGGGGGCGCGATGAGCGCGGCCGCGCTGCGGGCGGACGGCGCGGGCGACTCCACGCCCGGCTCCGACGTCGGCGAGCGGATCACGCGGCTCTTCCCCAAGTGCCGCCCCAAGAACATGCAGCACCAACACGATAGGTATGTACACATACACATTGTAAATGCTAGGCTAATTTGAGTGACAGTGATACTTGATCTGCCATGCAATTCTCTAAGCGACTCGTAATGGCTGTGTGCGTCGCTGTGATCACAGATGTCACAGCTTTGACATTGTCTACTGCGATCACGGCTAAATTATTTGGTATTCTATAAGGCTGTAAGCGTATGCGAGGCTGTTTGCCTTGTAGAATTCCAATTCCAAACGCAGCCTTGCGGCGCTAGTGTCGCACAACCATGAAAAGAATTGCAATTTTATGTTCAAGGCTGTAACAGCCGATGTTTCCGAGGATGTAAGGATGTTTGCTCTTACAGAATTGCATGGCTGTTCACGCTTAACGATTTGAAAAGCCGAAACCGACAAGCGATCGCACCGCACCGGATCGCGCCTGACTTTTGTGTGACAAGTTCCATGCAAACAAGAACGTTTTAATAAATTCCTCACCGGATTGCTACCGCTTTCCCTCTTTTCTCGCCCCTGTGGGTTTGAGTTTAAGTTTTTTTGTAATTTTCCCACATTTTTGTAATACTCAAATGTTGTTCCAAGAATACGCAACACCAACACGATAGGCATGTGCACGCACACCTGTAAGCATGTTACAGGCGAAGCTATAATATATCGTAAGCCGACTGCTGTGCTGATGCATGTTACTTTATATGTATGGAACATGCTGAAATAGGAGAACCACGCGTTCACCATGTTTCATATATTTAGAGGGCGATATCTTAAGATATATTATTGCTAATAATGCCTGGCTAATTTGAGTGATAGTGATTCTTTCTCACTTCTCGCTTAACTGTTTGAAAAGCCAAAACTCAGAGGAGCGGAAAAAGCGGGAAAGCGCCAGCAATCCGCGACGGGATTTTCTTTAAAATTCTTGTTTGTATGCAACCTGTCACTTAAAAAGCGAGCGTTATCCGACGCGGTGCGACGTGTGATCGCTTTTTGTATGACTAGTTCATAGATATAAAAATCCCGTCCCAGATCGCTGCCGCTTTCCCGCTTTTGTCGTACCTCTGAGTTTTGACTTGAATACTGCAATTTCCTGGGCATTTTTTATAATCTTCCTACATTTTTGTGGTACTCAAATATTGTCCCCCGCGATAACACCAACACGGTAGGCACACTGCAATATGCTAGGCTACTTTGCGTGTTAAACAACACTTGCTAAGTTCCCGCTTAGCTTATTTCATAACTGCGATATCGTGTGCATTTTTTGGGATCTCAGGTATTGATACATGTCTACAACATAATTCGAACCGAGACCAATTGGTTAACAGGCCGATTCCTTATCCACTGGGCTATCACTGCCCGCTGCACATTGATACATGTACTATTTTAATATTTTATAAACATTCCCTTGATGGCTTCAATTTGCGTAATATTTCTAATGAACTAAGTGTAGACCGCGACTTTGTCCACGTATATGATTTTACACTTTCACGGTTGTTTACACTATTAACGTAGGTACGGGACTTACCCCGTTTTGGTTTTATATTTTTCCGATATTTTGGCGGCCATGGCGTCTGCAACGTCATTAATTCATCTACGTATCACGGTATCCCGTGGGAACAGCTTTTTCTTTTATTTTCTTTCTTTTTCCTCGGACTTATAAGATTCGTATCATGATGTTGAACAGCCTATAACTAGTTCGAGCTCGATGGCGCAGCGGTTAATATCACGACTTTGACACAAACGCTCGTGTTTTTCTTTTTATTTCAGCTCAGCATAGTGGCTGCGCTTCACCTGATGGTAAGCGAAAAGAGAAGCCCAAATCGCAGTGACAACTGACTGAAGACTACAGTGTACTGTCAGTTGACACTGCCGTGCTGGCCGACATAGTTATTCTTCACGGTTCGCTTGAAGGATCCCATATTGTAGGAAGGAGGAAACACATGTGCCGGCGAGATATTCTACTTTTTAATAGTACGACGGAGATAGGAGTTGCCGAACTTTTTGGTACGCGAAGAAATGTTCTCGACAGTGGAATAATGACATCCCAAGCCTGCACGTGTGGTTCTATGACGAAAGGGAGAGGGTGGGTTAAGGGGAAATAGTTCTTCAGAGCACTCACCTTGGAAAAAGGCGGTAAAATACACTTAGTGCTCCAATATCCCTACGAAGTTGAAGAGGTTCCAGGCTTTTAGTGACCTCTTCGTCGTTGATTATGGGGATAGCCCGTCGCTGCAACCTATCGAGAGTCTCGAGAAGATATTGTGCGAATCCGAACCAGGAGTCGTGGTGAGATTTAAAGTCCCCCCAAACACTCCATCTCTGCAGTAGGGTACCGCTACTGCGCTTCATCTACCGCCCGGTTCATGTAAAAGCCGAGTCGTCTCTGTGTCCCTAATATGGGGTCGGCATAGGCACATGTAAATACTGCTCTGAAGGCCAGGTTTACATGCACCTAGAGGACGGGAAAGAAGCAATCCTCAAGGTCGCGCAGATGGCGACAACATACATCCGTGCGGACAAACAAACAGAACCCGGATTTCGCGAGGAAATTCTTCTCAAGTACGTAACCGGGGTACAGGAGGTATGATGTGTCCGATGGACGCCAGATCTGTGTCTCCGTCCGAAAGAACATGGCGGACTGTGCCGTTTCAAGGTTGGTGGACGCGATTAAGGTTTGAGCGGAGCCCGCGGATGTTAGCGAACTCAACCTTGAACAGGGTGGTGGGGGAGTCATGAGAGGAAAACAGAAGGGAAGCGGGAGAGAATTCCACAACATCGGAAAAGAAGCGCGGTGGACTGTTTCTTCATTAGTGTTCCTGCGTGTGAGTGAGGTCACCAGTAAGCCCCCAAAGAGTTGCTGTGTAAGTAGGAGAGGAGGCATCGCGCGAGTGATATTTAATATATAACAAGCGTTAGTAGGCTACGGTACTTACTTTACATCAGGTGGGCCGTATGCTTGTATGCCTCCCGCCGTTGCATAAAAAAAAAAATATATAGCTGTGTTCCGGTTTGAAGGGTGAGATATGGCAGAGAAATTACTGGGTACTGTGACGAAACAGCCTTACGTCGCAAGATAGGCAGCGCGCGGGTAATATCCCCGTGGTGTTGCGAGCGTCAATAGGCTGCGGGTATCGCTTACCATCTGACGCGAGCCGCATGCTTGTTTGCCAATCTAGTTGTATAAAAAAAATATTACAGCAACTTCTCGGGAGCTTACTGACTAACTCAGGTACACGCAGGAACACAACGGCTCTCCAACGAGTTTTATTTGGCTGCGGTCTTCAATGAGATGGAGGTGCTTTCCCAACCGGGATTCTTTAAAGCGCGATCCTCTCTTTAGCCAGAGCCTCGTTTACTAATAAGCTAGATGCATCACGTGCAGCCGAAGTCGACTTTGACTCTAAAGATTGTGCATTTTGCACTCCATTTCCACTATTGTTTAGTAGTAAAATAGCTCGCATGCCTATGGAATAACTTGCTCTTTTATAGTATGCATTTTTTTTATGTAACGTTCCAAGGCATACAATCATACGGCCGACCTCAGCAACCGTAGCCTATGAACGCTTGCAAATAGCACAGCAACTCCTTGGAAGCTTACCGGTGATCTCACTCACACCTACCTCTTTTAAAAACACCCAAACCAATACAAACAGACATATTCATGCACCCATATGTTTGTCCTGTGTGGGAATCGTACCCACGAGCGTTGGTATCAAAGTAACGTTACTACCCACTGCGCCACCGAACTCGTCAAAAATGTATATGGATGTATATATATTGAACTAGCGGCCCACCCGGCTACGCACGTGAACCGATCGCTACCAAACTTCAGGTGATTACTCGCTGGACTAATCTTAAGATTCTCTGAAAATTTCATCAACGTCTGTCCAGCCATTTTGGAGACCGCACGGAATATACACATCGAATTTTACATATTGGATACTTTGTTCTGAATACGTCTCCAACCTTGAATTAAACAACGTTTCGAACGCTTTGCAGCGTCCGTGGTCGCAGGAAGACCACGGACGCTGCAAAGCATTCGAAACGTCAGGTTGAACAAAATAAATAAAACACGCGATACTTCCCTTAAAAATTGTTCAATTCAATGTGTAACAATCGCGAAAACCTAAGACAATACTACGTCTCCAACCTGCTGTTAATCGGTACGCTAGTGACATGTCGGAGTGGACCCGGCCACGCGGAAACATCGATCAGTGTTCGAGTCCCGGGGGAGGTCTTAACCCGATTTACGTCACTGAGACATTAAATCTAGTATATATTTACGTTGATACAGAGAGATTATCGTGGATTATACGCTTATCTCTTGTATTAATAAGTGCTTCAGTCGGCTTAATTGTAATACGGGTTAATTAATTCCTTTCTGGGGATAATTCTTGTATTTTTTATACCACCAAGGTGACAATAAAGCAGTTGTAAACCTGTAAATACCTCTTCACGTTTTTTTTATACAACATCGGGCGGCATACAAGCATACGGTCCACCTGATGTAAAGCAGTAACCGTAGCCTATTAACGGTTGTAACATATGTCACTCGCTCCTCTCCTGCTCTGCACTCCTCTGCTGCTTACACAGCAACTCCAACACAACAACCCTCTAGGGAGTTGTTATTAGGCTGCGGTTTTCTGTGAGGTGGAGGTACTTCCCCAGGCGGTCTGCTTTGATGCGCCCTACCTCTTTTAAAACATCCAGGCCAAGACAAACAGACATGTTCATGCACATAAATGTTTGCCTTGTGTGGGAATCGAACGCACGAGCGTTTGGTGTCAAAGTAGCGTAACAACGCGTTTCACCACTGCGCCACCGAGCTCGTCAGTTTGCGTTTCATCGGTTCTCCACTAGTAATTTCTTTCAAGTACAAAACTCATTAAAACACACTCCGCCCCTCTCGCCGACGGCGGGGACAAACATTTGTGTGCATGAACATGACTGTTTGTCTTGGTCTGGGTATCTTCTATGTATAATAAGTATGTATTTACAAAAAAAAATGTATTTGCGTATGTTTATCAGTTGTCTAGTGTTCGCGTACTGTGCGTTTCTAGAAAAGTTTATTTCACAACTTAAAAGTTCAAGTTAGAAACTTGAACTTTTAAGTTGTGAAATAAACTCCCTCCCGAGATTTTCTCTAGATACTACAGCATGGGGTTCTTTAAAAAAAGGCGTGAATGGTGAACGTGGTCAATCGAAGCAGCCTTTACTATGTAACTTCGTTACCATAGAAGCAGAATGCCTCCCTGGTGATAGGCAGTTCGTATCGTAACCTACATATACTTGCAACATCTAGAGCTGACGCGTGCGTTGCCTAAGCTTTTAAAACTTTTTTACAGCCTTTTAAGGAAACCCACGCTGCAGTCTACTCGGAACTTCAGCAAGGAGCTCATACCACGACCTAAGTTTTAGCGAAAGAAAACCCCTCTTTAACTGCCCATCATTCTTCTAAATTCACATTTTAGACTCACATCATCATTTCAGTCGAAAGATGTCCACTGATGAACATTCCCCGTAGCATAGCGATTAGTTCTGTGCATAAGTTCTGTGCATAGAATCACATTTTATAATAAATGTATTAATAGTTATCTCCCTATGGTTTCAGACTGAACTCCGGGTTGGAGGGGCGTGACAACAATGTCAACAACGCCTCCTCCGACGAGGAGAGAGGCAATGAGAGCCAGCTGGTCATACTCAACTCTAAAGGGGGCACCTACAAACTTAGAGACTCTAGGTAATCAAAACAAATCTCTTATCTATAGATCAGTATGTTAACTTGAACACATCTTACTGGGGTCTGATAATGCAGTAGTAGCAAATGCAATTCGCCGTTTCTGTACTATGGTGGGTACACAATTACAATTTACAATTATATTTATATATTGTGTCATATAGAATGCTAACATTTTTTTAATAGATTTGATTGTTTACCTAACCTCATTAAATTATTTCTCTCTCTTCATATTTCAATGATATTTTTAACGTTTGTTTAATACATATACATGTATAAGCATAGGAACACGTTAATATATTATTGAGATTTAGGTAGTCTATGTTCCTGTCTAAGTACAATATCCATTGACTGAAGGAGCTTACTCTTATTTACAAATTTCTTCAACCCCTTTTCAAACGCAGTCACGGCATCTTCAGGATTCATATAGCGAATTCCTCTGAGTTTATGTATTATTTTGGGAAATAAATAAAAGTCGCAATATACTGTAAAAAGGTGGGTACTGTAAAAGGAATGACTCACTAATTCCCCACTTTCCATCCGTCTGACGGAGTGAGCTGGAGGGTTGTTGTGATCGAGCAGGATCCAGCTTCTCAGGCGCTAGCTACTACCGATCATTTTCCAAGACTACTGGTAAACAATGGCTGATGTAACGCGTCTGCAATAATAGTTGTTTTATCTTTTGCACAATTGATGCGAAATAATCCATCTGTCCAAAGAATGAGACAATCATCTTTTTCCCTTGACTTATGCCTGTCTTTACATTTGTTGGTAAATCTTCGAATGGAAACATCCATTGGGCAGATTGTAGCTTTCGTCATCTTTGACAATGTCATATATAGCATGTGAGTCATCTCCGTTATATTTTTCGTCACCAATCCAATGCCTAAACTTGCCTGAATATGTTGACATGTGTAAAGATATCAATGCAGGCGTCCTACATGGCTCTGTATTGTCCCCGACGCTGTTTCTACTGCACATTAATGAAATGTTGTCAATCGACAGCATTCATTGTTATGCGGACGACAGCCCCGGAGACACTTATTATACCCGCCGTGCTAGCATCCCTCGTTCCCTTGTGGAAGAAAGCTGCGTTAAACTTGTGTCTGAAATGGAGGGTACTTTGTGTAAATTATCTGACTGGGGGCGATTGAACTTGGTCCAATTGAATCCTATCAAGTCTATAAGTCTGCGCGTACACCGCTAAGAAAGGCCCATTTGCTGTGGTTCCCCAATTCCAGAACACGTCGCTAACAATTGCTAAGAGCATTGGGATGTTGGTTGGTTGGCTCGGTGTTGAGATCTCAAGCGACCAGTATCGAGTTCACCTGGAGGAGAAGGTCAAGCTGGCGTTCAAGAAACTCGGTGTTCTCATCAGAGTCAAATAGTACTTTAAAAAAAAAATCGAGAATTTTCAAGAGTTTATTAAAAGTGACTTTTGCGGCGCCGTGTTTTCAATAATGTACATATTATAGTTTATTTAGTAATCGTGGGCAACAAATTGTAAAGTTCCTTTTACACTACTATTAAGAGGTGGTCGGAAGAAAACTTCTCTGGAACCGCACAGTAGTGGAACCATTGCATTAAATCGTTACTGCAGCATATAAACGCTCACAATTACAGAAAGTATTGCTCGCACGTTGTCACCCTTGCTGCTAACACAGCAACTCCTTAGTAGCTTACTGGTAACGCCACTCACTCGCAGGAACACAATAACCCTTCAAGGAGTTCTAATTTGGCTGTTATGTTCTGTGAGGTGGAGGTAATTCCTCAGTTGGGTTGCTTTGAAACGGCCTATCTCCCAGATCAAACAATCGGACATGTTCATATTCGTTTCTTCTATGTGGGAATCGAACCCACGAGCCTTGGTGTTATACTGGCATTGCAAACCACTCCGCTGTCGGTCTCGTCAAAGCCTCTTCGGGATATTGTGCGTTTTGTGTCTTTGTGCTGTGCACTCTACGATAATGACTTTCAGGTTTTCCGTGGCAGGAGTTCCGTGGCAGGTTTTACCCCTTGCAATGCAACAAGTATCATTCATTGTCTCTTTGGTGGCCGTTGCTTTTATTCAGAAACCAACAAACCACTTGACGTCGCATGAAGGTCCCCCGGTCATTTTTTAAAACTAAATATCTCAGCTATTCGAGCCTACTGCCCAATGGTAAATTAAAGATTTTTACTACGAAAAATCCTGTCATCAGATCTACATAGGTGATTTTCTTCATCATTTTAAATCTTTGTATGTGTTGTAGTATTATATATAGATATAAATAGTTAACAAGGTTATATATAAAATAACAAAACAGTTCTGTATTTTTCGCCCTTTGTTTCTGAACCGACTTTTTTTTCTTTTTGTTTAGTACATTGAAGAGATTTAGTTTCATCAATAAAAAACATGAGAAAAAGAAGTAGGAAGCCTGTACATTTATAGTTTTCTCACAATTTAAAAATAGAACGTGGTCTAATTTCTATTATTGAGGAGCTCCTAATCGCATCGCAACTAAACAACCTGACTGGGGAAGTGCCTCCACCTCACAGAAAACCTCATTCAAATAAAATTTGTGGAATTTTCAGTAAGCTGATAAGGAATTGATGTGTTATCAGCAACGATGGCAACGAGCTAGCGATACTTTCTATATTGCAAGGGTTCATAGGCTACGATAACTATTTTACATAAGGTGTGTCGTATACTTGTTGTATAAAACTGTATATTTTGTTGTATAAAATATATATACCTATATATATTTGTCGAGCTAGGTGACACAGTGGTTACTAACGCTACTATGATACCAACGCTCGTGGGTTCGATTCCCACCCAGGACCAAAAATTTATTTGTGTATGTGTCTAGTACCCATTACACTCGCTTACTTTGGGGCTAGATGGCGCTGCGTTTTGTTTTTACAACGTCGGGAGGCATACGAGCATACAGCCCACCTGATGTAAAGCGGTTACCGTAGCCTATAAACGCTTGCAATACATTAAGTATCATTCGCGCGATACCATCTCTGCTGCTAACACAGCAACTCTGGTGACTTCACCTCATCTCACACGCAAGAACACAACAACCCTCTAGGCTGTGGCGCTGTGTACTTTCTCCGACAATACTTATTTGTTTATATATAAATATATGTTTTTGTATATGTATAAATTGTAGTTGTTCTACCAGGATAATAGAAATAGCAGGAGGTCGCGAGCTGTACTCGCAGAGCCGGACGAAGGCGGTGCGCAAGTTGCGGCACAACAACACACACAAACACAACGTTAGGAATAAGGTCCGTTCACTCAATAAGGACACCGTCGACTATGCGGCGGATAATCTCAGCAATGAGGTGAGTGCTATCGCTTCACTTATGACCTATTGTTTACAAATAATTAAGGATTTTTTTTTGTGACGGTCGACTTTCACAAATAATTTTTGAATCCCATGAATTTTTGTTGTGGCAATCATAGAAGCAAGCATTTGTCAAAATACAATTTTGACAGTTAACGAAATTAAAAGATTAAGCGGTTAGATCATCTTTTGGTATTTTAATTATACATATAAAACTGGATGTTGTCAGTTCCGTATCGTTGTATAAGTATTCTAATATAAATATAATTAAAATATAATCCTGCACATGTGTTATAAGATCATCCTTCATATCAATTTTTAATTTTTTAGTAGAACTTAGGTTTATATAGTCCATAGCTTTTTTCATTATTTATCTGTTATATCTTCACATAATTTGGTCCTTAAATACTGTTCTGGCTTCTTAACCCTTCACAGTTCTTTTAGTTCACGCTCGCCTAGGATAGGAGCCTTCTTCTTCTTCTTTTGATAGTACTTATGTTAAAACACGACCAATTTGGTTGTTGTTAGCTTTTCAAGGCCCCCTACATCCATATTTTTCCACTGTTTAATCATTATTTCCTCCTTCATTCTTTCTACATGTCCGAACCAACGGAGCATGCCTATTTTTATCTTAGCGTCGATGTTTTCTGTCAGATCAATTCTCTTTCTTTCCTCAACTTTAGGAACGTGGTCTACAAGCGTCACGCCACAGATTATGAGCAACGCTCGCAATTTCAACTATGCTTATTCTACTTTCATTCTCTCATACTCTCTCTCTCTCTCGCTTAT
Organism: Pyralis farinalis; assembly: GCA_947507595.1. Lineage (NCBI taxonomy): Eukaryota > Metazoa > Arthropoda > Insecta > Lepidoptera > Pyralidae > Pyralis > Pyralis farinalis. The sequence continues at coordinate 5,521,992 of OX382259.1, read as the reverse complement.
CTCGCCATAAATTAGCTAACGCGATGGGCGTTACCTAAGCCTCGTAATTCAAGCTTTTACGGCCCAAAAGTTTTCCTAAAGCTTCATTCACATTACTCTCAGCCCTCCGTCATCTTTCCACATCAACGATTCCTGCCGAAAGCGCAAAGTATACAAACTCGTCCATTTGTTAGAATCATCAATCGTAATCCTTGCATTCGGTCTGGTTTCCACAAGCCTCAGTACTCAGTTCAGTTGTAAACCTTTCTCCATACAAACATCTTCCATCATTGTAACTAGTGTTTGTAGTTGAAATGGTGTTTCTGCTAATAACACAGGATCGACTGCATTAGTAGACAGTTCAGCAGTGGTCACCTATAATACATTCATAGACTTTATTCTCTGTGGCCATTTACACAAGTCCTTTCCCGCGATTCTGTCAAATTTCTCGAGATCGACAAAATCAAGATGGCGATCCCCGTCACTGCATACAATATGTTTCGCACCTACGGCGATGCGGTTTAGAAATAGGTTGCAATGAGCACCTTCTGGCACATGACCCCCATCTTTTACTGAGTTACAAAGAAAAAATATAGACCGTAGAACCTAAGTATAAATGTTAAATAAAAAAAATACAATAGGACGTGTGGAGTATTATTACACGAAAGAGTTTAATGACCACAATATTCGTGATCCGTGTAAATATTCGGATCGCGAATTTTGTTATCAATTACCTGTTATAAATTTGTATTGTTTTCTCTTTGCAGATTTCACTACACCGAATAAACAGTGAACCGAAGAAAATGATATCACGGCACACGTCGCCGACGTACACGAACGGCGACAAGGAGCCGATCACGGAAGTCAATGCTATGGGCATTCCTAAAAACAGTTCGCCCATACTAGACCCACATAAAACAAACGATGTTAGCACTAAGAGTAGTCCAATCGCCGTGGTGGCGGATGGCGAAGTGGTCGTCTTTGACGACAACGATGACTGGAAAGGTGGGTTTAGATTGTTTTTTAAGTGGTCCCAGACCGATCAATCAAATGTTAAGGATATGTCCCCATTAGGCCCGGCGCCCATTATCGGCATCGGCACGGCTGAGGATTTTAGGTGATAAATAGCATTATACATTAACTTCATGGCAATAAAGTAGAAATTTCCATGATATATGGTCGTAGTAACAAAAATACCGCTTCGGTATGCTTGAGGTTGCTGCATCGGCAGCCTTGAGGATACTTCGGGATACTTCGGCATCCTTCGGTACGACGCCGCCCGCATCGCTGCCGGCGGCGCCGAGGCAACACTTGGATCCGCTATTTGGATCATTTGACTCACAATTTGTTTTGTAGAGAAATACGATATGGAGACGCTTCGGCAAGCTTGAGGACGGTGCGGCATGCTTAAGGACGCCTCGTCATCCCTAAGGACGTTGCAGCATGCCAAGGCATAGTTTCCGACAGTGTGCGCTTGCATGTAGGGATGCCGAAGGATCCCTTTCATTGCCTATGCCGATAATGGGCGCCGGGCCTTATGCGAACTGTGAGCAGCTGACGTACATATGACTATTTATCTGAAGTTTGCTTCGCCATATATTTTATATTGAGTACGCACTTCAGCGCGTACCCTACTACGCAGTTTGCGTTCTCCGACTGAATGAGTAGACATTAATTTCGCAAAATTACGCGCGCAATTTGATTCAGTCAGCGACGAAGTAGTTTACTACGCCGGTTTTATGCAAGAATACGCTCGAATCGGGACTACCAAAGCGCATTTGTGACAGCAACTAAGTTTGTCTTCTTTATTAAGAGTTCGCCAGCCCTCTACGGCTAATTTACTACAGTACATTGCTCTACGACATCGAATCTACGTCGAGTTTGCTGCTCAAAGTCAGTTAGCGGGCGGTGAGCCGCTCGCTTTTCGCCTATTAACGCGTAACCGTGCATATGCATGTTTCAGTTTCTTAAATTTTATTGTGTGAGTAATTTTACTCCAGTGTGAGATATCTCCACACAATACGGCCGAGTGAAGAAGAGTCGTCTGAATCTGGTTCTTGTCCCACGATTTGATGTTATACTGCATTCCAATTACGAAATTCCATAACGACTGTACACGAACGCGCTCTGTATATTTTACATATATAAATAAATAAAGAGGCTTTGTTTATGGTAGTCAATTTATATTTATTGAGAATTTTTAATTGAGATATCAGTCCATTGTAAATCAGCATGTTTTAATGGGACTTGGTAACGTCAGAATAAAATCGACACGTGTAATTTTGATATATAAAAAATACGTCTCGATTTCTGTTCTATATTATCAGAAGTACGGTCAATTGCACTAAGCTCCTTATAAATAGAGTGCAAAAACGGTTACAATCGCCTAGTCGTAAAGCCACTACTCCATTGCTGCGTACAATCACGCTATGCACGTTGACTTACCTTCTCTTTGTATGAATATATATGTGATACCATCCACTAATAAAGGAGCAGTGATAACCGTAGACAAAGAACCAGGAACAGGAGATCAGGCGGTTACTTATGTACAATTTGTAATTATCACTTGCTCGAGGGTGAAAGAAAACATCCTGAGTAAACCCACACGTTCAAGAAATTATATTTCCAAAGACTTGTGACTTTAATTGCCTCTAAGTTACGGAGGTCTGACGGCATTCGCTCTATGTAAAAACCAGTATCTTCGTCAAATCCTTAGCATTAGGTAGCTCACCCCGCTAATCCTAATGGATTAGCATTTAGGAAACGGGATAACGCCCTAGCGTTTCCTAAAGAAGAAGAACCATCTACTAAAAACCACGAATACGCTACGTTCCTACCTACGAATGCATAGTTATGCCTTTGACCTATAGACCGTAGCCTCTGCGTCCGCATCCTTCGCAGCGATGGAGTAGCTTAATGTAACCTCACTCTGTTCTGTGCAAGCGGCAATATGATGCACTCGAACTGTTATAGAATGTAGTAACGAGAAAACACATACTGCAGACGTACTTTTCGATTCACGCGACCAAACATATTTCCCAAAAAAAGTAGTATTTTATATGTTTATGTCTTTAATACGTGTCACGAAAGGTCAATAGCCAGCGCGCGGTTAACGCTGACCGTTCAACACATTTATTTAATTAATATTAAACAATTAACTTTACAAACTTTACAGTAATATAAATGATGTATTTATAACCCTAACTACATTTTTTGTAAACAAATGTGTTGAGAGATCTATGATTATAAGTCTACTGAGCTGTAGCCGCGCGCTAGCCAATTGGCCTTTCAGGACACGTAATAAATAAATTTGTATGTATTTGCAAAGTTTATTCAGTTTAGTTTTGACAGGTTTTATATTGTCCGAAGATTTCAGCTTATCTTTATTATTTGAATGTCTACTTATTTCATTTCTATTTTGTGTACATCTTCGCTCTATTATCCAAACTCTTCATACCTTTTACTATTTTTTATATGAAACCTCTGTTATCCAAAATATAATATGTTTCTTTCAATGTTTAGAATTTATATTGTTCGGATGTTCAGATACAGTGGCCTAAAATATATTTTTATACAGCGTCGGGAGGTACAAAAGCATACACACACTAATGTAAAGTAGTTACCGTAGCCTATGAACCCGTTGCCACCCCCGTTCTGCCAATTCCTGCGAGTGTGTGTGTGCTTACTTATAAACTCACACAGTCGGAATACGACAAACCCTTCAGGGGCATATAATTTGGCTGTGGTTTTCTGTTACTGAGATAGAGGTACTCTTGCAGTCTGTCTGTACTCCTCCTCCTCCCTCTTTGTCTGTTTTTAGAGATGTATAAAATATGTTTTGTACTCAATTTGAAAATCACATATGGAAATGTATGATAGTAAATTAATAAATAAAGACGACCATACCATGACCAAATCGATCGTGATGTCAGGAACCGGCGAGCGTGCATGAGAAGAGCAATGAATGTTCAAGAAGCGAGTGAAATGTGTAAGGATCTAGTCATGTGGCGCTCGGTTGTCTCTGCCTACCCCGCAAGGGATTTGGCGCGAAGTTATACGAGTACAATGTATATCCGATAACGATAATCGGACCAAAGAACTGCTAAAATAATTAAAATTTTGGATAACACGGGGCTCATTTTATTTCAACCCCTTTTCATCCTTCCATTAACCATTGTTATTCACAAAATGTTTTTTTTCTTTCTTTTATTTTCAGTGATATTGAATTCTGTGTCCCTAGGTTTGAGGACTGAACCCGAGGTGAGTGACGATGAGATAGATATGAGTGTAAAAAGAACTTTAGACAATATTAAAAATGGTGATAGTGATGTTATGAACAATAAAAGTGAAGTGAGTTGCGATGGAAGGAGTGAGTCGACTCCCTCCAGGGAGGACGTAAGATTAAGTGACGTCAGTCCCTCCGGGGTCTGGTTGTCGGGTGATGAAGACAAGAACAGGGTTACTAGGGTGATTGGAGAGCTACCTATAGCTGAATACGAGGGCTCGCCTAGAAGATACGGCATTGGGACGCAGAAAGCCAACACGAATAGATCCCCGAGGCCTGGATTTCCGCAGGTTAGTATCAATTGAAAACATACTTTAAGTTAAGTATTTAGAGTACGAAATACGTCGTGTTTTATCAGAATGTGACGACAAGAGGCCGAGGAAACAGCGTTGAAAGAAGGAAATATCGCTAGTAGAGTTTTACGTGAATACGTCTTCTTACGGGTAAACGGAAATAAGTTAAACTAAAAAGAAATTATATGATACTGCGGAAATATATTTGGGTGATTTGGAATTAGTAGAAGTCCAACATTGCTAGCTTAGGTTAAGTTAGACTTGTGACCATCGAAAGCCGAGCAAGTGAAGCGAGCGGGGGTCATTTTCTTTTGAATTACCTATCATTAATGTTGTATTTTTATAATATGGGCAATAACTGCGGTTAAACGTGGTTAGAATTCAAAATATATAATCGAAATTTCATAAATCTGTCAATTGTATTTTCGGTCAAATGAAAATAAGGAAAATAATAAAAGGGCTGAACGTTTTTGGTATATTAAAATTCGTACAAAAATGTTTCGCCTTTATGATAGGTAATCCAACGTCACGAATTCTTTGATTGTTTAGCTATCAAATGGTGTAATAAAATTTCGAATGTAACCGATAGATATGTAGCTACAACATCAAACTATATCTCCCGAGTTTGTTATCATCAGTTCTCTGAATTGCTTCCCGCCGTGGAAGCAAATTTCAAGACGTATTCACGGCAAAATACGTTCGAGTGTGTTTGAACTCAGCCTGTAGTTACGACATCTTGATTCTATGTTATGAAAGACTAGCTGTGCCCGCGACTTCGTCCGCGTGGAATATTGTTTATTTATATTAATAAAAATAAATAAAATTTCGAAAATAAAAGTAGCCTAAGTTACTCTTTATTACATCAGCTATCTGCCAGTGAAAGTCCCGTCAAAATCGGTCCAGCCGTTTCAGAGATTAGCCGGAACAAACGGACAGACAGACAAAAAATTGTAAAAATATTCATTTTGGTATATGTACCGTGTATACATCCATATGCATTTAGTAAAAAGCGGTTATTTCAATATTACTCGTACAAACAGACACTCCAATTTTATTTATCTGTATATATGTATAGATGAACAAGCGAGTATAGTGTGTAAAGATCATGTGATGTTCGATTCTCTCTGCCTACCTCGTTTAGCTTGGATATCAATACATGTCAATGCAGTTTTATTGTGAATTATTTATAGTTTGTTAAATAAGATTCAACTTAAACGTGGTGATGTATCTGTTGACGTTTGCACCGTTCTTACGGCGCACGCAATAAGAGTAAAAGTGGTACTGCAAGTGTCTAACATGACCTGTCGCTGTGTGTACATGACTGCTGAGTAAACTGCTATAGACGCGTTCTGAAAACCGTGTAATTCGACACTTATTCGATAATCACCATTATCATATTTTTTTTTTGACAATCAGCCAACATTGTTCTTCCAACCATCTAAATATAAACTATACTAAATATACAAAGCGGAATAGTTTGTTTGAACATGATAATCTCTGGAATTACCAGCTGAAGGGTGGTTGTATTCTTTTTTCTAGGCTTATAAGGATAAAAAGAGTTTTTCTTTTTATCCTTATAAGCCTAGGAAAAAGAAAGCAACAAGAAGCGCTACCCGCGTAATACCAGTATACATGCGAACGAAGACACAGGATACAGCTAGGTTCATGTATGATTATGGTATAATGGTTAAGAGAGGTAGACCGCATTAAAGCAGCCCCTCTGGGGAATTACCTCCACCTTAGAGAAAACCGTAGCAGCCAAATAACAACGCCCCAAAGGGTTGTTGTATTCCTGCGTCTGAGTGAGGTCACCAGTAAGCTCCTAAGATGTTGCTATGTTAGCAGCAGCATTACAAGCGTTCATAATCTTCGGTAACCGCTCTACTTCAGGTGGGCCGTATGCTTGTATGCCTCCCGATGTATATAAAAAAATGTAAAAAAATTTGATTGTATTCCAGAGGGTAGTGACAGAGAGTAGAGATGTAACCCCTCCGTCCAGCTCGGCGGCCTTCGACTATTTGTACGAGTTCTCGGAGACGAGGAAAGTGCTGGAGGAGTTTTTCAAATGTCCCGCGGTTGCTGGACAGATGGCGCGGAACAGTACCGACGAAATTGTAAATTTTCAGGTAAATTTAAAATACATGAACAGGCCTATTGCATAAAAGAGCCATGAATGTTAAGGAAGCGAGTGGGGTGTGTAAGGACAGGCAAGGGACCTGGCGTGAAAATATACATTCATACATAAATATAGCTACCATGAGTTCCCTGACGAGGATTCCCCAAGGGATTACAACATGGGGTTCTTCAAGAAAGGCGTGAGGAGGTTTTTACAGGGTCGGGAACGCGAGAGTGACATCCCTGGTGATAATATTTAACCCTGAACTATAATATTTAAAGATGTTATATTTCGATAATCACGTGTGTGATAAAATAATGAAATGTTTAATGTTTACTTTCATGTAACAGATGAGACCGATTTTTTTTATACCACTAATGGCAATCAAGCATACGGCCTGCATGATGGTAAACATTGATATTACATAACATGATATTACGTAGTAATTCAATTCACCGCTACGGGTCGGGGGTAAACTATTTTTTTTTTTGTACAACATGCAAAGTTACCACCCCATCTGCCAACACAGTAATTCGTTAGGAGTTTACTGGTGATCTCACATATACGCAGGTACCTAACAATCTTCCAGGTAGGTTATTTAGCTACGATTTTCTGTGCGGTGGAGGTACTTCCGCAGGCGGGCTACTTTGATATGCCCTACCTCTAGTAAACTAGAATGCGCAGGCTGCACTTATTGGTTAGTTCACGGATCAAAATCGCGATGCTTATCGGAGTTTATTCTTTCGCTTCGCTTATTCGTTCGACAAAAACTGGAAATCTGGAACAATAGCTTAATATATAAGCTACACCAAATGGAAGTGCCAGACAGTCTCGTGCATATCTTACGAGACTACTTGTCAAATCGCTCTCTCCGCGTCAGAGTACACGGCGCTCTCTCAAGGGTGCATCCTATCCGAGCCGGAGTCCCCCAGGGCTCAGTGTTCGGTCCTATCCTATACACGTTGTATACAAACGATGTTCCCAAGAGGGTTGTTCCCCACTTGGAGATAGCCCTCTTCGCCGACGATACTGCGCTCTACACTTCCGAACGAGCCAAATCTAACATATCGCATAGCCTACAGAGAGCTCCTAATGATCTAGGTGAATAGTTCCGATGTTGGCGAATCGAAATAAATCCAGAGAAAAGTGCCACAGTGTTCTTTTCTCGGAGTCCACAAGGACTTACGAGACCCGATTCCCGTGAGACCAATGTCACTGTTCAGCCGATCCATCCCATGGGTCGAGAAGGCGTTTGGACCTCACATCACCAATGTCAGGAAGAAAACCGCGTTCTACTTAGGCCGGCTCGCTACGATATTCAGAAACCATGGAATGTCACTTAGAAATAAGTGTACACTCTACAAAGCCTGTATCCGCCCCGTCCTCACTTACGCCAGCGTAGTGTACGCACACGCTGCGCGCTTTCATCTGGCTAAGCTCCAGCTCATCCAAAACCGGTTTGCTTGCAATCCAACTGGCGCCTCTCATTATTTCAAGCTCGCAGATCTCCATCTCTACATACAACTACCTTCCATCATTAGTTTCATGCAGGAAGCGTCCAGGCGTTACTTCGAAACTACTTGGCAACACCCCAACCCATTGGTAGCCCGGGCTGCCAATTACACCCCGCGGATGGACGCCCGGGAGTTCGGGCGCAGACCGCGAAATTCTCTCTTTAATCCCGACGATCGCGGTAGCGAATGCCCCCTCTTCGACCCCGACCGCAACACTCCAAATATACACCGCACTCGCCGGATCCGAGTGTGGAGTTAGGACTTCTGCGCGATACACCAGGTACCGAATAGCCAGGTACCTGGGCGCCTCTCTTCATAGGCTCTTTAGGCTTTATGAACCCGCTAGTTCGATTGTTTAGCTCCGCGACGCCCTAAGCCGAGGTTCGACCCCTCTCCGGGGCCCTTAGGCAGCGTTTTGCTTTTTCGGGCTGTGGCGCCTCACGCCCGTCTCTCTCTCTCTCTCTCCCGGTGACGTAGTAACGGCCCACAGGGTACAACAACATAGTGTAAAAAAAAACGGCGCTTATTGGTTAAAATATTCTGCCAATTAGCGCCTAAATATTCGTGCCTACTGTCAGTAGGCTCGAATCGCTGACATAAAAACAACGTATTTGTGAACGACAGGGGCTTTCATGTACGCAGTGTAAAGAAAGCGAGTGAGGTATGTAAGGATCGAGTCACGTGGCGCTCGGTTCTCTCTGCCACCCCGTAAGGGATTTGGCGTGAAGTTATAGACAACATCTTTTGAGGTCTCTAATGTATATATGCTGTTTAAACCCTATTTTAAGCAAATATATATATATTTTTTAATTAGGTTTTGTACCCTTTATATATTTCAGGACTTAGACTACGAGCTGAGACGTCAAACACAAGAGTGCCCGTCGGAGAACGGCGTGGAGGGCGGCAGCGAGGCAGAGTGGCCGCAGGTCCCGGACACTCTGGACTCGCCGCACACCGCCCACAACCACACTAACTTCTTGGGGATGCAGGTACAGCTCTCGAATTATTACTACGTTTCTCTTGGCTCTGGGTATATTTATTAGAGGTAGGACATTAAAGCAACCCTACTGGGGAAGTACTTCCACCTCACAGATAATAACAACTTCCTGGAAAGTTGCTGTGTTCCTGCGAGTGAATGCGGTTATCGGTTAGGTTAAGAGAGGTAGGGCGCATCAAAGCAGCCCGTCTGGGGAAGTACCTCCACCTCACAGAAAACCGCAGCCAAATAACAACTCCCTAGAGGGTTGATGTGTTCCTGCGTGTGAGTGAGGTCAAGTTCAGTAAGCTCCCAAGGAGTTGCTGTGTAAGCAGCAGAGGAGGCATCCCGCGAGTGATACTTAACCCGACGGGTTCCGGGTGGTCTAATCAGACACAATACAACGTTTTTACGTTTTACAATACGTTACAATCGCACAGCTCGCCGGCGGCTGGGAGTTCGTCCGCACACACTGAAATCGCAATGGTCGCGCACTGTGCGCTTCACGAGAAGTTTTCTACCGAGAACTATTATGTTGTGGAATGAGCTCCCTGCCGAGGTTTTCCCAAGGGACTACAGTATGGGGTTCTTCAAGAAAGGCGTGAAGAGGTTCTTACAGGGTCGGCAACGCAAGGGTGACACCCCTGGTGCTGCAAATGCCCATAGGCTACGGTAACTGCTTACCATCAGGCAGGCCGTACGCTTGTTTGCCACCTCAGTGGTATAAAAAAAAGACACTAAATTCGTGTTTTCGGATTTATGTACATATTTATCACTTGCTACGCGGTGAAGGAAAACATCGTGAGGAAACCCATCAACGTCCAAGAAAAACCATATTTTGAAAGACGTGTGACCTAACCAAAGAAAGATCTGGTTTTCTCTGTGGGTTGTGGAGGTCTGACGACAGTCACTCCATCTAACAGTGTCTTCGCCAAATCCTTAAGCTTAGGTAGCGGACCCCGCCAATGCTAATGGATTGGGAAACAAGAAGAAACTAGGTTCTGAAAAAGAAAAGCAAGTACGGTGATAAATAGCTTGTCTTGAGTAGCACCTACTGCCCTGCAGAAGGTGGACAAATAACAACTCACGGGAGGGTTGTTGTGTTCCTGCCAGTGCGTGAATGTCCAGTATCTAGTCCAGATCTTGCAGTTCACGAAGGCGAGTGGGCTTTACTTATGGAAACAGTAAACACAAGTAGTCCAAGTGGCGGCTTGCCAGCTACTCGCTACTGATTCGCTCCGCCAGGCACCCACGCTGTCGCAATGTGTATGAACAGCTTCAACCACTAGCAAAGCCCGCTCGCCTGAACTGCATGGTCTGGTACTGGAAACTCGCCCACTGGTAGGAACACCCACTTGTTGAGTTTTTTTTAATCCACATCGGGAGCTAATACATCTGTTGCTAATACAACAACTCCTTAAGAGTTTACTGGTAACCTCACTCACTCCCAGGAACGAAACAACCCTCCAGGGAGTTGTTATTTGTCCGCGGTTTTCTGTGAAGTGGATGTATTTCCTCAGTACGGGCTGCTTTGATGGACCCTACCTGTCATAAAAACCCCAAACCAAGATAAACAGACATGTTCATCACACAAATATTTATCTTCTGTAGGGATCGAACCTACGAGCCCTGGTATTAAAAGAGCGTTATTAACCATTGCGGCACCGAGCTTGTCATGAGTTTCTGCATTAGCAGCAGAAGTGATAATGGCCAGCGATGCTCCTATTTAACCTCTTCTATTGCCAATGTTTATAGGCTGTTAGAGACAGAATACATGCATCCCCGTTGCTAACACAGCAAGTCTGCAGGAGCTCTGCAGACTTTCATACGCTAAATGTACATCAAATGGAATACACCGCCACTGCTAACATAGCAAGTCTCAGGAGCTAATTGGGTTACCTCACTGATTCACATGAATACATCAACCTGTCAGGGATTTTTTATTTGGCTACTTTGATGAGCCTCTCTTAATATATTTATTGTTGTATTGTTTCAGCAACAAAGATCACGGTACCCCGAGCCGAATGTGTCTGAGCTGAGCGTGGGGGGCGCGTGGAGTGGGTCCGCGTCCCCCGGAGCACCGGCGCGGCGGGAACCCCCGAGGGATCGGGTGCCCTTTGCGCTATCCTCTGACACCAGCGACACCGGAAGTGACTTATCACTCATGCTCATGGAGAACGAACTCTCGGAGATGAAAGGTGAGCTTGCAGCCTAGTGACCGCAGTTGTGAATTTCTTTTGAAACATTAGTCGTTATTTTAGCTGTATTACACGACTGTCATTACGCGACTTCACCAAAAAAGGAGTGTAATGTTTTCAGGGTTCATGTATGTTTGTAAGTTCCTTTATTCACGTACTAGCTGCTGCCCGCGGCTCCGCCCGCGTGAAGTCAAGTAACGTAGCCTATGTGTTAATCGAGATCATAATCTATCTACGTGCTAAATTTCATTCAAATCCGTTCAGCCGTTTAAGCGTGAAAGAGCAACAAACATCCATCCATACATACAAACTTTCTCATTTATAATATTAGTAGGATTATTTATTTAGACGTGCTACTAAACGCCTTAACCGATTCAGATGTTTGAGGTACGTACTGTTAGAATCCTTACGTTATCCCGGGTGATATTATTTATGTGACGTCGTAATAAAAACAACATGCCGAATAATATACTTCATATTGTGCAGACTGAAGAAAATAATCTTCCAAACCGACTGCGTGGGGTGGCAACAACTAGAGGGTTTTGAAATGTCATCGCATAAATATATATAAATATTTTAAAGCTACAAATTGTTAATTATTAGCAATAAACGTTTCATATTATCAATAATACAGGAATCATAATTAAAAATGTTAAATTACATACTGTTAAAAAATTATTGAAAAATTAGGTTTCCGGTAAGGTGCCCATAACGCAGGCAGCGTTCCCGCGTTGGATTGTTAAGGAAAGCCTTTGAGGGTAAAATCTGCCTGCGCGGGAATCACCAGTTGCCTTCCTCAACCATTTACTATGCTCCTTGAAGAGCCCTTGCGCGCCTCGACTCCGCAGACCAAGGGTCACGACGCCGAATGCGACAAATTCGTATTGGGCATCAAAACAATAATATTTGCCCATCTTTTTAATTTTTATGTTAATAAATCTATATATATAAAAGGAGAAGCTGACTGACTGACATATCAACGCAGGGCCTAAACTATAAGGGTTAAAAACTTGAAATTTTGCACAGGGGTTCCTTTTATAACGTAGGGGAGCACTAAGAAAGGATTTTTGGAAATTCATCCCCTAAGGGGGTAAAACGGGGGTGCAAATTTAGTATGAAACTTTGCCGTTTTTGAAGTTATTCGAATGAAATTCAGCATGAAGGTTCTTTACTGATAGGCATGAAACATGAGTAAAATATTTTTTTCAAAATTCATCCCTTAGGGGGTTAAACGGGGGCGCAAAGTTAGTATGAAACTTTGCCGTTTTTGAAGTTATTCGAATGAAATTCAGCATGAAGGTTCTTTATTCAAAGGCATGAAACACGAGTAAAATATTTTTCTCAAAAATCAACCCTTAAGGGCGGTAAAACGGGGATGCAATGTTAGTATGAAACTTAGCCGTTTTTGAAGTTATTCGAATGAAATTCAGCATGAAGGTTCTTTATTGAAAGGCATGAAACACGAGTAAAATATTTTTCTCAAAAATCATCCCTCAAGGGCGGTAAAACGGGGATGCAAAGTTTAAGGGGAAATATTTTCCCCTTCGGGGGACTTTGCCATTATATTTTTATTATTTTCATGGAATACTTATTTTTTGTAACATAAAATAACTACCTACGCATTTTTTATGTAATATAAATAAAATACATATACGTTGCCTCCTGTAAAGGTCAATAGAGATGGTGCTGTACGAAAATTGAATCGCTCTATGGTTGCATCTACGACCCTGAACTTTGTTTTTTTTAAACATAAACAATTTCATGTCTACAGAGAAATAAAGGCTACAAAAAACCCCAAATCTCATGCGTGCGAAGCCGCGGGCTTCTGCTAGTTATTACATAAACTGTTAAAAATATTTGAAAAATTAGGTCCTTTCCTATGGTAAGGTGCCTGTAACACGGGCAGCGTTCCCGCGTTGGATTGTTAAGCAAAGTCTTTGAGGGTGAAATCTGCCTGCGCAGGGATCACCAGTTGCCTTCTTCAACCGTTTACTGTGCTCCTTGAAGAGCCCTTGCGCGCCTCGACTCCACAGACCAAGGGTCTCGACGCCGAATGCGACAAATTCGTATTGGGCATCAAGACAACTATATTTGCCCATCTTAAACCGATCACGGGGATCCGCCGCTGTACCGGTCCGTTAGTGGTTGCCAGAAAGTAGGATGCCGCTAACGTATCGGCGCATGTGGCATCCCAAGGGAACGTTGACGGTAACATGCGCTATTTTAAGGATGTGATTGAACACATGGTGGCGGGAGAGCTGCCAAGGGTGAGAAATTCTTGCGTGCCCTTCTCACCCTTGCCAGCTCTCCTTATGATGTCCGAGGTAATCTACACTGGCCCTACAAGAGGCATAGCGATGGTCAACACAAAATTGAGTTCCTAATCTGAGACCAACGGACTGGATTGTACTGGGATGGATGAATCTCTCAGTGTTGGACGAGGGATAGGCGTAAAGCCAGTAAGCTGACTGATCAGAACATTGCCAACAGTCTGTGTTTCAATGAAACTCCCAGTGTTGGGCGAGGGATTGGCGTAAAACCAGTATTCTAACTCCAATCAGAAAACTGCCAACAGCCTGGCTCGATCTCTACATAAAAAAACTGTCGCTGAGAGAATTAAGGGCAGCGGTAGAAGCTATTATATCCCAAGCCCTTTTTTCTGAAACGGGTTGTAAATTTGGCCATAGCCCAGCTAGTCAGGTATTCGAGGCATAGATAAGACCCACAACCTCGCAGTTTATTGTCACGTAGCTTTTGAGATTTTACTGATAAAGTAGCCGGTCAGTCATTCTTGCTTTACAACATACCGTCAGGTTTCAATCGCTAATAACTATGAGACTAATGGTGAGATAACATTGGGTGAGAACATGTTTAGCTAGGACGTTGATTCGGTTGCAAAAAGCTTCAGAAGAACTACTAGGACTTTATAGTAAAACAATGAAAATATTCGCCGAATTATATTAAAAATTTCAAAAATGTCGTCTAATATGAGTCGTAAATATGCGCGGAATTATAGAAAACTCAAATAAGAGGAAAGCTCGCATCAAAAGAGATATTAAAAAGCTTAAAAAATCCAGTGCGGAGCAAATGTCAGAGTTACGGCAGCATCGAAGAAGAAATTAAATAAAACGACGCAAACCATAAACGTAGTGGCTCATTGGAATTGATAATTAAAGTACATATTTATACAAATCACTTGTAGGGCCTTGACTACGCCTTTCGGTATTTTTCTTAAATTAGGTACAAATGGTGACTATCTCAATGCATAACGACATTATTAAGTTTTTTGCCTGTTATAGATTTGAAATGTTGAAACTCTAAACTAAACGAATGCATTTATTTATATTACTATAATAATTTATAAACGTGTAGAAAATAAGCTTTGGAGAACGGTTGAGATTATTTTGCAATATAACTCAATTCGCCTCTACGCGTCGGGGGGTAAAGTAGCAGACGCAGCTCTGATTAGCTAGTTCGTTGATCGACATCGGGTCACTTATTAGTTTATTAGTTTAAATATCCTCCCGTTTTCAGTAGGCTCGAATCGCTGGAATATTTAGGCGCTAAAACACTACGTTTTGGTGAAAATGAAAATGAAAAAATATTTGAAAATGAAAATGAAAATATTTATTTTACATTAAACACACACACACACATAGTCTTAAAGCTATGGATCCACACACTAGGCATGCAAGCCTGTATCGTGTGGCCCATTATTTTTATGCTTATCTAATAAAAGTTTGGTGCCGGCTGACTTGCAAACATAAATTAATAATAACAGTAATTACATCAAGTATATCAAGATTGGTTTCAAAATATTATAATTTAGAACATATACATTAATACAAGGAATATATATATATATATATATAATAGATACATGTTGATCTTTCTACCTATTTCATATTTAGTACATAATTCAAAGCATATCATTGAGGCTATTTGCATTATATTATTAGTAGTTCTGAAGCATTTTTTCAATTTCATCATATTCGAGATTGATTAACCATTCTTTTATTTTAATCTTAGCTCCACGCATAGTACTTTCTCTAAGATCACAGGGTTTGACAACTTTGTTATAGATGCTCACTTGTATATGAGGATGATGAGATATTGATGATGAGGATGATATTGGTGAGTGAAGGGTACGTTTATGTATTGCAAAGTGGTTTATTGCCTTCATTTATTCTTCCGAAGTTTAACATAGTAAAGTGGTGAGTAAGATTTATGGAACTTCCTCTACTGTTATCAATTTTATATATATATATATCTACCTAACCTAAATCCGTTGGGAGCGTGGAAAACGCTTCACTTCATAGAAATTTCACTTTGAGGTTCTTGCCATAAAATGAAAACAATAAATGGAAACTTTTCGTCATATAACCATTATTTCGCGGTACTTGATACACCTATAAATATAACATAGCATTGTATACTGATTGTTTCGCTTCTCATACAAATTTCTATATCTTTCTTTAGGCATAATTAGGATTAGAACAACGGAAATAGATATACAGTTATAACCCATGTCTCGTTGTGTATACCTATTTCTGTAGTCTTCAATCTTATTAAAGCTCCAATGTATTTCAGTTCAAATGGATACGAGTCGTGTGGTGGTGACGCACCTGCCCATCGTCGAGGACGGGCTCTCGTCCGGCCACGCCTCCGACACAGACAATAACAACCAAATGGCCACTATACAGGTAAAAACGTTTTATATTGCAATGATACATACATACATATCATCACGCCTGTCTTCCATTAGGATAGGCAGAGACTGTAGAACGCCAGGTGCACCGATCCAAACATACAAACATTGACGAGCTCGGTGGCGCAGTGGTGAAACGCGTTGTTACGTTACTTTGACACCAACGCACGTGGGTTCGATTCCCACACAGGACAAACATTTGTGTGCATGAACATGTCTGTTTGTCTTGGTCTGGGTATTTTCTATGTATAATAAGTATGTATTTACAAAAAAAACAAAAATGTATTTACGTATGTTTATCAGTTGTCTAGTACCCATAACACAAGTTTCGCTTACTTTGGGGCTAGATGTCGCTGTGTAATTTGTCCGACAATATTTATTTATTTATACCACTCTCGCTTCTTACACACTCATCAACCTCTTCATGCATGCTCTTCGGTTGTGCTTACTTTTGATTTGACGCTTTTTCAACACATCACCAAAATTTTTTTTTCCTTTCGTAACTCTTTTTCATTCTTTCTAAATGACCAAACCATCTCAGCATACCCTTTTCAATTTTTGTCACTACATCAACTTTCGTTTCACAAAGTTCTCGTATCGTGATATTTTTTACACTGTCAACCATGTTCACTCCACACATACTCCTTAGCGCTCTCATTTCTACGGCGTTCACCCTGCTTTCATGCTTCTTCTGCCATTCCCATGTTTCACTACCGTACATCAATGTTAGCGTTAATACACTCTGAATGATAACAAGACGAGGCTTTGATGCAATGATGTATAGGTAACGTGGAGTATGCTCACACAGCAGTTCTACGAGTGGCATGGTCGCCAGAATGTCATGAATGAATTTCTTAAGACCTTTAAGTAATTCATTACTTAATTTGTGATGTCAGAAGCCCCAGGAACCGGCGAGCGTGCATGAAAAGAGCTATGAATGTCACAGAAGCGAGTGAAGTATGCAAGGACCGCGTCTTATGGCGCTCGGTTCTCTCTGCCTACCCCGCAAGGGACTTGGCGTGAAGATATACATACATACATACATTACTTAATTTCTGATCCTAGAATTATTATGAACAATAATTGTGTAAATGGTGACAAGTAACCTACCTACTTATCTGCACATAAACGTGCGTTATTTAATAATATATGAAAAAAAATATCAGCACTCAATGTCTAGTATCTAAGTAATTTGTCAACTAACATAATGTTTAATAATGACTGTTTGTGCCAAAATAAAGAGAAACAAAAAATGCTTGGTAGTAGTTACTGTCGGCAGTAATCTAGAGTGCTGTAATAGTAATGATATGGTGTAAACAAATATGCGTGCATCTAACCCTGTGTATGTTTACAGACTCACACGTCAGTTATCATAGAAGAAATAGTGGAGAATGGAACTAATACGGATCCTCACGTATTGTCTGATGCAGATCTACATTCATTGGATCCACTAGGTAATTGTTGAATAGTTAGGTTTAACGTGAACTTGATGACGAGCTCGGTGGCTTAGTGGTTAATAACGGTACTTTGACATCAACGCGCGTGAGATCAACGAGCGCTCAATTTCCACACTGGACAAACATTTGTGTACAGGAACATGTCTTTTTGTCTTGGTCTGAGTGATTTTAAGAAAGGTAAGGCCATCAAAGCAGCCCGTCTGGGGAAGTACCTCTACCTCACAGAAAATTGCATCTAAATAACAAGACCCTGGAGAGTTGTTGTGTTCCTGTGTGCGTGTGAGGTCGCCAATAAGCTCCTAAGGAGTTGCTGTGCAGTTAGCATCAGACGTGGCGTCCCACGAGTAATATTTAATATAAATTGTAATGGATCTCTAGTAATATATATTTTTCCTTAATCATATTATTCCTTGAGTGTTGAAAAATTATAAATTAAAGAACGTAAGATACTTCAAAAACGCACAGAAACATTGGAGCGCCAGGTATCTTATACCCGACAGAGATTTTTCTTGTATGTACATTTATAAATACAATGCATATTTGTGATTTACGAGGTGTACGGTACTTATAGTTAAGTTAATTTCATAGTAAGAATATTTTAATTTTGAAGTAGAGCTGATAACTCGTGGGCCAGCGTGTGGGGAAGTGCCGCCACCGCCGCCGGCCCCGGCGCCGCACCGCCCGACAGAAGCCGGCGCGGCGCTACCGCTGCCCCACGCCGCGACCGCGCCGCTCGGGGGCCATGCCACGCACGCCGCCCACTCCCCGCACGCGACTCACTCGCCGCATTCTCCACACTCCACTCACACGCCCCACCATCACCACCCAGCGCATCACGAAGATGTCTATCCGCCCAGGTACATAACATTACGAATCAAGGTTGCACCAGTTGTGAATAATTCTCCCTGTCTCAACAATATGAAAGGTTAGATTCTCTTTTGACACCGACTTATCGACAAAACTAATGTGGAAACAGGCATACGGTCGGCCTGAAGGTAAGCAGTTTCTGTAGCGTACGGACATTTGCAACACCAGGGATGTCACTCGTGCGTTCCTGACTCTGTAAAAAGCTCTTTACGCCTTTCATGAAGAACCCCATGCTATATTCCCCTGGGGAAACCTCGACAGGGAGTTCATTCCACAACTTGAGAGTTCTCGATTCAAAACTTCTCTAGAACCACACAGTACGCGGCCATTCCGGTTCCAGTGTATGAGGATGAATTCTCAGCCGTCGGCGAGCGGTGCGATTGTAGAAGGAAGTATGTATTACATGTTTTATTTGAGAATATGTTACGAATATACTCGTACATACATATATGTTTAAGTTAGTAATTAGTACTTTAGGCATATTACTATCATTTTCAAATAATCTTATTTATCTGCTACAATTACAAGTCCGTTGAGGGAGGGTTTGTCCGCCTTACATACCAGCGAATTAGTTATACAATTTAATGTAAATAATTTCAAGTAAGTATATAGTTTTACGGAAATAAGAAATTTTATTCTTTCAACTTATATTGATTGATAAATACCTACAAATTGATATTAATAAATAGAATAAATTTTGATTAAACAATGTAACATGTGTGTAAGTGCCCGCGAGTGCCCAATGCCAAATAAAGAACTTTTGTCTTTAATCGGAAATGAACCTATTATACTTGATGTGAGTCTCAGCTGTACGTGGTTCATCCTGCAGATATGGCACTTCCGGTGTTTGTTTCCGGTTACCTTACTTTAGCCTTACCGACAATCTTAAAAAAATATGTCTTTCTGTTATCTATAGACACGAAAAGGGTGTCTTTTTTAATGACACTGATATTGACTTGGAGCAACTACCTAGAGAGAAGACCAGGCGTCTTTTTAAGGTTACACGTGTCTTTCGAAATATAGATTCTTTATTTGCCAAATGACAAAAAAACAAAGTTAAAAAATGTAGGACGTCCTTAACACGTCTTATATTTTTTGAATATAATCTTATTCAATTTTTTTTTCGTTACCCGTTGTTTTTCTTTGTTAATCTGTTATAATTTTGGAAATATAGGCATATATAGGCATGTTCTTTCGGTATTTATTCTTTGTCAATGGTCATTCTGTTAATAGTCTCTTTTCATATAGACTATTAGATATTACAATAAATTCAAGTCAGAATATTGGGAAAATAAAAATGGTGACAAATGTTAGAATTAAAGCTTTGAATTATTTCCTGACATCCTTGTCAGTTACATATTCATCAATTCTATAATAAATCTTTTTAAATAGAATGTTTTTGATGTGCTTTTTGAACATAATATATTGTCCGTAACTGGCAGAACTGTTTCAGGCAATTTATTATAGAATCGAATACAATTTACAAGAAAAGACCCACCAGTCCCTAGCGTGCCGATGCCAATGTGCCAAGAAATAAGCCGGTACGCTTATTGGACTTTGTTTATTTTACCTGCAGGTTTCCTCATAATGTTTTCCCTCACCGCCGACCAAGTGGGAATTACAAATATGTACATAAATATGTATACACTAATTTAAGGGTTCTTATTTATACACATACTTTATATCAGGTTAGACCAGTGTTACCCAACCTTTTTTTGGAGGGGGAGGGGGAGCCCTTGCAACCAGCGAGCGTGCATGAAAAGAGCTATGAATGTTAAAGAAGCGAGTGCGGTGTGTAAGGACCGCGTCCTATCTTACTCGGTCCTCTCTGCCTACCCCTCAAGTTACCTTGAAGATATATATTCTTATTGTTTTATTTAACTCAGTGGAAGTTATAAATATGTGCTCCTGTATAATTTATTACAGAAAAAGGCCTTCATCGGCACAGAGCGCAGATTCTGTGGAAATAAAACAAGCGAGCGGAGACGAAGGTACGACTAAGCTTATTATTAATCTATCTTATATAATTTTATTAATCGAATAATGACAAAAATATACGAAGCTTACGTTGAAAATTACGCAACAGAAATATCCGTGTACAATGCTGTTTTCAGTATAACAAACAACGCATCGTAATATGCTGTAAGCAGCACTGGACGTTACTTGTATCTTTAATGGTGCGTCAAAATGTCTTCAATAGTACCGACCGCTTTCAGATGAAGCGGACACCGACCTAGAGACTGATAGACTGCTTGGACAACAGAGAACTGATGACCAGGGATTCTTTGACGAGAAAGTGAGTATTCATAGATTATTTTAGTGAATATACATTTGTTGCGTATAGAGCGGGAAGAGAACCTAAAGCATGCACCAGTTTGAATATTATTATATGTACTTATTAAATTGAAACGATCAATTCTTGAATGTGTATATATTTCGTGTATCTCGGAAAAGGCTCTAACTATTTCGATCAAATTTTATATTTAGATAATGTAGGTGTATTTCTTGAGGAAAACGCGATTTTAATTAAAATTATAAAAAAAGAGTCATATTAAAGATTTAATACGAGTTATTCAACATTATAGTTCTTACGTATTTGGACCCGCTATATGTACGGTCCTTATATAGCCACCATGGTCCCTCGTTCGAAGCTCACTAACAGCACTGTCTTTTTGTCCGTCCCACACAGGACAAACATTTGTGTGCATGAACATGTCTATTTGTCTTGGTCTCAGTGTATATAAGAGAGGCAGGGCGCATCATACTGCCTGGAAGGTTGTTGTGTTCCTGCGAGTGAGTGAGGTCACCAACTAAGGTCCCAAGGAGCTGCTGTTTAAAAGCAACAGAGGTGGCATCGCGTGAATGACAATTGTGTCGCAAGCGTTCATAGGCTACGGTAATCGCTTTACAGCAGGTGGTACGTATGCTTGTATGCCTCCCAACATAGTATAAAAAAACATATAATAATAGAAGAGACATAATCAGTAATTGCACCTTTGACCCGCTAGTCGAGAGATTAGCAATGGTTATTTTAACACTAAGCGTCGTGGGTTCGATTTCCGCAGAAGACTAGCATTTCTGCAAATGCACCTTTGTATTTGCCTTTATATTTTCTATATATCTTTTTCCTAGCGTTATCTCATTTTCTAATCCATTAGGATCAGCGGGGTCCGCTACATAAACGGAAGTATTTGGTGAAAATACTAATTTTAACATGCAGCGACTGCCGGCACACCTCCACAAGCCGGCGGTAAAACCTGACCTTTCTTAGGTTAGGTTATACGTCACGGGCCGGTTTCCTCACGATGTTTTCCTTCTCCGCCGACCAAATGATAATTGGCAGAGCTGCGATAGCCAGCGGAGCCACATTACCCTCAAAATTCGATTCGTTGGGGTAGACTGATGTCATCCAGCTAGCGTTTAGACGGTAATAGTGAGAAACTCCAAAATCGACACACTAATAGCTAACATATTGTAGTTTTGTATCCTTTAATTTGAAATTGAAATGTTCGTTGGTGAGGAAGAACGGTCCAAAATCGTTCCAATTAGAAAAAAAAACATATGGGAAAACGTATGGCCGGCCACTCTGCAGTGCAGAGTCTGCACTGCACTCCCATCAATAGAAAAAGTAACAGCACTCGTCGCTATAGTTACAACCCGGCGGTAAAACCTGACCTTTCTTAGGTTAGGTTATACGTCACGGGCGGGTTTCCTCACGATGGTTTCCTTCTCCGCCGGGCAAATGATAATTACAAATATATAAAAAGCGAAAGAATTTGTTCGTTCGAACGCCTCATCTCTGGAAGTAGGTAGGTACTAGTCGGATTAGAAAAAATCGTTTTGCACTTGATTTCTGAGGAAGGTTGTAGACTATATAAAAGATAAAAAAAATCTATCTATCTATCTATAACTTCACGCCAAATCCCTTACGAGATAGGCAGAGAGAACCGAGTAAAAAAGATAAAAATCTTTTATTATACATTACATATACATATATACATTATTTGCCATTAGGCCCTTACGGGCACTTATACACTTAGCTATTAGATCATATAGTATCTTAATAATTTTCCATAGTTTTTTAGTTTTAATGTCTCTTTTTTAATCTACCAGCATTTCGGAAATGACCATTGGCGAAGAAGAAATGCCAAAAGAAACTTGCCAATATGGGTCTTTTTTTTCATCGTCAATATATATTACAATAAATATATGTGAGTGTACATATAGTGATATCAAGTGGTACAATTGAAGATATATTAATACATGTGCTGAATCATTTCCAAACATGTCTGTCAGATATTCATTGATACTGTAATAACCCTTCTTGCACAGTATTATTTTTGATGTACCCTTTGAACATATTGTCAGGCAAGGACAGAACTGTTTCAGGTCATTTATTATAGAATGGAATACAATTTACAATAAAAGATCTTAGCCAAGCCGATGTACGCAAAATATTCCATCTTCTAAGATTTTCACAAAATTTTGAAAATGACTCTAAATTTTTACGAGCATGCATTATGTTCTCATAAATATACTGAGAGGTAACCGTGAGGATATTTATTTCTTTAAATAGTTCTCTTGGCGCCCATATTATAATAGAGCGGATGGCTCTCTTTTGTATTCACAAATATCATATATCACGATGCAACCCTTAAAATTGGAGGAGAAAGAAATAGCGGTTTCTATGGGATACCGGGATACGCGCAGAAGTAGAGCAGGTCGTATATACATAAATTCCAAAACGATCCGATTTTACCGGACATGCCCACACCATAATTCGACCCATGGACCAGTCGGTTAATAGGCTGGTTTATTATCCACTAGGCTGTCACTGTACCATTGTGTATCGTAAGTATATAAAAAAAATGGTTTTACGTGTATCTATTTGTTGTTTAGTACCATAGCATAAACTTTACTTAAAGTTTTGTAGCGCTGCGTAATTTGTCCAGAGATATTATTTATTTCACTAAGACACACAAATTTGGTGAACTTCAGTAGGTATGTACAGGTTCGACAGATAAGCTAAATAACAGCTCTTGCCAAGGTGGAATAGTAGACCAAGAGACCAAGGCAAACTATATATTTTCACACATACAAACGTTTGTCTTGTTGAATAGAAATCAGCCTTGGTGTTAAAATAGCCATTGCCAAGTATTAGACTACCGGGCTCGTCAATTGTATATAAAAGAAACTCGCCAATAATTAAAGCGGATAGGATGATACATTTATTATTTTTTATTGAAGCACTGAATAGGATGGTTCATTAATTTGTACTTATTCCAGTTGGAAGACAACATGACAATCATGTTTATTCTTAAATCAACAGTCATTCTTAAATAAACAGTCATTCTTAAATAAAATGGGCTATCGAAATGAGATCATTGAGCTGAAAATATAAAAAAAAACAATCGCTGTATGTTACTCCACTATTTATACACGTTTTAAAAACATAGTAGGTAATTGAAATACATATGAATCAATATATTTATATAATCAACATCATATAGAAGTAATTCGACACATCCAATCGTACATGTTTAATTAATTCTTCGACTTGTCATTGATGATTTTAAAAGTGATCTATCCTAGCAAGTTTCTTTCTGTATTTCTTCTTCGCTAGTAGTCATTTCCGAAATGGTAGTAGATTAAAAAAAAAGCGAATAGAATACAATAGCATAAGATATTGTTTAAAAAAAAAGGGTGTGTACTTATGTACGCATGTAGGAAGTTATGGTTTTACTTATTGCGCGTATCAAAAAATAATATCTGCTATTAGTATCTATAACTTCAATTCCAATTCCTTGCAGTGTAGGCAAAAAGAACCAATTTAGATTGTATGAATTATTTGGAGTTATTTTTGTTTTGAATCAAAAATAACTCATATTTCAAACAAGCTTATAAATGCTAGTTTCCTCATAAAATACATACAAAATATACATAATACACGATTTTTATAGTTTCCGTGTGTTTAAAACATATATACAAGTTTAGTATTAAATATCTCTGCCTACCCCGCAAGGGATTTGGCGTGAAGTTATAGTATTAAATATCCAATGCACATATAATGATACGTTAATAGCTAAAACAACGTGGCGTTCATTTAAGTCGCATTATAAAACGAATTATTTACATGAGTCAGCAAGTACATGACGCAATGATCAGCTGCGTGATATGCCATTACCGCTGTTTAGTGCGAGAAGTCGGCGCGGGAAACGCGCGCTCTCCGCGACCCGCGACCTTGCTCTCGTAATATTCAAGATTCGTCATAGAGTTTGTAAACATACGTGGTTTATTTTGTTTATACCTACACTATAAATATTTCACGGCGATACGGGTACTTTTTAATATTCATACTTGATAAAATATAAAACGAGGACACCATTTGTTGTTACGTCATTAGTTTTAACAACATCATTATATTGATTTAATTATTCATTATGTATCTATGTCGTATACTTAGTTTACGTGGCTGCGGAATAAAGTAACAACACGAATTAAAAATAGCTGTGTTTCAAACGTTTGGAAAGTTGTTCTCATAGCACATTTGTTCATTGTAGCGTAACAATTCTCATTCTTTAGTCGATCGACAAGTGAATAAGAAATTAAAAAAACACACCGGGCATTATTTCTAGTAAAACACGTTTAAACTAACAAATACATAGGATAAATGAATAAAATATTAAGTATAAAGTTAAATATTAATATTATGTTTTATTGCTTAAAAATTAGCTTGAAATGTACAAGTTGTATGTACTTTTGAGATTACCTTTCCAAACTCTTTATTTTGACACTCGATAGGACTGTAATATTTTTTACTATGATTATATAGACTATGTTCCCGGGATAACATAAGGATTATGTCATCCGAATCGATTGAAGGTTTTAGTAGTTATATAAAGAAATTTACAAACATATGTACATGAAGACTGAAAACATTTACCCTATATTTTTCGCGGCTATCGTAAAAAAAGGAATATATCATTGTTTCACCTGAGTTTGACACATTTATATTGTTCACGCAAATGAATAACCTCATCAAGGACAATGGGTAGTCAGATAAACAAAACACAAGAGTGATGTTTTGATAAAAATAATTGCGTAGGTAGAAAAACAAAGCCCACGCACCTTATAATCTATGACAGGTATGTTTACACGGCTAAACGCAAAGAGGCGATGTGCCAGTGGCCAGTCGCAGAGTTGATACGTTAGTTGGCGATTATGTACGTGTTTACATCATATCAGTAAGCGGGAAACCACCACATGTGCTGATAACGATATGTACACTTAGACATCATCGAAGCCACTAGACATTTGAATGTAATTTAATGAAAATGAGTAAAGAAGAACGAAAATTATGTTTGGAAAAATCTGAAAACTTTGATAAGGGAAATGATATATTTGATGCAACGATTACGGATGAGAAACTGCATCTGCAAGCGGACGATAGTGAAGTTATCGACGACAGCTTAGGTGATTGTGGTATTTTAATAGACAAAAATGATGAAACAAACGAGTCATCGACGGAGAATGAAAGGAATTTATCGTGTTTACGAAATAGGGATAGTGAAATTGTTAATGGCTTAAGTGATTGCAGTGTATCGATAGTCAAAAATTATGAACCAAACGTGACATTGGCGGAGAATGGAGGGAAAGTATCGTATTTGACAAATAGTGATAGTGAAATTGTTAATAACAGTGTAAAAGAAAGTGATGGTACAATTGTTGGAATTTCGGACGATGACGATGGACAAGGTGAGGTTGTGACGAATGTGGATGATAAAGAGATAGCCGTGACGGACGCGTGCACGGAAAATGAGTGCATGTCTGATGAAAATGACGTGGTACACGATAAGGTTTGTTAACAATGTTATAAAGCTGTTATTACTGTAAACGAACTCACCATTGGTCAATGACAGTTACATTAAACAATGATCTTTTGGTGTTTGCTAAGTTCCTATACTATGTTTTCCTGCGGCTTCGTCCGCGTGGGTACCCCAACCCATAATGATAAATAAAGTAATTGATCTGTCTTCTTCTTCTTAGCCCTTCTTCTTATTATCCCTTGTTCTTTACTATTAGGATTGGCGGGGTCCGCTACCTAAGATTAAGGATTTGTCGAAGATACTGAATTTGACGTAGAACGAATGCCATCTGACCTTCAGAATCCTAAGTAAAAACTAGACTTTTCTTAGGATGGGTCGCATGTCTTTCGCAATATAATTTCTTGAACGTGCGGGTTTTCACAAGACGTTTTCCTTCACCGCCGAGCAAGTAATACATAAATATGTACTTATATATCCGAGAACACGAATTTAGTAGTACATGCCAGGATTTGAACTGGGGACCTGTTGACTGATAGTTATCACAGTTTAGTAGATATAGTAGTCGATCCGAATAACTTATAAAAGCGTAAACCGATTGACTTTTTTTTTTAAATAACGTCGAGAGGCATACAAGTATACGACCCGCCTAATGTAAAAGTAGACTATGAATGTTAGCAATATACCAAGGAAGTATCGCTCGTACGTTTTTAATAACAATTCTTCACCTTACAAAAACCGTCCAGGCAATTTTAATTTAGGTTGCTTTGATGCACCCTCATTTTTTTTATACAACGTCGGGAGTCATACAAGTATACGGCCCACCTGATGTAAAGCGTTTACGGTAGCCTATGAACGCTTGTAATACCATTAAGTATCACTCGCGCGATGCCTCCTCTGCTGCTAACATTACAACTCCTTAGGAGCTTATTGGTGACCTCATTCACACGCAGGAACACAACAATCCTCTAGGGAGTTGTTATTTGGCTATTGTTTTCTGTGATGTGGAAGTGCTTCCCAGACGGGCTGCTTTGATGCGCACGAACGCTCTTATAACATCCAGACCAAGACAAACAAACATGTTCATGCACACAAATGTTTATCTTGTGTGGGAATCAAACCGACGAGCATTGGTGTCAAAGTCGCGTCATTCACGACTGCGCCACTGAGCTCATCAAAACCTTACTTAGTAATACTGACTGGTGGATCTAGATTCTAAACAATAAATTCACTTACACCCCGAAACTTCTACATTCATATATTGCGTCTTCTTCCACGTAGTGTTACTCCGTTTCCTCCATTAAGGTTAAACGGGGTCTGCTACCTAACTCTTAGGGATCTGGCAAAGATACTTATTTAGATATGGACCGACTGCCGTCAGATCTCCACAACCCAGAGGGTAAACTAGAACTCTGTTAAGTTAGGTCACTCGTTTTTCGAAATATAATTTCTTGGACATGCCGATTTCCTCATGATGCTTTCTTTCACCGCCGAGCAAGTGATAATTACAAATGGTTAATCCCGGTAGTGTCCTACGCTTTCGCTTCGGAGCCCAGGGTAGGCTTGGGTAAAAAATATCGATAAATATGTACGCATATCGATATTTTTAAAAATATCGATTTCGATATATATTTTTGATTTGTCCATCCCTAGCCCAGGGTCGTTCTGAATCCGATGATAATTACATATATGTACATTAATCCTGAACACGAATTTAATGGTACATGTCCACGCCAGGAGTCCAACCAGGCAGCAGTAGGCTCACTATCACTGCAGTATACTACGTGTACATATCACTAGTGAAAATGTATATGAAACATTGCAAAGTAAATTAATTATGATACTATTGGACTACATTTAAAATAATGAATATTTCCGCAAATTACACAACGCCATCTAGCCTCAAATTATGCGAAGTTTATGCTATGTACTAGACGACTGATACACATACGTAAATACTTTGTTTTTCGTAAATTGTACACAAGAAACACCCAGACGAAGACAAATATACTCGTACGTTTATTGTAAATATTTGTCGTCTGCTGGAAAACCCACGACCCTTGGAGTTAAAGTAGTCATTAGTAACCACTCTGCTACTAATGACTACTTTAACTCCAAGGGTCGTGGGTTTTCCCAATTCCCAATAAACTTCGCATAATTTGAGGCTAGATGGCGTTGTGTAATTTGCGGAAATATTTATTATTTTAATGTAGTCCAATAGTATCACAATTAATTTACTTTGCAATGTTTCATATACATTTTCACTAGTGATATGTACACGTAGTATACTGCAGTGATAGTGAGCCTACTGCTGCCTGGTTGGAACCCTGGCGTCGACATGTACCATTAAGTTCGTGCTGGAAAACCCACGACCCTTGGAGTTAAAGTAGTCATTAGTAACCACTCTGCTACTAATGACTACTTTAACTCCAAGGGTCGTGGGTTTTCCAGCAGACGACAAATATTCAAATGACCATTGGCGAAGAAGAAATACCAAAAGAAACTTGCCAATATAGGTCTTTTTTTTCCAAATCATCTTATACATATTACAATAAATATAATGATATGAGTGTACATTCAAATTTTTTTCTCGTCATGATATTCCTCCCTAACGGTATCGTATAAAGTAGTTATTTCTTGAACTTTGTCGGGTAACATTTTGCAATGAATTTCAAGCACCATCGTGCATAGGCACTTCAAAATTGAGAGCTAAATTGAGACTAAATTGCGATGCGTTCTAGCACGCTAGTTCTATTTATTTCGGGGGCGCCTGCGTGCTTTTGTACTGTACGATCTGTTGATGGCCCCGGTTTTTCGGGGGACTATTTGTACTCGGTACTTTTAGTCCGTCCGTCCTGTGGGCCACGATTGACGATTTTTTTTCTTTTTAACCCTTACTTATATTTACGACTTTTTTTATGCAGCTATGTAAGTTCTTTGGCTAGCAATTTATGTGTTATTAACGTCTGTATGTAGATGGGACTGTCTGTCTGTCACAATAAAACGCATACTCATACATAAATAGGCATGGAAAGTGTGACGTTAATTTATTTATCATCATTTAGTTGTATGAGGAAACATAATTGTAGTAATTTATACAGATGAGTTTATAGCTATTTGTTGGAAAGTACTTATTACATCCATACACCATACGCTTATTACGTCCATGCATGTCGCACTAAACATGTGAAAAATATACAATGTGAAATATCATTTTTTTTTTCTAAAGTTCATTCAGTTCATTCAGACCAAATGAAAAAGTTATATGGTCTGAGATTCAGTCTCGACTAGCTAGCTGCTTATGTCACTTGGACCTCAATAGGACCATTTTGATCTTGACCGAACTCCATGATTGAACGTCATTATGGTTTGATCTTAGTGACCAATTATTTTGTTTATGAGATTCAAACCCATTTTGACCAAATTAAAGTCAAGATTACGAAATATTAGCTAAAACTTTAACATTGGAATTGGAATGTTATTGAAATTTAGTGACAAGTAACCCTACTGGTCAATTGAAGTGAAATGAAGTTGCGCTAGTGTCCTTGGAAGATGGGTTTTTTGCCCATTTGTTTCCTAATTTTATACAACAAATTTAAAGAGAATAACGTCTTCAGTAGAGTTGTTTCTTAGATATCTCTTTTAAAAAAGGCTTATACGATAGGGTCCAACATGTGTGTGGTTTATTTTATCACTAATGATTGGCGATCCTTACATCGCTATTTACTTGTAAAAAGGTCACATTTTCTAGCCTTTTTTTGGGACTTGTTTGATTGATCCTCGTAAAAAGTAGTGTGTTTAAACTTGCCGTTGTCATTTGCTACCAGCAGGGTTGGCGCAAGCCGAAGTCCCGCACGGTGATGCCCGCGGGTAGCGTGACGGGCGCGGCGCGCTCCCCGCACGCGCACGAACCGCCCGACAACCGCGACGAAGATGCCTTGCACAACGGAAAGGTAACTTAAATTTGCCTATTTCGATTACTTAAACCTGTTAATGCCGAGCCCTTAACTTTAGCATCAATCCGCGTGGGATCGATTCCCGCACAAGGCAAATATTTGTGTGCATGAACATTTATGTTTTCCAGTCTGGGTATTTTTTATATATTTTATATGTAAATGTGTTTCTACGTCTGTTTATCAGCTAGTATCCATAGTAGAAACTTGTTACTAGCTGTAGCTCAAACAATTTCGTATGAAATAAGTTAAGCTTTAATCAAGAATTCAATCAAGAATTATTATAATTTATATCTTTATTATTATCTTGTAAAATTTTACAAGATTTATTATTACAATATTGCCTTTAGGGTTTTGTTTAACACGCTTAAGGTAGGACTAGATGACGCTGCGCGATTTATGTGGAGATATTTATTAGACCGAGCAAACACGTCGCCGGGCACGCTTAGTATTAA
The DNA here is from genome assembly GCA_947507595.1 of Pyralis farinalis. Lineage (NCBI taxonomy): Eukaryota > Metazoa > Arthropoda > Insecta > Lepidoptera > Pyralidae > Pyralis > Pyralis farinalis. Next base: position 5,491,368 of record OX382259.1, on the reverse strand, counting down.
AAAAAAACTTTATACGCCTTTATGTGACAAACTCGGCATGGAGACGCTTACTTAAATCACCATTCTGCTTACATTTAAATCCTGATTAATTATTTTTCAGGACAAGGACGGAAAAAAGAAAAGTAAAAATAAAGAAGGTGAGTGTTTTACACTAATCATTCATATTTTGTGCGTGTTTCACCTGACAAGTGTATGTTATGACATATTATTATCTCTAATATTTTATTTCCTCCTTTTTCCTGCGCTGCTCTTGGAAACCTTTTTGTTTGGTAAGTGTTTACCTTTGGGTTTGTTAATTTAATGTCATCAATTCAATTTCGCGGTCCCGCGGTCCCGCAACTTCTTACGCCGTTTTACGTTCGTGCCTTTTTTTATATTTTAATTATAATTCCATTTTGTTACACCAGTGTAGTATTATTTTGACTTGTTTTAAATTATTTTTGTTATGAATATTTTTACCTTTGGGTTTGTTAATTAATTATTTATCATCGAATTCCTCTTTGGTTCCGAAACTTCTTACCTATGTCCACGCCTTTATTTTTACATTTTAATTAAAATTGCATTTTGTTACACCAGTGTAGTATTATTTTGACTTGTTTTAAATTATTTTTGTTATGAATATTTTTACTTAATTAATTGTCATCGAATTCCCCTTTGGTTCCGCAACTTCTTATCTATGTTAATGCCTTTATGTTTTTTACATTTTATGATTAACTAAAAAAACTTGATTGTTAGAGCAATCTAGATCTATTTTTTTGGTTTGTTTTCATTTAGTTTTGTTGTGAATATTTTTATGTTACTGCTGGTTGAATGAACGACATCATCGCATGACTACTCTATTCCTGTTCTCGCCTGTATCCTTCCCTTATGCACCTTACTTAATTATACACGTATGTATATATGCATGTTATGGCCTATAAATTAGTTCTATTCTTTCTTAGGATACGATGGAAATGATACGCAACAATATGTTGAGGCCAATGTACTTGCCTAGTTCAATATTGTCCTCTAGAAGTCTGCTTTTAGCTCTGCATATGAACATAGTTTTAATTTATTTTTTCAATACTTGAAAATCTTTATCTTCTTTTTTTTTCTTAATTACATATTTTTCTACATAATAGATACAAGATTTTACTCAACAAAGATACATAACTTAGATCACTTTTAACTTTTGAGAAAAAGATTATAGTTGTCCTAACGTATGTGGCTGTTAACAATAATTTTAACAAAACCGTTAATTTCAGATGCCCGTAAAGTCCTCATCGAAGGAGTTTTATTCCGAGCACGGTACCTCGGCTCCACTCAGCTAGCGTGTGAAGGACAGCCAACCAAAGCCACGAGGATGCTTCAAGCTGAAGAGGCTGTCTCCAGGATCAAGGTATGAACACAAACATGTGGTACACTGAGGTTGTCTATGAAACACTAGAGACACGTCTTGTATTATTGAGTAGTATACTCTCTATATTCTTGTACTGCCGTATATTCTAAAATTAGCACGAAGTCGGTTGAAACTATTTACCAGGTACTGGAATGTTACGTGAAAATAATAAACTGAAGGGGTTAAAATCGAAATTAGCACGCACACGAGCAATTTAATTATTTACTGAATGAGTTACACAATTACCCATTCTATCACAACTTGTAATGAGATCGTTATGGAACTAAGTTTATTTTCGTTGGCAATATTTATATCAGAAACTTTATGCTGAAAACTAAAAATTGTAGCTAGATGCTACCCTTCTTAGTTGCTGCACTTTACGATGGCCCTTCTTGGATAAATGTGGTTGGACGTTTCATAAGTAAAAAGTGTAGCAAGATGAATACAGTCGTCCTGTCTTTACGATGGAGGCACCTATTTAGAATAATAACGACAGATTTAATCTATTTATCCTGTCAAGTCATTTTAATGTTTCGTCTTGTTTAATATTACTTACATCCGCCATATGGAAATATTCAGAAGATATTTTTTATAGTGGCGCTAGTATTACAGTGAAACTTTTAATAAAATAAATTAAAAGTTTTTTTGAAATAAAATGAGAATCTTATCACATACTCTGATTAACATATGCCACAGGAAATTATCACCAGTTTCCTATAATGGTTTCAACCGATGAGCAATTTTACATCGGCACCTGCAAGGAACAATATTGTAAATCAATTTTTGCCAATGTTGATTTATATTACGGCTCATAAAATTCGTGTACTGTTAAATACAAAAGAAATATATTATTTTTATTAAAACATCGGTCAAGTACGAGTCGGAATCGGTCATGAGGGATTCCATACCGCCGTACAATACTTAACATTACATATATTTTTATAATTTAGTAAAAATCCCTTAGAAAAGTACGTTTCTTTTTAACTTTATTTTTAACATCTCTCTCTCCTTAGTAAAGGAAGTCTACAATTAACTTATGTCTGAAATTGAGAGTTCGCTGACTGGCGCTTCGATTTATACCAATTCAACGTTGGTCCAAATCTAATCAAAACAAGTCTGCACGTTTAGTGCTAACTACGTTACAATAGATTTTACTGTAGTTGCACTTAGAGTAGAAAGTCAAATTGGTATCCAAGAAGTGTTGTGATTCGGTTTAGAAACAAGTTGGAAGAATTGTTGACGATTCTATGCTTACGTATGTTAGAGTAGCGACTTTGTCTACCTTGGTGCTTTCTGTCAATTACGTAATGTGGTTTTAATCGAGGAGTGTTATTGGATGTAATTCATAAAATATCACTAATTCTTGGGAAACGGACGTGCCAGAGGTTTTCCACCATCACCAGACGATTGTTTGACGATTCACGATTTTTTGTGCGAATCGTTAGGTTGTGGAATGAACTCCCTATTGAAGCTCCCAAAATACAGCATTACGTTCTTCAAAAAGCCGTGAAGAGGTTTTTCAGAATTGCCAACTTTCGATGACCCTGGTGTTGGAAATGCCAACAGATTACGGTAACTGTAAACCACTCGGCAACCGGCAGCCGAACAGCCGACGGCCTGTTTGCCAGCTTAATGGCATAAAAAAATTAAAAATACATTCACAAATAAAATTCCAGAATTACTTTTCGTGATCGAAACTAATTTTTGGTCCGCTAGGGGTAATTATATTATAATTAATGATCAAAGAAATTTATTTCCCAAAAATAATGTACACAATTCACTTACTTGAGAAATAATGTCTTCCAAGTAGGTATTTAGTATAAAAAAGCGACTATTTGTGGAATAATTATCTACACTTATTATAATTAGAAATCGCTAAAAACTGAGTTACAATATTGTTTCATGCTGCCGTCCATATAAAAAAATATTAAATAATTTCTATATATTTTCAAGACCAGTCTACGAATTGAAACTTTAACACGCATTCTCATAGTAAAATACCCGTAATCAGGCAGGCAAACTATACTTGCCAGTGTGAATCGGTAAATAAGTACCATATTGTTTTTCGTAGATGTATAAAAAGAGCATGAAATTACTTATGTCTTTCTGTCACTGTTGCCTTCAGTATATAACACGCGCAAGCACAACACAACTGTCAAGCTCATGCTGTCTTTCTCTCACTTTCGAACTTTACAGTATCTATCTTTTTTAAATGCGAATGAACAGTACCGCGCCTCTTTTTCCTGTTATAAAACACGAGATAACATATTTATGTCGATTGTGATAAATTAATTAAAAATATTAATTATTTTAACAATTTTTCCTGCTGAGTGTGCGATTTATTTAATTCTACGTCCGTAATCCGTTACTTAGCATTGTGGCCGATAAAGGCTGTCTTATGATATGACATATCATAAATATAATATGTAAATGTTCATTTACATATTAACTGTAATTTACATTGTAATACAACTATATTGAATAATAATCTACAATATATATGTACATTATTAAGCTGTACATTATTATATAATGTTTATTTTCCCCCAATTTGTCTCGACCTGCGTGTGTCGGGATGTAAAAATTAAGTTAATGGGCGGGGATGTAAAAATATATATTATATTTGTTATTTGTAGTCTCCTCAAGATTTCTATGGTGGAATGTGTTGAGGTTCATTCTATGATGAGGATTATTCTCATTCTATGATGGCCTTATCGCACAGTGTTCGTAAACACCACACACACCGCCAGATTATCAAATTACTTTTATGATCGTAACGGAGGTAGGATCTTCGTAACGAAGAATAAAATTGAACACCCTAAATTGAATATTATAATATAATTGAATATTATCAGTTTTTAAATTCCTTTTGACTATAAAAATATTGTATTATACGAGTAGTACGAGGAAAAACGCCGCGCTGTTCATTTGCACATTGTATGTTTACTTGCAAATTACTGCCAATACCAAAATAATGAATGTTACAGACTTGCTACTTTTTCGCATTTTATAAAGCACTTATTCTTGAGGGTCGACACAATGTCGTTTCACCCGGTATGAGGACACAAATTTGAATCTACGGACGGAGATAAAATGTGTTTCGCTACGGTCCCAGAAAAAAGGGATACAGTATGTCATACAATGGTCAAATGCGATGCCGCGTTTGTGGTAGTATGCGCATCATGCAGTATACGACTGTTCGTCGTTGAGAACTTACTAGAGTAGAGATATAGGCATCCTTTATCAGTACACTCCGTATTGTTTACCTGTACCATCAAAATATACATTGGTGTGTTATTACCGAACAGGCGAGTGTAGATTTTATACAACGTCGGGAGGCGTGCAAGCAAGCATACAGTCCACCTGATGTAAAACAGTTACCGTAGCCTGTTAACGCTTGTAATAATATTAAGAATCACTTGCGCGATGCCTCCTCTGCTGCTTACACAGCGACTCCTTAGGTGCTTGGTGTGGTTTAACATCGTTTAAGGCGTATTCCGGATATGGTAAAGTTGGGTTTACATTATTATCGATTATGTTTCTTCGCCGCTACTCTATCGCTCTGCTTTGACCCTTAATTACCTGTAATTAAAAGAATATTAATGTGCCCATGAATATTTTATATTCAGGATATTCAGATGTGGCATTTGTACAATTCAGAATGCACTAAAAAAGCTCATCGTTTTAAAGTGATAGTTATGACTTGGGTCACCAAAGAATTCAGTAATTTAAAATGACTGTTTTTATATTTAACTTACAGCAGTACTCATGGAATATGTGGTCAAATAGAGGAGAATAATATTAAAATAAGTTTGTGCGTACTAAAGTACTAGGAGTATAAACGTACTGCCGGTGATGCGATAGGCCCTATTTTTAGACAACGTTTTGTTTCCATCATAAAGACCGCGAATAAAATTGTAGACTATGGTAAAATAAATCAGAACAAATTTGTTACAAATTGCATTTTACGCTTCCATAAATTTTCCAAAATTTGTTTATATTATTTTTATTCTTGTTTTGTAACTATGTCACTTACTTGTATAAACATGCATTATTTACCCATTGTATGTAAAATTGTACATGTGCAGTAAAAGAAGTATTTTACAATATTTTATATCTTGAAATTTCTCTACACCTCTATTGACAGTGGCGGTATCTTGGTAATTTTTTTTTTGTAATTATATAATTTGTAGCGTCCTCTCATTGGTCTGTTATTGTAAAGTTTGACGAAAAAGTTGTAACTCTGCTTGAAGAAATTTATGAAAACTTTTTATTAATACTTTTGTATATATCAGCACCTAACAAAATATATTAAAATTTGCACGCAAAATACCGATTATAGCTAACCTAATCTGTACATACATTAATGTAATTTCATGCTCATTAGGTTTAGTGTTTTGAGAATGCTAGTGGGATATCCTTACAGATCCTTTTATTAAATCGATGGTATGATACCATAGATTTAGAATGAAATGTCGTAACATTTGCAAGCCCTGTGAATGATTTTTTTTTATAATTCGATAATAAACCTAAGTTGTGGCTAGCCCACCTGTCCGCCAAACCGTTGTCGCTCTTATTGACTTGGCACTAGAGTATTTTTTTCAGTGTGCTCCTCACCCCGACCAAACCCAGGAAGATTGTCGGATCCCGTACTGGCCGGCTAGCCTCCTCTGGATATGTTTTGTCTTGTCTCGCTTATATCCGCTTTATGCTATGCTTTTAATCCTTTTCGTCGGTTTGTAAAGGTAAGGACGGCGTAATATAGTTAATAAATCATTGCTGCGTAAGAACATTTAAAATAGTTTGCTCACGCTAATCAACCTATACAAAAGGGTACATAAGCGAAAAATTTCTCATGTGAACTCTGCGTATATGTTGTTTTGATGGGTGCATACAAATGTTGCTTCCCTTGTGAACAACGAACTTACAGAACAACTTTGCCTTATTTTGTGAAAGTATTTCTACTGATTATTAAATTTATTTAGTATGTAGTTCATACATTATCGTATCTGTTAAATTTAGTTTTCTTCATTTTGGTTCAATGAAACTTTTGAGTGATATGTTGATATATTCTTTGACTATTTTAGTTCCCTAGGTGGTTTATACTTAAAAACGAAATTGCACATCAAAAATTAATAAAAAAAAAGAAATGGCATTTTCCTTACAAAATTGGTCCACTGATTTGTATGATCAAGTTTGCTATCATTTTTTATATTTTTAAAGTTGATTCCATTGTTAATAATTGTTCATTGTATATACCGGGAGACACAATAACCCCAATCGCCAACGTCAACCAGCAGACAACTTGTGATTAATTTTTCGCCTATGCCTTGAATGGAATAGTCTATTCAATGAAATAAACTATTTCAAGTTGTAGTAAAAAACGGTTAGGCCTACGTTCACACAAACGTTCGTTCGTCTATGTAAATACCCAATAAAATACATTCCCGAATGGAATGTATCACAAAGTTTGGTAATAAAATGCAGTAGAAATTTAATTTTGAATGGCATACATTCAAAATTTGTATGTGTAATTAATGCAAGTCTTCACATTGAACGAACGAACCATTTATTTTAACTGAAATGACAACTTAACAGCACGCCCCTTTGTAATGTAACTTTGTATACAGGCTGTTGCATTTTAATTTTATGCACAATCCATTTATGCACGATTTTGGCATGAACGATCCGATTCACACCGGCTCAAGTGAGCCTGAACGCGACACCATAAGGGACGCACATTGCGGTTAGCTTTATGCCTACGCACAACTGATATTAAACCCTGTTTTAATACCGTTAAAGTTGATTTTCCGTTAGGTCTGCTTTCATACTAACGACGGTGGATGCTCGCTCGCTTCTCACATACCATTGAATGATGTGTTGTATTCGACTTGTTTTTGCTTGCTTTTGCGCTGGAAGGGGGATTGGTGCTTTTTAAGAATGTTAAAGTGTATATGACACCCAATTAAAGCGTGGATCTTTTCAAAAATATATATTAAAATTATAAAAAAATAGAAAGAACGAAAAACTAAATGTGATTGACGAAGTTTGTCCAGAGTTTTTTATCGGTAACTAGATCTATATAATACTAATATGCTATCGAAATAATATCAACAAAATTAAAAGCAAAACAAAGCGACTACAAGCACCCCACTCGATACTTCGTAGCATCGGCGATTAATAAATTAGCTATTGCATATATGCACCATGTTTGAATTCATTCGAACTAATACCCAGTAGATGAATTTCACATTGGAATATTTTAAGATGAATAGATTTCACGTTTGAAAATCAATTCTTGTTTCGATTTATCAACACGACGCTTTATATGTGCGTACTTAAGGTCGCGTTCGCATTAAACGTATTGTCGGCCACCGACTGTTAGCTGATTCCCAGTGAGCCCCAGTGTGAATGTAAAGTGTGACTGTGTTTTTCATTCACATACTACTCAACATGCATTGTGCAAAGAAATCAGCATTTGCGGCGCGCGTGCCTTCGTATCTGTCGTGGTAATCGACCTCCGAGGACCAGACACTATGCTTCCAGTATTGTCGTTTCAGTAGGAACCAACAGTTAAATATGTATGTATGAAAACAGAACAGTGCGTAATGCTTGCTCAGTTTAGTTGGATGACTGATGTTTGTTTGATGTTTGATGCGAATGCGGCTATGTATGTCAAATAAACTGGTCGTAAATATAAAATCTTGTCACCAATTGGGTCGCAGTCAATGATCGCCGAAGTTAAAGGTATCATACGTGCGATGGGAGTTTCATAAGTATGTGAGAGCGTGCTATCTTGCGAGGAGGTTAGCCGGTCTCTCCCACAGTGGGGGTGCGACGGCCCGTACTCCGGGGTGTATGCGGCCCCGGCTGCGGTGTTCCGCCTCGCCTTCTTGGGCTCGGTCGAAGTCGACGAGGACTCGCGCCGCAGAAAGAAGAGACTCAAAAAGACCATGGTCGAGGAGGCTGTCACTAAGATCAAGGTGGTTTGGCTGACAGTGACAGCTGTCATTTTCATGTCATATTAAACTGTACGCACGTATGTCTTTGCCTTTTTACAATATAATAATTTAGAGAATACGAAAAATTTATTCGAACATGTTTATCGCAGTTATTTAAATTTTACAAATGCAAATTAATGGACTTTAAATATATTTTTCTTAGAATCAAATACATTAGGTATATCACACTTGTACAATGACATTTTATTCTACGTAGTATATTAACTTAACTATTACCTGCTACTACACGATGTATGTGTCAACACAATTAACTTCAATACGACTTTTTAGTAAACTGTACATATTATCTTTATATGCATTAGCATGTCATTAGATTTTTTGTAGTAAAATATATCTAATTAAAATTGTATTTCCCCTTTGCTACCTCGGTCCATGATCAGGCTTTGGTAAGTTCAAAATTCTCTTTAAAAAAGTTAGGTAATAATATTAGCATATTCAAAAATTCTGAGATGAAAGTTTTGTATAAGCTGGGCTGCGCTGCGTTCTGAAATTTACTCATATTTCAAAATATACCAACCATTTTTTTGACCGCTCATTTCATACTCATCTAATGTCACTTATTTCATAACAATACACCGCGCAGAGACATTTTAAACTGACAGCACTAACCCACAGCGCAGCACAGCATACATCTACATATTGTGATAAATTACTATTCTCAATAAATGCATTTCAATTAGACCAGTGGTTCTTAACCGGTTCGTGACAAAACGGGATAAAACGGAATCCTTATGTAATAACGAGTAACTTGTAGTCAAAATAACAGAATAGCATGGACCAGGGACTTAGTAACTAGTTGTCTGTCAAAGAAACAAATTGTAACTCTTCCGCAAAAAGTTAAGAACCACTGAAAAGTGTCGCTATTTCATATTTAGAAACATATTTATTAAATTGTTCACAGGCACCCGAAGGAGAGAACCAACCAAGCACAGAAGTGGATCTCTTCATATCGACAGAGAAAATCATGGTCTTAAACACGGAACTGAAAGAGATTATGATGGACCACGCGTTGAGGACGATATCCTATATAGCCGATATTGGAGACTTGGTAGTGCTCATGGCTAGGAGAAGATTTGTACCTCACGAAAACGACTCTGACCAACCGAAATTGAATCGTACGCCTAAAATGATATGCCACGTTTTTGAAAGTGAAGAGGTAAGTACACTTCGTGCCGCTGATGGTACATTTTAAAAATGTAGTATCTACCTTTTAATTTTAAGACATAGAAACGAGGAGCATCTGTTGTATATTAAATACAAATATAGTACATAGTGCACAGAGGGTTCGATTTTATAATTAATTGTACTTTAATTATTAATTAATTTTTGGAAACCCTACATGGATCAAGTCATTCTTTTTTTAATGTATTTGAAGCAATCAAGTCAATGAAGAGATCATTGGCTATCCGAGACAAAAGGTGCGACTTGTCAAAAACTAGTCAAGTTTGTTAAAAAAAATATTTAACAGAATTATAATTTACCAAATAAGTGGCTTAAGCTATTTTGATGAACGCATCTAATTTCTATTCGTTTGTTTTTTCATTCAAAGTTGCAATGTATTTTTACTTGTTATCTATCATCTCTTTGTAATTATATTAATTTAATCGATATAAAATTTTAAAAATAACCATTGAAACCATTTTCACCAGAGGGAGACTTTGTACAAAAGTCGTCTGCGTGTCTCTCCTATTTCTCCTCCTCTGTCTCGCCTATTTCTACCGCCAAGCAGCTATATTTATATAGTTTATATAGTTCCTGTTTTAAGTGTGAGATATGGCAAAGAAATTACTGGACACTGTGACGAAACATCCTTAGGTCACAAGATTGACAGCGCGAGAGTAACATCCCCGTGGTGTAGGGAGCGTCAATAGGCTGCGGTGACCGCTTACCATCTAATACGGGCCGCATGCTTGTTAGCCAATCTAGTTTCATAAAAAAAAATGATTTAATTAAAATTATACGTTCTTTCAGGCTCAATTCATAGCTCAATCAATAGGCCAAGCATTCCAAGTGGCATATATGGAGTTCCTGAAAGCAAACGGTATCGAAGACCACAGCTTTGTAAAAGAAATGGACTACCAAGAAGTCCTGAACAGCCAGGAGATCTTCGGAGACGAACTGCAGATGTTTGCCAAGAAGGAGTTGCAAAAAGAAGTAGTGGTTCCGAAGACCAAAGGAGAGATATTAGGAGTGGTGGTAGTGGAATCAGGGTGGGGGTCTATGCTGCCGACGGTGGTGATTGCGAACTTGGCTCCGGCTGGAGCGGCAGCACGGTGCGGCCAGCTTAACATAGGTAAGGGACTGAACCAAAAATATTATATATGTAATTATTCAGGCATGTCAGGCAGGTAGTGTGTAAGGAAATTTGGAATAGGAACACAACCTCTACAAAAGTATTTGTCCATGTCAGTTATTCCACTGCTAGGATACGGGTCTCCTTTTAACCGAAGGAGTTGAGATCATACTCCTCGGCGAATCCACGATTCTCAAATGTAGACTGACCGGCTAGTATTCGAAAATAATTAGGTTTATTTTTTTTTATTTAAAAGTAAAATAAACAACTCATGTGATCTCGATATTAATCATGACTCACTCTTTTCACAAAATTCAAGCCAGGGGTTCAGTCGTTTCATAGCGCTTATTTTATTCCATTTTATTTGTTTTAATCTGTTGTGAAAGTTGTGTTCACCTGTAATTGGGTTGCACGCTGGCCCCAGATTGGAACAAATTATTTTGAATGTAATCGTGTAATCTGTAGGTGTACCGTAATAAAAATAAATAAACAAATAAAAATAAAAAGAGTAATGGAAAATGCGTTTTCTTCGCATTTTTCTATTACTCTTTTTATTTTTATTGATAATGATATTTGAAAGAGAAGAAACCAGAACAAACGCAAGAACTACCGTTGTAATCTTGCATGCACGTTTAGCAGGGATAAGGTACATCGGTGACGCGGAGAGACGAGTGAGTGCAAGGAATGTTGCGAATGGAGCGATAAGTAAACTTAAACACAGTTCGCTATACACAATGCGGTGCTGATCCCATCGCAACGTAAAAAAACGAGAGAAGGGTTTGACAGAGAGAGCATGAAAGGAGAATAAACTCCGTTGAGATGCAAGCATTGCGGGCAAAAATCCGTGAGACTTATCTTACTTATCTTATCTGCATGTAGATCGAGGTCGCAATGAAGATATTTGAAGAGAAAGAAGTAAGTTGATCTGAAGGAGAATATAGGTGAGAAGAGGTATGCTGCGTTGGTTCTGACATGAGAATGCATGTGGAAGGAGCTGAGGAAGGTCAATACTTACCTACCATTACCAAATTGGTCGTGTAATGCCAAGAGCCCTAGGAACCGGCGAGCGTATCTTAAACGAGCATCTCCAATTATATCTAGCGTCATTTACCAGCGGCTGTTTCTTTTAGTATACAAAGTAAACCGATCCGTTTCTAATTTGCAGGTGATCAAATAATAGCTATAAACGGCGTGAGTCTGGTGGGTCTCCCACTGTCCACGTGCCAGACGTACATCAAGAACTCTAAGAACCAAACCGTGGTGAAGTTGACCGTGGTCCCGTGCGCGCCTGTCGTCGAGGTCAAGATAAAGAGGCCTGACACCAAGTACCAACTCGGCTTCAGCGTGCAGAACGGAGTGGTCAGTTGATGTCACTTTATTTATGTCCAAGGAAACCTTTTACCACCCTTAAATGCATTGTAAATTGTACATATTAGAACCATGAGGTGGCGAGGTCCAAACTACTAAGCCGTAATAGCGAGAGGGCACAGCTTACTATAAACTGTGTGGTGCTGCTCCCAACGCTAACTTAAGGAAGTGAGAGCTTGGTGTGACAGAGCATGAAAGTAGAATAAACGCTGTTGAAATGTTAGCGTTGCGCAAAATGTATAACTGCGCTTGTAAGAAGCAAAGTTGGTCTGAATGAGAATATCGATGTTAAGATAACAACGATGGACTGTTGGTTCAGACGTGTAGAAAGAGCGCAGGTTTGTTTACTTCCATCAGACGATGATACCAGGAGCCCTAGAAAGCGGCGCGCGTTCATCCAAAGAGCTGTCAATGTTAGAGAAGCGAGTAAGGTGACCTCACTCACACACAGAAACACATCAACCCTCCAGAGACTTGTTATTTCGCTGCAGTTCTCTATGAGGTGGAGGTACTTCCCCAGACGGACTGCTTCAAAACCGCGAGCGTTGGTGTAAACCCTAACGGTACATTTCACCGCTGTGCCACCGAGCTCATTATAGGCCTTTAGAGACAAAACTAACTCATGGTATGAATGTTATTCGAGCGTCTACTATTGGTATAAAGTAGCTACCTCATTAAAAGTTTGGTCGTGTGCTTATTTAGCTTCCAATATTGTGTAAGAAAACCCCCCATCTCGTGTTTGTCCCGAACAGATATGCAGCCTGCTCCGCGGCGGGATTGCGGAGAGAGGCGGCGTGCGAGTCGGGCACCGCATCATCGAGATCAACTCGCAGAGCGTGGTCGCCGTGCCGCACGAGCGGATCGTCAACCTACTCGCCACCTCCGTCGGAGAGGTAACCAGATACAACCTTCCTAACTATATTAAAACATTCTCGTAATGGACCATAGCCTCTAATTGTCGAGATATTTAAGCTAGAACATCTACTGTCCTTTCAGAATAATTTAATTATTAGTTAATATCGATAACTTAATGTCGACTAAAATACTGCACTAGGCCATTTCTGAGATACATGTACTTGAAGGATAACCTTTTTAAACTTTTGTACACAATGTATATACCTAGTCTTGCCATAAATACTGAAATAGAATAAAATTATTTCTATTGCAAATAACATTTATTATTTTTACAGTGTGTTAGCAGTACATAAATATAAAACAATTTAAAATATAAAAAGCTTATTCGAAGTGGTCTCCATAGGCTGCCATACAGTCCTTTAAACGTTGAGGCCAGTTATCAATAGAAGCACGCACTCTTTCCATGGGAAAATTCTTCACTGCCAATCGTACGGATTGTTTTAGGGACTCCAAATTATCATGGCGTTTAGAGCAAGCAGTACTCTCTAAAACTGACCATAAATCATAATCCAGCGGATTAAGATCGGAACTAGGCGACGGCCAGTCTTCAGCTCTGATGAAGTCCGAAACATTCGTTTCCAACCAAGACTGCGTAGACCGAGCTTTATGACCCGGCGCCGAGTCTTGCTGGAAGGACAATTCTTGGTTATTGAACATGGTGTTGTTAAGGGGCTTCACTACCTTCTCAAGAATGGTATCTTGATACACTTGTGCCGATGTTTTGATACCTTTTCACAAAAGTATGGCTCAGTCACTCCTTCATAGCTAATACCCCACCAAACCATCACTGAAGTCGGATAGTGCCTACGTTGCACTCTGTCGACTAATTGGGAAGCTTCCTTAGATCTTTGAGCATAAATACGGTAATTTTGTTGGTTAAAATTGCTTAATTGTAAAAAAATTCTCATCCATAAACAAAATTTTTCTGTGACCTCCCTTTGCGTACCGCTTCAGTAGTTGTTTCGATTTTACCACCCTATTTTTTTTTTTAATTATCAGTTAAGTAATGACCAGTACGTCTCTTATAGGCTGCAAGTCCTAAGTCATCTTTTAAAATACGCGACATGGTTCTAGGTGCTATCTTCATCTCCCGAGATAAAATCTTTTGCTTTCGGACAGGATTCCTTGGAATTCTTTCCCTTACTGCTTTGACCACCTTCTTCGTACGAACACTACGTGGACGGCCAAATCTTTTTCTGTCACAAACAGAGGAGGTCTCATTGTACCTATTAATAGCCCGGTATACAAACCTTTTACTAATACCAGGCGTATGGAGAGTTTTAAAAAGTGCATTTGGCTCCATACCTACTTTGTGTAATGCAATCACAGCGATTCGGTTCTCTTTATCACCCCACTCCATTTTAATACTCCATTTAAATATTGTACAATGTATTGGCGCCAAAATGAGAAAACTCAATGAACAATCATATAAAAATGACAGATTCCAAATTCAAATGTAATATTTTGTTTATTTTTAATTGTAACAGTATTTATGGCCAGACTAAGTATGTAACATAAGTTGAAAAGGGTTTGTTCTTCTTTCCACTGCTAAGCTTATATTTGTCCACAAACTTATAGATCTTGATGAAGACGATGCCGACGTCGATGTTCCGGCTGCTCACTGGCCAGGAGAACCCGGTGTTCATCTAAGCGCGCGCGCCGCCGCGATACAAGTGCCTGCTTACCATATTACGACGCAACGCCAGACGCACACCAACGCCCTTGGTTATAATCATCCTCGCTACACATTTATTTTTATGAAACTTATACAAAACTGTTAAACAGAATCCTTTTAAAATAACTTTTCTAAATATTTACAGGAAAATATTGACTTTTCCAGCCTTAAGGCTTGAATCCACAGGTTTTGAATTATCGTTTACGATTCGAAGTATAGTTTCTTTCCTAACGGAGCTGCCAGATAGATTTGGTAGGTCGATTAATTTCGTACCTATTTACTGCATCATGTATTTGAAAAACTAGTCGCATCATAAGTTTTTTGAAGTGAAAGCTTCTTTAGTGGCGTTGTGCACTTTTTGGGATGAGTAAAAAATGTTAAACTCGCGTCAGGACACGTGTCCCTGACCGTAAGATTTCGGTGGGAATTAGAACTTAGGTTCGCTGCAGCGCTAAAACATTAGTTACCTCTACTTAAATAATTAAAACATTAAGCGCTAGATCTTTCATAGGGCATTGTTTGCTCGCGACCAAAATGTTGTAAGCGCCATTAAATTGTTGGCGCTTACGCGTTTCGTTCAACGTAGTTTATCAACATCGCTGTTTGGTTTAAGCGGCGCAGGGCGCTTGCGCGAGTGTACGTGTGTGTTTGAGTTTTAGAGATTGGCGATGATGATGCTGGTAATGATGATTCACCATCATCATTACCAGCATCATCATCGCCAATCTCGTTGAAGAGTTCAAGTTCAAGAGTCGTTGAAATTATGGATGAAAGTTGATTTTTCTGAGAGATAAACTTTTTAATGTAAAATAATTGTAATAGTTCTGAAGTGTTAAAATTTAATGTAATATAAATTGTCATGTTTGTGTACGATAGCGCAATAAATGAATATTGTATTTTACCACATACATGATAGTATTTTTATACTGATACATAAAGCAATTCGTGCGAAATTATTCCCTAACCATTCCAAAATGTTCAAAAATGCACAACGTTAATGTTCAAGCTTTTACTTCTGCCGGCACTCCCGGAGTGAAACCCGTTTTTTTTTTTGATAAATTTTAATATTAGAGAATACCCATAGTATTATTAATATATATAATTTTTGTTGAAAGCTATGGAACAATCAATATTCGTTTTTCTTTTTCTAATAATGAATCATAATGAAGCAAGTTTACGGTAATTGTAAGGAACTAACGTAGTAGGCTATATGATTTATAATCATCGTAAATTTTTGGACAATCTGCTGTATATTAATATTTACAATCAGAAATGAAAATAAGTATACAAATATAAAAGTATATACTTAATTATTTCTTTGACTGTACGACTGTTTGGCGCACCTAACTTTCAAGAGATTATTAATAAATAAGGGTATACAATAAAAGTGAATGACTATTTATTACATAATAGTCAAGGAACAAAGAAAGCGGATTTTTTATAAGAATGAAAAAGAAGTCATCATAAGTCACCTAGTAAGCATGGTATAAATATGGTTAAATTAATACAAGGACAAACCAGAAGAAATATACTATTTGCATATAAACTACAACTGATAAAAGATAAAAAAGTGTACTGTATAATCAAATTGTATAGAAATAAAGACCTAAAATTAAAATTGTTAATATATGATTGTCGCGTAATTTTATGATATTGAATGGATATGAGATGGAAAGGACAAGGTTATGAACGAAACTGCGTCAAAACTCATTATTTAAATTTCAAACGATTAGATTGATATTACAATATCTACATACCATTGTACTTTGTTATATATATACTTTGTGTATATAGAAAAGCATGTCTGTAACAATCAGATTTTTCTTTTTAAGTCTGAAACACTTTAATCCATAGAGAAAATTTGGGTTAACTACTGAAAGTGAAGCCAAAAAACTATTTTACTACCACAGAGCACTTCGGCAATTATCGCCAAAATACATAACTTTTATAAGTTATGTTGGTACACAACTTATATTGGTAGCCATATCGATTTTGCAAATGTAGAAATAGACATTGCTGTCCTAAAATTTTTTTGCTTAGTTTCATCTGTCGCCGGCTATAAAGGTAGTAAAACAAAGGTCTGTACCTCAGTTTTGTTATGGTTGTTTTAAATCATTTTCAAATGCGAACTACATTTTAATAAAGCCAGCTCGATTTGTTTGCTGATCCATCATATTCGCAAATAACATGACTAATTTTTATCGTTAAAAATACCTATAATTTTATAAATTGTAACTGGCGGCTCCAACATATTATAATTTAAACATTTGATTAATCTTATTTTTGAAAATAAATGAAGTCTTTATTATGCCATTCGCTTAAAAACAAATTTTATGCTCTGGCACCCATGGAGAATGATAATAAATTTTGTTATACAGTCTACAAAAAGAAACAAACATTTGTAGAAGCGAAGTTGCATAATGCACGTTTGAGATGTGGAATTAACAAACCGTGGAATATCACAATCGTGGCTTTGACACGTACTTCATTGCCTTATTTGTCAGAAAAAGTGAACGAGAAATATTTTAGAAACTATACACTCTGTCAGGTGTTCCACGACATTTTTGTTTATAATTTATAAAGCGAGGATGGTTTCCAACTAGCTTAGCTCACAAAAATACTCAGGATAAGTAATGTCATGTCATATTTCAGAACGCTTACAATGCTTATGTGGCTAAATAAGGTAGGAAATAAGTTGTATTAACTCTCTATCTGTACTGGTTTGTACTTGCTAATTCGGTGTCCGTGGTAGTTTTCGTGGTTCGAAATTTAAATGCTACACTTATTTATTTGTCTATGGTAGCAAGTACAAAACAGATAGGAACTTTTTGTCATGACAACGTGTATACATACTCCATTTATTGATATGATTGTACCTATAAATTTAATATCGAAATACCACTCATATCTGCTTAGATAGTGTTGTATTACTATTATTGAAACCTTCAAAACATTATTTTTAGCTTGATTTTTATCATAAGTTATAATTTCAAGCCATGTTTACTGAACTAGGAATATGTGGTAGAAACGTGGTTTAAAATTATATTACATTTTTAAACCTGGCAACACCAATACGTCAATAGCCTTTATTCAAATGTATATCGCAAATAATGCACATGGAAGTGCACTCATAATACTTCCATGTTCATGCGGTTTTTATAAATTATTGTCGACAATACGTAATTTATTTGGTGTGTCATTCGATTTGTAAGAGAAGGTTAGATATTTAATACATGTTTGAGTCATAATTGCCATATCTCGATTATTTATTGCCATATCGGCAATTTGTATCAGATCTGCCATTTGTTAAATTTATGCTTTATTTTTTTTTTACTAATTTATAATTTTAATTTAGCGATAACGATATTCATTCTTGTCAAATCATTCCATGTTTATTTTACTGTTACAGGTTTATATAGACAATACTAAAATATATATTTATTTCTTATTACGTTATATTTACTTTGTAATTATTTTATTCATCACCGCAATATCTTTTTTTTACATGCACCATAGTTCAAACCACTTTGTTCAGGCAAAGACGCCTTTCCACGAAGCTACTCTTGAGGATACCTGTATGTTAGTGAAAACAGGATAATATATAAAAATGTAGAATTTCTAAATAGGTATCGGGAAATTCTAGAGTACCTTCGTGAAAAGACTAAAAACGTGTATAGCTTAGATAGAATAACCAGTTGGGTCTAAAGTCTAGGGTTCGCCAATAAAAGTTTTATCATCTTGATGTCGTCGAACCCGAAGTCGGTGATCCGCAGTGATCAAATAAAAAAAATGAATTGATTAGTGGATTTATAGTACATAAATAAAGCATTATTTCGTGTAGCATTTCAAAAGATATATCATATTTTGTAAATTTTATAGTGTCGCTATAGCATTCCTATGTAATCTATACTATATGTATGTCCTGTGTTCTTGGCTAAGCTTAGCGCTCTGAGGACGAGTCATAATATTTATTTATGTATAAAACTGATTTGTACACTTAGATATAAACCCCCATTAATGTACCGCTTTTCCTTACAATAACAATCCAAATTATATTGCTTTTGGTACAATATAATCCTTCCTGTATCGTCCATTTCTACCCAGCTGTCATTGCCGATGCCGAAAAAAAAATGAAATATCGAATTTCACAAACAATTTATCGGCGGTGTGCGGAGATGGTAAATGACAAATACTTTTTACCTTATTACCATCGCCGCGATAGAAAACAATAGTGCGTCTAAAAATGCCACTAAATAAATCTTCAGTCAGTTATGATTCACAGAGCTTTTGGAGCAGTCAAGTAAATATATAAAGCATTACTGTTCGATTTATATAACTAATCGTTGCAGGTGAAATAAAAAAAAATGCTTTTTTTACACAAATATTACAGATATGTAACATAAATGACAATATTACATTTTGTAAATTGACATAAGCGCAAAGGAAAGACCTTGGGGGTCTAAAACGACACTACGTAAATCATCACTCACAAGGGGTTAGAGATTTAGGCTCGTAACAGACACAACAATAATATATCTTAATATAACGCGCTGTCTTACTCTGTATGTATGGAACATGCTGAAACAGGATAAATATAGATTCACCGCGTTCCATTTATGTATATAGAGCGAAACAGCAAGTTATCTTACGTTACGTCTATGACGGGCTTTAGGAAGGAACCGTGAATGATTCACCTCGTTCCGTACTAAATTTTAGTCTTTGCACTATAGTCATATAGAGACGTTTTAGACTTTTCTTGAAGTCGATCAAAAAGGATCATTCATAAATAAAAAAAAATGCAGTATTTTTTTTTTTTTTGGCATCGGCGTCACCTCCCATTCTTACTTTAGTTAATACATAGGTCAGTCTGATATTATGTATGTAATTTTGTATTGCTAGCTGTTGTGAATAAGATTTATTTACGTTGGGAAACACAGATAATAAATAGCCTTTTATTGTGAAAGCTGGTATGTTAGGTACACTGTAACTGTGAAATAACTATTGTTGTTCTCATTTCCAAGAGTATTATTCTAGTCTGCATTAAAGTTAAGAATAAACTGAACAAACTAATCGGCTGGTTTCATTTCATACGCTTAAGCTGTTAACTAATTTATTTAAATGACGAGCTCGGTGGCTCAGTCGTGAATGACGCGACTTTGACACCAACGCTCGTGGGTTCGATTCCCACACAAGGCAAACATTTGTGTGCATGAACATGTCTGTTTGTCTTGGTCTGGGTATTTTCTATGTATAATAAGTATGTATTTACAAAAAAAAATGTATTTACGTATGTTTATCAGTTGTCTAGTACCCATAACACAAGCTTCGCTTACTTTGGGGCTAGATGGCGCTGTGTAATTTGTCCGACAATATTTATTTATATTTATTTATAAATTTATTTCAATGATTGGATACACAACAGGTTAGAGTATTGGTAATATCTCACGAATCGAGACTATGAGTTGTTGTTGTGGTGCCAGCAGCCAGATGCACGGTGCCAACAAGATATTGGAGGGATATGCTTCAGTGGAGTACAAAAATTGTAGATATTTCTCATATTTTCACACTCTACACCCCTTTACTCGTGATAGGGGGAAGGAAGATAGCGGCGAGTGGCTGTATTTTTGTATATTCTTTCATCCTTAATTTTTCGTAAGTTCATTTTTCATATTAATGATGTAGTCAGTTTATCAGCGATACCTATGAATGTTTCCATATGAAATTAAAATATTATTTGAAGCATTTCTCGTTTTATTGTAGTTTTCTTAATGGTAACCCTCACGTCAAGTCTTTGAATAAGTCACAACACTTTGGACCGGGGAAATCCGAATGAAGTTTAAATTTGATGAGCTCGTTCTTGTTTGTTTCAATTAATATTTTCTGTGAAAATTTTGACATCGGTTACGAGTGCTCTCTTGCCTCCCTACCAATTATTATACAAAGACGTTTTATTTTAATTTACAAATAGTTGCACTATGGTAAGAAGCAGAGTTGTTGTGAAAGAGAGCGTCAGTGTTAAAATAAGAAGAGGCATGCTCCGTTGGTTCGGACATGTAGAAAGAATACAGGATGAAAGAATGACGAAGCAGATATACAATGCAAAAGTGGAAGGATGTAGGAGCCGAGGAAAGCCAAGACTTACCTACCATGATCAAATTGGTCGTGTTCTATCAGAAGGTGATGTCAGGAGCCCTAGAAACAGGCCAGCGTGCATGAAAAGAGCAATGAATGTTAAAGAAGCGAGTGAGGTATGTAAGGATCGAGTCACGTGGCGCTCGGTTCTCTCTGCGTACCCCGTAAGGGATTTGGCGTGAAGTTATAAATAGATAGATATAGTAGCACGGTTTGATAGGCAAAATAGTTAAATATAAATATTTTAGAGAACAGGTATTTTTTAAAACGAAATTTCAAATGAAATCTTAATTTCAAAATATTAAATAAAAGCGGGAGTTCCAAATGATACCTTTATATGCGGTTTGAAAACTCAACATTTGTGGACAGATCGTTGAAGTTTCGCATGGCAACACTGTCTACCATATCATCTGGGCTTAGGCTGTATCTTTGACACTCCTAAATATCCAGTTGATCCGGTAAAAGTTCTTTCATTTGTGTGGACGCAGGTTAATATTACATCATTCTATTCCAGTTCTGCGCGGGTGTGAGATCCTAACCTAGAAAATCCCTGTCAACGCAACTTGGCTGCCTATGAAGTTTTACACGGGAATTCTATATAAACACTATATATATAGGCACTCAGCATATAGCACTCGGGTCTATTTTCGTGATGATTAACGACTAGTTGCTTGGTTTGTTAAATTTTATAACATAGATGAAACTTTAGACGTAGAGCATTGATAAAATCCTATTGCAGGCATGTACTGCTAAGTTCGTGTTTATATATATTTGTAATTATCACTGCTCGACGGTGGTGGGTGACAAATACAAATATTCTTTATTGCACGATATTACAATTGAAAACAAATGATACTTGTTAACAAGTAAAATAGGCGGTTTTCATACCTAAGCGATCTCTTCCTGACAACCTTAAGCTCAGAGAAAATTAGGAAAACATGGTAAGCAATCCCGCATGTTCAAGAAATTATATTTCGAAAGCACTGTGACCTGGCACCCAGCCAATCCTAATGGATTAGAATAGTGTTCCTCAAAGTGTGTGCCGCAATATGCGGTGTATATTGAGCATTATCTGATGTCCCGCACAAAAAAAAAAATTAACAGTTCTGTCAAAACGTTTTTTTATACAACGTCGGAAGGTAAACAATCTTACGGCCCACCTGTTGTAAAGTGGTTATCGTAACCTATGAACGCTTGCTTTGAGTATCGCTCGCGGGATGCCACATCTGCTGCTAACACAGTAACTCCTTAGGAGCTTACTAGTAACTTCACTAACTCTCTGGAACACAACAATCCTCCAGGGAGCTGTTATTTGGCTGTGAGTCGGGCTACTTTAGCACCTCTCCTAACAAACAGTGCTGGTTTTAAACTAACATTGTTAACCTGAGGATTTGGCGAAGACACTGACTATTACATGGAACGATTGCCGTCAGTTCTCTACAACCCAGAGTGTAAACCCGATCTTTCTTAGGTTAGGTTACACGTTTTTCGAAATATAATTTGTAAAGATATGAGCATGTTTTCCTTCGTTTAAAAATACTTACGCAAAAACCGAAAGACAGCCAGGCATACCTAATTTGTTTTAACTTTTATTTGAACAACATCGGATGCTTGTATGACAGGATACCTTGTTTTCACAGAAAATATCGTTTTTGTAGTTTTTTCTGTGTAACTATTTATTACTACCTACTACCACAATTATATCTGTACATATACCTATTATTACTATTAAGTATATATTAATATTTATTTATTTAAGTACATATTAATGTACCTTGTATGCGTATCACACGTGTACTAAAGTCCTGACCCTTCTCCCGTGTTCTATCTCTCTTTAGCAAGGTCTAGTTCGGCTGCCACGGGTTGGTGAACGCATGGCACGGCATTACCAAAAATGGATGATGAGCAACTTATATTCTGGGGGATGCCGACTGCGTGAAGTGGAGAAGTAGGTAAAGGCCGGGAAGCGCACCCGGGGCTCCGGAGAGAAAGCGTTGGACGCGACCGGGATTAATGCTTGGACGATGATGATGATGGAAAGCTTACATACACAATACTGTGTAATCATTATTAGCATCATATGGTACTCAACGTGGAACGAGACAAATTTAAATATCTGGCGACAACAAAAACGCGTTCTCACAATTATCTGGGAGGTCTTATCTTATCTGACTTTTTGTAAGCTAAGCTAAAATTAATTTTCCTATTTACCTTTGCTACTTATTTTGCTTCTCAAAGTCTACTAAACTACATCGCGTAAGCCTTTTTTGTGTGTCAACTAAAATTAGGTTCAAGCTGCGTTTTGTTAAGGTATAAGTAAGTAGGTAGGTACCCAAATTTAGTCTCAACTGAATTTGTTGACTATTTCATCCGTACATAATTAAAAAACTTTCTAATTCAATTCACATAATTTTATTTTAGACTTTACGGGCTCTGTGGTTCATCGTGATGACGCGACTTTGACGCCAAAGTTCGTGGGTTCGATTCCTACACAAGGCAAACATTTGTGTGCATGAACATGCCTGTTTGTCTCGGTCTGGATGTTTTAAGGGAGGTAGGGCGCATCAAAGCAGCCCGTCTGGGAAAGTACCTCCACCTCACAGAAAACCGCAGCCAAATAACTCCCTAGAGGGCTGTTGTGTTCCTGCGTGTGAGTGAGGTCACCAGTAAGCTCCCAAGGAGATGATGTGGAAGCTACAGAGAAGGCGCGCGAGTGATACTTATATATCGCACGCGTTAATAAGCTACAGTACCCGCTTTACATCAGGTAGGCCGTATGCTTGTATCCCTGCCACGTAATATAAAAAAACGATAACAGGTTTAATAATACGGGTCCATATATAAATACCGTATGATATTATAAACTTAATCTACTCAAAGTAATTCCACGCAGAGTCGACGACGTGCAGCTCGTGTCGTTACATGACTGTCCTCGGAACTTCCGAAACACTACTCCCTCCGGACAGAAGTCTTCCTTCATTAATTGCCGTTAGATGATGAGTCTGATCTCTCACCACAAAGGAACTAAAATTTACTTCATTGCGAGATTCCAATCGATCGACCCTCAAGGTGAAAGTCGGGTTTCTTCTTCACGTGCTCTACAACCTCCTCGAGTTTTGTAGACTAGTGTATCCGGGGAATATATAACGGCGTCGATGGTATTTCCACGCGCAGCTGTTACGGCCCGGTCTGTGCGGTGCCGCTGTAGTTGCGGTTGGAGGGTTTCTTCATCCTCTTCCTTTCCACTTTTGGAAGCTCTGCTTATCGTGCTGATCATGACGAGATCTCGGTTGCAAAGCCTTGCAGCAGACTTGCATCGACTAGACTTCTCCCTGTATTTCTGTGATCGCTGAGATAGTTATACAGCATAAGAAGCTTTTGCGTAGATTTTTTTTTATACAACGTCGGAAGGCATACAAGCATACTGCGCATCTGATGTAAAGTGGTTACCGTAGCCTATGAGCGCTTGTCATACGTTAAGTATACTCGCGCGATGCCACATCTGCTGCTTACACAGTAACTCCTTAGGAGCTGACTGGTGACTTTAGTAACACGCATAACCCTCCAGAGAGTTGTTATTTGGCTGCGGTTTTCCATGAGGTAGGCGGTACTTCCCCAGACGGGCTGCTTTGATACGCCCTACCTTTCTTAGAAATCTCCAGATCAAGACAAACAGACACGTACATGCACACAAATGATTGTCTTGTGTGGGAATCGAACCGACGAGCGTCGGTGACAAAGTCGCGTTACAAACCGCTGCGCCACCGAGCTTGTCATCACGTCCCGAGTTTAATTTCTAAAACCGACGTTCTTTTCTTTGTTTTGTTTATGGTTCGATTTTGAGATTAATGTGTGTGGCCATTTCATAATTTGTAGTGTTGGTGAACATTTGATTTGATATCTATTCACCTAGTCGCCTTATCTTTACTGAAGATTACAGTGACATCAGTTTCACTCTTTATTTACTAGACTAATAAAACAAAGAAACTTATGACTGAACATCTATAACGAGGTTATTCCCCTTAATAAATACAATGAAGATAAACACATAATAAGATACATATAATTGTTATTGAGTTGCTAACAATGAAAATGTGAATCTGCGATCCAGACGATAGCCTTATCAGATATATTGATTATAGATAGAAATAATAAATCTACGTAACGGAACTTGCGAACAATAAACAAACTCTAGTCAGCACACGGCTACATAGGTGGTTCGTTTTGTACCTACAGAAACCTATAATTCACTTTACGGCGTATAAAGTTACCCATCACTCACCAAAACGGAGAGCCTAGAGCCTAAATAAGTAACTTAGCGATTTAAAGCTAAGCTCCAAGGGGAAAAATGTTAACCAATAAGCAGATTACTTCCTTGTTCCTGTTGAGTATTCGATAGGTTACCTAGTCAATAAGAGCTGCACGTTCTAGGTACTTTTGATTCTGCGTGATGATCGTCGTGGTAGTTATAATAATGTGAAAAATACTTGGTAAACTCAACTGATTGTGATGACGAAAAAAGCATAGATAAAAGTGCTGGCAAGCAGCTGCGTTATGGGACAAGGATGTATTGCAAAAGAATGATAGACTATATTCAATTCTAAACTTTGATTAATGAATATGACTGCAACTTCATAAATGAGAAGCAGAAATCTATTAAATAAAGTAACTAGGTACGAAAGATCAACATAAAAATTCTTTAGGGCCCTCGCGGCTACTAGACACTCTAACATTATTTATGTTTTTCTTGAAAGAATCCCATGCTATAGTTGGAATCCTTGGATAACTTTTTATACCTAGTTGTCATATTTAGGTAATCTACCATTAAGAAAATTGCCATTGGCGAGTAAGTACCGACACGAAAGGTGGAAATATATACCTTTTTTTAATCGTAGAGTATAATGTTACGTTTCCGGAAACGCTTATTAAGGATATTCTTTCTTCCCTTACGGGGTAGGCAGAGAGAACCGAGCGCCACGCGACTCGATCCTTACATACCTCACTCGCTTCTTTAACATTCATTGCTCTTTTCATGCATGCTCGCCGGTTTCTAGGGCTCCTGACATCACCTTCTGATAGAACACGACCAACTTGATCATGGTAGGTAAGTCTTGGCCTTCCTCGGCTCTTACATCCTTCCACTTTTGCATTGTATATCTGCTTCGTCATTCTTTCATCCTGCATTATTTCTACATGTCCGAACCAACGGAGCATGCCTCTTCTTATTTTATTCATTGCGAATACGGTCTACAAGCGTTACGTCACAAATTTTGCGCAACGCTCACATTTCAACCGCGTTTATGCTACTTTCATGCTCTCTCTGCCATACCCAGCTCTCGCTTCCATAAGTAAGCATTGGGACCAGCACTGCATTGTGTATAGCCAGCTGCGCCTTCTGGCTCAGGTGTTTACTGCCAAGAAGTTTTCCCAACGCTCCATTCACACTATTCCCAGCACTCACTCGCCTTTCCACATCTGCGGTGTACCTTCCATCCCTGCTGAAAGCGCATCCAAGATATACAAACTCATCCACTTGTTCCAACACTTCATCATCTACCGTAATTCTTACATTGGTTCTGGTTTCTTCTCTTTCAAATACCATTATCTTTGTTTTCTTCGCATTCAATAGTAAGCCTTTCTTCATACATTCGTCTTTCATCATTGTGACTAGTGTTTGCAGCTCAGATGGTGTTTCTGCTAATAGGACGGCATCATCTGCATACAGCAGACAGTTCACTACTAGGTCACCCATGCGTTTATCTATCTCGAGTTTCTCCGTGCTTCGGAGGGCACGTTAAGCCGTCGGTCCCGGCTGTTGTCGATAGATGACAGTTGTTGCAAGTCAGTGGTCCCCGGGCGGCTTGAAAACAATCCGCATGGCATCCGCCAATCCGCATTTGAGCAGCGTGGTGGAGTATGGTCTAAACCCTTCCGTTTGAAGGGAGGGCCGTATTCCTGCAGTGGGACGAGTAAGGGTTGATGTGATGAACTTATTCTGGCTATAAAGAATTTCACCGAATTTTGGTCTCCTGGTCGTGGGCGACAGGGTTCACATGTAACTCCACCTTACAGAAGATCACAGCCAAAAAACAACTCCCTGGAAGGTTGTTGCATTCCTGCAAAGTACCTAATTATGGTTACTAGTAAGATCCTGAGGAGTTGATGTGATACTTTTGTTATGTTGGTAATTATAGGTTCCGTGGAAGAT
Organism: Pyralis farinalis; assembly: GCA_947507595.1. Lineage (NCBI taxonomy): Eukaryota > Metazoa > Arthropoda > Insecta > Lepidoptera > Pyralidae > Pyralis > Pyralis farinalis. The sequence goes on along the minus strand of OX382259.1, from coordinate 5,464,377 downwards.
TGTCTCATAATGAATTCTATAATACAGAAGGATTCCGTTGGCTGAGCGAAATGGAGCTCTTCATATGGCCTGCAGCGGGCTACGTCTAATCATCTATACGCACTGTATGGCATTGGCAATAAAAAGGGAAATTGGAATTGGAAATTCGGTCGCGAACTTTAGTTTTCAAAGCATTTAATAATGTGGGACTTCAATATACGCACACATACTAGAATATTTGTATGATGAAGTAACGTATGTTTAGAATTAATAAGTCATAATAATTTTCAGTACCAAACCACTAAGTGTTGGAATAATATCCCACCAGCATAACATAAAATTTACACACCAAAAAGAGTACAAAAAGTTTTTATTGTTTAAACAAAATTTTGGTATACCCGATATTTACAGGCAGGATAGCGTTTGCTTCCTATATTAAGGCGGTGTACATCCTACTAATATTATAAATGCGAAAGTTTGTATGTATGGATGTTTGTTGCTCTTTCACGCTTAAACGGCTGAACGGATTTGAATGAAATTTGGCACGTAGATAGATTATGATCTGGATTAACACATAGGCTACGTTATTTGACTCCACGCGGGCGGAGCCGCGGGCAGCAGCTAGTTTTATATAATTTCGTCATGTCCACAAAGTATATTTGTGCTTTTTGTAGACACTGAGTACTTACACAGTTTATTATTATTTCATTTGCTATTACTTTATAATCCGCCTCCATTGTAATACTTCATATCTAACGATGTACCTACATATGTAATTACGTATACACTTTATAACTTTGAGTGGTTTATTTAATTGACGTTTTCATTTACCTCCTATTTTCGCGGTTGGTCTGTGGCTGCAGCAGAATAATCAGCGTTTTGTTCATCAAAACAAAACAAGTAGCTACTGTTAAGGCGACACACATGATTTTTTCCCCCAGCACAATGTATTGTACAATTTACATTTACAAGCATAGTTGGTACTCGTAACAAATTGTTATGTGTGCTGGACATACAAGTAACGAATCTATATGTATCTTGCAGTACTTACAAAACGTTCAAATGTTTGGACAGAACTTGAGAGACACCCTCCAAAAATAACCTTTTCCCTACATATTTTGCCTGAACTTAGACTGTATGTTATGTCATCTCACAAATGTAAAATAATAAACATGTCGCCAGCGCGTTTAAGTTCGCTGCATGTTGCTAGAAGTATAGAATCTATATATAGCAGATCTATTGAAAATTCATAATCTTGGCAGCTTTAGATAAAAATAGGTAACTATTTGTTTCTTGGAATAATTCTGTTGATTTATCGCACACCAATTCGCATTGTATACATATTTTAGTTAAAACAATGTCAATTTTAATTTCTTAATTCTCACCAACTGCTTTATCTACGATAAAAAGATTAAATTCTTTATTAGCTATAGCGGGCACTGAATCACGGCTTACATTTTTTTAAATACTTGTAATCTTATTGTATCTTATTCATTTTTCATAGCTGTCATTTTTCGTTTTTTAATATACCGGCATTTTGAAAATTACCATTGGCGAAGAAATGCCGAAATTTATCAATATAGGTTTTTATTCAAATTGTCAATAGAGGTTGCAATAAATATATTGAGCAGTCAGAACCCGTTATATACGTTTTCCCATACATTTCGCGGTCATATACGACCACCCGGGTTTCGAAGGGTTAAACCCTGCGGGCTTTCGTGACAAGGCAATATATCTAATATGATGTGAATAAATAAATAAAATAAAAAAACAATGATGACAAGTGCTGAAATTAAATATATATTAATAATATATGTGCTAAATCATTTCTAGACATCTGAGAGTATATTTTATCAATTCAGAAATAAGTCTTTTTTGGAATCTCCCTAAGTGGTTCTCTGTAGGCCATAGAATAGAGCGCATGGGTCCCTTACCCCTTATGTAAGGCTAAAAATGTTTTAATATCATCCGCTTTTTATGCAACAGTATATGGTGTGACATACTGCTATGAATGTAGGTGAAATAGACGAGGCGCAGATCCACGTCCGTCAATAATTCGTTTCACCTAACTGCATTAATGCGACTAAGTTTACTGGCAAGTAAGGCGACAGCACCGGGGATACTTACTATACAGGCCGTGCTCACGTCCCTCGTTCCCTTGTGGAGGAATGACGTGATAAACCTATTTGTTAGTAATGGAGGATACTTTGACGAAACATCTGATTGTGGGCGATTGAACTTGGTCCAATTCAAAACCATAAAGAATCAAGCTTGCACTCTCACCTAAGAAAACCCCATTTGCTCTAGTTTCTGAATTCCAGAAAACACCTCTTAGCATAGCCAAAAGCATTGGGACTCTGTGTCGAAATATCCAGGAATGTTCACCCCACATTAGCAATGTCCATAGGCTACGGTAACTGCTTACCATACCATGCAAACCGCGCGCTTGTTTTCCATCTTAGTAGTATATAAAAAAAAAAGTTTAATTATGTGGGAGCCCCACTGTAACTCCAAGAAATACTACTACTATATTGCGAACGAAATCTATGTGCTGGCGGCAGTAGAACACACTGGGGAGACAAAATTTGAAAATAATATTTTAATAATGAAATTTCAGAATTTGATTGTAGCTTAATAACAGATTAACGCAAGTGAACGAGTATAGAATGGCAGGCAGAACGCAATTTTCATACCGGCAAGTAAGAAATTAGGTGTATGAGCATAGTAGGAACAGGCGAGCGTGCATGAAAGGACTAATGAATGTTAAAGCAGTGAGTGGTGGGTAAGGACCAAGGCCAGTCATTTGACGCACGGTACTCTACCTACCCCGCATAGAACTTGGTGTGAAGGTATACATAGATCAGTATAGTACTATATGTACCATTTTCCGCAATATGTACATTAGATCATCAGTATACACTAAAAATAAAAATGAAACAGAACTCTGGGGCACCCAAATTCCATTAGATTTAAGCCTGTTTATGTCAACAGTGTGCATTCTATTGTTAAAAAAAAAACAAATATTTTATAGATTCATATTGAAATCTGTAAAATTTTTGTTTATACATTTTAAAAAGTTATGAGTAGTGGTTAACAACACTACTTTAAAACAACGCATGTGGGTTTGATTCCCACACAGGTCAAATATTTAAGCTTATTTCTTGGTCTGTATCATTAAAGTAGCCAGACTTGAAAAGTACCTCCACGTCATAGACTACCGCAGATAAATAATAACTGCTTGGAGGATTGTTGTGTTAGTGCGAATGAGTGCCATAGAGAGCTCCTATGGAGTTGCTGTGTTTGCAGCTGAGGTGGGGCAACGCGAGACTGATTTTCCTGTATTACAAGCATTCATAGGCTGCAGTACCCACTTTACATCAAGTGGGTCGTGTGCTTATATAATTTATTATAATTTGCTTGCCCCATTTGTTTTACCATAACAAAATGTTTTTAGCAAACTTGGAACTATATCACCTTATAGGCTTATTGACGAATAATTTATTATTTTTGCAAAAAAACTAGGCAATGGGGCTTGTGAATATTTAACATCTAATAGAAAAAGAATTTTTTGGAATTATGGTCCGTTTGATCGCATCACGCAAAAATATTATAGAGTTCTAAAGCTAACTGATATTCTGAAAAACTTGAAGCAAAATACATTTATAGATTATTTTATCAAAATCAACAAATATGAAGATGACAATGTGTGAGCAGGATGTATATCCTCTATTGCAACGGTTTACAGGCTATGGTAAACACTTTATATCAGGTGGGCCATACATTTGTTTGCTTCTCGATGTTGAATAAAAAAACTATACAAGGCTCTCTCTTAGAGTTTTGTGTGATTTCTATGGCAGAGCAACACTTTACCTGAAGTATACCAAAACCAAAAGTCCATACAGACAAAGTCACAGCCGAGATTTAATAAGCAGCCTGATGGAAACCTCTACCCCTTACATGTGCTCATCATCATGTAACAATAGAGGAGTGCTGTATTCTTGATGATGCAGATGAGATGCTGAATGAAGGAACAGACACAGATGTGTCAGTGGCAGAGTAATTAGCAATGCTATATTTTAACACCAATGCTTGTGGATTCGATTCATACAGACAATCATTTGTGCTTTTTGACAACAGACATGTTCATGTCTGTTTGTTCTATAATCTATAATGTGTTTTAAAGAGCAACCCGTCTGGGAAATTACCTCCACTTCACGGAAACCTGCAGCTAAATAATAACAGGATTTTGTGTGGTCTTACGAGTGAGGTTAGAAGTAAACTCCTAAGGAGTTGTGTTAGAAGTAAGCGTGGCAATGTGCAAACAATACCTTCGATATTGCAAGCATTAATAGAAAATGATAACCACTTTACATGAGGTGGGATGTTTGCTAGTAGGCCTCCCGGCATTGTATGCATGCAAAAAACCAGAATACTCAGGTAATTAGGAATTATTTCAATGACTTGAATGAATTATTACAAATGACTAACACAATAAACGTTGGGCAAGTAAGTGAGACTGTAAACAGGCAAGAAATATCACATCTGCCAACTATGTCAACTAACAAGGCATAATATTTATCTGTTTTCTTTTACGAGACAGGCCCACCACTCATTCCCACCACTGTGCCTCCCGTGTAGCCAGAATTAACAGCGGCGACCACCAAAAAGGCGTTTAACAGTGAAGTTCATTGCTGTTCCGCACCCTACTGTCCTACAGCTGCCATGGAACTTGCAACAAATTTAATCAGAATAAATTTGTAGGAGTAGGAAGTTTTGGAATTGACTTCCCCTCTTGGCAAGGTGAAAGACAGCAATATGACAAGTAAGGCATTAAAAAACCTCAAAGAGATGGCTAGTCAAGTGAAGCTCTACTGCTTTGTCAGATTTCTAACACTATTGGGACCTAAATTGCCAGTTGTTACCTAATCTTTACCTTGTAATGGGATATGAGTAATCTATACATCTAATATAAATATATGAAGTGGAAGAGTTTGTTTGTTTATTTGATTGAACATATTAATCTTTGGAATTACCAGTCAGATTTTGAAAATTCTTTTTATTGGATAGCGCAATGCTTGAAGGTTATAGGCCGTTCGGCATCTACCTACATCTACCCTTAGAAGCTGAGTAAAAAAAATAAACCGGATACTGGGATAAGCACAAACCAAGTTGTGGGGTGCCTATATAAAATAGGTTTGACAGATAGTCCACTGTGGAGACCATGCCAGACAGACAAAGAAACAATTGCACATGCCTTGGGGCAATGCAAGAGGGTGGCCACTCAATTGACTGCCATCCCTGGAAGTCCAAAAGACTTTTTTTTATATTGTCTCAGCATAGTGGCTCCGCTTCGCCTGTTGGTAAGCGAAAAGAGGAGCCCAAATCGCAGCGGCAACTGACAAGAACTACAGTGTCACACTATCAGTTCACAATACCATGCCGGCCCGCAAGCTGCTTCTTCACGCTTCGTTTGAAGGATCCCATGTTGTAGGAAGAAGGAAACACATGTGCAGGAGAGGCGTTCCACTTTTTAATAGTTCGGTAGAGATAGGAGTTGCCGAACTTTTTAGTACGAGAAAAAAATGTTGTCAGCTGTGGAATGATGACTTCCTCAGGTCTGCAGCGAAATCAGCAACCTTTTCTCTTCTCTATAGAACTGAGCAGGCTCATTTGTTTATAGATAGTCTTCTAACCTTCGGCTAAAAGGTTTTCTACTATAATTGAAAAAATATTATACATTTTGTTGAGGAGTTGGATCATAATTCATCAATAAAGATTTTGTTAGGTACCTTTCCAAAAAACATGTCACCATGCTCTATGCGCGTGACGTCCATGTGAATAATGTCTAATAATGACTAACGCCTTATAAGTCATGAAATGAAATTAGATCCTTCAGAATCATCCTTACATCAGGTTCTGCTAATTACACCTAATCCAGTGTCTATACAAACTGGTGTTGATAAGGCTGGGCAACCACTTACCCTTTGTGGCAGGTGTGTGTGTTTTCTACCTCGGTGGAGATCCTTGGCTTGTACAACATAAAGCCAACCTCATCCATACTCGAGCATAGACAGTTTGACAGATGCAATTGTCAATCAATTCAATTATATTAGCGTCCCATTTGCATATTTTGATGCAGCACTGGATGCAGTCACCTACCATATCTTTGTTATAAAAACAAAGTATTAGAGAGCTATTAAATAATTTTATTATCACATTTGTGCAACTTACAAACAGATACATGAATAAAATATTGGTTGGTTTTTTGTATATTATTATGTATTTTCATTTCTGCACAAAGCCAAATTAAATTTACATAAATACAATTTAATGATAACTTTTATACAAGACGTAAATAGTACACAAAAGATTCATAGACAAATTATACTGGTGTAGCATAAACAGTGAAAATAATATACCTAAATGTCTCCATGTTCTATAAAAAAAAATATCAGTATCTCAAGAGATCAGCGAACTGACATATCCAAGCTTGTTCGGCATCCATGGTGTTGCTCGTACATACAAATGACATTGAACTTTGTGACAGTACACATTATCCTTTGTATAAAATTAACCAAATTTGTAACCATGAAATATATACATTTGTTTCTTTATTTCCTTCACTATTTTAATGATAGTAAAAAAATATGCATACCTAATATTGTAAAGAAGCTAGATGTGAGTGTAAACAACTATCTGTGGGAGGTGGATCACTCCACGGGGCAAGGCTACAACATAGAAATGCAAGGGTCGGCGTGAGCGGACGGGGCCCGGCGCCGACGCGCCGCCTCATGCCCGCCGATAATAAAAATTTATTCTTAATTGTCTCTTCACAAGTTACTCGGTTTAGGGTGTGTAACATAACTTGCACTCTTAAATCCATGATAGTATTTTGTGTTAGTTTCGTGTCGCACCTCGTCTTGCGCGCGTACGGAGGCACTGATGGGTGTGTGCGGGCGGCACGAGCGCTCAGTTGTCCATGGCGTATCTTCGTGTCCACTCCTTCGCATTACGGATTGCTTCGCTTTCGTTCACCTTCCACAGCTCGGCCACGTCGTTGGCCAGGGGGTCATCGGGATTCGGCGCCGACAGCAGCGCCTGAATAGACAAGAGCACCGTGCGTATCTGCAGCGCCGGGCTCCATTTATCTTTCAGAATATCCAAACAAATCCGGCCCAGCCGGTCTATGTTCGGATGATATATTTTCGTTATAAACCTAACCTTAGGTGCTGACATAGGATAATCCTCTGGTAGAAATAATTCTAGTTTAAATAGCCCTCCTTCGAAGGGTGAGTCTTCTGGGCCGGTGACGATTACGTGAAAATAACGTGCATTGGTTTCACTGGGTACTGCGCTGATTCCCGGCACTGGCTCCTGCATCAGTCGCTGTGTCTCTTTGATTATTCTACGTGGTAGGGCTGCCATTTTAAATATGCGGTCTAGCGCAATTTGTCAAATGAGAGCAAGTAACCATATAATTGTATAAAATATCTAACTGTCTTTCACTGCACGTGTATACGACAAAAATTGAGGCACGTCCTATGGATTAAAACAGCATTTTAGCCATGATAATGCTAAAAACGCGACTACAAAAGCGAAGGTACTTCAGTTTTTTTCCATAGACAATACAGATTTGAAAAAAGAGTAGGATACTTCATAGTTTCACGCATTTAAGGCAAACTACTGCGCCATCTGTATTGTGGTACATCGTAACAAATAGAAAAATAATCCGGTAGTAGAAAAATAATAACAAGACGGTATTAATCAGAGACATGTTACTAAAGGACCAGCCTCGTAGGATCATTCCCCTCTGTCATGGTACAAGATATTGTGATCCATTGCGCGCATAAATACTTCGTGCGTAATCGATTCTCTAACAGTCTTGTAATCGTTATCGCTCAGGTAACATCATAAAGTGTTACACTAAAAATGCCAAACTGTGCAGTTATGTCATGCAAAAAAAGGTTGAACACTTCTTTTCAAAAATATTGAGTTACCTTTCACATGCAAGTATTATTTTATTTGCTTTCATATTAAAGAAATTAAAATGGTGTGATAACGATTAATACATGAGAAATCGATTCAGTAATCGAGTACTGATTCAATCGAATCATATTCCGCGACTTTGGTCGCATATCTCCTATCCCAAATTAGCGTAAATTATACAAACTGCAAAACAAAACAGTCCTTCATGCTGTATAATAGAATTCATTTAGCTAAAGACAAAAAATGTATATAAGACGTTTCGTAATTTTGAATCTACCAGCTTCGATTTACGAAGAAGTTCAGTTATTCCACAACAGATGGCAGGCAGCGGTAAGAAAATAACTTTGAACTGTAGGTGCGCTCGAAATAAGGTTGACATTTCCTTAAAACATTATTTTGGTTTCTATGTAGTAGTTACCTCGTCCCCTGTCAAAAATGACAGAATTATTCATTAACAGAAAGAAAAGCGAGTCCTTTAGTAACATGTCTCTGGTATTAATACATCCATGCATATACAATATGTGTATTAAATTAAAATTCTGCCACACGCAGATTGTACCTGCCCAAAACTTAAATAATCCTGATCTGTCGCTAGCTTGCCGCCTTTAGTCTCTAATTTCTTATGGTCTATTCTCCTTCTTCTTCCATGCTAGTACTCTTCACTAGACCTCAGCTTAAATGAGTCAACAAGACCCATAAAGTCGATTGAACAAAATCCTCAAGCTGTCTTGACTATATATCATCGCTTCCATTTTATAAATGAGAATAATTTCCTCTCCACTTATAACGAACTCCTGTCATACATCATAACAGCTACCAATAAGCACATTCCGCTTAAAAATTCTCCTCGAAATTGTATCTTTTTACCTCTGCATGTTCTGACAGGGTAATAAGGCTGAGACAAGTGTAAGTGCATGTAAAGTGGTTATCGTAGCCTACAACACTAGCAATATACACAATACACACATATATATATATATATATATATATATATATATATATATATATATATATATATATATATATATATATATATATATATTTATGGGGCCTACCAAAATGGAAAGCGTCAATGAGAACCAGATGAGAGAATAGCCATCACAGTGATTAACGCTATGCTGGCTGTCCCCCCTTGACGGCCTGCTAGGGTGCCTCTTCACACCTCGTCAGAACGACCCGGGATATAGGAAGTGGGGAACACTTGCGCCGGGAGTGAATTTTGATAGACAGAGAAATGAGTCGCTGAACTTCTTAGTACGGAAGGTAAGCAACCTAACTCTATGTAGATGTGATCTCAGTCCAGTGCGAGTGTTCCGGAGAAGGAAGGGAGAAGGAGGGACGAGGCCAAAAAGCTCCTCAGAATATTCCGACTGATAAATACGGTGGAGAACACTCAAGCTACCAATATCCCTTCGCAGCTGAAGAGGTTCAAGGGAGTTAGTGATCTCATCACTATCTATGATGCGTATTGCGCGGCGCTGCATTCTATTGAGGGTGTCAAGGAGATATTAGGAGGACCCGTCCCAAAGGTGAGAGCAATACTCCATGCATAGGCGAACTTGCGCTTTGTATAAAAGGCAGCGCTGCTTAGGCGTGAAGAACCGTCTCACCCTGTTCAGGACACCGAGTTTTTTAGAGGCTCTAACATATCGCGCGTGATCTGTACCATCATCTGCATAGCAATGAATGTAACCAAGTGATAACATGTCATTGATATGCATTAAAAACAGAGTAGGCGACATGAAAGATCCTTGCGGGATCACGGCGTTCACACGCAGAAACTGCGATGACTAGCTGTCGCAACGCAAAGGACTCGTATGCTGCGTCCATGGAGAATAGCAGCGATCCAAGCACGTACGCGAGGAGGTAGACCGTATGCTCGAAGTTTGGAGAGAAGCGCGTGATGCTAAACCCGATCAAGAACTTCTCATCTCAATCTCAGTAATAATTTAAAGTACGATTATGTATTATACGTAAAATTCTCAGTCGAATTACATCACTAGGCTCCAAATTAATCAAAACTTTAGCTCGAAAAGTTTTTGAGCTTCAAACTGATAAGTACATGTAAGCTGGTGACAAATAACATGGTGAATTACTGTAACTGTATAAGATAGAGTTTCGTGTTAAAGATCAGATACGTTATAATTGGAGCACACACGAGACATAATTTCAAATCCTTCCTACTCCACATTTCCGTCCCTTTTAATACAAAATCTACCACAGATTACAGGAAGGCGGGGGAACGGTGTTACACAAACTAATAAACTAATGAAACCACTTTAAGAAACTGGCTGATTTACTCTAAAGCAACTGATTTTGTTTACTGATCTGATCGTAAACTTTGTCATGCTGATGTCATAACTTTTAACGGTAATGTAGGTAACAAAGTTGTCTATAACTTAAGAACGTCATGAAACGAGCTTAGGGTACCTATTATGTCAAACAAATTACATTGAAAATTGTTAGTTTAAAAGGAAAGTTGGTAGATTTCTTGAACCAAATTGATATCGAAATGTGAAAAAAATTACGTTAAGCTGGTAATATTCGAATATATGGGCGCCGGCAGAATTACTTCATTATTTTACAAAATTGGTTTCACCATTCTAGCAACAACATACAGCATTGAACGTACGTTTAGCACGTTAATACATGGAATCGGTCAACGATGGGAAACGTGAGACTAAGGCATGCTTGGCTACAAGTCCTGTGTATACTTAGTGTTCACAGGAAAAGAGTAAAGGAGGAAACTGAATTTATTGTCAGGATGGTTGACAAATTTCGGCAATAACCTAGACGCTTTAATTTTATATTCTAACATTAAATAAACAAATTCTTAATCTTTTTCTGATTATTTTTTTCTGCCAGGGGGTGCAAGTGCACCCCCTTGCACCCTGCTGTTGGTGCCTATGAATGAATAACCAACATAATTCATTTTTAGCGAGAAATTATCTGGCTTTACATGGAAAGGTGGAAAAGGAATACGAGTCTGATAACCGTATTTTTTTAAAGCCGGTTGAATATATCCCTAATTTTGATAATATGCTTTCAGATACATTGCCCTTAATCAAAAATCTGAGTTAAGCCTAACTCATTAGAATATTACATCACTAACTCATTAATAAATTATTCAGAATGAAATAATGCAATTATTAGGAGAAAGAATAAAAAAACTATTGTTTTGGGATTGGAACAGCCCAATATTTTTCAGTTATTTTAGATTATTTTTCAGATATTATTTCATACGAAGAACAAATATCGGTTGTCGTACGTTACGTTCTTTTAAATGCAAGCAGTAACAAGTCTGAAATATAAACTATAAAATTTTTATATTCAAATTCGCGTCAATGCTCAATGCAAAACAATGCAGTTTCGACTTGAGGTTGCTTCGAAAAGTACAAACTGTGAGTGCACTGCGATTGTGATATAGTTTTGACCTGGCTTTGGATTTCGGATATTGATACTGCATTACTGTTGACCCTTGCTCGTTAATTTGGACTCTGTTTACGCCTTTTGTTGTGGATTTCGTCGATATGGCCGAACGTACGCAGAGAACTGTTCTAAACAGTCAGACACGTGAGTTTGTTACACGCCTTAGTTACTATTTCGATCGTGAATCTCAAAATGGAGGGCCAATTTAACGAATTTGTTTCTTGTGTGCATATAAAGTATGTATATTAATTTTCATTCCAATATTCAATTCGTTCAAATATATTAAGCAAACATTTATATGTTTATTTTATTAAATCAGGTACTACTTGCAACAAAAACTTATAAATTTGATTATATTTTTTTTCGAGAATAGCATCATAGCATGCCGCTACTTTAGTCAAAAAATATGGCAAATATATTACTAACAAAAATTAAGTCGTTTAAATTCATCTGCTCCCTGCTTACTTGGTTGGAGATTTTAAGCAAAATAAATATAATTAGCAAGACTCATAAAAATTGGGCCTCGCTCGTATTGTCAGAAGAGGTGAAAAGATTGATCATGCAAAAATAAGTGTCTGAATTCCGTAATGAGTCGGCTTTTTGGGAGTTGCTTAATAGGGCGAAAACTGTAGCGAAAGAAGTTGAGCAGAACTTTCCACTCTCGCGATCGCAGAACGTTTTTTTTAATTATAAGGCGGAAGACGAACCAATAACAGACACGAAAACACATTTTGACACAAGGTTAATTACTAGCATAGTTACTAAGTTCGATGAACGGTTCGAACTTTTGAATCAAAATAATGTATTTTTCATTTCTTCATAAATTAAAACACTGGAACTGGAAGCGGACGTAGATACAAAGAAAGTTCTAATTTAGAAAATAAACCGAACCATGTTGGATCTTCACATGTGAGAAATTTCGAGAACTTTAGTGAAATCGAATTATTACTGATGTTTATTCATGATTCCACTATGCCGTTGGATATGTACGAATAAATTCATTTCAGTGTTCTCAAATCTATCTATATCACTTAGAAGTTACCTAACTATACTAATCACATACTATACTAGTCACAGTAGTATATTGCACACAGTGAAAGATCATTTCATGATCTCAAAATAACTAAAAACTATCTACTTCAACAGTAAAGTAGAAAAAAGTAAAAAAGTAGATTGACAAATTTATTATTTATATATAATTATATTTAACATTCTTTGCAGTCACGGGTATTAATCCCGGTCATTTGATAGGCGTGCGCGGGAATAAGGATCCAACGCGTAGAGGCCCCTTAGGAAAGACTGTATGTAATATTTATTATTAGGGATTTTGTGATGACGGCCATCTTGGATTTGGAACTTTTATCCACCATTTTGTACCGACGACCATCTTAGATTTATAATGAAAACGAATATACATAATGGTGTTGTCGTCAGAACTAAAGATGTGTACCAAATTTCAGATCAATCGGAATCCGAAGGGTGTAAAATCTCAATTACTAGATTTGACCCACGCAAGACACCAACGAAAACTATAAAATAAAACTGTTTAAAAAAAGAGTACCCGGTGTTATTGTACGAATGGCCAAGGGTGTCATATATTATAACACTATTATGCAGAAGTCTTAATAAACGCAAGTTGCCATAAATGTTGGTATGAAATAGCATTGTAATTTGTATTTTTTTTTCCTTTTTTTTCCCTTTCATTATTAGATACGATTATTATATCCCCAGCGTATTTACCAACTCTCGTGTAATAGTCCTGCGCAAGTTGTTCCGAAAACATTTATTCGCGATGTAACTGTGTGTAATTTAACGACAATATTTCAAATGTTATTTTAACTACGTAAAAATATAATTGATTTTGTGAGTGAATCTTTACAGAGTATATTTAAATACTTTTTACCTTTCCTTACATATTATTTTATGAAAAAACCTAATGTCGCTCTGAAAATGGATATTGTAAATATATTTGATTAGAAAGCTAAGTGTTAGATTGTGAAATTGAAATATACTTCATCAGAAAAAGAGACTAACTGGATGAAAAACTTGACGAGCTCAGTGGCGCAGTGGTTAGTAACGCTGATTTGACACCAACGCTCGTTAGTTCAATTCCCGCACAGGACAAACATTTGTGGGCATGAACTTGTTTGTTTGTCTTAGTCTGGGTGTTTTCATGTATGTCATAAGCATGTATTTACAAAAAATGTATTGACCTATATTTATTAGTTGCATTCAGAGACATGTTACTAAAGGACTCGCCATACGCGTGATTCTGTTAGTAAATAATTCTGCCATTTTTGACGGGGGACGAGGTAACTATTACATAGAAACGAAAATAATGTTTTAAGGAAATGTCAACCTTATTTCGAGCGCACCTACAGTTCAAAGTTATTTTCTTACCGCTGCCTGCCATCTGTTGTGAAATAGCTGAACTTCTTCGTAAATCGAAGCTGGTAGATTCAAAATTACGAAACGTCTTATATAGTTTTTTTTGTCTTTAGCTAAATGAACTCTATTATACAGCATGAAGGACTGTTTTGTTTTGCAGTTTGTATAATTTACGCTAATTTGGGATAGGAGATATGTGACCAAAGTCGCGAAATACGATTCGATTGAATCAGTACTCGATTACTGAATCGATTTCTCATGTATTAATCGTTATCACACCATTTTAATTTCTTTTAAATGAAAGCAAATAAAATAATACTTGCATGTGAAAGGTAACTCAATATTTTTGCAAACTATAAGTGTTCGACCTTTTTTTGCATGACATAACTGCACAGTTTGGCATTTTTAGTGTAACACTTTATGATGTTACCTGAGCGATAACGATTACAAGACTGTTAGAGAATCGATTACGCACGAAGTATTTATGCGCGCAATGGATCACAATATCTTGTATCATGACAGAGGGGAATGATCCTACGTGGCTGGTCCTTTAGTAACATGTCTCTGGTTGCATTGCATACCATTACACAAGCGTTGCTTACTTTGAGGCTAGACGGTGCTGTGTAATTTGTCCAAAAATATTTTTATTTATTTATTTAAAAAAGACAATCTTGCGTTCTAATTCGGTAACGTGTCAAATAAACTGTTGAGCAGTCAGAACCCGTTATATACGTTTTCCCATACATTTCGCGGTCGTATACGACCACCCGGGTTTCGAAGGGTTAAGACTAGAATATGAAATGAACTCTTGCCTCAAATATTATATTTAAGTAAACCATGTCATTTTCTTAAATAAGGATCATTTATTGTTCTGAAAATGCGTACTTTTGTGTAAATTATCATATTCTATTTACCTTATTTAATTTATTATTGCAATAATATGAACATGCACATGCACACATTCATTTTTGGAGTGTTACCTGCAAAATGAAGTTCATCTTCATAAATTCAGATGGCGCTTTACATTGACAAAAGTGCGGTTGGAGTGCTCTCTTTTGACTTTTCATTATGATAGTCTTTGCTTTTCAGTTATAGATAACACGTGCAATATAGAAATATATGCGTTCACGATTAATCTAAAAGTAGATGAAATGAAGATTAATATTTTAAATTTTGCTGCCGCATTCTGTAATGTTCGTTTATGTTGTCAATTATTAATATTTATTACTTTTAAAGTATAAACTAATTACAATTTTACTAGGTGTTTTTAGTCTGGCTACTGGATATTAGATGGCGCTGTTAGAAATTAATTTGAATCGTTATCTAGTTTCTTTTATCGAAATATAAACTACACAGTAATACACGGTGAGTACAGTAAAGTCCGTTCGCTATTATAAAATCGGTGTGAAAGAGAGAGCGCTGTACTAGAAATTCAGACTAGAAATCACTTTTAGTATAGCGCTCTCTCTTTTACACCGATAGTCTGATAGTGAACGGACTTTATACGCTTATGTACAGTCTACTCATTATATTACTCTGACGTACAATATATTGTGGCTGGCTGGACTAGATTGAATGAAAAGTAATGAAGCGGGACACCTTTTTACATTGACTTGTGATTGACACGGATTGACGTGTGGGTCATAAAAGTCGTAGATACGTACGCATATGGTTACGTACATTATATGGGTACATTCAGTATAAGGTACATTTATATGGGTACACTCAGTCTTCGTCGTAATTAAGTAATATTTACCTTCATTAGCAACAAATTTTACCAGGGGGAGCTATTCCCAATTTTATTTGTAATCGACTGGACATTATTATTGCATATTGGTAAATTGGTTTGTTTGGAAGTTGGAATTACAACGTTAGCAGCGGTGGTGGCAACGCGCGAGTGGTAGTCATGGGCTACAATATCTCGATTTAGTAAGAAACATGTATAAAGTAACTCACTTAACAACAACAACAACATTGCGTCAGGCTTGCATCAACTTGTGGATCCTGTACGGCAATCGAAAATATCCTTCGCACGGTTGTACCATTGGGAGGAAGCAAAACCGTGAATGTCAAATTGAGTGAAAAACGTCTTATGCTCCCGTTAGGGAGTATTATATTCTTTTGTCTTATGGGTGTAAGATGGATCTGATCAGTTAAGGTAGAGGTGACCGTGACAAATGTCAAATTGAGTGAAAAGCGTTTTACGAATGAGTGTCTACTGTGAAGTATAGCAAATGGTGATAGATATGCTCGCAAATAACCGAGACTTTACAAAATGAATCCTGTCAACTCCTTCACGACAATGCTCATCCACACAATACGTAACGGACAGTTGGCCCTGGTTCAAAACTATATTAACCACTAGTACTATACTGTGGTCAAAAGGAAACGTATACAATGTATATAGGAATTTGTTGAACTTTTAGTCAGGAGCAAAGTTTAATTCGATAACTCTGTGAAAACTTTTTGACGAGCACGGTGGCTCAGTCGTGAATGACGCGACTTTGACATCAACGCTCGTGGGTTCGATTCCCACACAAGGCAAACATTTGTGTGCATGAACATGTCTGTTTGTATTGGTCTGGATTTTTTAAGAAAGGTAGGGCGCATCAAAGCAGCCCGCATGGGGAAGTACCTCCACCTCACAGAAAACCGCAGTCAAATAACAACTCCCTAGACGGTTGTTGTGTTTCTGCGTGTGAGTGAGGTTACCAGTAAGCTCCCAAGGAGTTGCTGTGTTAGCGGCAGAGAAGGCATCGCGCGAGTGATACTTAAAATATCCCAAGCGTACATAGGCTACGGTACTCGCTTTACATCAGTTGGGCCGTGTGCTTGTATGCCTCCCGACGTAGTATAAAAAAAAACGCCTTTGTTTAGATTTGATGTGTTCATGGCTACAGGATTTCATAGGCGAGGACCTAATGTAATAAGGCTCAAGGGCTGTGCAATGAAAATAACGTATTTATAGAAAATTAAAAATTAATCCCAATTTGTATGTGGTTCTAGTACTCGTTGTGTATAATTGGCATATTGGCACTTGCAGAACCGACGAGACCGATTATGCGTAGTAAATCCGCTACGGGTCGGGAACTAAAGTAGAACGCACAGCTCTAATTGGCTAATTCACGAACTAACTTCGCGGCAATTATCGGCTTATTGGGTAAAATATCCCCCCATTGGTCAGTAGGTTCGAATCGCTAAGATATTTAGGCGTTAAAACACAACGTTTTGTGAGTGCGTGGCGCCTTCGTGCGCAGTCAAGTGGTCTAATGGTCTCACTATCACTACTTACACCCCACATGTTTGCTTCTGGAAGTTTGTGGAAGACAGATTTAAATATATATGGAGGGATTTATCTTAGACATTATATCTTAGACACTATTCATTCATCATTTTTTTATAAGCTGAGCTTTGTTTCGTATTATTTATATTTCAAACCTATTAACTGTCATCTATTTTAACTGTCTCTTTTTCAATTCTTCGCCTAATAAATAAAATAATACATCGGTCACTTCCTTAATTTCATCCCTACCTTCGTAATCAGAATTTTACTTCGTAATCATGTTTTTTTTAATACGCTTTTATTAGCTTCACCTGTATGTATCTACGAGTATGTAACGGAATCTTTCAACGCCAATTTCACCTACTTCAAGACGTCAAATTGATTTGAAAATTTGCACACGTATTCAAGACCTATGACAATACAAGAATTTAACTAAAAATGAAAAAATAAAATATGCTTAGTCTGGCCATAAATACTGTTACAGTTAAAAATAAACAAAATATTACATTTGAATTTGGAATCTGTCATTTTTATATGATTGTTCATTGTGTTTCTCATTTTGGCGCCAATACATTGTACAATATTTTGCGATATTAAAATGGATACTCCATCCTGTTACAATTAAAAATTATTTTCTGCTTTTTAGTTCAATTTACTATTAAAGCGTATTTTTTTAGTTTTTTAAAACAAAATTTTTAATATCACCAAGGTGGCATTTGCAACTCCAGGGGTGTCACCACAGATATCAGAATACAATTCAATACTTGTTTTTCTATTCCGTGGGTGTCACTCATGCGTTGCCGGCCCTCTAAAAACCTCTTCGCGTCTTTCTTGAAGAGCTCCATGCTGTAGTCCCTTGGGAAAACCTCGGCTAGAAGTTCATTCCACAACTTGAGAGTTCTTGGAAGAAAACTTCTCTGGAACCGAACAGTACCTTTTTTCATACTACGTCGGGAGGCATACAAGCATACGGCTCACCTGATGTAAAGCGGGTACCGTAGCCTATTAACGCTTTCTATATATTAATTATCATTCGCGCGATGCCTCCTCTGCTGCTAACACAGCAACTCTGTGGGAGCTTACTGGTGACCTCACTCACACGCAGGAACACAACAACCCTCTAGGGAGTTGTTATTTGGCTGCGGTTTTCTGTGAGGTGGAGGTACTTCCCCAGACGGGCTGCTTTGATGCGCCCTACCTCTCTTAAAACATCCAGACCAAGACAAAGAGACATGTTCACAAATGTTTGCCTTGTGTGGGAATCGAACCCACGAGCGTTCAACTCGTTCGCATGCTGTCAAACTCGCGTCATTCACGACTGAGCCACCGAGCTTGTCAAACGTACGATCGACCATTGCGGTTCTAGCATGTGAGGTTGAACTTCCCGCCGACGGCGAGCGGTGCGGTTATAAAAAGTCGGCATCATATCAAACAATTCTTCAGAACACAACCCGTTGTACAATCGGTAGAATTCACAAAGGGTGGCAAAATGTCTCCTTAAACATAAGGGTTCAATACCGTGTGCAAGCTTAGGATCGTCTACAATTCTCACATTTCGTCTCTGAACGGTCACACGGTTTAACTGGAATCCCGATGGTCCCGCCCAAAGGTGAATGCAGTACTCCATGTGCGGTCACGCCAGCTAGACCTTTTCCTCTAGGTGACTTCTATATTGAACGTCACTGGAGATCTCGACACCAAGCATCCTAATGCTGTTGGTGATGGTAAGACGTGTGTCTGGAATTTAGGAACCTAAGCAAATGGGGTTCTGTTAGCGGTGAACGCGCAAACGTGTGTCTTCATGGGGTTGAATTCGACCATGTTAAGCCGCCCCCATTTCAAACACAAGTTTATCGCGGCTTTCCTCCACAAGAGAACGAGGGATATTAGCCCGACCTGTATAATAAGTGTCCCCGATGCTGTCATCCGCATAACAATGAATGCCATCAATTGACAACCTATCATTGATATGCAGCAAAAACAGCGTCGGGGACAATACAGAGCCCTGTAAGACGCTAGCATTGATACCTATGCTATATAAATGTTAACTTTTATACTACAAAACAAGTATTTGCACGCGACGGCGTTCGCGTAAATGAAAAAAATAATTGAGATTTTTTTGTAGCTTTAAATGTTTTACATGCATATTAAATATGTATGTCGATATCTTCACGTCAAGCCTCTTACAGGGTAGGCGTTTTTTGATTTATTACATATTTGTAATTATCACTTGTCGACGGTGAAGAAAAATATTGAGAGGAAACCCGCATGTTCGAGAATAGTATATTTCATTACAAGTGCGGAAAGTCTGTCATTGCAAAGAGTTCCGACAAATGTCTACTCGAGCCGAGGCGCAGCGAAAGGTGGGGGTTGACAGTCGGAACTCTTTGCAATGACGGTTCCGTACGTGTACTGAACAATTATTTTTAATTTTAAGAATAAATTTAATAAAATAATAAAAACAATAAACTCAACTAACTAGGAAAATGGCGCCAACCGTAAAAGAATATAAGCAAGCAGAGATTTTCTTTTGTTTTCTTCACCCATTCTGGGTAGGCAAAGGGAACTATGCCCATACAGCCAAGTCTTCAGTAGAATTTTTTTATTGATATGAAATAAAATGAAATTTAATGAGATGAAATGAAATGAAACCTAACCTAACTCATTGAATCAAATCATTAAATCTTATATTGAAACAAATTAGTAGCTTCTTTTTAGAAATATTTGCATGAATCATAAAAACTTCTATGAATTTTTTTAGTAAAAACTTCGTGGTTGATTTTTTCTTTTTAATGGACATTATTTTGACAGTTGGGAAAGAGAACGCACGAGTTCGGAAAAGGTAAAGAAAAAGCTCGAGTATGTAATAGCCCACATCCCGAACGCTATACGTCCCTACAATACACCACTTTTTGAGCAACTGTAATAAAAATTATATTTCGAAACACGTGTAACTTCACAAAGGACTGATTGCCCCCCTGGGTTGTGAAGGTCTGACGGTCTGTTGCACTATAAAAATGGTGTATTTGCTAAATTTTTGACTTATGTAGTGGTCCCGCCAATCCTAATGATTTAGGAAACAGGATAATGCTACGAAGAAAAAAATATTTATGGTACATAGCTGTAACAAGATTTAGGGAGTCTCACTCAAACGCAGGAACTCAACAACACTCCAGAGCTGTTATCTGGCTGCGGTTTTTTGTCAGGTGGAAGCACTTCTTCTCACAGACTGTTTTGATGTGCCCTTCTTAAAACTCCCAAACATGTTCATGTACACAAATATTTGGCCTTGTCGGGCTCGAACCCATGAGAGTTGGTGTCAAAGTAGCATTACAAACCACTGCGCCTCTAAGCCCGTCTAAATATATATGCTATTATAAACATAATTTACCGTCATACCCGATACCTGAAACCTGAGATGATTATCCCCTGCCGTATCCAGCCAGTAATTGCCGTGTCGGCGGATAATAGCCACTCGAGGTATTGTCTCGTGATTGACAGAGCTGATGAGTTTACAGCCACCAGTTTACAGTTGCGGTTTAATTAGGAATCAATTTTGGATGACAGCCTGTACACGACGTAATAATACGTTATTTTGTTTCATTATAATTATAGTTCTATTTTATAACTTTATGCTAAATTCCTTGCCGGGTAAGAGAAGGAATCGAGCGCCACATGATTCGGTCCTTACATTACATACTCGCTTCTTTAACATTGGTAGCTCTTCTCATGCATGCTCGCCGGTTTCTGGGGCCCCTGACTTCACATTTTAATAAAATACGATTAATTTGGTCATGGGAGGTAAGTTGGCCTTCACAGATATATAAAGCAAAATGACACGCAACGTTACTTTTGCGTTGTACGTCTAATTCGTAATTCTTTCTTCCTGCATTATTTTCACATGTCCGAACAAGCGGAGCATACCTCTTCTTATTTTAACACCGACGCTCCCTTTCAGATCAACTCTGTTTCTAACATCATCTTTGTGAATACGGTCTACAAGCGTTACGCAACAAATTTTGCGCAACGATCGCATTTTCGCGTTTATCCTTCTTTCATGCTCTCTCTGCCATACCCAGCTCACGCTTCCATAAGTAAGCGTTGGGATTGAGTCACTCTCTAGAATAGTGGATATACCGTAGTGCCGCTACTCACCAACAACTCCCTACAAATCATCCAGACTTATATCCTACTACCTCGTTCGGGTGGTTAGTTCCTGGTAAAAAATCTCATGTTAAACAGATGCAATGAGCTTTATTTTATACGAGATTGTGCAGTATGGTGGACTCAACATGTACATCTATTGAAGCGAATGAAATAAAATGGATATCTAAGTTAGACAATTATGGCAAACATCACAAGGTGGTCAGTTTCTGATAAAAAATCTCATGTAAAATAGATGCGATGAGCTTTATTTTATACGAGATTGTGCAGTAAGGTGGACTCAACTTGTACTTCTATTGAAGGGAATGAAATAAAATGGATATCTAAGTTAGACAATTATGGCACACATCACAAGGTGGTCAGTTTCTGATAAAAAATCTCATGTAAAACAGATGCGATGACCTTTATTTTATACGAGATTGTGCAGTATGGTGGACTCAACATGTACTTCTATTGAAGGGAATGAAATAAAATGGATATCTAAGTTAGACAATTATGGCACACGTCACAAGGTGGTCAGTTTCTGATAAAAAATCTCATGTAAAACAGATGCGATGAGCTTTATTTTATACGAGATTGTGCAGCAAGGTGGACTCAACTTGTACTTCTATTGAAGGGAATGAAATAAAATGGATATCTAAGTTAGACAATTATGGCACGGTTTTTATAAGATCTCTTTGTCGACGTCAGCGGGCGCTCCACTGCTTTCCTGAAATACAAACTAACGCTTCTGAACACACCGCGCTTGAGACGCTACCCCATCTCGCCGCGCTACACGCAGACTTTGTGAAATTGTCTTATGTTAGTAGGCATACAAGCATACGGCCCTGATGTAAAACGGTTACCACAGCCTATGCACGCTTGGAATACATTAAGTATAAGTATTTTTATTTTATTTTTTATTTATACAACGTTGGTAGGCATACAAGCATACGGTCCACCTATTAACGCTTGTAACATATGTCACTCGCGCGATGCCACCTCTGCTGCTAACACAGCAACTCCTTAGAAGCTTACTAGTGAGCTCACTCATACGCAGGAACACAACAAGAATGTAGGGAGTTGTTATTTCGGATACAGTTTTCTGTGAGGTGGAGATACTTTCGCAGACGGGCTGCTTTGATGCGCTCTACCTCTCTTAAAAACATCCAGACCAAGAAAAACAGACATGTTCATACACACAAATGTTTATCTTGTGTGGAAATCGAACCCACGGGCGTCGGTGTCTAAGTTGCGTCATTCACGACTACGCCACCGAGCTCGTTAAAATTTAGACAATTATAGCACGGTTTTTGTAAGGTTTCTTTCTCGAAGTCAGTGGGCAGCGGGGCGACATAGGCACAGAGGTATGGCGAGCTCGGTGCCTCAGTCGTGAATGACGCGACTTTGACTTGAGCTGAATAAAAAAAAAACAACTGAAATTCAAAAATCAAACGTTGCACATTTTTTAAAAGAAAAATCTCATAGGTATCATGTGAACAACGTTTCACACCATGAAGGTTTAATGTCAATTCAAAGTATCTATTACTATAAAACGACAATTTCATACTTTAACCCCTAATATCTACACACAGGTGAGAGTTAAGCGAGCTTGTCAACGATTGCTCAAAATTTTGATCGCTTATGTTCAGTTAAGTAGGCTCACTTACTTCTTATTAAACATCATTTCATATTTTTTAAATATTGTCGGAAGATATGCAAGCATACGGTCCACCTTACGGTCCACCATACGGTTAAGCGATTACCGTAACCTATGACCGTTTGCATTTGTTATCATTCGCGCAATGGAACGTCTGCTGCTAGCACAGCAAATCCGTAGAAGGCTACTAGTGATCTCACTCACACAGGAACGCGATAACCCTCCAGGGAGTTGTTATTTGACTGCAGTTTTCTGTGAGTGGAAGGTGCTTCCTCAGACAGGTTGCTTTGATGCGTAGTAGTACCTCTTTTAAAAACACCCGGACAAAGCCAAACATACGTGTTCATGATAAATGTTTGCTACCGCTACCGAACCCTAAAGTTTCGACGAAATGATTCTGACATGGAGCGACTGGCATTAGACCTCCCACACATCACAACCCAGAGGGAAAACCAGACCTTTCTTAGGTTATGTGACACGTCTATCGGAATATAATGTCTTGGGCATGCGGGGTTTCTCATGTGTTTTTCATCACCGCCGAGCGCGTAATAATTACAAATATGTATATAATCCCCATACACGAATTTAGTGGTACGTACCAGGATTCGAACCCAGGATTATTTGCCCATATTATGCTCCTGTTACGTGAATTGTTTGACCAAAGAGCGCATAATTATTGCGATCGTAACATTGACCATTCAACCATAAAATTTTTTGCAAGAGATTGTGAAAGTGCATTCGCAATGCCTCTTAATCGTTAAATGTACTCGATATTTTCACCGTTACAGTCACCAGCTCCGACAGCCGTGATCGTCTAGTGGTTAGGACCCTACGTTGTGGCCGTAGTAACCCAGGTTCGAATCCTGGTCACGGCAGTGAGAACTGTCGCGGCGGAGCGAATTTTTTACTTGATTAGAGTTTGTCAACAATGAGTTCGCTTGTACCTTACAGAATATCGAAATCAAATGACCTGTAAGTAATTGAGGTAACCAGATAACATAAGTAAACCCTTGAAGAGATACTGCTTTTATTGTAAGTGTTCATAGCTACATTTAAAGTATGTACAAGTTTCCCATCAGTCGAGTCGCTTGCCATAAATCTATCATAATCTATAGTAATAATTAAAAAAAAAAATAGTATATAAAGCTGAAGAGTTTGGTTGTTTGTTTGAACGCACTAATCTCTGAAACTACTAAGTATGCGAAATTGATTATTTTATTGTATTTGATAGCCCAATTCTTAAGTAAGGTTATAGGCTATTCAACATCACGATGCGCCTCTTAGAAGCCGAGGTACAAACTACAACTCGCCGGAGGGTTACTATGTTCCTGAGTATGGGTAAGGTCACCAGTAAGAGTAGAAGTTGCTGTGTTAGCAGCAGCAGATGTGATATTTAATGTGTTGCAAGCGTTCATAGGCTATGGTAACCGCTTTAATCAGGTTGGCGGTTCTTGTGTGCCTCCCGATGTTGTATAAAAAACCCACATTGACAAAATTATATTCGAGATTACGAAATATTACTCAAAACTTCGACATTTGTTATGTTCCTACGTGTGAGTGAGGTCAGCACTAAGCACTAAAGAAAAAAACTTAATGTATACAAGCGTTTATGAACTAGTCATATGCTTGAATGTCTCCCGACGTTGTATAAGAATAAAAAGAAAGTTTATAGAAAAAGATCTCTCCATAAAATTACAGTACCTAAAAGTTTAATATCATAAGTTACGTAAATTATTAGGTACTATATTTATTATTATGTAAATATATAAATAAAAGGTGGGCGAATTACGAGTAAGTAAGAATACTCTTCTAAATAGTCTAGTTTCAAGGAGCGCAGACAGCTAGAAAGTCACTTACTATCATCTCTACATAGAGTTGAAGCAAAACTCACAGACACGTGGTGAACTTTGCTCATTTAAATACAAAGCTCCAGTTAAAGAGAAGTAGGTACGTCAACGCAGCTTTATTGGGTAACCAATTCCACTTCATACAAGACCGCAGTCAATCAACAACTCCCTGGTGGGTTGTTGTGTTCCTGCTAGTGAGTGAGGTCACCAGCAAGCTCCTGAGGAGTTACCAGTGAGCATTGGTAACTATAGACAATGTGAGATACTTTTAGCATTGGCTGATATTCGTATAGGTTGTAACATCAGGTGGGTTGTGGGTCTGTTTGCCTCAATCCGTATAAAAAAAAGGTTATTTTGGCTGTGCATTCATATGCCAGTGGGTCGATACATATACTGTCCAGTCGAGTACAGACATTAGTCTTCTTATATTTAAAAACCAATGTGTGTGTGTGTTCTCTATGAATTCTAAAACGGCTGGACTGATTTTGATGAAATCTTCAGATTAGCCCAGAGGGTAATCCTGAGCGGATCTTTTGTTCGAAGCCGTTGAAGGTCACTAGTATTATTATAAATAAAGTACACAACATAACAAAGTACAAGTATAAATAAAAGACATTCATAATCTTAATAATATATTAATCCCCGCAGAGCAGCTTGTGGCGAGATGTTGGTGCGTAACGACACGACGGGTACCCGAGTGCTCCACAGAGTCGATAAGGGCCTTCATCTCCGGCGTGTCTTCGTCAGCGGAGCGGAAAGTCAAGAAAGCCCGCAGGACTCTCAGCTTTGGCTTGCCTTCATTGGCCGTCCAGAGAGGAGTCGATAGAGCATATTGCTTTATCAGGTGCTTTATCAGGGTTATATGCTCCAGAGGTGGAAGTGTTAAAGCCGCGAGTAACTTCGGAGAAAGCGAAGCACCCCTCTCGACACCTCTGAGTTACTCACACCGGTGTTACCCCCGGCGACTTTCTCTGGCATTTCAGGGGTCCATTCAGTGATATATTATTATTAACAAATGTATAACTCTACACCGAGCTTAAGTTATGTCAAACACAACTGGTGGAAAGACAACAAATATACGATGCTGATACAAAATATATGCAATTCAACATTGGATAGGTCGCTTAAAGACCTAGCAGTTAAATACATTTTATCCCAAAGCCAAATACAAGAACAAATTTTGGCACTGGATGAACTAATAGATATGAGTAAGTACAATGTAGATCGCTTTGAATCTTTTACTAATCGTTGCACTTGTAGCAATCCAAACTATAAAATATATCGTATATAACATATATAACTAAAAAAATATATCAGTGTCAATGACACCGGTCCGTTGGATGGATATATTAACTAAAAATGTACAAATGTAAATTCAGGTATTTGTGGCTTCTAAATTCAGGTTCTCAAAGCAAAACCATTGTATTCTCAGATAGAATTCTCTATATATTTATGAAAACATAATGCATGTCGGTAAAAATTTTATATCGTTTTCAAACTTCAGCGAAAAACTTATAAGTAGAAATAGGTCGTGTATGCCGGTACATCGGCTTGCTTGGACTGGAGATCTTTTCTTGTAAATTGTATTTGATTTTATAATAAGTTGCCTGAAACAGTTCTGTCCTTTCCTAACAATGTATTCAAAACGCACATTAAGAATACTCTCTGTAGAAGGACTTATTATAGAATTGATGAATATGTAACGGACAAAGATGTCTGGAAATTATTCAACACAGACTACCTGTCCTTAATAATCTTTAATTTTACCATTTGATGTTATTATTGCACCAATATGCTTATGAGAATTTTTTGTATTATCTAATTGACAATTTTAAAAGGGACCTATATTGGCAAGTTTTTTCGCCATATCTTCTTCGCCAATGGTCATTTCCGAAATGCTAGTAGATAAAAAAAATAAAAAGTAAAATTAGAGAGAGAATTGAATAAAATACAAGTTTATATTTCAAAAAACGTAAGACGTATCTAAGTGCCCGGGAGAGGCCAATGGCAAATAAAGAATTTTTATCTTTATCTTTTAATAAATTAAGGTTGCCTGGAAGAAAACGCATTAGCGAAATAGCTGCTCACAAACCGTACAATAAAAATAGCAAATAAAGACTAAACTCTATCATGCATCATTTTGTATTGTCAATCAGGGACTTCATATTTTCACAGTGCAAATGTTTGTAAAATACAACAAAAGTGTTTATTAATAAAATTTATTAAAAAAACTTTTAAACATAGAACCCATGCTTTCTAAAAATGAAATAAATTAAATCCAAGTAATTCCGCACAACGGTACCTACTTGTTAAATTATGATTATAGAACTTTGTTATATGTATATTAAAATAAAACAATAGTGTAATAATTAACATTACAATGATTATCACGTTTTTTCATAAGCGATCCCTTCACACATTTCATCTTGAAATATTTTAGTTTTCAATGTCTTGTAGCCGAGAAAAAACAATAATTTATGTCACGTTACATGGCTTGCTTCGACCAAAGCCGGCGTCGTGTCTGTTAAAATAGGCAAGTGACACTAAAAGGCAGAAATTTAGGGATGAATAATAGAAATGAGTATTTCTTCATTTCGAGGAACTTATAAGTCTTATACTCTAATATGAAACGTGGACAGAAAGTCTGGTGCCCGCACGACTACGTGCTCAAAGTCCATGAACGAGAGTCTACCATCCCCGTCCACGTCTGCTTCGTCTAGCACACTGGCGACTATTTCGTCTCTCTCTTGGGGATGGAGCTCACCCTTCGTCAGCAAGCGAGTCGCTTCCAGAAGATCTTCTCGGCCTATGTACATGTCGTCGTCTAGGTCATAAATGCGAAACGCGTACCTGAAAAATAATTAAGACATTGAAACAGTGACAGTGATGCATATAACAATGCGTAACTATGAACTTCGAGCTTTCCCCTAGGGTGAGCCGCTGCAGGGTGTGCCGTAAAGCCGCGAATTGCAGTGTGGAGATTTTCATAGAATTTTTTAGCTTGTTTTTTTTTTTTATAAATATTGTCGGACAAATTACATAGCGCCATCTAGCCCCAAAGTAAGCGAAGCTTGTGTTATGGGTACTAGACAACTGATAAACATACGTAAATACATTTTTTTTTGTAAATACATACTTATTATACATAGAAAATACCCAGACCAAGACAAACAGACATGTTCATGCACACAAATGTTTGTGTTGTGTGGGAAACCAACCCGAGCGTTGGTGTCAAAGTAGCGTAACAAAGCGTTTCACCACTGCGCCACCGAGCTCGTCAAGTTTGACATGAACTTTTTATGGTAGTTAGAAACAGTAAGGCCCTAATTATAACGAGTACTAGGAGAGGATTCCCTAGACGCTGTGAAACGCATATATTTTTATTCATCCACTGTATCGTTAAACACATCAGTCACGTGATATAAATGGTAAAAAAAAATCTTATCTTATTAAATTGTCTTTTTTCTTATAACCCCATTTAAGGTGACCTTAAAACTTGCGATTTGCTATTAAGGTAGACATGTAATAGCATATAAAGGAAAAATAATTATTTGAAGACTATAAATTATGTAAAGTTATGGGTGGGATATTTGTTAAGTACCTGCTTAACTAGGACTGTTTAAAGTCATAGGACTTCAGTATCTAACCTGATTTACACGAAACTTATGGCATACAGCTACATTCAATGTTGGCAACACGCAAGTAAAGTTGTTTGGAGAAGCTAATTCAAAACTAATAATTTTATTCTATTCCTCTATATCAATTGTACAAGTCTCTTTAATTCGAGACGTAAGGACGTAAGAAGAAGTAGAGAATTTCATATTCATATTCTATAGAAGCCCCCACTAAACAACCTACAAGTACGTATTGTGGGTGTGGTTAAAGTTATTATTAGCGCCTTCAACATTATTGAGTATCGATCAGCTATTTTCGGGAACAAGTTGATTTATAATGATAGTAGTTTAGAACTTAATGATGTCAACCTTCAGACGCGTAGTTTCAAGTAACTTCCAGGCATCTTGATATGACAAGGATCAATATAACTTTATTGTTTGTTGTATAACTTAAGGATGCTAAACTTGGGCTGAAGGTGGTGAAGGTGGCTTCGTGGTGGTTTGGTATACAAAAGGATGGATACAAACAAAGATGACAAACATTTGTGTGCTTGAACATGTCTGTTTGACTTGATCTGGGTGTTTTTAAGAGAGTTAGTGCGCGTTAAAGCGGCCCGTTTGAGGAAGTACCTCCACCTCACAGAAAACCACAGCTAAATCACAACTCTCAAGAGGGTTGTAGTATACTTGCGTGTAAGTGAGGTCACCAGTAAGCTCCTATGGAGTGGCCGTGTTAGCAGCAGAGGCGGCATCGTGCGAGTGTAACTTAATGTATTACAAGCGTCTTCCAAAGTTGTATAAATAAAAAACAAACGCGAAAGCGAATATAAAAATACTTGCATAAATTGTGAGAGTACATACTTTAAGAGACAATAAATGTAGGTACGGTAGTTTAAACCTAGACTTATTCATCAGAATTTCGAAACATGAAAGTTTGACCTGAGTATCAATAAATAATAATATCTTAATAGATTCAGGCGTTATTTTGCCAAAGTCAAATGTACATGCAATTTGATCTAACCTGCTTTGTGTGCTTCCGCCACCAATTAGTTCATGCGGCCTAGCGCCGGCCGGCACCCACCCACTACTGTTAGTAAGTGCAACATGCCGACGCTGCCATGGCTGCGTCCGCCATCTGGAACAGAATCCGCATGCCCTCACCACCACCGTCGCTACCACGACTGGCCTGGTCGTCGCATGAACTAATTGGTGGCGGAAGCACACAAAGCCGGTTAGATCAAATTGCATAATAATATCTTACCAAGCCTTGATATCCCTAGGAGCTGCTTCACTGAATACTGACATCATATCAAGGAAGTCATCGAAGGTGAGGTTTCCCGAGCCATCATGAGAGAATACTTGGCACATTCGGCGCTTAAATGGATTTTCCTGCAATCAATTCGTAGTAGATATTTTTGTTTATAATATTGAATATTGGAAATATCCAACCTAGGTTGTATAGCTAGGTGGGAAGACGGGAATAAGTTATAAATATGTACTTAACATTTTTGTGTTCCTTTTTTTAATACTACGTCGGGAGGCATACAAGCATACGACCCACCTGATGTAAAGCGGGTACCGTAGCCAATTAACGCTTGCGATATATTAAGTATCACTCGCGCGGTGTCTCCTCTGCTTACACAGCAACTCCTTGGGAACTTACTGGTGACCTCACTCACACGAATGAACAAAACAACCCTCTAGGGAGTTGTTATTTGGCTGCGGTTTTCTGTGAGGTGGAGGTACTTCCCCAGACGGGCTGCTTTGATGCGCCCTACCTCTCTTAAAACTTACTTAGTACGTTTTGATATTTCTTTTAATATATGTACATATGCTGTCTATACATTTCTGTTTTCCTCATGCTACCGTGTGGATAGATAAATTTATCTTAAACATTTATAAAACCTCACAATAATTTGATACAACAGGTAACTCCTACAATAATCTATGATACCTAATAGCTAATTTACAAACGAGGCTCTGACGAAAGAGACGTATGACGCCAAATAGCATCTCACACATGAGAGACTGTGTTGCGTTCTTGCGAGCGAGTAAGGTTAACAGTAAGCTCAGCAGGAATTGTAGTGATGGCAACGCGAGTTCATCGTAGCTCTTGAACGCTTTAATCTGATGGTATGCTGGCTTCCAAACGTTGTGTAAAATAAAAATCGGCCAAGTGCGAGTCGGAGTCGCACACGAAGGGTTCCGTACCATAATCTATAAAAATCGGCCAAGTGCGACTCGGACTCGCACACGAAGGGTTCCGTACCATTATCTATAAAAACAGCAAAAAAATCACGTTTGTTGTATGGGAGCCTTAAATATTTGTTTTATTTTAACTTAATTATTTATTCTTAAAGTGAATATATAACTAAATATTCTGTGAATATTTCAAGCGTCAAGCGTCACAGCCTGGTGACAGACGGACGGACGGACGGACGGACAGACAGCGGAGCCTCAGTAATAGGGTTCCATTTTACCCTTTGGGTACGGAACCCTAAAAACGGCAAAAAATCACGATTGTTGTATGGGATCCCCCCTTAAATATTTGTTTTATTTTAATTTAATAATTTGTTCTTAAAGTGAATATATAACTAAATATTCTGTGAATGTTTCAAGCGTCTACCTGTTGCCGTTATCAATATCGAGCAAAAATGAGCAAAAAAATCACGTATGGGAGCCCCCTTAAATATTTATTTTATTCTACTTTTTTGTATTTGTTGTTATAACGGCAACAGAAATACATCATCTGTGAAAATTTCAACTGTCTAACTATCACGGTTCATGAGATACAGCCTGGTGACAGACGTACGGACGGACGGACAGCGGAGCCTCAGTAATAGGGTTCCGTTTTACCCTTTGGGTACGGAACCCTAAAAATGGCGTCTTTTAAGTTTCAGTGACCTTATACGTACTTTGAGCTCAGGTAACGCTTCTATCTCCTCCACGGGAACTGCTATGGTATGCGCTTGATTCTCTGTCATTCGTTTCGGTATCAGATCGGGGTTCACTTCTCGAAATCGTTTGAAAACCCTGGGCATAAATTATCCATATTGCACTTTCGGTAGTACAGAATAGACAGTACTTCGCATTTAATAAAAAAAAAAACAAAACAAACCAAACGTCTATGAAACTAATTTAATTGAATGAGAAAAGAACTAAAACGACTCTCCTGTAAAATTGCAAAATTTACAAACCCTTGTTGTTGTTTACGGAAGGTGCGATATGTACAAAAATATCAATAAAGGTTTTTTTTAAATTTGTTAAATATATAGGGTGTAAGAAAATTATCAAATTTTTAAGGGATAAAATACATTTGTATATAGTACCTGTACGACGTCGAAGAAATTATATTTTAAAAGACGTGGGACTTAACTAAGAAACGTCTGGTTTCCTTCTGGGATGTGGATGTCAAAATCTTTCTTTTTCTTCTTAGCGTTACCCCGTTTCGTAATCTATTAGGATTGGCGGGGTCTACTACTACCTAAGCCTAAGGATAGTGTGATGATACTGATTTTTACATAGAGCGACTGCCGCGAGGCCTCCACAACCCAGAGGGAAAACCAAACCTTTCTTAGGATTACACGTCTTTCGAAATATAATTAATTGGGCATGCGGGTATCCTCATGATGCTTTCCTTCGCCGAGCAAGTGATAATTACATAAATATATATATAATTGGGAGAACACGAATTTAGTGGTACATGCTCACACCTTGATTCGAACCATAGACCGTCGGATAGGGATCTTTATCCACTGGGCTATCCCTGCTCACCGCAATAGGTTCTAAACTACAAAAAAATATTTGAATTCAATTGACAAACAGGAAAAAGGGCACCGAACGGTTTTGCATTTGCCTATTTACATTAAACGACCAATTCCTGTTCATATATAAACAAATATATTTCGATAACTAATAACATTTTGCAACGTAGATATGTCATAAGTATGTATAATATAGATAAGGTTTTAATTTTATCTATATACGTAACTTTCCTGAAAAAACTTTCGCCCAGACTTTATACGCAAATTAAAATGTTACGAACAAAACCTTAGCAGCAACGTTGCCGCTATAAAATACATTGCATAGATTAATAACCATAAATGTAGAATTGCACATTTATGGTTATTCATAATTCAAATAAAGACTAATATTACAAATACAATATATTTAGGCAGATGGCTATAGGCGGGAACTGTTTTCCTTCACGAGGAACGTATATTTGTTTGTTATTTTAGTGGTTTAAAATATTGATAGACCGACAACATTTATTAGCAAGGATGTAGGGTCAATTGATATAAATAGACATAATCTTAGCAAACCTTCAACCTGCAAAAGTTATTGACGTCGAAAACATCTCCTGGGTAATTCATTCAGAATGAATCATTAGGTAATAATAGTATTTACTTTTTTACTACTGAAATAGTCCGCCCGTTTTTGTTTGGAATACGTTATATACCTAGAACTATTCTTTTTTACATTCTGTTACTACTACTAGGTACTACTACGGGTCTCCCTTCAACCGAAGGGGTTTAGAGCATACTCCACAACGTTGTTCAATTGAGGAATAAAGCCCAAAGGCTACTGATTTAGCTTAACGACTGTCATTTATCGATATACGCCCCGCCGGGACCGATGGCTTAACGTGCCCTTCTAAGCACGGAGAAGCTCAAGATTGAGACACCCATCCATAGATAGATTGCGGTCGATATTCCTTAACCTGTGTGTTCAGTTAGAAAAGACGAATAGTAAGTACTTTTATCTAATTAAAAGATATTACTTTTATTGCTACGGTACGTATTCAGAGAAATAATAAAATTTAAGGTTATCGTTCATTTCATCATCAATTATTTTTGAAAAGCTATTTCCAAAATTGAAAAGGTTTCGAATTGGAATCCGAATTCTTCACTTAAACGTTTCTGTGAATCAACTTTCAGAATTAGGATTCCAATTAGAAAAGTGTGGGGCTGAGAAACGTACTCGTTTTCAATGATAGACAAGAACTAAATATTTTACTCAAGTTTAACTATTTATGCTCTGTTTCGGTTTAAGAATATACAGTATTGTAATTGAAAATATAAACAAAATGGTCTACTATTGTTTTCCTCGACCGAGATTGTATGTACAGGGCATAATTAATGTTGTTATCTATGACCACGAAATTCGCTAGATGGCTTCGAGAGCAGAAACGCTTGTACGAGTATATTAAGACTGTAGGTATAAAATGTGCTGATTCTACATTTAGAACACTCTAGACTGTAGATGTGGTAATGCTATGTGCTCATATTAGTTTTCAGTTTATCATCACTGATTCTTTCGCCTGAATGTAATCTATCCTGCGTATATGTTCTTCATGTCGTCGTTGTTCGTCCGTATATTGTCTTCTTCACACAACTTTGTTAAATTGTTGTTTTCTATTTATTCGTCCTTTTCTAATTGTGAAGCGGCCGTCCGTGCTGTAGTAACTTCCACTCCGTTTTTCTCGCATGATTAAATTAGACGATATCGGTTCGCTACCACAGACAGCCTGGGCAAAGAGCTCGCAGCTAGAGGCCCGCCCGCGGATGCATGAAACGAAGTAAGTCATAACATAACAATGTTGCCATTGATAAGTTCGGAACAATAAAAGTAAAAAAAAATATACAGTTACTAATTTCACATTTATACTACAAGATATTCAATGCAGCATTACGAACCATACATCTAAATACATAATATATACTTAACCCTGACACCCTTAGGCTGGCTGCTTGTCTTTGGTTGGGAGTCTCGTTAGTGTTCCACACAAGTGCCCTTTGCGGCAGTGACGTCGACCAGATACCACGAACTTTCTTGTCAAAAAGTGCTGGTCGTGTCACCTGTTATGACGCATTCAATAATATTATCCGCCGGGCTCTTGCCTCTGTCAATGTTCCAGCTATTCTTGAACCCACTAGATACACAGATGCCTCTTCTCACCTTCATCACACTACAATCAAAGCAGGCGCGGCGCAATTTTGTTGCTTTTGGAGTTGAGACCCTTGGTCCGTGGGGTCCAGGCGCGCTGTTCTTTAAAGAACTAGGGAAACGTTTAAATGATGTCACTGGTGACCAGAGAGCTGGTAGCTTTCTCGCTCAACGTATTAGCATTGTGGTTCAGTTCAGAAATGCTGCCAGTATCGTTGGTACAATGCCGCTAGGTCCGCACTTTTTACATTATTTTTATATATACATTCTGTGTACTAAGTATCGGGAATTTGTCAATAAAACAAAAAATACAAATTATTCATCTAAATTTATTTTATCGCCTTCAAAGTAGGCCCCATCGCTTGCAATACAACATCTCCACCGCTTCACCCAGTCTTCCATACATTTTTCATAGGCTATTTGCGGTATGGCCTTTAGCTCATTCAGCGAATTTTCTTTTATGGCTTCTATCGACTCAAAACGTTTTCCTCGAAGTGGTAATTTTAACTTGGGAAATAAAAAAAAGTCAGACGGAGCCATATCAGGTGAATACGGTGCTTGGTCGAGAACTTTTGTTGAATTTTTCGCTAAAAACTCTTTCACTATAATGGCTGTGTGTGATGGTGCATTATCATGGTGCAGCATCCATGAGTTGTGTTGCCACAAATCTGGACGTTTTCGGCGGATACTCTCACGCAAACGCTTCATGACGCCTAAATAATATTCTTTATTCACTGTTTCTCCCTCTGGAAGGAATTCGGAGTGAACCACACCACGGTAGTCAAAAAAAACTGTCAGCATCACCTTGATTTTGGAGCGACTTTGCCGCGGTTTTTTGGGTTTCGGCTCGTTTTCGAGACGCCATTCTGAAGACTGTTGGCTTGTTTGCATGTCGTACTCATAAACCCATGTCTCGTCGCCAGTTATTATACGTTTCATAAAGGTCGGATCCGTAGAAGCTCGGGAAACCATGTCTTCAGCGACATGCTTTCGCTGCGCTTTTTGAACAAAATTGAGCTCTTTTGGAACTAGTCGAGCGGCGACGCGTTTCATGCCTAAAATGTCAATGAGAATGTTGTGGACGGACTTAAAAGATATGTTCACCTCACTAGCCAACTCTCTCAGACTCATACGTCGATTTTCGAGCACTAGCTTCTTGATTCTGTCGATGTTTTCTCTGGTCGTAGCGGTTGAAGGTCTACCAGAACGAGGCAAGTCTACTACTACTTCTCGGCCTTCTTTAAAAGCCTTATACCATTCATAAGCCCTTGTTTTCGATATACACGATTCGCCGTAGGTATTTCGCAACATTTTTAGTGATTCACCACATGAAATATCATTTGAAACACAAAATTTAAGGCACACTCTTTGTTCAACAATATTTTCCATTGTAAAAATCGCCGAGGACTCAAAACTATGACCAACAAAAAGTGTAGTTTAAAACAAATTAAATGACAGATCCCGCTCAAATTTTGCGCGCTAAATCAGTACAGTGCTACCAACATGCAGTAAAAAAATTAGAACGACCTCTTTTACGCGGGTCTTTTTATTGACATATTCCCGATACTTTTTACACAGAGTAGTATACTTACTTAACTTTAGATATAATTTAATTTTAATTTAGTTTTATTTTAGCGATATATCTTTATGTCAGTACATAGATACATATCATAAAAAAATCTAAGTAAATCTCTTACAATAAAAAATATACATAATTTAAAATAAATTATAATAAAAACTACACATCAAAACAATGAATACTATTTTAGAAACATTAAACGGGTACACCAATGTCTAATAAAGTAACGAGTGCAACCTGAATAAATTATGAAAACAAAAGGATTAAAACAAAGCGTATCCCATTAGCACTACGTATCCCATTATTCTAGTGCTGCATGGCTATTAAAAAATATTTAAGTATTACAATTACCAGATCTTACCTGAGAATTTCCTTTCTCGTAAAAAACGTACAGTCCTAATGCATAAATTACATGTTATTTGCAATGCTAAATATCAAGAATAACTTTTTGGCAACCTTACGATAAATTATTTAGTTAATATTAATGTCGTCTTAGTAGTCAAAGCTTTGATGAATTGACAAAATGACAGGGTAGTAACAGAACATGGTAAGTTTTATACTTATCGTCTGGCCAAATTATTGACTTTAACATTAGGTATGGGATATTCTGCAAAAGATGATAGAAATATAGTGAAACGATACTTGACATTGTCTGAACTTTGTAAGTATCATATTTAAAGTTTGTTATACGACCCCATGTCTCATTCGAAAAACCAGAATGGCTCAACTTCTGATTTATTTATAATTTATTTACTCTTTATACGTAGGTGCATAAATAACAGATGAAGTTGATTGAAAACAAAGTCTGGCTGTGTATTGCCGTCGGTGTGTAGTTGAAGTTTATACGAACTTGGGCGTAAACAAAGGGAAAACTTACTTAACTAATATTAATTTGCCATGAACTTGGAACACGTATTTACAATTTTCACTTATATTCTGTATTATATATAATTTAGGATGTAAGTAGCGAATCATTATTAGAGTCAGTGCTATCCTTCACTTGAATTTAGGGAATTTACCTCCATTGGAAAACCGCTGCCAAATAAAAACTGTCTAGTTATGATACAGTGACCAATGAAGGGCTTCGTACGCAAAGGGAGATGAGAGAGTGTGGCCGCGGAAATTTTAGGTATAGGTATTTTTGTAGAACATAATTTGGTAGTACATTTGGTAGGCATAAACATGACTGGTAATTAATAAGAGTTCACATTCATGCACTCTCACAGTCCCTAGGACTCCAACTTCCGATAAAATCTTCTGATCGACGAGCTCCGTGGCACAGTGGTTAATAACGCTACATTGACACCAGCGCTCGTGAGTTCGATTCCCACAAATATTTGTGTGCATGAACATGCCTGTATGGTTTGGGTATTTTTTTGTTGAAGTATCAATGGAGAAGAATACTGCTGTTTATATTTGTACGTAAGTATTAAGTTTATTACGAGACTATACTACAATTTGTATGAACACCATTTTAAGATATTTGGGTTTAAGGTGATGTGTTTTTAAACAACACTTGGAGTCCTTTCCTAATTCTTTAGGATTGGCGGGGTACGATATCTTAACCTAAGGATTTTGAGACATACATAAAATATAGATCGACGGCCGGCAGACCTGCACAACCCAGAGGGAAAATCAAATCTATCTTAGGTTAGGTCACACGTATTTCGAAATATACATAGGGAACATGTGACTTTCCGCACGATGTTTACCTTCACCGCCGAGCAAATGATAAATATGCACATAAATCCAAAAATACGAATGTGCTAGTATAGGAGTCGAACCGGGAACTCTGTGGTCAACAGACCAGTTCCTTATCCACTTGGCTCACAGGGTCACTGCTCTCAATAGAGCGTAGTCTCTACAGGCAATATTGTATTTAAACTGTAAGAAATCTAGGTTGAACTTAGGGGGCAATCGCTGGAACTATTGTTTCGATTCTGTTTTTTTTTTATAATAATAGGTCGTTTAGCCATGAGTGCTTTAGTCTGTTCTTTATTCAGGCTTACTGGATATAACATGAACAGACGGAAACAGAGCCACAGGCAGTAGCTTGTAATATATTAATCAAATCTATTACAGTATTTTATTACGGGAATTGCACATAAAATAAATCCATTTTTCATATTATATTCGTAATGTAAATTACACAAAAAAGGCAGGTGCTTCAAAAAGAGGTTGAAAAATAGCTAGCTAAAAAAATATATTAAGACTCAGAAGCAACGGCAAATACTATGGAAGCACTGCTAAAAAGTAGATACCAGACTGCAAAATGAAAGAACCCTGTCCCGAAAATACAAGTTGAATTGCTACGCAAAATTTACTAAATTTGAACGGTATCATTTGACGAATACTGGTTATTAGGAAATACCTATGAAATATATGTTCAGCCCAAATATCGATATGTAAGAAAAAGTGGTATTACTCTTTTTAGTATCTTTACAGTAAAAATCAATTTCGCACTCCCGTCCCCTAAGGATGGAATTTAAAAAAATGCTGAGATTACTTTTGACGTCTTGATTGAGAGTATATTTACAAAGTCTAAAGTAGCTCACTTTATAAATAATCAATTTCTTAACAGTTCAACTTTTAATTCAAGAAATACTTTTGACCCCCCTTACACAATTTAAGGGGTGGAATTTTTAAAAACGTTGCAAGCACTTTTTTGGATTCCAATAGAGAGTGTCGGTACAAAGTTCCAAATCACTAACTTCAAAATACACACATCAAAAGTGTCTAGGGATCAACATATATTTTTGCAATAACTTTTCTCCTGATTGATATTAATTAAAATTTTCTTTAAGGATTTATCAAATAAAGTGTTTTCGTTTGTCTACAGTAACGATAAACCAAGTCACCTTTGCATTAATAAAGAAATTTGCCATTTTCATAATAAAGGGATTTTTGACATTTGAACCACTAACATTAAAGTTCGGAAAAAAGACTGAAATAACAGTTTTCTTTAAAATTTTATTGGGTAACTTAAACAATTAATAATCCGTGTTTCTACCGCGAACACTAACAACACAAGAACATCGGTTTGGCATACTCAAAATGAGTTCATCCAAATCACGCTGTGGAATGGCCGCCCATATGGGCCCATGTTCGTTGCAACAACAAAAAAAGGTCTTCTTGCGACTGGATAGTCTGGATACCCTCCATATTCGGCAGAGCTCTTCTCTGTAGCATATCCCATGCATGCTCAATCGGGTTCAAGTCTGGCGACTGAGCAGGCCAGGGCATGACATTGATGTTAGCTGCGGCGAGAGTCTGTCTTACAACTCTTGCGGTGTGCGGTCGTGCATTATCATGCATTAACTGAAATAAGGGACCGATTTGCACTTGTAGAGGAACGATGAAGTCTGATACAATCGTCTCAGCATAAATTTGAGCGTTGAGGTTGCCTCTGATCCAAATCAACTCAGTTCTTCCGCCGATCCAAATACCCGCCCATACCATGATGGTTCCACCACTATAAGGATGGACTTCCTGGCAGGATTTTAATCGCTGTTGGCGTCCAGGGGTTCTCCAGTGTCGTATACGTTTATATATTTTATATATTTTTTTATTACAAAGCCACATCTCAATCTCAAGAAATCCGCATAAAATGCTTGATCCCTAGACACTTTTGATGTGTGTATATGTCTACTTCATACAAAGTGTTAACACCCTTTTCAGCCTAAGGGTAGAATTTCGAAAAACGCAGAAATTACTTTTTTCATGTCTTGATTGAGAGTATATTTACAAAGAGTAAAGTAGCTCGCTTAAAAAAATCAATTCCTAGCAGTTCAACTTAACTTGAGAACATATTTCTGCTCCATACAAACTGTCAATCCCGTTTTAATCCCCTTCAGGGTTGAATTTCAAAAAATCCTTTCCTATCTCTCGTGAGCAATATAAAAGTAACCGCTATGCAATATCTGAGCTTTCTATGTTCCATGGTTTGGCCTCGGCTTTGATGAGTCAATGAATTAGGCAGGAACTCCATTTTTATTAACATAGATTATGTTGCCAAGATAGTTTTGGGTACTTAAATTATCTGTCTATAGAAATTCAAGAGCTACATTTTTTAAATTTTAATTTTAAAGTATAGAATAATTTTAGGCAGTTGAGGACCCCGGCCAGGCTGCTTTGATGTGCTTTTACCTCTCTTTGTCAGAACCATGTATGTTAATTAGATGGGTACACTACGACACCTTTATATCTTGAAATATATTTAAAAATACTAGATGTAACTGGATGTGTTATATAAGTTTTATTTTACTCGCACTAATCCGTGGGTCAGAAAAAAAAAGTAACATGACACTGGTTTATCATTTACTTCTGCATAATGATTAAACCTCTTCCATTTTATCACTCAACATCCAGCGATGTATCGATACTAATATATGAAGCCGAAGATTTTATCGTATTTGAAAATTCTTTTTCTATTTGATAGCTCAATTCTTGAGAAAAGTTACAGGCTAACAGGTTTTGTGTTATCTTCTACCCTCTAAAACAACCCAAAGTTATCATCAAAGTCAAGTGAGTACACTTTATGACTTTCAACCGTTTATTTACTTTCTAGTTTCACGGCTTGTCTATGGTTGCAGCAGAACAAATCAGCGGTTTGTACATCAGAAGAAAGTATGTAGCCGAGATAAAGCCGTTTTGTCTTACTGCGGCATTTTCTTCAGAATACATGTTCTTTGTATAGCTTATATTTAGAAGCAACTCTGTTAGTTGTTTAAAAATGTAATGTGTGTGCTGCAGATACAAATAAAGAATTTATTTATATAAACAACGTATCCAATTACATAAGCAAATAATGTTTGTGAAAAGAACCTGAACTTAACTGAACCAAAGAACTTGTGTTCGATTTCAGCTTAATATCTAAATAACTAACCAACGTTGTATATGAAATAATATATTTAGTTCATAAAGTATAAACAGGTAATGTATTCAGTATTTACATTGTAAGTTGAACTAAAACTACACATAATATTATTGAACTGAGTTAAGTTAGGGTAAAGTTTAGTTTGACAGTCTTAACTGTTTTATTGAAGAGTTGGGCCTTCCACACTCACCTATTTTCGTATGAAATTACTTGATTGTATAAGATGCATTTATGTTATAAACTAAAATATACTATATTGCTCTGAGACTTTTTTTATGCAATGTCGGGTGGCATAGCTTACGACTCGGTTGTAAACTGGTTACCGTAGTCTATGAACGCAATACAGGAAGTATCGTTCGTTGCGATCCCTGCTGGTAACACAGCAATAATTAAGAAGCTCACTGGTAACCTCACTCATTCGCAGGAACACAACAATCCTGCATGGAGTTGGCACTTCCGCAGTCGAATTGCTTTGATGCGCGCTACCCCTCTAAAAACATCCCGACCAATATAAACAGATCTGTTCATGCACACAAATGTTTACTTGTTTGGGAATCGAACCCGTAAACCTGAGTGTTAATGTAAATTTGTTAACCACTTGACCACCAGGCTCGTCAGAATCCCAAAATTACTTTTAGAAGTTTTTTGTAGATACTTACTAGCACTTCCCCAGTACGGCTGCTTTGTTACACCCTATCTCTTATTCCCCAGCAGCGTGTACCACGCGCAGGCAAAGTTTCGACTCTTATGATAAAAGT
This sequence comes from Pyralis farinalis, assembly GCA_947507595.1. Lineage (NCBI taxonomy): Eukaryota > Metazoa > Arthropoda > Insecta > Lepidoptera > Pyralidae > Pyralis > Pyralis farinalis. Next base: position 5,422,889 of record OX382259.1, on the reverse strand, counting down.
GAACCACATGAACGCGGGCTCAATTTGTAGAGATGCAAAACATTTATGAGACTTTACTTTGAAAGAAAGCTTAATAAGTATTGTATACTTTGAGTACCTTTAAATAATTTGTTAACTGAAATTAATGTGCAATGAATGTGACCAACGTATTACCAAGTCTAATTCATTCGATATGTACAAGAAAACTAATTAAAAAAAAAATTGAAACCGTCACCTGGTAATCTTCTAGCTGCTGTTCGGTAAACGTGACAATTTTATTACCCATCCCTCTAAATATTACCGGTAACAGAACTGTAAAACAGGGGAAAAAAACGACAAAAGCGGTAAAAAGCAGCCTCTTGGCGCGACAACAAAACACTGTCTGAGTTCGGGCGGGATTAAGGCGTGTCTCACAGAGTAATGGCGCGACAGACTCGTTCGTGTCAAGGGCAATGTCTTTATGTTATTAGAGGATAAGAATTCTATGCAATATAATATGAATTTGGATAAATAGGGGTTTTATGACGTTGTGGGAGAATAAAAATTAGGAGAGCCTCAGTATGTTATTAATTTTGTGATCTTATTTCAGATGTTAATATAGATTGTCTCCGTGCATGTTCCTACTAGCATCATTAGATATTAGGATGCAGGGAAAAAGAATTTAGCGTAATTAACCATGTGGCTTGTTTTTAGCGAAGTAGATTATTTCACATCGTCTGGAAACTTATTTTAAAAACAGGCATCAGTCAAACACATCTAGGACAAATACTTACCTACCTTACCGACGAGTAGGAAGTATTTAAACCCATTCAAAGATAGACTCCTGTCGAAATTGGTTGACTTGCATCTTCGTTTAAACTGACATGTTTAACGTCTAACTTGGTCACTGTTAGTTATGTACCAACAATAAATTTCCCACGAAGATGAATATAGTAGGTAGGTACTATACTGCTACTATAACACTACGAGCATCGTATAACAGTTTGCTTAGGAAAACTAAATGAAATGTAAAACGACATTTCATTATTTTCCCTAAGCAAATTTGTTTATAAATGGCAACACTAATTTACTGTCACATATATTATGTTCCATCAAAATAAAACAAGCTTCAGGAACCTAATGTAACTTCAACCTTAGTGTATGTAATTTTCAGGTATTGACAATTGATAATTAAAAAAAAACATGTAGTGTATAAAATTATACCGAGTTCCATACATTTAAATCTTATTTAAAATGAATTAGGTCGCGTGGCGATGTGAAAAAAATGATATAATGTCAGGATAATGAAGATTGAAATTATTCAAACATGAAGTAGTAAAATTAGTTGACCGTTAAAGTAAACCTTAATTAATCACCTTTCTCTCTGCCTTCCACGGTACTCTGTGGAGGGCGGCTATTAGTGGCCGCGCCCTCACGTCGTCAGAGTGTATTCTGTCTTGATTGCTATTCATTTGCACTCATAATTAATAGAATACATTCCACTTGATTTCTACTTGATCCAGGGTCGGTGAATGTGTATTATGGATCTAGTAGCTGACTAGCTTTGTGATTCAGCTTAGGAACTAGCTGTGGGAATTATTGATGTTAGTCGTCTTCTGTCTCCGGAAACATGAACATATTTCACTCTACCGGGCAAATTTTCGATGGTTTCCCATTCGTCAGCGTCGACATTTGAGATTACTTAGTACATTTTTTTATAATTCTTTTCAATCCTCATTCTCTTGAATACTTAGAATGTAAGTTTCAGCACATTTGCGATTCTCATAACCGTCAAATTCGATCAAACGACTTCCATTTACTCTTAATTCCACTTTTCCGTTCGCGCTTCATGTCTAGTTCGCTTCACAACTCTGGAATGCGTTGCCTGAACCTATTACAGACTCCCCCAACAAATTTACTTTTAAAAAGAAGTTGCGTGCCTATCTTTTTTAGAGAACCTATCCAAGAAGTAGTCATCCAGTTATTTATAGAGGAAAATATGTATGTATTATTAGGGGTTTGTACGTATTATTGTAGCTGTAAATGTATTTAATTCGATCTAACATGCTTTGTGTGCTTCCACTACAAAGCAGCACTATTGGCGGAAGCACACAAAGTAGGTTAGATCAAATTGTATGTAAATTTGACTTTTGCAAAATAACACCTGATTCTATTAACTACGTATATATATTATCGTAGTAGTCTATCTATAACTTCACGTCAAATCCCTTGCGGGGTAGGCAGAGAGTACCGAGCGCTACGTGACTCGATCCTTACATACCTCACTCGCTTCTTTAACATTCATTGCTCTTCTCATGCACGCTCGTCGGTTTCTAGGGCTCCTGACATCACCTTCTGTTAGAACGCAACCAATTTGGTCTTGGTAGGTAAGTCCTGGACTTCTTTGGCTCCTACATCCTTCCACTTTTGTATTGTATATCTGCTTCGTCATTCTTTTATTCTACATTCGTTCTACATGCCCGAACCAACGGAGCATGCCTCTTTCAATTCTTTTTTTCAACACCGACGCTCTCTTTCAGGTCAACTCTGTTTCTAAAATCATCATAGCGAATACGGTCTACAAGCGCTACGCGTTTTATTTTATGTATTCTTATGTTTATGTATGTTCTTTATAGAGTCGATTCATATTCTATTTTAATTTTAATAAAAACTATAATCGTAAAACATCCAGACCACGATAAACAGACATGTTCATGCACACAAATATTTGTCTTGTGTGGGAACATAATTTGCAGGAAATTATTTTATCTAGCAGAGTAAAAGAAAACCATAAGTTAGTAGAGTTATATGCGTGAAGGGATGTCGATGAAAAGGAGGAGAAGCGGATGTGAAGCTACAAAAGTGGTTGGGCGCATCAAAGTAACCCGTCTGGGGAAGGACCTCACAGAAAATCGTAGGCAAATAACCATTCCTAGGAAGGTTGTTTGGTTCCTGCGTGTGTGGTAGGCCACCAATAAGTGATACTTAATTTAATGCAAGCGTTCATAGGCTACGGTACAAAAAAAGATTCCCAGTGATATATTTTGTAATTTATTTGATACTACGTCGAAAGGGGAACAATCATATAATTCACCGGAGGTAAAGTTGTAACCTATGAATGCTTACTACGAGTAATACAAAATGTATTGCTCACACAGTAACCGTTTACTATCATGATGGTAGAGTCACTCACTCGCAGGAACACTAAAACCCCCTGGGGAGTTACTATTTCGCTGCAGTTTTCTGTAAGGTAGAGTTACTTCCTCAGGCGGACTGTTTTGATGTGTCTTCTTTTTTTTTGCTAGACCTCATTTGTTAGCTAGTAAGTTGCAAAATGGTGAGATAAAGTTGGCTTTGACTGTAAAGATGATAATGAGACAAGGACATCCTTATTTGATTATAATGTATGTCTTCACGCTAGGTCACTTGCAGGAAAGGCAGAGAGAACCAAACGTCAAAAAGAAGCAGTCTATACACACCACACTCGTTTCTTTAATATTCATAGCAATTTTCTTGCACATTTGCCCGTTCCTAGGGCTTCTGACGTCACCTTCCGATAAACCACGACCGACGACGACGGATTTGGTCATCAAAGGTGAATCTTGGTCTTTCCCGGCCCCCTTCCCTTCCCTTTCCACTTTCGCATTGTATATCTGTTACGTCAATCTTTCATCCTGCATTCTTTCTACATGTCCAAACTAACGGAGCGCCTTTCTTGTCTTAACACCGACAATTTCTTTCAGACTATCTTTCTTACATCACCATTGCGAACGCGGTCAGCAAGCGTTACGCCACAAATTTTGCGCAATGCTCGCATTCCGACCGCATTTATTCCTCTTTCATGCTCTTACATACCTAGCGATCACTTTTATAAGTTAGCGTTGAGATGAGCACCGCATTACGTATAGCGGGCTGTGCTTTCTGGCCCTAGAAGCTTACCCAATACTCCATTCGCACTGCTCCCTTCACTCGTCTCTTCAAATCAGCGGTGTATCTTCCATTTCTGCTAAAAGCGCTTCCAAGATAATGAGAAATCTCATCCATTTGTGTTCAATATTACATCGTAAACCGTAAACCTCGTGTTCGTTCTGGTTTTCTCTCCTAGCTAATTTTTATCTAATTTAATAATTACCCTAATATATTTATACTCTATTTCGTAAACATAAAGGAAAACATTGTGTACATCGCCAATGGGTGACTGTGATTTATTACCCAGGCACGTCAAAACTTTATCCAAAAAGTTACAAATCGAGTTTAGTAGGGTACGATTTATTCCAAACTAAATGTAAAGCGTTTTTTATTATTTTATTTTTTAATTACTTGGCAAATCCCCAGCTTTCTGAAATGTTTGAAAATCCGTAGAGATTAATCCCAGCCGCTGCATTCGTTCATACACTCTGATTCAGATGGAAAGTTGTTGACAGTCGTCGGTGAAGGCACATCAGGACAGTTCCTGGACCATCTGATTTCGAAACAGTTCTTTCTAGCCCAATTGTAGACGTATCTAAAATTGGAATTACTTCATTAGACAACTAAAGCAAAATAGCAATATTTCAGATCAAATGATGAGCCTAAACCACTGGAGATAGACTCATCTTATAAAATAAATAAAAGAAAAAAAAAGCACTAAGCCTACTTTTTATTTTCTGTATTAGTGCAAAGCCACGGCAGGCTGCCAATCCATGTATAAACATACAAAGATATAAAATATATAAGATATTTGCTTTTTTTAATTCAGCACCATTTTTTTCTTTAGTTTTTAACCGTTTTATTTTTCGCATTTACTTATTTGATGAGAGTTCGTGTTATAAAAAAAAAAAAAAAAAGGTAAACACAATAGAAAAAAATTGTTGAATACTTGGAATAATGATTGCCTTGCTCATTTTGTAAAAGATGCCAATATGTATTTTCCTTCCTTCCCCATTTATTATTTATTTTGTATTGTTTGTTTTTCCGTTTGCAGGAAGAAGATACCACAGCTCTACCTTTTAGTGTGATCCCAACGATCACGAACACTCCACTCTATGAGACAATGTTTTTCTTGCGGCTGCTTTTTACATAGCTCTGGGTTCACTGAAATAAAGAAGATTTTTTTCTAATACATGTACTTTATACTTAACTGTTAACTCCAAAACCTGTTAAAAATTTGTGTACAAAATTGATGTATTATGTCAATGAAATAAACTATTTATTTATAAAGAAAAAATGTACTGAATACATGACTGGATACTACTTCTTCACTTCAACGATACTCAGAAATTAGAATATAAGATTTTCTGTGATCTGTTTCTGTCGACATTACAAACTGTTTTGTATCGGCGTAAGATAAAAAGTGGCATGCTCATTCAGACATGTAGAAAAAACGTAAGAAAAAAGAATGACGAAAGGGATGTATGTAGGTTATACTGAAAGTTTTCATAAAATCTAAAACAGAATAATGTAGGAACCTGTTAAAATTTTATTGCTTTTCGAAGTATTCGCCGTTCTCACTTGGTGTCACTCTAAGCACCATTGCATCGCACATGCGCATGGAACCATGAAGCAATGAGCTCACTCTTCTTGTCGAATCTCTTACATGCTTTTTTCGAATGCTGCTACTTCATCTTCAGGGTACGTAAAGAGAATTCCTTTGAGTTTATCTTTTATTTTGGGAAACAAAAGTCACAATGTCACCTACATTGTGACTTTTGTTTCCTGACTGTACGGATAATAACTCACTAATCCCACAGGCAAAATATCATGTTGTCCATCTGGCGAAGTGAGCTGGAACGGTGAGATGAGGAGGATCTGGCTTCTTGGGCGTAGTAGTAAATCTTTGAATGTGAACATCAATTTATACAGAAATTCGTTTTTTCTAACATCATACACAACACACTTAAGATGTGTGTTATATGTGATGTTGAGTCGATAGAGCGGAACCTAGGCTCCAAACCCTTTGCTATATTCGCTAGATCAGTCTGTTGGGCAGTCAATTGACGAAGCTGAAGATCGACGCTGGCGCTATTATTTCTACGAAGACTGAGATTCTGAGTGAGATGGAGAACACATCATTGTTAGAGTTATAGTGCTAGTAATGGCCCAAGAGCTAAATTGTCCTGACACTATGCCAAACATATCCCGGGCATCAGTATTTACGATATTCTTATGGTTCTCAAACAGTTCAATAGGACAGTACCGGATGAGAACGGACTTACGGTGAAGCCTCTGAAAGAGAGCGGACAGCTAGTACTTCTAATCCTTCAGAAGATATTCAATTTCGTCATACACTCTGATGAAACACCGGAAACGTGGAGCAGAAGCCTATTGATGTTGTTCTGCAATAAGGGTGATAATATGCTTCTGAAGAACTGATATTACTTTTGAGTAGCGTTTACGTACTGTTTTCGCGAGTCATCACAAACCGATGACGCGCGCACGCATACTTTACGAAATCCAGCTTTCCAAACAAGTCGGATATCGAAAGGACCTAAGCATAGGTACACACAATAAAGCTAAATTTTATAACGGCAAATTGAAATTTGTGTAATTTTGTAACAGTTGTTAATATAACCTTATGCAATAATAGTATTTTAAAACCTTATTGTAACAAAAAAAGAAACTTCGTTCGTATTACGAAGTATGACATTCCTGTTGTCTATTATGTGTCTTGTAATTAGCTTAACCAGAAAGGCTGAATATACATTTTATTTGTTTAAACGTGTTTTTTCTTCCACAAAACAACTGTAACTTAATACAACAAAAACTTAAAATAATATTTACATTATGGCAAGAATAAACTTGGTAATTTTAACACTTGTTTTATTTACTTTCTGTGTTTCGGTGTTGCTTTTATTCGTTTTAGAATATTATTAGCTATCTTGAACAATAATTTAAATCAATTAGAAGAAATAAAAAGGAATACTATCTGTCTGTGATTTGAACCACCGTCCCGATATATGTCAGTCTTATATTCTGCTTCAATTTTTTTAATAGAAGTAGGGCGCATCAATGCAGCCCGTCTGGGGAAGTACCTCCAACTCACAGAAAACTGCAGGCAAATAACAACTCCCTAGAGCGTTGTTGTGTTCCTGTGTGTGAGTGAGGTCACCAGTAAGCTCCCAAGGAGTTGCTGTGTAAGCAGTAGAGGAGGCATCGCGCGAGTGATAATTATTAATATAACCTTATTTAAATCGCAAGCATTAATAGGCTATGGTACCCGATTTACATCAGGTAGGCCGTATGCATGTATGCCTCCCGATGTAGTATAAAATAAATAAATATAAAAACAATGAATAATTATCACTGGCACAATTACATGTCTACAATATCCGTGTGCGTGTAACCAAGAATATAATTATTACGTCGGCGACGTCATATACACATAGACCACGTTAGTGTACCATGCCAACCAAGAGTATAATCTGCCCTTATGTCTGGCGTATGTTGACTACGAAAAAGCCTTTGATACGGTTGATCGGTCGGAGATATGGGCGGTGCTATAGTCTCTCCAGCGATGCCGAAAAGACTATCGGTATATCGATGCGTTGAAGTACGGTACGGCAACAATATGTATCCGAGTACAGTACTAGAGTAGAAACCGATCCAAGTACAAAAAAGTGTAAGACAGGGCGACGTTATATCTCCGAAACTCGTCACCGCAACATTGGAAGATTTCCTCGAGCGCTGCAGTAGATGACTAGCTGAAGCGACAACCTAAAGAAATTTGTAGGGACTCGATGGATGCAGGTAGCTTAAGAGTGAATGTATAGACGAGGACAGGCTGCAATGATGATGATGATGATATTATAATGTTTACTTACTTGCGTATGAATAATAAAACACAGCGATAATACACAAAACCTTGAACATCTTGATTATTAAGAGGTTATCGGATATTATTTATTAGATTTGTATTATAACATAAGGCGTACACAAACACGATAACGTATTAACAGAATGATTTGACTCGTGCTAAGTTAAAATATGTTTTTGTGTTGTGGTGTGGTGCAGCTTATAAGCAATCGCGGATTTAATATGCGACTTTTACCTGTAACTTTCATTTTGATGTTTTTAACATTATTTTATTAAAAATATTTTAATAATTAACAAAGTTCCTTTCAAATTAATATTGTAAGGACTATATTGAGGGGGGGGGGGGGGGAATATAAAGAAAGACAGCAAGTGATATTTGGAATTTAATTCTATACTAAACCAAATATGATAACAAACCTTGTCTATACTTTTTGACTAAAAATCGAGCCCTTATTTCATCCAGTGGCAATTTACATTAGACATAATATAATACAAACAAAACAAAAAATAATTAAATGTTCAATGTTCATTACATCAATAATATATAATTAGTTACATCTAGAGCGAAACGAGAGCCCAACGTACAACGCATTATTATACTCAAAAGTACCTACTCTGAGTGTATCGTACACTCAGAGTAGTTACTAGATTCTCTTTTCAGGACCATTTTAGGAATATCATTAGAACAGGTTACTTGCGATAGTCTCGACATGGATTACGGGTATGATTTAGGTTGTGAAATTTAATAACACATTATAAAAGTATGTAGGTACATGTGTTAAAGCATGTTCTGTCCTTTTTGTAATACAACTATCCATTAACACAGCATTGACTGAGTATTTCTTTATAGGTTTAAGAGTCAGATATATAATATTCTGGATTGCCAACGATAGATAAAACGCTTCTACATTTCAATTGCGTACTTTCAATCTTCCTTTTAACAAGAAAATTTGGCGCGATTATCGTTTTAAGCCACAGAAACTATTGTTCATTATTTTATTTAACCATAAATCTATTGCGTTTACTCCTGTGATTTAGACCTAGTGATAATCGAATTTGTTTTACCTAATAATTAATTCTGTTTCTTTCATAATTGTTACACTCGTTACCACGCCTGCGTACATTACGTTTATGACTATATTACACCGTAATTCTGCACGTAGAGACCTTCGTTCGCTCCTTAATGTTTATCCTATCTTGTCAATGCGGTTTACAAAGTTCCCGATATACGTCTTAATAATTTCTTACTACTAAGGTGACAAACAAACTTATAGCTCCTGGCCATTGGCAATTAGATTTGGTAACTTCAGTTTCGTTTCTCTTTACATGCCATCGTAGTTTATCGGCAGAATATGCGAGTAATGGTTATCTTTCAAGATGTCGGGACACAGAGCAAAATGGACAAGAAATAATATAACGTTTCGTTTTGGAAGCGTTCATAGGCGACGGTAATCACTTTACAGGTAGGCCGTATGCTTATGTGCCTCCCGACATTGTATAAAATAAACATAAAACAAATCTTTAAAGGCTAAAACTAATGAAAATGAGGTCTAAACTTCAAATATATAAGGAACAAATCATATGCTAGAAATTTCCATACAAAAATGTAAATTGATTCAAAACTGGCAAAGTTTTCGCATTCATACACATACAGGAACATAACACAGTCGAAAAGAAGAAATCTTCTAAAGTCGGCCAAGAATGAAGGAAAGTTGACTTTTTATCTTGACATCGCATGAAATAAGTAGATATGGAAAGAAACTCGATGTAGCCGCATAGTTTTAATCTGTTTTCAATTTTATTATTAGATCCTTACATATGAAATTAGTGTTTTATATGGAAAAAGTAAAACGAAAAAAATATATGAATATTTTAATCAATTGAATCACTAAATTCGAAACACAAACACAAGTCTTAATTTGAAATAAATTAGAATTTGGAATTCCTAGGCAAACGCCTACATAATAATAATATCCGAGATTAGAGTGGCCAGTTTGACAAAACGCCAATTTCATATGTAAAGACCAAATTTTTTATACAACTAGATTGGCAAACAAGCACGCGGCCAGCATTAGATGCTAAGCGGTCACCGCCGCGTCAACCTATTGACGCTCGCAATACCACGGGGATGTTGCTCGCGCGCTGCCAATCTTGTGACCTAAGGCTGTTTCGTCACTGTACCCAGTAATTTCACCCTTTAAATCGGAACACAGCTATATAAATATAGCTGCTTGGCGGTAGAAATAGGTGAGGCAGAGGTACCCACGTAGACGACTTTTGTACAAAGTCTCTCTCTGGTCACCTAATACTAATATACAAAGAGAAAGAGTTTGATTCTTCTTTGACGCGCTAACCTCTGAAACCACTACTACGTAGTCAAAATTGGAAAAGGCTTTATCACCTGACATATTTTTTAAATCTTTAGCGAAACTGTCAAGTTGAACGAGACCCCACTAACAGTACTTTTAAGTGAAGCGAGAATGGTTTAGATTTACATTTGGACCCGATAGATGCCGCTGCGATCGGGTTAGACTTATTGTTTTTATTTTCGGTCGTCGCAACGTCTGTTGGGTCCGTTAGATATATATATGAAGATATCACTTTATTAATACCAAAATGATCACGATATTCGAACTGGATGTCTGCCAACGAACTTATAATGAGACATTTGATCCCAAACTTGCTCAGTCTGTGAGAAGTATAAAATGAACTCACTAACAAAACTTATTTGTGCTGTAGTAGCAGATTGTATTGCTTGTTATTACGGGAACTTTATTACAATTAATTAATTACTAATTTTGACGAGCTCGGTATCGCAGTGGTTAGTAACGCTATTTGGTACTAATGCTCGTCCGTTAAATTTCCATGGCTTATTGAATATAATAAGATGTGCATGAACATGGCTGGTTTTTTTAGAAATAGGACACATCAAAGCAGTCCATGTGTCCAAATACCTTCACAGAAAAAAGCAGCCAAATAATAACTCCCTGAAAGTTTGTTGTGTTCCTGCGAGTGAGTGGCACGAGTAAACTCCTATGGAGTTGGAGTATGATGTGGCATCGCGCGATCGATACTTAATTTATTGCAAGCGATCATAGGCTACGTAACCGCTTAACATCAGGTGGGCCGAATGCTTCCTTGTATAAAAATATATGTAACTGTACATTCACTGTTTGTCAGTAATTCGTTTATTTTTAGGATTTATCAAGCCGCTCCGCTAACTTTAATCTTTTTCTTCGCGTTATCCCGTAATCCATTAGGATTGGCGAAGACACTGATTTTTACATGGAGCGACTGCCGTTAAAAGTCTGTAGCGGTCTACGTGACTAGTAGCGATGCCCGATACTTATCGATACTCGTATTTAAGTGTATCGATACTATATATATTTGGGCTGTAAACATGGAGGAAATTTCCGATGTACGCTCTGAATTCAAGGCCAAAACATTGAAAGACATTAATGAACGTCGAAAACGTTGAAAAAGTTCACTTACTGGCTATTTCTACAATATTAGATCCAAAATTTAAATAAATATTTTTCCAATGCTGCAAGGGCTTTAATTGATATAAAAAAGAGTTGGCTGCTCTGTAGGCAACGAGTGACGATACCGAAATACCTGTTTTGGTATCGTCACTCGTAAACCGCACGTAAAACGCATCACACTAAACAAAAGAGTATTATGGCAGTCCGAAAGCCAATTGGTAACTGAATCCTATCAAAATTCATCAAGACAACAAGGAATGGACGATATTCTGAAACAATGTCTAAGAGAACCGTTACTAGATCGAAAATCAGATCCCTTATCGTATTGGACAGCAAGGGCTACTGCTTGGTCACATCTTAGTACATTAGCTCTCAAATATTTATCAGTGGTTGCGACATCAGTACCGTCAAACGTTTATTATCTGCAGCTAATAATATCGATACAAAGTGATGTATCGGACATCGCTAGTGACTAGCATGTATCGCTGACTCGACTGTTGCAACTATAAACGAGATATACATAGCGTGCGACGCCACTAGCCTCCACCGAACCATCACACCATATCGATACATTGTATTGTTTGTGTGTGTGAGTAATATTTGCAATAAAAGACTTGTTCCGGAAATCATAGTATTTATCATCCTCTTGTCAAGACCCGTAGGACAAGCAACTAAACTGGTGACCCCGGCGTGATATACCCTAACTACACCAGATTATTGAACACGTCAGCGCAGACAGTGAATAGTGACCACATAAGACGTCTGAGCGGCGACCGGAAGGACAAGAGGCGACTCAGCTGGACTCTCAGGGTTAAGGGAGAGATGTACACGTAGTTTAGAGTACATATGAAAAATAATCGTTCTAACATCACCGACGCCTGCACAAAAGGGATTATAAAGGAAAATAATAGAACAGAAGTTGTGGGGAGCAACAAAGGTCAGCCTTCGACAATTGCCAGCACTGCGCCGCCTACACGAAACGGGCGCATAGTTATAAAGCTTAGTGCCGCTACGAGCAAGCGGGTACGTTTTGTCGCGACGGCGCGCCGCCATCAGCTAAAATAATAGTGAAATATATTTTTGTTTAAAAGTGAAAACGTAAACGAAAATGTGAAACCTAGTGAATTTAAACCGCGAAAATAGACTTATGAGAAAGTGGACATTGGTGTAATATCTCCGACAGACATATTCTGTATAGAAAATATGTAGCGTTAAGCGGAGTATTCTCAGTGTGCCACTGGAGACAGTAGGTTTATGTAATATTGTTTTGAATAGGCTCTACCTAAGTAAGTTGTTATTTGTGAAAGACGCTGCATGTGAGAGTAAGATTATCGAGCTATGCTCGTAACTCCAAAACAAGGTTTAGGCGCTCGTAAGGAAAAAACAGGCTAAGAAGCGCTCGTATTCGGTAAACGAGATATTCCGCGCCCGTGTGTGTTACACAAGGTATGATACGCATATATATTGAAATGGGATATCTGCGCTTGTTTGAGAGAGGAGTATGAAAAATAATCATTGGTAATAGATACTTTCGTAGGCGACAAAACAAAGAGTATATTAATCACGAATTATTAATTATTAATAAGTATTCTTATAGTATATATAGATGGTAAAACCTACAATGAAATCGACTTTTTCATAACATTAAATAAAAACATATTTATGGATGTAAATATTATAAACACATCACATCCTACTGACCACAGACTTCTGCGCGAGCAAAACTTTCAATACAGGCACATACAAAATCAAGAAAATGTTTCAAAAATAGAGTTCATAAACTAACTGACTTGGAGAAAGAAACACTGAAAAATGAATTTACAGACGCTTCTGCTTCTTTGACCGACACTAACAATGTTCAAAAATTGTACTCGTCGATTATTGAAACTATTAAACATATAAGTTTACCGCTGAATAACAGCTGTACAGCTCGTAAACTAAATGTAGAAATTCCACCAAACGTAACTACACTAATAGCGAGAAGAACACTTCTAAAACATAAGAGAAATAAAACGAAGACAGAAAAGAAAGAACTCACTACTTTATATAGGAAAATAAAGAGGAAAATAAATAGAAAAAGACATGCAGATGGATTAAAAATAATTGAACAAGAGCTCACTATTAATAGTTCAGTAAAAAGAGGACAACAACGTCTAAATAGTAAACAAAAATGGATTCCTACATTAAACTCCAGAGAAGGACAACCAACTTCAAACAGAGAAAAGTTGGTGGAAATTGCTACAGATTTTTATGAAGATTTGTATAGACGTAGAGACATAAACAGCGAGAACTGTGCAATAATAAGGTCATGTAATGAATATGGAGAAGTACCAATGTTCATGGACAGAGAGGTTGTAAATGCTATAAAGTCTCTCAAACCCTTAAAAAGCCCAGGAGAAGATGAAATCACCAATGACATCCTTAAATGCCTACTGGAACCCCTGTCTCCCATCCTTACTAACTTGTTTAATAAAATTTTAGTTTATGAAACCATACCTTTACAATGGGAGACATCAATCATAACGCTTCTGTATAAAAAAGGTAACCCTGAGAACATTGAAAATTACAGACCTATAAGTTTATTACAAACAACATACAAAGTATTTACTCAGGTGCTACTGAAAAGAGTAATACCATTTCTAGAACAAAATCAACCGAAAGAACAAGCAGGTTTTCGCTCAGGGTTTTCTACAATAGATCACATATTTACTGTGACTCAAGTCATCGAAAAGTATGAAGAATATGGCAAAATCCTCTACATCGCTTTCGTAGACTACTTGAAAGCTTTTGACTCAATCTCCCATTCAGCGCTTTGGAGCACATTAGACAAGCAAGGTGTGCCACACAAGTATAGGAAAATACTGGAAGAAATTTACAACAAGAGCACAGCAAAAATAAAATTAGAGAGACAAGGTAGACTATTCGAAATACAACGCGGAGTTCGTCAGGGTGATCCTTTATCTCCGAACCTATTTACTGCTCTTCTCGAAAGTATATTCCGTAACCTTGAATGGGAGTCTAAAGGGATCAATATAAACGGGGAGCTATTAAACCACCTGCGATTCGCCGATGACATTGTACTTATTTGCGAGGAACACTGGCAACTACAATACATGCTACAAACTTTGGACAAAGAAAGCAGAAAATGTGGTTTGGAAATTAATTTGGAAAAAACATGCATAATGACCAACGGTGAACATGTACCAGTCAAAATATCAGCAAGTGAGATAGAATATGTTAAAGAATATATATACCTAGGCCAAAGAATTTCATTCAAACAACAAAATATCGGCGAAGTAGAGCGCAGAATAAAACTGGCTTGGAAACGATACTGGTCACTAAAACATATTTTTAAATCTAAACTTCCAATCGGTCTGAAGAAAAAAGCTTTTGAGACAGTGATTTCCCCCACACTACTCTATGGTTGTCAGAGTTGGGCTCTAACGAGAGAAATTATCAATAAACTCCAAGTCTTCCAGCGAGCAGTTGAACGTAGCATGCTAGGGTTGAAATTACGCGATAAGATACGTAGTTCTGAAATCAGACTGAAAACCAAATTGGTAGATGTGGCAGAATTAGCCTGTAGAATAAAATGGCGTTGGGCTGGTCACTTAACGCGGACAGACGATGGACGTTGGAGCGAACGAGTACACTGGTGGTCGCGCGATGAGAAACGTCGCCGCGGCCGCCCGCATCGCCGTTGGAGTGACGACATCATGCAAGTCGCAGGACACACTTGGACCAGGCTTGCCAAAGATAGAGGACTGTGGAAATGCATGGAGGAGGCCTTTATCCGAATTTGGGTACCCAAAATAGTTTAGAATAAATTCGAAGTATATTTTTAAAAGATAATTTTACTAAATCGATATTTGTTTTCAAATTTTATTGTCGTTAATCTTATTTCAATTAATATTTTAAATATAATTTTATATATACTAATAATGCATGAATGTCTAAAAGTATTTGAAGAATTTATTTTTATTTTGTTACAATCTTGTTAAATTAGATTTGGGATTAAAAGGCTTTATTATTATTATTTACTTATTTTTATTCACGGGTATTATCCCGGTCATTTAATAGGCGTGCGCGGGGATATGGATCCAACGCGTAGAGGCCCTTTTAAGAAGATTCATGTTATGTTGTACACCCACCGGGACCCGCTCCTAAAAATATCGATAGATCCATATATCTATGAGCAGGTCACGGCAGGTATTGGGACTATTGCGAATGTGTAGGAAATGATTAGTCTATTGTAATGAGGTCTGGAGGGATTATTGGTACTGGGTTATTGCAGAAGAGGGACGGACACCTGCCATAACTATCATATCTGACTGTTATTTTTGGCAGGCGGTGGCTCGCCACTCACTAGATGGACCCCCGAAATGCCTGAGAAAGTCGGCCGGGGGCAACACCGGTGTGAGTGACTCAGGGGTGTCGAGAGGTGTGCTGCGCTTTCTCCGAAGTTACTCGCGGCGTTATGCCCTTTAACACTTCCACCCCTGGAGTATATCACCTGCTAGAGCAATATACTCTATCGACTCCTCTCTGGACGGCCAATGAAGGCAAGCCAGAGCTGAGAGTCCTGCGGGCCTTCTTGGATTTTCACTCCGACCGACGAAGACACGCCGGAGACGAAGGCCCTGATCGACTCTCTGGAGCACTCGGGTACCCGTGGTGTCGTTACGCACCAACAGCTCGCCACAAGCTGCCCTGCGGGGTTATTATATTATTATTATTATTCACTTATTTATTCATTTGTCTTTTTTATACATCTTTATATTTACAATACATATATAAAAATACAATATTTTAAATATAAATTCATATAAAAAGAATCGCCACCGACGCGAGACGTAGTGTCTAAGTCGTCGGTGGTCAGGGCGACAGACTGAGGAACCTCCGCACAATACGTGCAGTTCCCAAAATTGCAACCTTCTGTATCCGGCTCTTGACCCAGTGACCTAGCAAAAGTCTTCGTAGGTGTTGGTCGAGACTTTTTGCTACTAGACCATTGACCGACACGACTATCGGGACAATTGTTGTTGAATCAACATCCCACATGTCGGTAACCTCGTGGGCTAAGTCCAAGTATTTTGACAACTTGTCTTTCTCAGCCTTCACGAGGTTCTCATCACAAGGGACGGTGATATCAACAAGAAATGCCTTTCGTTCTAAACGTAGACCGTCTAAACCAGCACGATATCAGGTTTTTTAGCAATAATAGTCCTGTCCGTGATGATAGACCGGTCCCAGTAGAGCTTGCCACGGCTGTTCTCGAGTACTGGCTCAGGTACGTACTTGTAATAAGGCACTTCAGAGGTCACGAGATCATATCGAAGAGCAAGCTGCTGATGGATAACCTTGGCTACCTGGTTGTGTCTGTACAAATACTCACCGTTGGCAAGGTAAGAACAACCGGAAATAACATGTCTGATAGATTCTCCAGGACGGTGGCATGCCCGACAAATGTCCGCCGTACCGTCCTTTATGATGTATTTCCGATAGTTATTAGTCTTAACAACCTCGTCAGCAATTGCACACACAGAACCTTCGGTTTCCCCGAAAAGGTCACCGAATCGTAGCCAAGTAACGGATGCCAGAAAGTCAACATCGGGTCCATAAAGTGCCCGATGGAAACGCCCATGTAGCTCCTTGCTCTTCCATACGTTCAGGCGATCTTCAGTGCAGAGTACAACAGGCCTGCGCCAGTTCTCTTTCGCCAAGGAGAGCGGTGTCAGTCCTTTATCAACTGCCACGACGTCTCGATGCATTCCACTCTCAACGTTTAGGAAATATTCCCTCAGATTGCACACCTCGCGGTTGAGTAGGTTCTTGGCGTTAAGGAAGCCGCGACCCCCACACTTCCGCGGGATGTACAATCTCATCACAGATGAGCGTGGATGATGCATTCGATACGCAGTTAGCATTTTGCGGACTTTACAATCCAGGGCGTCAAGTTCGGTTTGAGTCCACCGTAGTATGCCGAAGGTGTATACAAGCAGCGGCATGACCCAACCATTGAAGGCACGCACCTTGTTGCCACCTGACAAAAGACTTTTCAGTACTTTTGAAAGTCGGCTAAAGAAGCGTTCCTTCACTGATTGTTTCACTTCCCTACCTTGTATACCTAAACATTCTGCTATACCAAGGTATCTATAGGTTTCGGTTTCAGAAAGGGTTTTGAGAGTCACAGTCTCTGAAAGATGTAAGTTTTCTCTATTTACAACTCTACCACGTTGTACATGTAGGACCGCGCATTTATCTACACCAAACTCCATTTTAATGTCACTACTAAATTTTTGAGTTATATTTAGAAGTGTCACCAAATTTGGTTTAGTTGATGCATATAATTTGAGGTCATCCATGTACAAGAGGTGAGAAATGACCTCACCTCCTCTTCGAAACCGGTAGCCTAGCTTGGAATTCCTTAGCAAAGTACTCAAGGGATTCAAAGCTAGACAAAACCAAAGGGGACTCAAACTGTCGCCCTGGAATATGCCTCGCTCAATCCTTATAGGCTCAGAGACAGCGAGATTCGCTCCACATCCTGGAAGACAAAGAGCCGTAGTCCACTGCACCATACATGAGCTGAGAAAGGTGCACAGAGTTGGATTCATTTTATATAACTCTAATACCCGTCTCAGCCACGAGTGAGGCACCGAATCATAAGCTTTCTTATAGTCAATCCAGGCTGCGGAAAGATTCGATTCGATTGCGATCTCGATGGACCTGTTGGCTAACAGTCATGTCAATGAGGAGGAGCTCCTTAGTACCACGGGACCCAACCCTACATCCATTCTGAGCAGGGTCTAAAATATTGTTGGCTTCTAGATGTTCGGTTACTTTTGATCTCAGAATGGAAGTAAGGAGCTTATAAATGGTAGGTAAGCACGTGATAGGTCTGTAATTTTTAGGATCCATGGTACTGTCTGATTTGTGGAGTAGGAAAGTGACACCCATAGTCATAAAAGTTGGGAGAGAACCACATTCGACAGCTTCCTGAAACTGCACAGCCAAACGTCCATGTGAACTTCACAACCACTTTAACCAGAAGTTATGCAGTCCATCCAGTCCGGGTCTCTTCCAATTGTGGAGAGGATGCATTTGCTACGTCTTGGGGGCTTATTTCTACAGCCCCCATTGAGTGCAAATTTTCACACGAGCGTTCAACTGGGCCAATCCAGTCGCCATCTGAATGAGTGGTGGGAATCGACCAAATATTTTTCCAGAAACCGTACATTTCAGTCATATTCGGTCGATCTCCATCAGTTCCTCTATTTGTAGTGCTCTCCCAATTTCTATATGTCTTCCTTTGGTCATTTTGGAAGATACGATTCTGGTGATACCTATCGACTTGCTCTCTGTATCGACGTATCCTATTTGCCCACGCACAAACTTTCTGCTTTAGATAATCTATACGTTCCGTGACACATGCCATGTAGTCATGTGACCTAATCCCGGTTCCGGCAAAAGCCTGTGTCACGTAACGCATGACTCTAGGACGATTATTTCCTGATCTAAAGCAGATTAGTTTCCCAATGGTGACTCTAGCCGCGCTGATACGCCTTTCGATCCTTTTTTGCCACTGTGGCGGCTCCCCAGCGGGCCGTGTGACCGGGGTCGTTTCTGGGAATCGAACACCGGACACACGACACGCTGCAATGGCAGCACAGTACAGGATCGAATGGGTATCAGCAAGGTCTTTACTAGACTGCAAATAAGAATTTAGCATGCGATCTAGAGTCACCACTAGAGACATGTTTCGTTTGTGCGTGGGAAAACGAGGAAGTCTCCTTATTATTCGTATTCCTAAATTCCAGAATTATATCTTCCAAAATCCCCCTCAAATGCTCATTATCCTGGGTACTTACAGGTGTATCCTCAGCGTCTATCGCATCGGGCACGTAGGTTACTGTTTCTGACACCAAACTAGTTGTTGGTGGCAGAGTACGTGAAGACTCCCATACGGCGGTAGGCGCGGGGACAGCTACCTCGGAACGAAGACGTTCAAGCACAGGTTCATCCAGCATACGATTACGCTGGATAACCCGCACTTGATCAGATAATCGCTGTGCGGTAATAGTCAAGTCTGGTTCAAGAGCCTGAAACAAAAGGAACATGCGGGAACGATACGCAGTGAGGTTAGTTCCCCTTTCTGTCGCCCTATAGTACGCTCGCATGACATTCTCATTGATTTCTTGTGTCCATCTCATGCGGCGCACTGCACCACCGACGGCGGGGGCCGGTTGCGAGGCGGGTCGCCCCACTGGCCCCAAGCGCGGCAGCGGTGGTCTCCCTCGGCGACGCGCAGGTGGTCGGCGTCGCGCTGGAGACGGCCGTCCATTGTCACTGCTCGACACGTCGCGTTCTGGTGGGGTTGCATATTCTCCTCGGGACGACGTGGAGCTAATCGGTGAAACGGGCGGCGGTGGTGGGCGTGCGTTTGGCGTCACTTGTCGGCTCCTGGTAGATCTTGTAATCATTATTACTCACTTGGTCTTCTCCATTTTACCTTTACATTTGATTAAATTTCGGTGATTTATTTTCAGTGTGTTTCCTATATATTTTCCATATTGATTTTGACAACTAAATGATGACATGATTGTCTTTGTGTGGCGTCCATATTTTCATATCCAAATTGATTTTCTTGCAACTATTGTGGTTTATTATTTATGTGCACAGTTTTTCACACAAATGGTATGTTAAAATATAAATATGCAGAAAGATAAACTGAAAAATAACAAGTAAATAAAAATATTTACAAAAAGACGTGTAGCGTCATTGACAAGTTTTTTTTTTTTTTTTTTTTTTTTTTTATTATTATATCCTTTATTAAATAATCTTAAATATATTTTTAAATATATCATTACAAAAATTATTATTATTATTATTCTTGAGAGCGTCAGTATGGTAGAGCAAGCAACGACTTAGCGTCGTAAGCAGAACAGCTTATGTGTATGTCAAATTGTCATAATGTTAAAGTTAATAGAGATTTTTTATTGGTTACATTTGCCATACGTATATAGGTGTACCATGCGTGGAACAAGAATGCTGAGCAGGCATTCCACGAGTGTAAAGCGTGTTACTGCAGGCGGTCACGTTGGCTCACCTACGGGCAAACGCTTGCGTAGCACTTATGTTGTTGCGATGTTGGTCCTGTATTACAGCAAAAGATACCGATAGGTAACGGCTGGTAGCCTTTAGGATATTTTTCAAAAAATATGATTAGAAACCTACGAATAAATAATGATTTATTCGTAATTAGAAACAAAGCCAAAGTATAGTACCTACGACAGGGAGCTTTTAGTTGTTTACATGGGCATTCAGCATTTCAGAAGATTATTTGAGGGAAAGAAGCTCATTGTATTTACGACCATAAACCTATAAGTTTTGCATTCAGTAAGACATCGTGTTATACATAGGAGAATTAGACAGTTAGCTTTCATAAGTGAGTTCACAAGCGATATTCGACATTTGAGCGGTAGTGAGAACATTGGTGCAACCTGTTGGCGGTTGCGTCGAGCCGCCAGAGTAGTGGACTGTATATGTGGGGTGGTCTTCGTGTTGCTAAATAAACACGGCGAGTTTTCTTTCTTGAGACTGTACTGGCTGAGGTTAGGAGAGAGGTGTTTCTTGTTCTTGTGAGACGTCCGCTTGTGTTGCTCTCGATCAGTAGAATGCAAAGAATATAATACTCCCTGACGGGAGAATGACAAATCTGAGGCGGGGCACCGGTTTTTTTATGCGCGCGTCGGCGCGCCGCCAGGTACTCGGCTAGCCATACAAAGCGCGTATAGACTCACGGCGTTATTCTCCCCCCGCCTCGGCCTCTCTCCATACCTCACCCCTCCGATATCTCGTTTATTTATTCATACTATTTATTTACAAAGTTTTCTTAAATCTGTATTCATATTCTACTTATTCTAAGCATTTATTTCAATACAATAACTCTACATATTTATATTTACTTATGCTAAACACTTATTCGATACGGTGGCTATACATTTACATATACACGTGGTGTATTTATTTTCACTCGCAACACGTGGTCAATTTGTGTTGAGTGTTTTCGTCGTGAACACAACCCATGTTAATTAAAAGAAAACAATAGACTTCTGAGTGAATGTCATACTAAATAATAAATATAATAATAATAAATATTGTCGGACAAATTACACAGCGCCACCCAGCCCCAAAGCAAGCGAAGCTTGTATTATGGGTACTAGACAACTGATAAACATACGTAAATACATTTTTTTTTGTAAATACATACTTATTATACATAGAAAATACCCAGACCAATACAAACAGACATGTTCATGCTTACAAATGTTTGTACTGTGTGGGAATCGAACCCACGAGCGTTGGTGTCAAAGTAGCGTAACAGCGTGTTTCACCACTGCGCCACCGAGCTCGTCTAGTAAGTTTTAGCTCAGTCGTGAATGATTGAATTGATTGAACTGAGTTTTACTAAGTACCTAAGTTTTATTCCAAGAATAATATCTATTGAATTATCCTTTATATTGTTTACATTGTTAACCGTAAAACTACTATCAATGTGATATTTGGATTCAAGATATCACTCAGGTTGTGTCAGCAAATAATTCACGTTATATCTTGCATAGCAAGAAATAAGCCAGCAATAAAACAGCAGGAGATTAATTTGATCAGACCAATTCTGTTTATTGCAATTTCTTAATACGACTTATGCTAGAATAAAAATTAAATTAGAAATACACAAAAGGATAATTAATATGATTCGGGCATTATTTTGCGAAAGTCAAATTTACATGCAAATTGATTTAACCTGCTTCTGCCACCAATTAGTTCATACGGCCTAGCGCCGGGCGGCACACACCCACTACCGTTAGTAGATGCAACTGTTGATGCTGCTATGGCTGCTCCGGTAGTCTCTGCCTCGGCTGCTGCGATCGTCCGCCAGAGATTAGTGCTTTCAAACAAATTAATTCCTTCGCTTTTTTTTATACTACGTCGGAAGGCATACAAGCATACGGCCCACCTGATGAAAAGTGATTACCGTAGCCTATTAATGCTTGTGATATATTCAGTATCACTCGCGCGATGCCTCCACTGCTGCTTGCACAGCAACTGCTTGGGAGCTTACTGGTGACCTCACTCACACGCAGGAAAGCAACAACCCTCTAGGGTGTTGTTATTTGTCTGCGGTTTTCTGTGAGGTGGAGGTACTTCCTCAGACGGGCTGTTCTGATACCTCTCTTACCCCTAGCTCCTACTCTTAGCCCTACCTCTCTTAAAACATCCAGAACAAGACAAATAGACATGTTCATGCACACAAATGTTTGCCTTGTGTGGGAATCGAATCCACGAGCGTTGGTGTCAAAGTCGCGTCATTCACGACTGAGCCACCGAGCTCGCTTTATACATTAGCACAGTTATTTTCTAAATTTACGTATTTATAAATACGTGTAGGAGAAGGATGGTACTTGGAATGCGGTGCAGCAACAAAAGAAAGAGGTTTTCTGAAAGAGGTACTGGGTATTTTCTGTATACGAATTAGTTTACAAAAAATAATAAGGCCATAATAGTTCCATACAACCACTGCCAAGTAGGACGATAGCGGTGGATGCATTGCTGGGACAGTCCTGATCGTAAAATTAAAGTACAGCGATAAGTTTTCAAAGACTCCGTTGCAAGTAGGATGCAGTACTTAGATGAATGTAGTCACTGAATTTCTACATAATATACAAAGGGGAGACCTTTGTATAGGAGTGCCTTGTTTATAGGTGTTTCTTACATATGTCAATTCTAAATACGAGTGAGGATAGATGTCTGCAAAGTCTTTTTTAAATTACTTAGTAATAAATAAAGAAAAGAAAGAAGCGACTGAAGTGTGTAAGGACCGCGTCTTATGGCGCTCAGTTCTCTCTGCCTACCCCGTAAGGGACCTGGCGTGAAGGTATATATATATATATATATAATAATAAATAAGAATTTGCTATATAATTATCGAGCAATTTGGTTACGGTTTTAATGCATGTGTTGTAAATAAAAAAGGTATAGTAAGTATGTTCAGCCTCTTTAACTTATTTTCCGAAATATATTTTCAAATTTTGAAACTCAAAATCCGTTATTGAAAATATAAATTTTTATTTTTTTTATATTACGTCGGGAGGAATACAAGTATTCGGCCCACCTGATGTAGAGCGGTTACCGCAGCCTATTAACGCTTGCGATATATTTTAATATATATACTTATATCACTCGCGCGATGCCTCCTCTGCTGCTTACACAGCAGCTTGGGAGCTTATTGGTGACCTCACTCACACGCAGGAACACAACAACCCTCCAGGAGTTGTCATTTGGCTGCGGTTTTCTGTGAGGTGGAGGCACTTCCCCAGACGGGCTGCTTTGATGCGTCCTACCTCTCTTAAAACATCCAGACCAAGACAAATAGACATGTTCATGCACACAAATGTTTGCCTTGTGTGGGAAATCGAACCCACGAGCGTTGGTGTCACAGATGCGTCATTCACGACTGAGCCACCGAGCTCGTCAGAATGTGTGAAAGTGTTATTCCATCGCCTTAGCAATATAAAAACGCTAATTATGTAGGTCACAGAAAAAATCTCGTTATATTTTTTGTTACAGTTAAAGTGAAATATATGTTAATTTTCTTATCAAATCCAAATTCTTCGACTTTTTTTGTGGAGTCTTATGCATCTCGATTTCATTCTGGGGGACAAAACGGCAACATTTGATGTCTTAATGCGATCTTGTTCAATTTGAACAGTGAATTTGATAAATGCAAAATCTGGTTTTGCGGAGGCAGGGAGGCAGTCACAATCCATGTCAAAATCGGTATATTCGCAAAATCCTTAGGCTTAGGTAGCAGATCCCGCCAATCGAATCATTAATATCACATGAGTTTTTCAAAGGAAAGTTAATGAAAGAAATATTAAAATGTCATCATAAACAAAACAAAGACATGATATAAGACGGTTAGTAAATTTTTTTAAATGGCTTTTTAACCATCATCGACTCTATAACTAATTAAAATCTCTATTGTAATTAATTTGAGTCTATCTTTACAAAACACTATTTGAGTTATTCGATTCTTAGTTAATAGATTCAGGTATTATTTTGTGAAAGTAAAACAGGCCGGTGATTTTGCTAACGTAGTGAAATTACGATTTATTTCGAGATGACTGTACATTGACAAGGAATGAGGTGATTAAAATCACAAGAGGCGGGTTGAACTGATAGCTCTATATTAACATTGCATTGTCGTTGCGTTTACCTTTGTTTAGTAGAAATAAAATCAGACGTAACCGCAGGGTAGGGAAAGTCCGGGAAAACCTTTGTAATTCCTAAATGAAAGATAAATACGCGTTGGGTGTTTAATGACCGTAAATTACCGGCCATTCTACTTTAACTAACTTCAAAGGCGGCTTCTTTGTGTGTCTTTATTATACGATGTTTTTACCAATTATGAACCTTTCTCAAAACTATTATTTTTACTAGAAACTAGAAAGCCCTGCGTCCGAGTTGCATAATAACTTGATTGAACATTCTACTGGGGAAATACCTCTATTTCAGAAAACGGCAGCCATATAACAGCTCCCTGAGAGTTTTTGTTTTCTTCAAAGGAGTTGCTGTGTTGCAGGTGGACCCCGCCCCTCTGACGTTGTATAAAAAAGGTACGACTTACCGAGGTCAGTACTAACGAGCATTGTAATTATAAAAATTCAATTTTCGGCGTAAGGCTTCAAGCTTTCTTTTGCTCCGGTAAAAGCTTGAAGTCGCTTTTCACGATATTATTATACAATTGAATCTGTGCAATTAAATGAATTTGAACTGTCCGTTCGTAATATCAAAATATAAACTTTTTGCTACATATGAATGTATACATGATACATACACCAAAAATTTTTTTTTTTTAATTTTTGTACATCTGTCTGTCAATTTGTTCCGACTAATCTTCGAAACGGCTAGATCCATTTTCACGGAACTATCACTGGTAGATAGCTGATATAAAGTATAATAGGATAGTTTTATTTTAGAAAACGAATTAGGGTTCGACGGCAAAAAATAACACTCATGAAATTGTGAGCAAATTTCAATTCCACGCGAACGAACAGGTAGTGATTTATAAAGTTGATAGCCTAAAAAGCTACCTGAAAATTGTGATCCATCTAAAGTTTGAAGCAACCTTAGTCTTCAAACTTCTATAATTCTACACCACAACACAACCTTTTCTCGGTATTTAGCAAGGATGTACATTCTAATATCATGTTTGAGCTGATATTATAAAGTAACTTAATTGAAGTCTTGAGACGATGGAAACGCTGTACAAGTAATTGAACTTTCTACTTGTTAACTGTGATTTTGATTATACAGCGAACCATTCCGAGTTACCTTTGGAGTTTAAAATCATAGTGTAATCATAGTTTAAAATATACGTTCTATATAAATATAAAAAAACATTATAGTTTAGATTAGATTACACGTCTTTCGAATCATAATTTTTTTAACGTACGAATTTCCTTACGATGTTTTCCTTCACCGCCGTGCAATTGATAGTTAAAACCAGTTGAGAATGCGCAAGCTTGCTTTGCCAGAGGAACATCTGGCTCGTCAATTATATAACAATTAAATTTTTTTTTTATAATTGTCGGCCATTTTGATCATGTTCCTTAAGAGATAGGAACGGTGTTCCTGAACATTCCTGTTCTACTTTTTTATGCTGAATCCGAATCTGAAGTGAAAATTCGAATATTCGAAAAAAGCGACAGACAAACGCACGGGCAAACGCACAGACAAACATATAGAATTCATATAGGAACGGTGTTTCTGAAAATATGTACTTAAATCCGAAAACGCGAATTTAGTGGTACATGCCAACGCCAGGTTTCGAATCGAGGAACAGTTGATCGCTAGACCGATTCTTTATCCACTGGGCTGACACTGCATTTATTTACATATAATAACAACAATATAAGTCACATACAAAGGAGTATATTATATAGTTAAATATTATGTGTATATTCAGGAACATCGTTCCTATATGAAATCTATATGTTTGTATGTGTGTGCGTTTGTCTGTGCGTTTTTTTCGTATATTCGAATTTTGACTTCAGATTCGGATTCAGCATAAAAAAGTAGAATAGGAATGTTCAGGAACACCGTTCCTATATCTTAAGGAACACGGACAAAATGGCCGACAAATTAAAAAAAAAAAATGAATTGTTATATAATTGACGAGCCAGGTGTTCCTCTGGCAATACAAGCTTGCGCATTCTCAACTGGTTATATATGAAATGGCCTGAAAATATATTTTAAATAACATCTGAGTCTGTTTATTCATTAATCTTATTATCAATACAACCTCTCGTTTTCGCGACATGACAGTACGAGACACCAATTATAAATTCGATTACACGCCACATTATCCACAATGCCGGCGGCGGAAAAAATGCTCCACTTTGTATATAATACCACCGAAATAAATAAGCCTCTTTTATTAAATGCTATCTCTTACAACGTACCCACTTTTAATTTGGAAGCTTTACATTCACTCGAAAGTGTAGCCGAGTTTTTGAGATGTATAGCTACCAGCTCCGACAGCCGTGATCGTCTAGTGGTTAGGACCCTACGTTGTGGCCGTAGTAACCCAGGTTCGAATCCTGGTCACGGCAGTGAAAACTGTCGCGGCGGAGCGTATATTTTTGTTGGTTAGTGTACTAAATCTAGGATAATGTTGAATTTGTTTAAAGTTGAATTCAATTTATTTTCTACGTTAAGAAAGCCAATTTAAAGAAACAAATTAAAGAAAATGCAGACTGTAATATATCATTTTAATTTATAGATAGTTTTCAATTCAGAAATTTTCTCGACTTTATCATATAGTTAATAGATTTAGAGTTTGCGAAAGTCAAATTTACAAGCCATTTGATCTATCGCATGAACAAATTGGTGGCGGAAGCACACAAAGCAGGTTAGGTCAAATTGCATGACTTTATCATAGTAAACGTTCCATTAAAAATGATAAACAAGTTTATACTTTTATTTTTTAATGGGGAAGTCCCATTTGATTTGTCCTATTTGACTGGAAGGTAGTAGCCGAATTCAGTTGCATAGGTATCAAATATCACTATCAGTCATTTGTTTGTAGAATGCAGTACTAACTTTAAAGGTCTTAAGTACTCGTATGTTGTTTTGAGCATTGTATTGATTTTAAATTATTACACACTGTTAATGATAAAAAATATTTATTTGCTATTAGGACCTCACGGGCACTTCGATACGTCTTACAGTATTTAAATCAGTTCATGTAAATTGTTCATTCTTTATTAATCTATCAGCATTTCGAAAATGACCATTGGCGAAGAAAAAATGCTAAAAGGAACTTGGCAATATATATTTTTAAATCGATTTCTATTACAATAAATGTATGTCAGCATATACTCGTACATATAATAGTACAATGAGAACAAAAAGAACTATAGAAGCAGTGTCTCAAAATCCAGGTCGATAAGCGAGTTATACGAGTAAAACAATTTCCGCTTACCAATTTTATGTCATGAGTCTCATGAGGCAGGGTGTAATAAGGTGATATACACAGGCTGAAAACATTATTACGGTAGATGTATTTATGACCTGGTAACATTGGACTTCTATCTGCATACTCCACACGGGAGATGGCATGAAGATATAGCCAGATTTACAGCAGGTAATCTCAAATACTAATCTAATATAATCAAATACTAATCTGACGAGACCGGTGGCGCAGCGGTTAATAACTCGACAGTGGCACTCGCGGGTTCGATTTCCACAAAGGACAAACATTTGTGTGCATGAACATGGCTGTTTTTAAGAGAGGTAGAGCGCATCAAAACATCCCGTCTGGGGTATCTCCAACTCACAGAAAACCGCGGCCATATAATAACTTTCTGGGCGGTTGTTGTGTTCTTCTGTGTGAAGTTACCAGTAAGCTTCTAAGGCGGTTGGTGTATAAGCAACAGAGGTAGCATCGCGCGTGTGATACTTAATGTATTACGAGCATTCATAGGTTACGGTAATCGCTTTGCATCAGGTAGGCCGTATGGCCGTATGCCTCCCGACATCATATAAAAAAAAATATTATGTTGAACAACGAACATGGTATTAAAATCCATACTTTCAAAAGAGGTTATGAGAGACAAAATTCTGTTTCTATAGCAATCAAGAATGCTCCTGAGGTGTTGCTGCTTTAAAACAGGAGTGGCAATCAAGTATCTTCTTCTTCGCCAACTAACGTACTTAAAAAACGTGGTCGTATACAACTCTGTTCAATTCCTAAGATTAGTCTCAAGATATCAGAAAGTCATTAGTCGAGTAATAGATACTTTATCGGCCGATAACAAATCCTTGCCGAGCTAATCTTAAACCGATGTGATTGATTGGTTTCTGTAATGATAATGGCTCAACTTGGGCGATACCAATCACATTGAATGTTACGTTTCGTTGAAATTCTGATGAATTAGTTTCGAATTTATTCAAAATTGGATGAATTTGGTAAAATTCTAACATAACTCAAGTAACCAAAACTTTAAGTAAGTCCAATTTCAACTTCAACCGGGCTACGCTGCGTTTGGGAAACTTCAACATATCTTCTCGTCCAAAATTCCTAAATTTGCCAAGCCACCTGGCTGGATGGAGGGGAGGCCTATGTTCAGCAGTGGCCGATTAAGGACTAAAATGATGATAAAATTCTCTTTGATCTAATACGCTTTTATAAGTATAGATACTTTAGTAGGTACGAGTACAAATTCTGTTTAATGCACAGTTGTTTTGAAATTTTATTCTGCTTATGTTGCTTGGTGGTAACCAGAGGTGTCTCTCTACGTTGTCGACTCGGAAAAACTCTTCACACCTTTGAAGAACCGCATGCTGTACCTAGATACAACGTTGGCAGGATATACATTTCATAACTTTAGAGTTCTCGGTAGAAAACGTGTATTCCGTTTCGTTTATGATTGAAATTTTTGAATACCATCGTGAGGAATATGTATATCCTATATATATTACTCGCGCGTTGCCACTGCTGTTAAAACAGCATCTCCTTGGGAGTTTACTGGTAAACTCACTCACGGGAACACGACAACCTTTCAAATAGTTATTTTTTGGCTGCGGTTTTCTGTGAGGTAGAGTTGCCTTCTTAGTCAGGCTGCATCCAATCTCCCTACCTCCCTTAAAATACAGACACAGATAAACAGATATGCATACAAATATTTTTGAAATGCTGCTGCTAAATTAAAACAAGGAGAAACGTAAACCATGTCAAATTAATAAAATACAAGATTAAAAAAATGTGAGACGTGTCTAAGTGCCCGCGAGGACCCAATGGCAAATAAGTTCTTTTTATCTTTATCTTTAAAGTAGCATTTCTAACTACTTCTTCACTCGTCAAACATCAATAATCGTCAACAAATTAGTTATTTACATTCAATGAATTCAAAAATTGTCCCCGCCGCGACAGTTCTCACTGCCGTGACCAGGATTCGAACCTGGGTTACTACGGCCACAACGTAGGGTCCTAACCACTAGACGATCACGGCTGTCGGAGCTGGTGACTGTAAGGCGAAAACAAGAAACGCCGTCAATAGTCAACGTCGCCGTCATTGGTGACACAGTATCTGTATCACTTTCAAATATTTACTTATGACGGCACTGGTCTATAAATCATGTCAAGTTAATTATATGTATGTATGTTCATTGTACAATTGTATTTAGATTAATTATATTTCAAAAGACGTGTAACCTAAATAAGATATGTCTGGGTTGTAGTGATCTGACAGCAGTCGTACGAAGCCTACCCCGCCAATTCTAATTAAATTAAGCATATACGGAATAAAGTTAAGAAGAAGACATTTAGAAGATGATATTTATACAAAGCATGTACCGTCATGCTGTTGTGGAGACAACTCAGAGGGAAAACTAGATAGATAGATAATTATTTATTCCAAAGAATGTGTTTTTTTTTTATCGGGAGGTATACAAGCATACGGCCTGATGTAAAGCGGGTACCGTAGCCTGTTAACGCTTGCGATATATTAAGTATCACTCGCGCGATGCCTCCTCTTCTGCTTACACAGCAATTTCTTAGGAGCTTACTGGTGACCTCACTCACACGCAGGGACACAACAACCCTCTAAGGAGTTGTTATTTGGCTGCGGTTTTCTGTGAGGTAGAGGTACTTCCCCAGACGGGCTGCTTTGATGCGCCCTACCTCCCTTAAAACATCCAGACCAAGACAAACAGACATGTTCATGCACACAAACGTTTGCCTTGTGTGGGAATCGAACCCACGAGCGTTGGTATCAAAGTCGCGTCATTCACGACAGAGGCACCGAGCTCGTCAGATGGTGTACAAGATAGGTATTACAAAGACATGTTTTGAGCCTGCATATCCTGCCTTTACAGGCGTAGGAAAATTCACAATTATTTTTTGTTAACGTACTAACTACTTGTTACATTTTTACGATATGCATGATTGAGAACTACATCGAAAAGAACGATATATATTATTATATATATATTACGCCTTATATACGTGTTTATTACGTTATGTCACAGTATTTATTCTATTGTCCCTTATATTCTAAGTACTTCTTGACATAATAAAACTAGTTGAGAATGCGCAAGCTTGCATTGCCACAGGAATACCTGGCTCGTCAATTATATAACAATTTTTTTTTTTTTTTTAAAACTTTGTCGGCCATTTTGACCATGTTCTTTAAGAAATATGATATTGGTTTTTAAGACATTCCTATGCTACTTTTTAATTTACTTTTCCAAACTGATATAAAAATACATTTTTTTTTAAAATTTGTCGGCAATTATGACCATGTTCCTTAAGAGATAGGAGGTTGGTTTTTCAGACATTCCTATCCTACTCTTTTATGCTGAATCCGAATCTGAAGTCGAAATTCGAATATTCGAAAAAAAGCGACAGACACACACAGACAAACGTACACACAGAAAACGCACACACAGACAAACATAAAGATTTCATATAGGAACGGTGTTCCTGAAAATTTGCTTATGAGCCAACCAAATAATTTATGTTTGAAGTTATATACAGCCAGTGTCTCTCTAATGTCACTAGGTAATTTATTGAAAAGTTTAATTGCCATACAAAATATGTTGTCGCTGTATTAGACCTTTCTTAAGTACACGTCTTCCGATAAATTTCTTGAACATGCGGGTTTCCTCATGACGTCATCCTTCACCGCCGAGCAAACAATAGTCACAAATACGTACGTAAATCGGAAAACATCAACTTAATGGTACATGCCCACACCGGGATGCGAATAGCGGACCGTCGGAAATGAGGTCGGTTCTATCCTGCACCCAGGACACATTCTCATCAATAATTATATATGTCTAATTGAATCTATTAGTAATGGAATAGTTACCAGTTTTATATACCACGGACACTATGTATAGTCGCTAGATCTAACCGGATGAACTTAATATCCGGCAACGTAACGTTTTAAACGGAAATTATTCTTCTAAGGGACGCTAGAACTTATAGATTCTCAAAGCATCGTTTTTCTTACCAAAGCGAGAAAATAATTATACAGAAAATAGAGATCTTACCACTATAGATTATATAATAGTAGAGCGAGCGCACTTAGAACCTTTTGACATTATTATCAGCATTCGCGTTAAAGCGGCAGGATTGTTGCTTACCAAAATTTATGAACAATTAGTGGTCTGCAAGAGAAATGTAGCCCAAAATACTGATAACCGCGAGGTTCATTTAGAATTGTAAAGCTGCATGTTTGTGTGCGATTGTGACAATTTAGTAATGACCAAACCTACTACTTTCTTAGACATTGTGTTAGTTGAAAAAATACAGTGGCATCCCCACATCGGAATATTGGGTAGTAAACTGAGCGCCGCCGCATATGCTGTAAGAGAAGGCAGTTCACTGATGTTCAATTTGATTGGTATATGTTAGCTATTTTCATAGTATACCCTCCTATGGAATTCTCTTTTGGGGCAATGCTGCCGATGTCGGATCAATTTTTGTTTTGCAAAAACGTGCAGCACTTTTTGTTTATAAGTTAGCTACACAACAGTTCCCTAGGTCCTAGGAGCTTACTGATAACTCTACTGGCTTCGGAACACAATTACTCACCATGTTGTAAAAAACTCAAGTAAGACTAAATTTTAGGACTGTGCTTAAATTCCAATACTCAACTCAAAAACAGACGCTCGATATATTGCGAGCATAGATAACAGAAACAACGGGAGATGTGACGAGGGGGCGTGGTTGGTGTCGCCGCAATATGCTCAAAACGAGAACATTGCCAAGAACAGTTAGTTAGTTGCAATCAAGTTCGATTGAGATTCGTTGCTCCTTGCCTTTTTGCAAAAATAGAAGTGCAGTGGTTAACTTTAAAGCAAATGGAATCACTTATCACCTATAAGTACAAATAATATTACGTTTTATAAGCATAAATACAGAATTAATATCAAAAATTCTCTGACGCCATTTCTACCAGGGCCTTACCACGATACAAATTATAAATATCAAATTTCTCATTCTTAATCATACATTGCTTTTCTACCATTACGCAGTCTCCACCGCTCGTTTACCAACACGCAATGTAAAGCGAGTAATATTATTGGTTCACTGTGTGTACAGTTTCGAGATACGGCCGCTTGTTTCTGCTGCTTTATAAATGTAGTAGTGCGTGCTTACTTGGGTGTTGTTTAAATAAACATCCAATGACAGCGTCTTAACAAATGTGTGTCGTTGTACTTGTGTGCGTAGAATGATATTTTTTATTTATTTAAGTGTGTGAGTGTTTTATGGTGGGGAGAAACTCGGCGACAACCGTCCCGGTGTAAACTCGCGTGGTATGTCACATCCCATTGTTTCTGTTATCTATGATTGCGAGCCTATCGAGTTTCCGAGTGAACTCGAGTTCGACTATCGTGTTCGAGTCTAGCGCGCTCGGAGTCTGCTAATATACCGAGTCGCGGTCGGGAAGTCCTACTTAGTGGTGTAGTGGTTGTCAATACAGTGTATAAGATTGTTTGTAAATTATTTCGTGTGGTGTCTTAGGATTTCATAAATGTCTCTAGTTCTATAGAAAAAGTTGTTTATATTCATCCCGCATCCACAATATTACAAATGCGAAAGTGTTTTTGTTTGTTTGTTCGTCTTTCATGGCTAAACCGTTACACCGATTTTGATGATTTTTGATATGGAGATAACTAGAAGGCTGAAGAAGGATATAAGCTACTTCGCCGAGCTCCAGGCGGACGGAATCGCGGATGGAAGCTAGTATGATAAATGTGAAAGTATGTTTGTTTGTTTGTTCGCCTTTCACGGATAAACCAGTGAACCAATTTTGATAAAATTTAGTATGCGGATGAGTAGTTGGAAGCCTGGACAAGGACATAGGCTACTATTCCGAACTCTTCGCTGGCGGAGCAGCGGCCGGAAGCTAGTATCCACCTTATAAATTGAACAAAAAACTTAGCAGATGAATTCTACAGATTTTTTTATACCACCAAGGTAAGCAAACAAGCATACGGCCTGCCTGATGGTAAACAGTAACCGTAGCCTATGGACATTTGCAAGACCAGGGGTGTCACTCATGCGTTGCCGACCCCTACTCATGCGTTGCCGACCCAATTATATATTAGTATTATTGAACTGATTTTCGGTTTTCAGTTACGTTTAGTACCTATTTGTTTTCATAGCTAGTAAACGTGGTTTTTACCCGACCACGGAGGGTATATGTGTTTCACCGGTATGTATGTTCATCTGTTACTGAAAACTTCTAAACCAATTATCATAATTTGACAAAGGAAGTATCGTTGGAAGCGTTTTAATCGTCCACTGATTATAGGCTGTGTGATGTCATATTAAATTGAATATCCCTCTAGAGGACATAAAGATCATTAATTTTCTATTAAATATTATTTTCAATATTTTTTTTTAGTGTGGGGTATCAAATGAAAGGGCTTAATTAGCACATTATATATATACATACATATTGATTAAAATTGTATGTGTATTGTGTAAGTAATTACTTTATCAGAAAGGTTGCTTTGATACGCTCTACCTCTCTCAAAAACACCCAGATCAAGACAAACAGATAAGTTCATGCACACAAATATTTATCATGTGTGGGAATCGAACCCACGAGCGATTGGTGTCAAAGTAGCGTCACTAACCACTGCGCCACCGAGCTCGTCAAAATACAAACCAATTTAGACGTGCCAAGAAACATGAATGACGAATGGCCAGATATGTTAGGACCGCCATGCTCGGTTTTAACCGCAAGGTATCTGCCGTGAACATATTTAGGATGATTGATTTTTTTTCACATTTGTTTATAATGTAATAGTTTTGAACATTAAATAAATTTGTCGTAAATAAAAAAATAAATATATTTTCTATCTATCTATCGTCACTAAATCCCCTTGCGGGAGGCTGGGTTAACTGGGGTGACTCAATCCGTCACGGGTTTCTGCGGCTCACGACACATCAGTCTGTTAAAATACAACAAATGTGATTATTGTAAGTCGTAGTTGTAAGTCTTGCCTCTTGCGACACATGATGATGATGATGCTCCACTGCAATGTGGTGCAGGTACTATATACCTACTTCAAAATTTTTAATAGCTTCATAATTATGTCACTATTTCATTTTGTTCGTTTTATTTGTTTAGATGATGTATTTTGTAAATTTTTTTGTATTGTCTATTTTGCTATATATATTGTGATATTATTATCGACAATGTATAATTCAAGTGTATAATGCATCTTTGTACAACTCCCTTGTTTATTATAAATATGTGTGTGTGACAAATAAAAATGTTATCTATCTATTATCTAGTATAATGAATAATGAAGACAATAAATGAAAAAATAAATTAAAGATTTGAAATAAATACATTATTTAAAAACTATAAAATTAACATAAGTATATTTATTCACAATAAAATAAAAATGAAAACATGCTTTCCTCTCGCGTGTTGCTGTGTCTAACAAGGATCAGTAATCTTATACTTTGAATATATAAAATTGTAATCTTTAGCATCGTTATTGAATGCAACAAATATTTAATTGAATTCAATGGGTGAGTGAGTTAATAAATCCTACAGGTAATCGTTGTTTACCTGCGGTGTATTGAAGAGTTACTTCAATTATATCTGTGCTCTATCTCCGCGCCGGACTCATTTGTTAAGCCTAAGACGCTTATGATATATATTTTTAAATGTTCAAAATCAGGATGTACTTTTAATATGCTTCTGTGTACAATTTAAAAATACTATGTTTTTGAATCCGTCTAATCGCACTGGAATGTAGGTATACAATAAAATTATGCGCGGAAAAAAATGCAATTTTGCAGAAAATATGATTTCACCTTTTTTTTATACGAGTACGTCGTACGTACGTACGTCTACGTCGGGAGGTATACAAGCATACGGCCCACCTGATGTAAAATGTGCACCTGCGGCTACCGTAGCCTATTAACGCTTGCGATACATTAAGTATCACTAGCGCGATGCCTCCTCTGCTGCTTGCACAGCAACTCCTCGGGAGCTTACTGGTGACCTCACTCACACGCAGAAACACAACAACCCTCTAGGGAGTTGGTATTTGGCTACGGTTTTTTGTGAGGTGGAGATACTTCCGCAGACGGGCTGCTTTTATGCGCCCTACATCTCCTAAAAAATATACATTATAAATATATATAAAATATACCTAATTTATAACATAACATAAATATATTTAGGTATAACAGATATAAGGTATATGGAACGTAACCGTAATCTTATAAGTTATGTAACGGGAACAAATCTATACTGATATACAAAGCGGATTTCTGGAACTAATAGTCGCATTTGAAAAATTATTTTTCCATTTGATAGCTCAATGCTTGAGGAAGGTTATAGGCCATTAGACATCACGACACGGTCCGTGAACACTGAAGGTAAAGAAATAAAGAAAGAAAAAGCGGCTCTCGTGGGATGTGTACGAAGTCTTTAATTGAAATGTAGAGAAAAAGACAACACACATTTTTTTATACAATAACTGCAGCCTAATAATTTATTAGGCTGAAGGTATATAAAAAATTGATTGTTGTCTTTTTTTCTACATTTTAATTAAAGATATCCATTTATTATTCTCATATTTTTCCATATCTGCACGTGATCTGTTAAGCTGTAAAAAACACAAAAAGAAAACAAAACTCAAGTGACATCTTTTTTCGTTTTGTGTACTATAACCTTTTATCTTTATCTCGCAGAAGTTTTGGGATATTTTGGTGCATTAATAAAAATAAGAGGATTATTATACATAAAAAGACAAATAAGTGTACGGAATGTGAAATATTAAATGCATATTGCGCCTTTGCCGTTTTTATATCGGATTTAAATAGGTCAGAATTTTGTAGTGTTTTTATTATTCTGGTTTTAAATGTAGATGGATTTTTAATGCATAGTGTTACGAACTAGTTAATCTATCTAGAAAATAATAAAAAAAACATATTGTTCTGATTTAACGTTTTTCTCAGTAGACAATGGACGTCACGGTGCACCGCGCGCAGGCTATATGACGGTGAACTCGTTATGAATGTTATAATGTGAACAAAAATTGTCTCCGCCGCGACAGTTTTCACTGCCGTGACCAGGATTCGAACCTGGGTTACTACGGCCACAACGTAGGGTCCTAACCACTAGACGATCACGGCTATCGGAGCTGGTGAGTGTATCGACGAAAATGGCAAACACGTTCGACGCCTCGTTGCGATAACAGACTTTTTTGATATTGTTGCAAAACGTAATCGATCGCAATTCTATTTCTGTACTAGCGAGGTGTCGCGACCTCGTTCGCGTTGGTAAATACTTTTTTCGTATTTCGTTTTTTACAAGTATTAATATAAAAATTAGATAACATAATTCCTACGAATCGAAATAATAATCCCGAAGTATCAAAGTCAAATTATTAGCTGTGACTACAATAAAGAATGCCAATCTAGCGCGAGTTGTGATCGGGTACCGAGAGTTCCGTATTTTTTAGGGTTCCGTACCCAAAGGGTAAAACGGAACCCTATTACTGAGGCTCCGCTGTCCGTCCGTCCGTCCGTCCGTCTGTCACCAGGCTGTATCTCATGAACGGTGATAGTAAGACAGTTGAAATTTTCACAGATGATGTATTTCTGTTGCCGCTATAACAACAAATACTAAAAAATTGAATAAAATAAATATTTAAGGGGGCTCCCATACAATAAACGTGATTTTTTTGCTCATTTTTGCTCGATATTGATAACGGCAACAGATAGACGCTTGAAATATTTACAGAATATTTAGTTATATATTCACTTTAAGAGTAAATAATTAAATTAAAATAAAACAAATATTTAAGGGGGGCTCCCATACAACAAACGTGATTTTTTTGCCGTTTCTATAGATAATGGTACGGAACCCTTTGTGGGCGAGTCCGACTCGCACTTGGCCCATTTTTTATACAACGTCGAGAATCATACAAGCATACGACCCACCTAATGTAAAGTGATTACCGTAGCCTACGAATGCTTGTAATCCAGCAACTATCTCACGGGTTCTAATACTTGCTGCTATCACAACTCTCCTTAAGAGAACAACTTATGACCTCACCTTCATGTATGCAAATGTTCGCGCTATGTGGGAATCGAACCAATAAGCCTTAGTGTTAAATTAGCCAACATTGCTAACCACGCGACTAACTGGGCTCGACAAAAATAATTTTGATTGTAAACATTTTTTTCCTGACAAACAGTAAAATGTGAATTTTTAGATTTCTCTCTATACTTATGCTCTACTAAGGCTATTATTGGTTACTTCTGATTGCTGCAAAATATATATAAACAGTCGTTAGTTCGCATGAACTATTTCGCATGAACTATGTACAGTGTCATTTATGATATCATTTATGAACTTAAATTAACTGTAAGAAGTAGACTAGATTAGTGATGTCTTCAACATGTAACTTCAAAATGGCGATATTTGATTTTTTTCTTTGTACTATAAGATTTATCTTTTGAAATTTGATAAGTTTACTCCAAGTTCGCCTGTACTGTAGCTAGCTTAAAGGTTTTCAGTCTCTATATTCCGGGTCTAGTGTACCTTTGTGTCAACTTTGACGTAATTCCGTCCAGTAATTTTGCAGTGAAAGTGAAATCATCCAAGAATAGCCAAGATTATCAGAAGTTTATATAGGCTGATACCGGAATATAAACCAATACATGGGTAATAATCACGAGAAGTATCGAAACTAATAAATTTCAGGAACTATGGCCTAAATAGTAATCATAAGTTGCAAGGCGTATTGTATTGTATAGGTTGAAACTTAGTACCACATTAGGATCGTAAACTAGCAACTAACTACACTTTAGCACGCAATACGGATATTTTATGAGATTGTGACCGTTAAATCCCAGCTAGGAGGAGTTCAAACCTAGCTTATTTATATATATCTATACGAGCATAAAAAGCGGATAAGGCATGTAAAGCTAATATATAAAGCAGTGTGTTTGTGTTTGTTTGAACGCGCTATTCTCGGGAAATATGAATCATATTTGAAAAATATTTTTGCATTTGATAGTTCTATTCTTGAGGAAGATTATTAGATATTAGAGCCTACTTTACATCACGATACATTCTTTAAATGCCGAGGAAAAAGACTTTCACGAAATACTATTCGCTCATTTGGTGCAACAATGACGCAATTACACTTTTTTGTTCGAGTTTTGCCATACTCAACCATACCCAACCAAATTATATCCACGTTACGACATATATATACGATATATATATATATATATATATATATATATATATATATATATCGTATATATATGTCGTAACGTGGATATAATTGTCGTCAGGTGGCTTGTTGTTCATGGCGAATAAAGCGAAATACCAGCGTAGTCAATCTTCTCAATATCAATATTTAATCAGCCAATTACAAAAGTAGTTGTAGCAAACGTTATGCTCAGATCGTAGATTACAACGGATTCAAAATGTGGTGGACGCGACACGTGCGATTAGCTCCATTGCTCGATTCGTAATGCCGCTTCCAATGACGGTATCTCATCTTGACGTTTTTGACAACTGACCACAATCGACATTTCGAGCAAACCATAACAAACACAACCGGTTTTGCCAATTCAACGATGTCGATTCCCCCCAAGCGCCGACTTGACATTTTGATCCATTATTATTAAAACTAGCATCACGGGGATTGATTTCTTCCGGGCTTCTCTGGTGTTGCTACCTCTGCGACATATATATATATAGAAAAAATATATGTATAAAAGCGGTTTAAGGTTACAAATTAAAGCTACATTTACAAATATAAAATCCACTGGATTATGTAGGTCTGCAGGCAGTCGCTCTATGTATTAGAATCTTTGTCACATGCTTACGTATACGTTAAGAAGAAGATTTACGAATATATAATGATTGAAACTTTGAAAAAAGAGAAAACATGAGTTTCTTCAGCGGCGAAGAGAGGATTTTCGAGTTGGTGCAACGCTGGCCTCGGGCACAGCTGGTCCCGGAGACTCAAGTCAAAAGTCCTCTAATCGCCGCCGAAGAAACAGTTCGAGCGCCATTTTGTTCTTTCCACTTAAGTTTTGGCTATAATATATTTGTAAATTATGGCTCTATTTTATTTGTAACGTTACAAAGGTTTCAATATTAACAGATTTATATCAGAATGACTTGTTTATTTAGACTTGACGAATATTAGAAATTGACTTATATTTATGCGCCCCACCAAAACGGCTAAAAATGTAAATGTGATGAAATCAAATTCTGGTCGATCTAGGTCGAGGGTAACGGTCTACCCACGCTGACTTAGACATTTTTAACCGAGTTCAGAAAAAGGAGGCGGTTCTATGTACGTCGCGAATTTTATTAGGTTATATCTCTGGAACTGCCTATCGATTGGGATAGTTTAAACTGTTAAGTTTATAAAATTAAGTTATTTTCGAACTTGAACTCATTTATTTGGAAGATTTGAAAATGAGTTATAAATTGATTTTAGAAAAAAAATCATTATTAGGCAAGGTTTGTTTTATTTATAATACGATTTCGATTTATAGGATCAATCTCTTGTCCGTATAGTGGCAAAAAATAACTAAAAAAATCTGTAGAGCGGAAGTACTCTAGTTGAGCTGGAACTAGAAATCCGTTAACTCAAGTCTAGGTAAAAGTGACAGTGGGCAGGCCTCATAGCTCGAAGAACAGATGGTTGTTGTGGTAGAAAGGTTGTCGAATAGCTCCCACCATTTTGTAGCTATATGTGTCTGTCTGTCTATTTATCAAGAAATCATAAATTGAAATCTATGGGATACTCGCATATGATCTAGAGTTTAAAGTTTATCAAGAAGCAGGGTCTCGCAGTACAAGTATAGGGAAAGATAATTTTATCGTTTTTTAGCCACTAAAGAGAGGTAGTGCGCATCAAAGAAACCTGTCCGGGGACCAATCTTCACCTCTTAGAAAATTGCAACCAAATACCTACCTGGAGGGTTGTTGTGTTCCTGTGTGTGAGTAAGGTCACCAGTAAGCTCCTATGGAGTAGCTGTGTTAGCAGCTGAGTTGAAAACCTTCATAGGCTACGGTGACCGCTTTACATCAGGTAGTCGTATGCTTGTATGTCTCCCGGCGTTGTAAATAAAAAATAAAATATCATTCTTAGTCTCTTTTTTTTAAATCAACGTTGAAACCACTTATGTACGTATAGTTAACCTAGGCTAGGATCAAGAAGCAAAGTTTTGCTTTTGTTTTATGGTATGTTTGTTTGTCTGGTTTTATAGGAACTGTAGACCTAAACGTCTAAACATGTAGAGCTGGCAGTTGAATGTGAATTTAATTTCAAGAAAGAAAAATATATAAATTAGTTGACTACGAAATTTGCATATCTTCAAAAAGTTGTCTCTCGGTCAATCATTTTGTAGGATTACTGCATAATTATTATCTCCGAATTAAGTTGCGTTTGTCAGCATTAACTTCTAATCTGATCACAAATGGTGGCATGGAACTATTAGCACTTGAGCGGTTTTTTGTATAGAAGACATCTCGTTTTGTTATTAAATCACAAAAATTGTGATGATTCCAAACAAATGTAGCCATTTTTACGGAATAAAAAGATTTTGACTTTGGCTTTGACAAATGGTGGCATGGAACTATTAGCATTTGAGCGGTTTTTTGTATAGATGCCATCTCGTTTTGTTATTACATCACAAATGGTGGCATGGAACTATTAGCACTTGAGCTGTTTTTTGTATAGATGCCATCTCGTTTTGTTATTAAATCACTAATGGTGGCATGGAACTATTAGCACTTGAGCGGTTGTTTGTATAGATGCCATCTCGTTTTGTTATTAAATCATAAATGATGGCATGGAACTATTAGCACTTGAGCTGTTTTTTGTATAGATGACATCTCGTTTTGTTATTAAATCACAAATGGTGGCATGGAACTATTAGCACTTGAGCGGTTGTTTGTATAGATGACATCTCGTTTTGTTATTAAATCACAAATGGTGGCATGGAACTATTAGCACTTGAGCTGTTTTTTGTATAGATGACATCTCGTTTTGTTATTAAATCACAAATGGTGGCATGGAACTATTAGCACTTGAGCGGTTTTTTGTATAGATGCCGTCTCGTTTTGTTATTAAATCATAAATGATGGCATGGAACTATTAGCACTTGAGCTGTTTTTTGTATAGATGACATCTCGTTTTGTTATTAAATCACAAATGGTGGCATGGAACTATTAGCACTTGAGCGGTTTTTTGTATAGATGCCATCTCGTTTTGTTATTAAATCATAAATGATGGCATGGAACTATTAGCACTTGAGCTGTTTTTTGTATAGATGACATCTCGTTTTGTTATTAAATGCTTGATATTTTACAACAACTAGTATGGTAGAATTTGATTAGTGCAATGTGCTATATGACCTCCATTATCCTTTTCTGAAGCTCGGTAGAACCGTATTGATTTTTAAAATTCTCCAATCACTTATTTGTTATAAATAGTGTCTAAACCAATTTTTTTTATACAACTAGATTGACAAACAAGCATGCGGCCCGCATTAGATGGTAAGCGGTCACCACAGCCTATTGACGCTCGCAACACCTTATTACTCGCGCGCTGCCAATCTTGTGACCTAAGGCTGCTTCTCACCCTGCAAACCGCAACACACCTATATAAATGTAGCTACTTGGCGGTAGAAATAGGTGAGACAAACGACCACGCTGTCAACTTTTGTACAAAGTCTCCCTCTGATAACATGCTCATTTTTACTCGAAAATGTATTCTTCGTACTTGTAATTTAAATTTCAAAGAAGCGTAACAGTGTGGTTTACGCCCTCGCCAAATTTTGTTTGCTCGTTTAGATCAAACATTAAAGTGGCACAACGCTTTCGAAGTACATGGTTTTTAGATCGCCATTAATACGTTCCTGCGAGTAAGTGACGTTGCCAGGAAGGAGTTAGTAGTGTGTCAGTAGCGGTGATGCGCGAGCGATGTATGTATTGCAAGTGTTCATAGGCTACGGTAACTATTTTAAATTTGGTGGACCGTACGCTTGTTTGCGTACCGCCTATTTTTTTCAAAGTGGTTCAAAAGTTATATAATTTGGACGTACGGTTTTCCTCACGATGTTTTCCTTTATCGCAGAACAAGTGATTTATCTATCTGAAAATAACTTGACGCCAGCGACACACTTGCGGGTGCAGAGAAAACCGAGCGACATAAGACGCAGTCCTTACATACCTCATTCACTTCTTTAACATTTATAGCTCTTCTCATGCACATACACCAGTTTCTAGGACTCCTGATATCACCTTCTGGTTAAACACTATTATTTTGGTCTTGGTAGATAAGGCTTCCTCGTCTCCTACATCCTTCTAATTTATTTGTATATCTGTTTCGTAATTCTTTCAAGCGATAGTTACAAATATGTACATTAATCCTAATGATGAACCCTCATGAATTTAGGTAAGTCCTCAAACCAGTATATGAACCAGGGATCAGATGGTTAATAAGGTAGTTCTTTGTCCACTAGATACTTCTACCAACGTTATAATAAATTAATTGGATAGTTTGTTTGTTTGTTTGTTTGTATAACTTTATTGCATTATCCATACTTACAAAGTGTACAACTTATATGATTTACAAAGGCGGACTTATTCCTTCAAGGAATTTCTTCCAGCCGACCGATAGTTTTAGTTGAACGGGTTTTGCTTACACATTTTGTATTCGTATGTACTTATCAAAGTACACAAACGAGCATATAGACTAAGCCTGGCTTAGTGAAGCTTTGTTCCCACGTAGCGCTCCAACTAGGTCGATACCGGCTTACTACACTGCACTCTGCTTGGTCATTATATAATGAATATCATGTTGTGATTCAAAATTATTGGACGCTACATTCGACGTAGACATGAGCAGTGATAAGTCCAGTAGATAAAGAACCGGCGTACTAGCTGGGCCCCGTCTCGTATCCAGGCATGTACCACTAAATTCTAAATTCGTGTTTTCGTATTTATGTGCATATTTGTAATTGTCACTTACACGGCGGTGAAGGAAAACGTGTGAGGAATCCCACAAGTCCAACAAATTATATTTCGAAAGACGTATGGCCATGTCTAAGAAATGTCTGGCTTTCCCTCTGGGTTGTGAAGATCTGATAGCAGTCGCTTCATGTAAAAATCTGTATCTTTGCCAAAGCTTTAGGTTTAGGTATCCTTATGGATTAGGACTTGACATGTTAAATAATTTATATTTCGGCACCAATTAGTTCATCCTAGCGTCGGCCGGCACCCACTGCCGTTAGTACATGCAACATGCCGACGTTGCCATGGTTGCTCCGGTAGTCACTGCCTCGGCTGCTGCGGTTGTCCGTCATCTGGAACAGAAGCCGCGTGCCTATCACCGTCGCTGCCACAACTGGTCTGGTCGTCGCTGCGACACGTGCTTCGCCTCTCCACGAGGCATCCTATGTAAATATTATTACAATTAAAATAGTACAAGTATTATTTTGTAAATCATTGTTAAATGCCATTTGAAAAAATTAATTCTTTCGCAAAATCATTTACTAATTTATAACTATTTATTTGGACCACTGGATTCACATGACATTTTGTTGAAAACATATATGATTATTACTTTTGTTTTGTATTA
Organism: Pyralis farinalis; assembly: GCA_947507595.1. Classification (NCBI taxonomy): domain Eukaryota; kingdom Metazoa; phylum Arthropoda; class Insecta; order Lepidoptera; family Pyralidae; genus Pyralis; species Pyralis farinalis. The sequence continues at coordinate 5,378,424 of OX382259.1, read as the reverse complement.
CAACTAAGTAATAAAGTGAATTTGTTAAATAATGAGATAAGAACTTAGGTCAAGGAAAAAAATTTTTTTTTTCCCTAACTTGCCATCTGAGCGCTCAATATTTTGCCCTAATATTTGTTCATATATATAGCGTAGATAGATCAGTATTATAAAAAGTTATCTTTTTGGTTTTACTAAACTTAACAAATCTTCTTTTATGTTATAGTTTAAGAGATAGATATACAGATCTATTTTATATACTGTTAAAGTAAAAGTGTGCATGTGTAGAAGTAGTTTAGATAAAAACAAGAAGTGCGAAATGAATATTTACAAATTGACATTATGTTATTTTTTTTAAGTACATAGTAGTGCCCCAGATACTCGATTTTTTTAGTAAAATTGGCCATACCATATTTATTTCAATACCGTATTAGGGTTGAACAATTAGTTACGAAATCCTTTTCAATTTTTGTAAAGATTAGAGAAACGATTTCACGATCCACATGGACATCTATTTAGCGGATGATAAATTATGGTGCTCTTTTCATTTGTAGAATTACTAATAAATATGAACGGAATGCTTCTAGATGTAACTTTCATGAGGTTAAAGAAATGCTATTTACTAATTAAATGTTTAAATTAAATTATTTGACTATATATTTACCAATTAAATGTCTTATTTGACTATACACTTATTTGACTATAAAAGTAAGATAGCTGTCTGAAGAAAATGTGTGCCTTCGCCAAAGTCTACGACAAATTAGGGTCAATTTATATCAATCAAGTAAATATATATACTTACAAAATGTAACTATATAAAAGATACGCCTTTTTTGTACAACTGAGATACAAACAAGTATACGGCCTGCATGATGGTAAACCGTCACCGTAGCCTACGGACATTTGCAACACCAGGAAAAGTAAACAGGCCCTCCTGTTTACTTTTCCTTCCGTAAAAACCTCTTCACGCAGTTCTTGAAGAACTCTATACTGTGAACATGACAATCTTAGACAGGTAGGGAGAATTAAGCAGCCCGTCTGTGGAAGTACCTCCACCTCACAGAAAACCACAACCAAATGTATAAGCAGGTCACCAGTAAGCTTTAGCAGCCTAAAAGGTGTGTCTTTTGAAATTCAGAATTTTTTTTTTTTTGTAACTTCACCAAGTATATCCACGCAAGTGACAAGTTTGGTGGTCATAGTTCAACGTTCCATCCAAGTAGTCATTAGATGTCATGTGAGTTTGCGTAACGAATTGGTGGAAAGTTGTAGTTGATGCACTACAAAGCACGAGCCCATACAGCCAGGGCTACTAGAGAAGCCGGTGGGTTGGGTGAAGGTGGGATCTACTAAAGCGAAGCGACCGGAGTACAAACCAACCTGCTCCCAATGACAGACAACTCATATATTTGCTGAAGTCAAGCTGGAAATAAATTTCCCCTGGCCATACACGATATTGAAGAAATGCAAAGAAGAAGTTTGCATGTTGGTTTTCTATTTTCTTTGACTTAACTCGAAGTGTATTTTTTTAGCCAATATTGCTCACAACTGTAATTATTTTTCCATCATTTTTTTAGTTGTTTGCATTAAAAAATAATTAATTCAATTAAATTTATTATTTACCTACCTTCAAACCCTTCAGTTAGTCCAGATTATTTAAAATACATGGTGTCCCCTATTTTGTTTTGAGTAGTATACACGTGGATTTTTCTTTAAAACCCTTTAAATCGCTACTATATTTTTCTATGTATATCTGCATATAAAAGGATTTTTATGTAATACATATAATATACATAACAACATATGGCTCTGGCAATGGAGCGATCTATGACCGGAGCTTCGCTTGCAAGTTAGGCAAACTTTATTGCGTGCTTGTGATATCGATCTTGACTATTTATAAAGTTAATTTATTTACACACACTTAAAAATATTTTTAATGGTAACGAGGTGTATTACTTCTAAGTAAAATATAAAGGATATTTTCATAGTTCAATAATCCGATAAGCCAATCCAATTCTACTCGGCCTAATTCAATACATCAGGTTGGTATTTTTGTTATATAATAATATACATAATAACATAATATTCTTTCAACAAGTTTTAACAAATTTAAGTCGTTTTACAACTAAAGTTTTCTCTCTGACCGAAGTTAATCTTCAGAGGTCTAAAAAGGATTTTGTGATTTAATTTTCCGATCTTTTCACAACTTACTGTTTTATAATATTCAAGTCGGTCGATTCTGTGATTTAATTTTCCGATCTTTTCACAACTTAGTGTTTTATAATATTTATAGCCATTAATTTGACAAAAGAAGTCATAATGGGTGGGTGAACAAGTAATATCTTTTTGGTTGTAGTGTTTGATAGCTACTAGCTAGTTTTAACATCATTAAATAGATTACATTTTAAAAACAGAAGCATAAAAGTAAAAACCGTTTCCTGTTATTTTTCTATTGTTTTTGAATTTAACCATGAAATTCGATACATTTAGAAGATTTATTACAAAAAAGGGGAAATGAGACACAAGCTATAAAAAAAAATTACGGTTTTAATGCAATGTCAGTAAGAGTAGCACAAAATTTGTTCCAGCGTTTGCAGTCCGGGAATTTTGACGTCAAATAAGACATAGGTACGTGACGTATCTAAATATTCAAATAATATGGTCTACAATCTTTTATAAAGAATAAATATATCAGACCTTTACATCAGGATAAGGATCAGCAAAGAAATCACTCGTTATTCATAGCTTTGTGCTTTTTATGTCCTTCAGGGCTTGTCGCACCCTCCTCAAACCTCGATCTCCTCACACGAGATAAAAATTGTACGAAGCGAGCATTCCTTACAAACATAACTTTTACACTTTGGGTGGCAACGAAATTCGGCTGATTTGTGCTGACGTTTCTACATAAATATTGCAAAGTATTAAAAAAATATTAATACATTTTTTTTATCATTCTGTACTTGAGGCAAGATAAGATCCGCTGTACATTCAACGTCTATTTCAACTTGACTATAGACCCCATAAACATATGTCTATCTAAACACAAATCTTAAATTGCATAGTTGATAATGAGGTTTCCATATCAAAATGGAGCAACTTCTTAGCGCTATCTGGTTTCCCAAACTATTAGGATCAGCCGGTTACATAACCTTAGGATTTATAGAACTGATTTTTACATAACCCGACTACAGTCAGACCTCCACAACCCAGAGGGAAATTGAGACCTTTCTTAGGTTAGGTCACACGTATTTAGAATTATAATTTCTTGAACGTGCTGATTTCCTTCACCGCCGTGCAAGTGATAATTACAGATATGCACATAAATTCGAAAACACGAATTTACATGGTACATGCCAGGTTTTTTTTTAAAATAAAAATAATTTATTTGGCATTTTTCAAATTTGTTCATATTTTCACCGATTTTTGAGATTTTGGTATTAATGTGACAAAAATATTTCGGTACACATTATTAGTCGAAGTCGAAACTTATAGCAAGTTTTATACCAAATGCAAGTTAAGTGGGCATCGTAATTGGTTTAACAGCTTTAAGCTTATAGATAATGTGGATAAAATTTCAAGAACTCAACAAAAATAGCGAATACGTTTCAGAAAAAGTGACATAGTTTGCCACATGACTTTTACATAAGAAGAAGATGTGTATCTAAACACATCTTCTTCTTATGTCGAAAATACTAAGGTTGATATGGAGCGACGGTCTTTAGATTTCTATATCCCAGACGAAAAGTAGACCTTAGTTAAGTTTAGGTCACATGTCTTTTGAAATCTAATTCTTTGGACATACGGGTTTCCTCGCGTGTTATATGACGAATTTAGTGATACATGCCGAGGAGCGAATCGGGGACTACTGGTAATAGGCTGACTCTTTGTCTACTAGGCTATCATTGCTCTCAGATTCCAATGTTATCAAATTATTAATCTACACGAATAGTATAAAGAAATAAAGATTGTATGTTTGTAGGCAGTTGTAGATAACTCACAAACTGATTTTACTACTCCTACCTCTTCACGCGAAGTCCCTTGCGTGGTAGGTAGAGGGAACCGAGCACTACTAGACTCGGTCCTCGGTACTTCTTTAACGTTCAAAGCTCTTTAGGCATGTTCACCGTTTCTATGGCTCCTGACACCACCTTCTGATAACACGCGACCAATTCGGCCATGATAGGTGATATTTGGCCTTCCTCAGCTCCTACACTTCCTACATCCTTCTACTCGGGGTATATCTGCTTCGTCTTTTTACATGGCGGAACCAGTGGAATGTGCCTTGTCTTATCTTACCACCGATATATTCTTTCTTACATATTCATTGCCAATTCGATCTACAAGCGTTACACTGCAGATTTTGCACACCGCTCGCATCTCGACGGCGTGTATTCTACTTTCATGCCCTCTCTGCCAAACCCAGTTTTCGCTTCAATTCAGTAGCATTTGAATCAACACCGCGTTGTATATGACGTGCTTTGCCTTTTGGCTCAGATTCTTACCACCAAGAACGCAACGCTTCCTTCACATCATTCCTTGTTTCCTTGCACTCACTCGCTTCTCCACATCAGTGGTGTGCCTACCATTCTTGCTAAGTGTATCAAATATATACAATCTCACTGACTTGTTCCAACACTACATCGTCAACCATTATTCTTGCATCCGTTTTGCTTTTTACTCTTTCAAATACTATTATTCTTATTTTCTGCGCAGTTTGTTGTACGTTTTTCTCCATACAGTCGTCTTTCATCATTATGACTAGTATTTGCCAACTAGATTATGTTATGTTATCAGCAGAGCATCGTGCTCATAAAACAGATAATTCACTACTAAGTCATTATGTGCTGCACTACATTAATAGATCTTTTTTTTTCTCTGTAGGCATTTATCAAGATACTCGTACATCATAAACAGCCGAGCCGATAGTACGCAACCGCAACTACTTGACGCCATTGTTTACGTCGAACCCGAGCGACAAGCTGCCGACCACCCGCCACATACTGTACAATCCTCATAAGTGGACTGTACATCATGTAGCAGGGCATTATCAATTCCAAATCTCTGCAATATGTCCCACAGATCCCGCCGCACAACTTTGTCAAATGCTTCTTCAAGATCCACAAAACTGCAGAAAGCCTCCTGGTGTATCGCCAGGTGTTTCTCCATGATATTGCGAAGTGAGAAAACTTCGTCCGTACATCCTTCTTCATTCTGGTATCTCCGCTGTGCCCCCACAACATTCCATTGGATCCACCCACACTCTCCTCTCGATTATTTTCTCATACTAATTTTAGCACCACAGTTGGTTCTGTGTACGTATTATTGAATAATATTCCATTGCTTTGTAATTGCTTTGGTAAATTAGTGTTAAATTTATAACAACTAAAAACTAAGCTATTTGATAAATTGTAAACTCAGGACAAATTAATTATATTTGACACAATACTTTCCAAACATCTGTTAACTATAAGCAAACAAACGTAAAGCGGCCGGCCGTCACGGGAAAACCTCTACGCAAACTTTTTTGTTTAAACGGCAAAATCAAACGGTACTGTCCCTAGAGATATTTTAGAGAGGTTATAGAAAGGCTAGAATAAATATTCACTTTATTTTTCATTCAGTATATATATTAAAATTTCTTTTTTTGCACACAGGTCATGAAGTTATTACAGAAGAAATTTAAGTTTTATCTAATCGGCTAAACCTCTCAGGATCCGTACAAGTTTCGAAAAAGTCTGATCAAGTGCGAGTAATTTACGTATTTTATCACTCATAAGAATAAAAGACGTGATTAAGGACACAATTTTGTAAAGTTTGGATGAAATTAAGTTAATATAGTATTTTTCAAATACTTATAATCTCATTTCCTAATCCATTAGGACTGGCGGGGCCTGCTACTTAACTCTTAAGATTTGGTGATGATACTATTTTTACATGGGGCGACTACAGTCAGACCTGCACAACCCAGAGGGGAAAAGAAAAGAGGAAACCAGGAAATCATATAGACATAAGTACGATGACACGAACTTAGTGGTACATGACCCAATCAAAATCTGAACCGGGGACTAGTCGATAAATAGGTCGGTTCTTTATCGACTTCTCATACTGCACTAAGCCAGTCACTAGTTCCACTTCCAAGTTTCCAAGTACCCGAACATAGGCAAAAGTGTGTTTGTAGTCGCCGTCTAGAGGTATCAAACAGACAGTCAGAATTATTTTCTTTTATATGCTGTTAGCGCGTTGTGCTGTTGGTGCTGTTATCACCTCAATTACCTAAAATAGAATGAATACAATCATCGTATCGAGAAAGTGCTCTGTTGGTTATAATGTTACCAAATCGTAAATCTGATATTTTACAACTCAATTTGCTTATCGCTGATGGATGTTATTTAATTTAATTGCATTGATTTCACTCGAGAATGTGCTCTTGTTTTTAAGACACACTGTCACCAGCTCCGACAGCCGTGATCGTCTAGTGGTTAGGACCCTACGTTGTGGCCGTAGTAACCCAGGTTCGAATCCTGGTCACGGCAGTGAGAACTGTTGCGGCGGAGGATTTTTTTAGATACTTATACCTATATAATTTCTCCTTTCTATTTTCTCTATTCACAATGTACAACCATTTCATTTCTTATTTTACCTAACCAAACGAAATCATGCCAAGAAGATCGAATGCCACAATGATACCTTTTAAAAAATTACTTACTTATCGTAATAAAATTTAAGAGCAGACCAGTGGATATTTCTCATGGACTCATTGATTAACTGGTCCTCATTTCGAATCCTTGCATGTACTACTGGATTCGTGTTTCGAATTTATGTATTATCACTTGCTCGACGGTAAAGGAAAACATAGTGAAGAAAACTGCACTTGTAAGAAATTATATTTCGAAAGAAGTGTCTCGTCAGACCTCCACAACCATCTAGGTCAGCAATGTAGAGCTAGTAAACTCCATGCTTGTTTACATGTAATAGTCAATCATTTTTCACTTATACGCGTCACTACTTTATCTGAGGCGAGACCTTATGATTTGCGTATTGTTACCGGCCCGGCTAGCCAGATGACTATAGAAACTGGGTACGTGAACATGCAATTTTGACCAGATTTCCACTAGCAAGTCAATGGTGGAACTAGTACCTAACTGTTACGCTGTTACTTTTATTCAATGTGGCGTGATTGAGGAAAAAGTAAGGTTTTTCCCAAGATCTTTTTAAATACGTTTCACAGATATAATTTTTCTCAACGTTTTTCCTAGTATTATAATAAAAATATAAAAATGTGTAAATTATTCGTATTTGTATTCATTGTTCAGGTATCATATTTTTAAAAAAATGACGTAAAAGTCTTTAAAAACTAGATTGTTCTCGGGCGTAGCAGCGCGCGTAGTACCTATTAATTAATATCTGTTCCGCGTAGATCTACAAAATAAAAAACATTTTCATTGTGAATCTTTTACAACGTTTTCAATATGCAGAGGTACGCGAAAAATCTCAATTTTTTTGTACAAAACCACTCCTCGTTATTTTTTGTTCGCTATGACAATGAATGCAATTTTACTATGCAAACGGTCGATGATATAAAAACACAGACTAATTTTATGAACTGTCGTTTGCAAACTGAAACTTGCACATGAAATACAAATGTTTTAAAGAATATTTTACTTTTATATTTTTGAACTTCAAAAATGTAACTTCACACACACAATTTGAGTCTATTTTTAAACGGTTTTATTAGCTTGCCTTGTTTGTGTCTTCCACCACTACCGCATCAACCCTTACTCATCCCACTGCAGGGATACGGGTTTCCCTTCAACCGAAGGGGTTTAGAGCATACTCCACTACGCTGCTCAAATGCGGATTGGCGGAAGCCAGTGTTTCCACGTCGCCCGAGGGCCACTGAGTTAGCTTAACGACTGTCATCTATGGGCAACAGCCGGGACCGACGGCTTAACATGCCCTCCGAAGCACGGAGAAACTCGAGATAGATAAACCCATCCATAGACAGGCTGCGGTCGACATTGCTTAACCTGCATGTTCGGTTAGAATGGCACGCGCGACGACGCCATCGAGCTCTCTGATCTGAGCTGACCATAGATTTAGATAGTTAATACATTAAAACCGAAATTTTGAATCGTGAAATATTAAATAGGTAACTAAATAAAAAACTAAAAACTTAAAAATAATAAAGTAAGAAAAAAAATGTATATTTTTGAGAGACAGAGATCAGACATGACCAGAGCAGCCACGACCAGCGACGATTCTGGAATCCATCTACTAACGATAGTGGATGCTACTGGCACTAACTTACATAAACTAACTGGTGGAGATAGCATACAAAGTAGTACAGATAATAACGAGAAATAATAAAAAAGTGAGTGAAACCTATTTCGTTAATGTCGTCAATTGTTCATAACTTTATGTTTACAGGCGTTGACTGCAATTAAACCGGAAACGGTTGTAGTCGACCTTTTCGTGCCTTACTTTTACAACTTTGTTAGAATTTTAATTAAAACTTCAACTTAGTAAAATTATTTTTAAAAATGAAGACCATAGTGCCCACTTCCATCCGACTACAGCATGGGGTTCTTTAAGAAAGGCGTGAAGAGGTTTTCAGACGATCGGCAACGCACCAGTGACACCCCCGGTTTTGCAAATGTCTGTAGGCAGTCTGTATGCTTGTTTGCCACCTTTGTGGTATAAAAAGACCCATATGGTATAAGTCACAGCAACATTTGATAAGCAGCACCGACGGTAGGTAGGGAAGGTAAGAAGTATGGGATAGAGGTACTTTCGCAGAACTACTTACCTTCCTTACTTTACAGAAACAGCTACCTATAAGAATTTCCATGGATAGTTTTTGTGTTCCCGAGAGTGAGGTGATCAGTAAACTCCCGAAAACTTACTCGTAAGTTAGTAGCAGGTTCTACCAGAAAATAAATGACTAATGCTTTCAAAAATAGGTTATAAATTACACGAAATATAGTTTCATAACATAACTAGTTGCACCCTGAGATTTCGTTTGCATGTATTCCGATAATCAATGGAAACCACTTTTTCTTACCTTTTTTCTCCTCTTCTAAGGGTCTCTTCTTAGGAACCTCCCACAAAAGTTGAGCTATCAAATGCAAAAAGATTTCTCAAATCTTACAGGTAGTCCCAGGGTCAGCACAGGCACGGTCAAACAAACTCATTATATTAGTATAGATACTAATTTTAGACTAATCGAATTGATACAGTCAGTCTCGAGATATCGATGAACGAACTAAGTAGGTAAACATCGCGAAGAAAAAAAGAATCTCTATTTTTTTAAATCGGTTAAAGGATGATCACGTCTGAAGCATATTTATTTTACGTAGTTTTGTACATTTACGTACAAATGAAAGTGGTGAAACCACTCCAGGGCGACCTGTTAATGGCCCCAAGGGAACTATTATGCCCCGCGTTGCCGCATAATTCGAACCCCAACTTTTAAAGCATATACATTAATGGACAAATACCTTTATCCACTTACTTCACAATACGATACACGGTAATTAAGTACCTTTATTACCTTTAGAGGCTAGGCTGCACGATGTAACCTGTGCTGCAAGATGTGATAGAGTGCTAAAGGAGGCACAGCGATATTTGTTGAGTAGCTGGTAGTGGTATTCCGGAGCGTGTTTTAGCAGCAGCCAAACCACAGTTCCCTAGAACTTCGTCTAAGTCTATATAATAATATATACATATTATATATTTTAACATATATATGTACATGAAGGAGTTTATTTGTTTGAACGCGCTAATCTCTGAAACTACCAGTTGGATTTAAAAAAATCTTTTTGCGTTTGTTAAGGTATAACACCATCATGATAGCCTTAGACGCCGAGGAAAAAAAGTAGGTAAGAAAGGCAGTTCCCCGAGATACGCGCAAAGTCGCAGGCGGCAGTTAGTTTACTCAATAAGCTTCTTTCTAATAAAGATTTTTTATTATACTATACCAGTAAAGTTTCAACGAGCTCGGTGGCGCCGCGTTTAACAACGCGACTTTATCACCAACGCTTGTCAGTTCGATTCCCACACATGACAAACATTTGCGAGCATGAACATGTCGGTAGAAGTACCTCCACTTCACAGAAAAACCGCGACCAAATAACAACTCGCTGTAGGGTTGTCGTGTTTCTGAGCGTAAGTGAGGTCACCAGAAAGCTCCTAAGGAGTTGGTCTGTTAGGAGCAGAGGTGGCATCGCGCGAGTGATACTTAATGTATTGCCAGCAGCGTTCATAAGCTACGGTAACCACTTTACATTAGGTGAATCGTATGCCTGAATGCCTCCCGACGTTGTAAAAAAAAGGTCTCAAGTAAGTTCCTGCAGGGTGTACTCATCTTGTGCCCTGTTGCCGATAGAACCGGCGGCCGATGGCATTTCGCGGGATTGTTTAGTGGGTATACCGTCGGACAGCCGACGGGGAGTCCCACACTACCACCGGAGGCCACCCAGGCACCGGTGGTGTGCGTAACGCATTTTTCCCCGCGTGACAAAAAAAAAAAAGGTGTACTCATCTTACAGCGCCAGCAACTGGATACCAGCTTGGCGTTTGTGACTTCATTCAGAGACAAGCTGTGAAAATTTTAGACGATCCCAAGCTTAGAGTGTTAGAGTGTGGCGGAGTGTTTAGCAATGCTATTTTAACACTAACGTTCGTGGGTACGATTTCTACGCAGTACAAACATTTTGTATGTATGAACATGTTTGTTTGTCTTGGGCTGGGAGTTTTAAGACAGTTGAGGTGCATCGAAACAACCCAACTGAGGAAGGCCACCTAACTCTCCCATCCCACCAATTTCATGTTACGTGGAAAAGAAAATTTCTTCATCTGAGTTGAATTATGGCAATCATATAATCCCGATTTTAATTTACTCACTTATGATATATGGCATCTTTTCGTGCACGGAAACCATAAATACAAATAGAACTCAGTGATAACGTTCTATTTGTGAACTATATCAGTGAAAGAAGATTAAGAATAGTTCTTCTGTTTCGATCGTTTGTAAACACCATAACATCCCACATCATCACCCTCATAACTTCTGTTTATAAAATATGTGTACAAATTTGCATATTTTGACTACAAAGATAAATCACACGCAATCTAAGAATATGACACGTCGTCACCCGTTTACGGCGACGTTCATGCCGACAATAAAACCATTTTAAGTGTTTCATACACTTTATTGCTTCACGGATATTATTCTCCATAAAATCTCGAACAACCACGTTTATAACGACGAAACGAGCGACGCACCGGACGGGCGCCCATAGACTATACGAGGCACTGAGAAAGAGGAATCACAGACAGAGCTTAGAAGATAGGCGGACATCAATAGAGGAAGCTAGAGGGAGGTGGGCGCGGGGAGGGAGCGGGGCGCGCGAGGCGAGGGTGAAACGCTCCCAGGGCCGCCTCGTTCGTTGAAGAAGGTCTCTCCTCTCGCACTCGTAGCTGAGGAAGCCGCCACGCTGCACACGCTGAAGTCAGCGCGTGTCTGTTTAACACCCAATATGCTACAGCGTTTAAAGCTGAGTGGGCGTAACCGAGCAGGAGCGCATACTGTTTTAAAACAAGCGGCGCGTGGAGGCCGCAGGCGCTGCATATGACTATCGCGGCGTGAGGACACCAGCAGACGGCGAAGATTGCCGCGATGCCTAACAGGACGTTACCGAGCCTGCGCCGTGAGCGTAGCGTAGACGTTTGTGGTTGAGGTCCGAGGAGGCTCGGTTGTAGCTTCTTTTTATTTCTGACGTCGCCTACGTCGACTGCATCGCGGCGTTCTCTTGGGCCGACGCCAGCGACAATGATGACATGAGTAGGCCGTCGCATCAGCGGCACCGGTAAAGGCAGCTCCCCGTGAGCTGCTCGTGCAGTGAGCGATAGCGCGGTGAGTTTCACTCGCACTGCCCAGTGGCACTTGGCTACTGCTATCACTGGTATGCAGAATGTGAGCAGCGCATGTGCTGCAGCTAATGGTGGACAGGAGACGCACGTTGTTGTTACTGCTGTTGCACCTGCGAGAAGGGCAATAATGTCACTTATACTTAAGTTACGTGGTACTAAATAATGAAGACAATTTAAAAAAGTAGAGATAAAAGCACAAAAGAGAAAGTGGAAATAAGTTTTCAACTTATTATCAGGGTTGCACAATCTCTTCTACCTATTTATTTGGCGAAGATACCAATTTTGACAAGGGGCGACTGCGATCAGACTGTCACGACCTAGTGAAGGGCAGGGTAAACTAGACCTTCTTTTAGGTTAGGTCCCTCTTGTTGAAGTATAATTTCTTAGCCGTGTTCGGGCTAGACTCAATTAGAAGAAATATAAACATCTGTGCTTCTCACACATGGTCCATATATTAAAGGAGTATGGATAAAAACTTAATGTTACTTTCACAATGCGTTTACAACTTCATATACCTTCATTAAGCTACAATGCGGCATTCCTGGACATGGGACTGTCATCGCTGTATCAAAAGCTGCCCTTTGCTTTTGTTGGCATAAATTTATATTTGCAGTTCTCGTAAATGCTCATAACACTGTGAAAGTAATGCATACCTATGAAAAGTACAAATCTTATTATTAGTTTTGTCTTTATAGAATATTGAACTTATCTTATACAAACTAATACAAAGTCGTTACGTTAACCCAAAACTTTTCGGGCCTAACCCGCAAGAAAATCCCTTAATGCAAATTGCGACGCATTCTGAACAATCGACAACTAGTTTACTACACGGAAGAGATTTTACACCTGCAAAGTCAATTCGGCTTTGATAAGTTTAAGGTATCAGATATATAGTTTTTTTTAAATTGAACATTGTACATCCGAAACCACAGAGTTTCGGGAATTTTTCTTAAGAACCATTATAATTTATCTTTTTCATGATTCGAATCAGTCAATATTATAAAAGATAAAGATAAGAAGTGTTTGGCTATCTATCTATATCTTTACGCCAGATCCCTTGCGTAGTAGGCAGAGAGTACTGAGCGTTACAAGACTAATTCTTACAAACCTCGATCGCTTTTTTAATACACTTAACACTTTTCATGCACGTTCGCCGGTGCCTAGGGTTCCTGACATCACCTAACCAAACTCGACCAATTTTGTCATGGCAGATGAGTAATGGCCAGGTTCAACGACCTAAGGATGAAGCGAGAGTTATGCCTATCGCTTCTTCCAAACTCATCAACCTCTTCATCCAGCTCTTCGGTTTTGGGTGCTTTTGATTCGGCCCTCTTTCAATACACCAATTTGATCTATATGTGTGCGTCTAGGCGGTCTCTACCGGTATCTCCATTCTCTCTTGCCAGATACACTTTTTTCGTAACTCTTTTGTCATTAATTCTTTCTAAACGACCAAACCATCTCAGCTTACCCTTTTCAGTTTTTGTCACTACATCATCTTTCATTCCACATAGTTCTTGTATCATGTTATTTTTTACTCTATCAATTATTTTCACTTCACACATACTCCTCAGAGCCCTCATTTCTACGATGTTTACCCTATTTTCATGCTTCTGCTGCGATAAAATGTTATTTCGCATAATTCGTTCTGGTACCATAAAAAAGTTATTCGATATAAAAATACCAATACGGGCATCATTTACGAAGGTTAGCCCCTCATGAGCACTTAGATACGTCTAACATTTTATATATATATCATGCATTTTATTCAATTCACTTACGTCATTGTTTACCTTTACCAGAAGGAGACTTTGTAAAAAAGTTGTCTGCGTGGGTAACTCTGTCTCACATATTTTTTTTTTATACAACGTCGGGAGGCATACAAGCATACGGCCTACCTGATGTAAAGCAGTTACCGTAGCCTATTATGCTTGTAATATATTAAGTATCACTCGCACGATGCCTCCTCTGCTGCTTACACAGCAATTCCTTAGGAGTTTACTGGTGACCTCACTCATACACAGGAACACAACAACCCTCTAGGGAGTTGTTATTTGGCTGCGGTTTTCTGCGGGGTGGAGGTACTTCCCCAGACGGGCTGCTTTGATGCGCCCTACCTCTCTTAAAACACCAAGACAAACAGCAGTTACATTTATATAGCTGTGTTCTGGTTTGAAGGGTGATATATGGCAGAGAAATTACTGTGTACTGTGACGAAACAGCCTCAGGTCACAAGATTAGCAGCGCGCGGGTAGTTGTAAAAAGAAAGTGGTAGAATTATTATTGAGAAAAGGGTGTCTGTGCTGAATTATTTCATGACATCTTTGTCAGTTACATATTTATCAATTATTTTCTTCGTGGAGTGTACCTAGTAGTAGGGCTGCGACCCACACGAGTAGGACAACGACGGGCGGGCGGGCGCACACCGAGCCCTGGCCGCGTCGCACCGCTCCGCACCGGTCCGCCGCTATCGCGACCAGGGACAGCGTGCTGGCTGCTACTGGAAACGACTGTGGGGAAAAACAGGATAATAATGTTTTATTTTAATACCTTTTTAATACAACGTAAATATGTCTCTGCAAATCTAGGAGATGTAGTTTATTGTATATCGAAAAGATGCAATATTACGGCAATTTCGTATGGGTGGTGGTATATTGTTCCAGCATTTCGTTGCATAGTAACGAAAACTGCCAAACGTCGAAAGGCATACAAGTATACGACTCAACTGATGTTAAGCGGTTACCGTAGCCTATGAACGCTTGTAATACATTAAGATTAGAATGCTACATCTGCTGCTAGCACAGTAACTCCTTTGCAGCTTACTGGTGACCTCAAGCACACGGACCACCTGATGTAAAGCGGTTACCGTAGTCCATGGACGCCTGTAATACATTAAGTATCGCTCTCGCGATGCCACCTCTGCTGCTAACACTGAAACTCCTTAGGAGCTTATTGGTGACCTCACTCACACGCAGGAACACAGCAACTCTCCAAAGAGTAGTTATTTGGCTGCGGTTTTCTGTAAGGTGGAGTTAAATTCTTAAAAACATGGACTAAGATAATCAGACATGTTCATGCACACAAATGTTAGTCCTGTGCGGGAAGCGAACCCACGAGCGTCGGTGAAAGTCGCGTTATTAACCGCTGCTCCACCAAGCTCGTCAAAAACTATCTATCTACATCTATAACTTCACGCGAAATCCTTTCACTCTCTCACACTCGTCGGTTCCTAGGGCTGCCTACCTTCTGATAAAACACGATCAATTTGGACTTAGAAAGTAAGTTGTTGCTTCCAACTCGATGATTAGAAGCAACGACGATGAGGCGTTGGAGAAATTTAAACCACGGAGTTGTTATCGATTCGAATGTTTTATTGCGAATGTGAGCCGTTACAATAATAATTCCCTGCACGACACATAAAGTAGCGAATTGACATCCAACCCTAATGCTTTTTAGGGTTAAACGGAACCCTATTACTGAGACTTCGCTGTCCGTCCGTCTGTCACCGTGATAGTTAGACAGTTGAAATTTTCACAGATGATGTATTTCTGTTGCCGCTGTAACAACAAATACTAAAAAATAGAATAACATAAATATTTAAGGGGGCTCCCATACAACAAACGTGATTTTTTTTGCTCGTTTTTGCTCGATATTGATAACGGCAACAGGTAGACGCTTGAAATATTCACAGAATATTTAGTTATATATTCACTTTAAGAATAAATAATTAAATTAAAATAAAACAAATATTTAAGGAAGCTCCCATACAACAAACGTGATTTTTTTGCCGTTTTTATAGATAGTGGTACGGAACCCTTCGGGTTCGACTCGCACTTGGCCGATTTTTTAAATACACCGAAGGTTCGTCGACACTATGTATGTATGATTATTGGTATCATTGGTAGAGATGGGACGTTACCGGTAACTTACTTAAGTCAAGTAAATTCCCGAGTAAGTTTCCGCTAACATAGGGAATGATGAGTAATTAGTAAAAATAAAGCAATTTTTTAATAATTTAACCTTGACTTACTAATCATACAATTAGTACTTAATAGTATTTGAAAGATTTTATTATTCCGGCAGAATAATAAAATCAATATTCGGTCTATATGTTATTATAGGTTCAGCCGCTTAGAAATCTACAATTTCAAATTATGTCATCACAATAAATATTTTGATAAGATATGTATTTTTACACTTAGATGTATTTTCTATTAATTCTAAGTAGTATACAAATATATTTCTAATTTCTGTTTAAGTACATAATACACTATAATGTTCGTTTATAGTCATTTAAAGAAATGTAGCATTGATTTTAAACCTTTTAGTGAATTATTTTCATATCAGATGCTGTTGGAGTCTGTATTTTTTTTTTGTAAAAAAATTGTATGTTAGGTTCCATACATGAATATTACCAGTAACTTACCTAGTTACTGGGAATGTTCCCGGCCGGCACATCCCTAATCATAGGTGGCGTAAGGCTAGGTATTGTAGGTATCTACCGTCACTGTCATTTTATTTCTAAGTCATCTTTTGTATGTATCCTAAGGATGTTTGGAAGAGACTACTATGGGATAAGACTGCCTTTTGTATTTTAAATATAAGGTAATTTCGTGTTATATTATTATTGTATGTGGTGCAATAATGAATATTAATTTATTTTGTATAAAATTTGTAACATAATGTAACATTATTCAAAAGTGAATGGAAACATATCTACTCAATTTCATTTCATTATCTGTACTGATCTGTGTGTTTGTACCCATGTAACTAATCGTATACATATATATAATGTGTTGCCTTGTTGAATCGGTACAGAAAGGAAGGAATATTGGATCGAATTGTGACATGTGACGAAAAGTGGATTCTTTACGATAACCGTAAGCAAAAATGCAATGGCTGGCCCCAGGTCAAACGCGGCAACAGTGCCCTAAAGCAAAGCTTACCAATAAAAAGGTAATGGTAACTGTTTGGTGGTCTCTTCGTGGCGTTATTCACTATAGCTTTCTCAGGTCTGGTCAAGTAATAACAGCAGATGTTTACTGTGCCGAACTTCGAACAATGCACGAGAATCCGTTGTAACTCTACAGGAGCTGCAGTTAAACCATACGTCGTCCTCCATACTCATCAGATCTTGCTCCAACTGACTACCGTTTTTTCGTGATTTGGACAATTTTCTACGTGGTAAAAATTTTTCTTCCCAGAGTTCTATCGCAAAGGCATAAATAAACTTCCGATTAGATGTCAGCAATGTATAGATAATGAGGGTAAATATTATGATTAAATATATGTTGCAGAGGTAGCAACACCATATTGAGAAGCCCGGAAGAAATCAATCCCCGTGATGCTAGTTTTAATAATAACGGATCAAAATGTCAAGTCGGCGCTTGGGTGGAATCGACATCGTTGGATTGGCAACACCGGTTGTGTTTGTTATGGTTAGCTCGAAATGTCGGTTGTGGTTAGTTGTCAAAAACGTCAAGATGAGATACCGTCATTGGAAGCGCATTACGAATCGAGCAATGGAGCCAATCGCACGTGTCGCGTCCACCGCATTTTGAATCCGTTGTAATCTACGATCTAAGCATAACTTTTGTTAAAGTTATTTTAGTAATTGACTGATCAAATATTGAGAAGATTAACTACGCTGGTATTTCGCTTTATTCGCCATGAACAACGAGCCACCTGACGACAATTACATCCACGTTCTGACATATATATGTAACATCATAGAAAAAAACGAGTTTTAATTTTTCAGTGCAAATCGGCAATTTCATACTTTAACCTCTAATATATTGGGCATACCAAGCCGAGGTGTATGCAACACGACATTTGCTCAGGGTGAGTGGCGACCCACTTGGGGGTGAATGCTCTCTCCGTAAGACCATTATTGTGTATATAAGAACCATTATAGATAGATAGATAGATAGATAAGCCATTTATTTGTATCTCCATGACACACAACAGTAAATATCAGCAGGTAAACAATGAGGAAACACCAAATACAATAGTAATTGTACAATAAATTGTGTGTCGCAGTGATACAAAAAGGCAGCGGCTCAGTGCATTATTTGCTCAAAGAGCAAACCACTGATTTTCAGCAGCTGCCTGAAAATTAAGGAGACGCATGCAGGAATAACGCCACGGGTGTTATACATACATATATATATATATATATATATATATATATATAGACAATAGGTATCTATGCATAAATACTCACAACTTATGAACAGTGTATATATGAGTGTGAAAATGGATTAATATAATTAAAACCAGCAGCGAAACTTAGCGAGGTAACGGGCACACAAAGCCACCCATACCCATTCAAGCAAACTAGAGGACAATCACCTCCAGAGCGACCAAATTACGACGAAAAGCTATATCTAGCCCAGCCTTTGTTCCTCCAATAGCACTGTTTTGACTCTATTTTTGAAGACATATCTTGAGGACACATTTCTTATTGGTGGAGGTATATTGTTCCAGCATTTGGTCGCCTGGTAGCGGAAACTGCCCCTGAAAGCAACAGTTTTATGCTTGTATGTCGCTAAAGGTGCCCGTGCGGCTCGGGGTACACCTGATCCATACAGCTTGTGAAATTTTGAGAAATTTAGTTTAGCATGGAGATATGGTGGATTTTCGAATTTCACAAGGTCATAGATCAGGGTTGCCATATGCATTTTTCTGCGTGACTCCATATTAAGCATTAAAGCACCATTTATAAAAGGAGATATATGAGCACGCGGGGGAATATTAAAACAGAAACGGCAACAGGCGTTCTGTATACGCTGAATCAACCGCCGAGTTCTTGACAGTAGGCGCGGCCCATAAACCAAGTCACCGTAGTTAAGTATGGATAGTATTAGCGCCTCGCAGAGGGTTATGCGTGTTTGTTCAGTGAGGTAATTACGAATTTTATACAGCAATTTTAGCCTATAAAAGCAACTCCTCACTAGACCCAAAACGTGGTTATCAAAACGCAGTTCAGTATCGAAAATAATACCCAAATTTCTAGCCTCACTGACTCGTTCTACGATCGTGCCAAGCACCGTTACAACTGGATGGCTATCTAAGATTAGCTTTGTTTGGTTTTTAGAGCCAAGGACCATGAATTTGGACTTAGATGGGTTAAGCACAAGAGCGTTAGCAGTAGCCCAGCACGCGATTCTATCCAGGTCTTCGTTCAAAGTCTGCACGGCCTCAGCTACATTACCGGGGTCCACGGGAATATATAGCTGAACATCGTCAGCGTAACAATGATACCTGCATCCTCTCACTACACTTAGAAGATCAGCGCTATATATAATAAAGAGAAGAGGCCCAAGTATGGAACCCTGGGGTACCCCTCGTGTTACAGGTTTAGGAGTCGAGAGAACATAGGTACCATCCTCTTTCCGGAGTTTAACAGCTTGGTATCGACAACTCAGATAACTATCAAACCATCTAATGGCAGTATCACCGAAACCATAGTACGCCAGCTTGGAGAGAAGCAGTGGAACGTTGAGACAGTCAAACGCACGGGAAAAGTCGAGTAATGCCAGTATTGTGCCCTTTCCATCATCCTGATCGACAAGTACATTATCCGTGACATCAAGCAAAGCTGTAACAGTAATTATACTGTTCAGTATAGACTTAGCATTGAATTATAGTACAGTATCGAGGAAAATTTTCCAAAAAATCCTGCAATCCAAATCAGAATGATGAGCTGAATGCATTGTATCAGAAAACGTGGGACCGTGTCTTACATCCAGTATATAGATATTATATAGATAGATAGGGTAGGCAAAAATATGCGACTTCCTCTATTTTTATTATAATGTTTATCTTTGTTACAATGTTTATTATTATCAATTATAAACCACAAAACTATATTTTAAAAGAGGTAGGGCGCATCAAAGCAACCATGATGACAGTTGTCAGTCTGTGGAAGTACCTCCACCTCATAGAAAATCGCAGCCAAATAACAACTCCCTAGAGGGTTGTTGTATTCCTCCGTGTGAGCGAGGTCACCAGTAAGCTCCTAAGGAGTTTCTGTGTTAGCAGCAGAGGTGGCATCGCGAGAGCGATACTTAATGTATTGCAGGCGTCCATGGACTACGGTAACCGCTTTACATCAGGTCGTCCGTGTGCTTGTATGCCTCCCGACGTTGTATATAAAAAATATATAATGTTCTACAGCTATAACCACTTCATGACCTCACCTCAACATACAATGTGAGATGACACGGCAGGTGCTGTATTTTTGCGACCCGTGTGGCGGCGAGCGGCGCGCTCGCAGCGCACACCAGGAAGTCAGCGGCACACGCGCTGAGCAGCTGCGGCGTGCGCAGTCTAGCAGCACCACCCGATGCCAGCGCCGCCATCAAGCTCACATTGCCTAAAACATAAAGGAACTATAGAATGACTGGTGATTTGCGGACCGCCTTTCTACGAGCGGTTGGGTGCATCAAAACAACCCTACTTCCACTTCACAGAAAACCGCAGCTAAATAACATCTCCCTGGAGGGTTTTTATATTACTGTGAGTCTGTGGTCCGTAATGTATGCTTCCCGACGTTGTATATATATAAATGCCGCTAAAAAGCATACGGTTTGTCTGATAAACCTTGACCTATGAAAGCTGCGGACATCAGGTACTTTTACAGAAACTTTTTAAAGCATTTCTATCCTGGACTCTATTGGGCTCTGGGGCTCACGAGAATGTTCATTCTTCAACTTAATATGTGCGGAAGAATGTGTGCTACATTTTATTTTTCAATATATTACGTTAATTAATTCTGTAACGTGACTGTAGAAATAGCCTATAGGTATCATATCAAGCATCTTTTATTAATACAAACGTAAAATGCGTTCCTTAGTGCAAAATCGGAAACTTGCACTGCTTCAAAGAAACACAACCGTAGCTAGTGGTCGCTGGCTGCGATATTAAATTCGCCTTAGTATAAATATTAGCTTTGGTGATAGATAACTTATTTAAGTCTGTTCATACGCCCGCCAGCAGGTGCATTGCTTTAGCGTTCTTCCTCAGAGACGGCTTGGTTCAGTTTCCTTGGAAAAGTCCTTATATAACTGAAGAGTAGGCGACAATTTTGATTTCAATGCTTGGTTTGGTTTTAATATAATGCGACTAAGCGTGTTGCAATTTATCGATGATTTGTAATGGGTGATAGCAAAACTCTTCACCCTAAGGTTAGCAGATAAAAGCACACTCGATGAATACGCGATGAATAGTGCAGCAACAGCTCATCAGCGTCCTCAAAAAGTGGGGGACTGTAGCATGTAGTCAATTCACCGATGATTCCAGCAGATACCAGCACGAACACGGTGAAAACGAACTTCCGCGTTGTTCTCGCTAATGCAGCAGTTATATGCCATGGGAACTTAGCATGTAGCTAATTCAAATTCGCCAATGGTAGATACCACCATGTTCTGGGTAATGAGTGCAGTTAAAGCATGCAGGCGTACCTGATTCTCGCTCGCGAGCTCCTGACATATCAATCAATTTTCACCAGATTTAAAGTGGTTACTTTAGCCTGTGAGCGCTTGCAATATAGGAAGTATCGCTTGCAAATTGCCACACCTGCTGCTAATACAGCAACTTCTTAGGATTTGGCTGTGGATATCTATGATGTGGAGCTACTTTTCCGTCAAGCTGCTTTGATGCATCCTATCTCTCTTACAACACCCAGACCAAGATAAACAGACATGTTCATGCGACGAATATTAGTCTTGTGAGGGAATCGAACTCACGAGCATTGGTGTTAAAACGCGCGCTGGCTTTTTCCGGCATACGGTGCGGAACACGGCTTGAGCAATCCGTTTGCCGCGCCAGCGTTACGAAGAGAGGACATTCTTTTTTGCGTTCGTTATATGCTGCGTAAAGCGCATTTATTGTTTTTTGGCATTAGAACTACATGGAGCAATCTTGTTTCATCTTGTAGCATGTCGCAGTCGCAAATAGTAGATACCACAGCAAAAGGATACACAGGGCGATGAGAGCACCCAAAGAGTGCAGTTGGTATATGCCATCTAGCATGTAGTGGACTCACCGATGATCCCAATAGCAGACACCAGCACGTACAGTGCGATGAGTGCTGCCACAGCATGCAGGCGCACATCGTCCACGCTCGCACTCTCATCGCTAGCGTTGGTGTACATCACGCCGCATTTTCATACACTGAAACAATGATAACGAACAAGAATTTAATCTATCTATCCATAACTTCACGCCAAATCAATTGCGAAATAGGCAGAGAGAACCGAGCGCCACGTAACTCGCTTTTTAAACATTTGTAGCTCTTATACACGCACGTCGGTTTCAAGAATTAAAACCTACCATATTTATTATTTATTTATTTGGGCATAAAAATCTATTACTAACTAATCCAAACTAGGCCAAGCCCTGTATCTTGGGCACCAGTTTCTTCATTTGACATAAATTGTAATGGTTCACAAAATGAAAGAAATAAAATAAAATGAAACAAAAAATATTATGCACGAATTCATATCAGTTGCACACATACATAAATTAACATGTAGGTAGTTTTTAATTTGTTCTTTACAAAAGTTATCCTACCCGCAAACCCACAGTGCGCCCATGCCGTATTATTTATGTTTAGCGTAGTGCGATAAGGTGTAGAATAGAACATATAATTTAAGAAAGAGTATGAAACGATTCTATATTCAGGAACACCGTTCCTATACGAATTCTATATATTTGTCTGTGCGTTAAAAAAAATTGAATTGTTATATAATTGACGAGCCAGGTGTTCCTCTGGCAATGCAAGCTTGCGCATTGTCAACTGGTTTAGTTCTCAGAAATCACGTGTAGGTTTAGAATCCAGAATCGGCCAAACCTCGTATTCTTCCTAGTGTTATACTGTTTCCAAATTATTTCAATTTTTTAGTGTTCCGTACCCAAAGGGTAAAACGGAACCCTATTACTGAGGCTCCGCTGTCCGTCCGTCCGTCCGTCCGTCCGTCTGTCACCAGGCTGTATCTCTTGAACCGTGATAGTTAGACAGTTGAAATTTTCACAGATGATGTATTTCTGTTGCCGCTATAACAACAAATACTAAAAAATAGAATAAAATAAATATTTAAGGGTGCTCCCATACAACAAACGTGATTTTTTTTGCTGTTTTTATAGATAATGGTCCGGAACCCTTTGTGAGCGAGTTCGACTCGCACTTGGCCGATTTTTTTTTTAACAACGTCGGGAGGCACCTTTGGTGACCTCACTTACACGCAGGAACATAACAACCCTCCAGGGAGGTACATACAATGTTGGAAGGCATACAAACTACTAACACTGTTGGTTGGACTACAAACACTGTTGGACATCGAATGGGAGGGTACTGTTGCGAAAAGAAGACAACGCCATACCAATTGTCATATCTTCGGACACCCAACTAGAACAGCTAAAATCAAAAAACTAAGTGTTGCGCTTTTTCTTCTATTAATATTATGCTGTTATCTTTTTTGTTATGTTAACATAATTAATAATATTTTTACCATATTAATGTTAGGTTTACTAATACATACATTACATTCGCTCATACTGTCAAACGAACACACACAAAACAGTACAACATATAAACACGACACTTCAAAAACACATTATAAGCGAACGATACCATACACTATCATATACGTAACACTTACACCGTTACGTAATTTTATGTTATGCACGCCTCAAATGTTTTCTGCTACTATATATCTAATTATTCAAGACCGCGCTAGTATTTTTACACAAAATTCCCTTTTTAATATATCTGATGATGTGACATGCCCCTTATATTTTTCAGGCTTCACTCTGTGCCATATACCATATTTAACAAATAAAAATGATTCATAACGATGATTTAACCACTAACATAGACGAAGTCTCTGTTTCCACTGCACTTTCCTGTGACCCCCATGAAGTTAAATCGCTCCTGCCCAAACAAAATACATTTAGGATATTAACACAAAATATTCGAAGCATAACTACAAACATTTTAAATTTCACGGTATTACTTAATAATATTGACACAGCTATTGACATTATAATATTGACGGAATGCTGGTTACAAAAAGACCCAATAATTCCACTTCTCGATGGATACTCCTCCTATTCATCCACAAATCCTGTCAATCAAAATGATGGCGTAGTTATTTATTATAATAATTCTCTTTCAGGTGTTTCCATCTCAGAACCCGACATCCATGATGCCAGCGCCCTCCTAATAACATTGAATAAACAAACCGCCATACTGGCGATCTACCGACCATGCGCATTTCGCAATACTACCAATTTTATTTACTCTCTTAGCCCCGTCTTAGAATCACTCCAAGGTTTTAAGAATATTATATTGATCGGTGACATAAATTTCAACATAAGCCCCTCGATTCTGGATATAAATACCGAAGAGTACTTAAATACTCTTGCTTACAATGGTTTATTACCAGCTCATTCCCTACCTACCCGTAATTCTGCCTGTCTTGATCATGTTTTCCTAAGAACCCCCTTCCCTGCCCACACCCTCGTTATTCAATCGGCTGTCACAGACCATAACGCTGTGTTATTATCCATTAACAATAAACGTAAAATATACCCTCCAAAAATTATAAAGAAAACTGACCACACTGCTCTCTCCGATGCCCTGAAGAAGACTGATTTCTCCCCGGTATTAAACTCATCCGATCCGGAGTTTGCAACAAACTACCTCATTAATACGCTCCAATCACTCATCCGCTCTCACACAAATGAATACTCTGTCCCACGACGACACAGGATAATCAAACCATGGATTACACCTGGTCTACTCAAATGTATTAAAAATAGAGATAACATGAACAAAAAACTAAAAAATGACCCTAACAACTGTATCCTTCATACAACTTACACAAGATACCGAAACTTTTGTAATACACTTCTCAAAAATATCAAAAGAGACTATGACTCTAAACTTATTAGAAAGGCCCAAGGCGATAACAAAGCATTGTGGAAAGCTATTAAAGACATCACAAACAGCAACAAAACTACCTCAACTGCGCGCGAACTATTGCACATAATGTCATCACCAAAACGATCAGTTGATAAAATCAACTCGTTCTTTGCTAATGTAGGAAAGGAATTAGTGGAAAATATTACCTGTCGAGAGAGTAATTTCCCTTCCCCTTCTCGATCCAGAAATCTAATGCCCTCAGTATCCACCCCTTCTCAGCCCCAGTCCCTGGTCCTTTTGGAGACAAGTCATGAGGAAATAGAAATATGCATTAACGCTCTCAGAGAGGATTGCGCTGTGGGATGGGATAATATCTCTACCTCCTTTCTAAAATGCAACAAGGACACACTTATCCCAATCATCACCCACATATGTAATATCTGCATGCGATCGGGAATATTTCCTTCTGCATTTAAACGAGCTCTTGTTCACCCAGTCTACAAGGCTGGTGAGCGAAATCGCCCCACTAATTATCGTCCCATCTCGATTTTACCAGCCCTCTCAAAGATCCTAGAGCGCCTACTTAATAACCGTCTAATGAGCTTTCTTGAAAGTAAAGGAATCTTATCCCCAGGACAATATGGTTTTAGGCAGGGTAGATCAACGGCAGATGCAGTACACGAACTCACGGACCATATCGCTAGGAACTTAGACGTAAATAAAAAATGTTTAGCCATATTTCTAGATCTAGCTAAGGCGTTCGATACGGTCTCTATACCCATATTGATTGACAAACTACACAAAGTAGGTATCAGAGGCACTCAACTATCGCTTATCCACAGTTACCTCACAGATCGCAGTCAAGCTGTAGTCATCGAGGGCAACATTAGCTCGTTTCTTTCTACCGAATACGGTACCCCACAGGGAAGCATTTTATCTCCTACTCTCTTCCTAACGTATATTAACGACCTATGCTCGATTAATATCCCCAAATGCAAAATAATTTCCTATGCGGATGACACCGCATTACTTTTTACGGCTGATACATGGGAATCAGCCTTTTCCTATGCCCAACAAGGTCTCAACCAGGTCTCGGACTGGCTCCGATGTAATCTCCTTACTCTAAATGCACAAAAAACCAAATACATAACCTTTGCCATTACCAACACTCCTGCTCATATTCTAGCCAACTTGAAGGGGTCGGCGCGCGGCCATCGGAGTCAAATCAGCGACTTCTATCCGTAACAACCAATGATTGCCAACACAAGGTAGAAAATTCTTAAAATTAGCCATCAGATTTAAAAAAATATCTTGACCATTTTATCATTTCTAAGTTCAAGTAATGATAGAGAATGTCGGTAACTAACCAACAAATAGCTTTAGAGGTTGAATTAGCAAAGTTTCAAGTAAAAGTTGTTAATAAAACGCAGACATAAAGTAAAAAAAAAATATTTATTTTTAAAATTTACAAAAGGTTTTCAATGTGGCCACCTCCGGTAGTAATACTACATTCTGTACCTACGTAAGAAATTATATTTCAATCGTCTAAAAGCTTTTCTATTCTCTCTTACAACATGTTCAGTTTCTGCAATCTTCTGCCTCAGCTCTTGTTCACTCGAATATCATCGGGCGTATGTTATTTCCTTGTAATAGCCTCAAATGAAGAAATCGATGTGGTTGAGGTCAGGTGAGCGTGGAGGCCATCTAATTGGCCCTCTGCGTCCGATCCATCTGTTGGAATATGTTTCATTTAAATAATTTCAGACTTGCGTTTCGTAGTGACACGGGGTGCCATCATTTTGATACACCATGGTTCGTCTAAGTTCGAGATTCATATCTCCCGGCAACAAAGGAAGTTTCTGTTGATTTCGCCATTCAGTCTGGACGGCAATTCAAACTGACCAATTAGCTCGCCATTGAGGATATCAGACCACAAGTTAACGTTGAAACGATTTTGAAATATTGAAACTATTGAAAATCCACACGAATTGAGCGTGTGGATTTTCAATCGCCCACGTGTGGTAATTATGAATATTGAATATTCCAGATGCCTCAAATCGTGACTCATCTGACCATAAAACTCGTGCAACTCCATAAAATAATGCATTTCTGCGTATTCACTTAACTTGTAACTCGTCCAATAAACAAGCAAATTAGTCAAACAAATAGGCAGCGGGGTCCTGGGCAACAATTTTTTTTGAAAATCAATGTTACGGCCAATCTATATAATAAGTATGAGAACGCTCAAGGTCGCTCAGCGTGCTGTGGAAAGAGCTCTGCTCGGGGTAACTCTGCGTGATATAATTTATGACATCACGCAGAGAAACCCCGAGCAGAGCTCATGAATCAGAAATGAGGATATCCGCTGTAGAACTAAGGTAACTGATATAGCCCAAAGGATAAGCGGTGAAGGAAAACATCGTGAGGCAACGCCCATGTTCAAGCACTGGTATTCTCTCTGGTTAGTGGAGGTATGCTGGCAGTCGCTCGTCTTACTATCTTCGCCAAATCCTTACGTAGCGAACCCCACCAATAATAATGGATTAGGAAATGGGATAGCGCTAAGAAGAAGTAATCGAAATTTGGTCAAATTATTTGAGGAAAACATAGTACGAGTATATATATATTTGCATGTTGCCAACCATTTTTTATTCCTAATGATATGCTTACTAAACAAAAAGTACAAAATGAAAATTGTTTGACACATACAAGTGAAAAAGGTTTTTGCTTATTTGTAAACGCATTGTTTAATTAGGACGCTGTCCCACGTGGGTTTTAATAATAATATTAACTGTATAAAATATGAATTCCGAGTAAGCCCAAGTGTCCAAAAGGCCGATATTCCGTTACATTAGGTCTTCCGCTAAGGTCTCAGATACACCAACCTCGAAGTTGTAATAGCAAATGTGTTATAAAACATTTTATGCGCCCTTTCTCGTAAACTCAACACTTGTACTGAAGTTTATCTGGCCTCTGTTTACGCACGAATGGAAATAAAATCCTGAAATAAACGTCGCTGCTTTTTGTTAGAAAGAAGTAAAATACGTTATTTTCGTTACGTTGAATGAGAGAAAAAGTATTAGTTACTTCTTGTATGTTGCCACCTGATGAGGAGCGGTTTTTTTACATACAACGTCCTGCCGCGTTTACGAAAAAGGCAGCAACTAAGTTTTTTAGCGAAGTTAAGTTAATACAATATACTCAACAAGTTTCTCAAAGTGACATTTACGATTCCTTCATTAGACCCCGTTTTTCACTTTTATAAATTATTATTAGCATTAACTAAAACTTCGTTTTCCATTTTACTACATACTTTTTATATACATCGTCAAGAGGTATACAAGCATACGGTCCACCTGATATTAAGCGGTCACCGTAGCCTATGAACGCTAGTAATACATGAGTAACTGCTGCTGCTAACACAACAACTCCATAGAAGCTTACTGGTGACCTTACTCACACGCAGGAGTACCACAACCCTTCAGAGAGTTGTTGTTTGAAGTGGTTTTCAGACGGGCTACATTGATGCGCCGTACTTCTCTTAAAACATCCAGACCAAGACAAATCGACAGGTATCTGCACAGAAATGTTTGTCCTGTGTGGCAATCGACCAACGAGCATAGATGTCAAAGTACCTTTACTAACCTCAACACCACCGAGCTAACAATTTTTTTAATTATACTCATGCAGTTAATTGTGATTTTATTTTATTATTTTGTATATGCTATTGATGATAATGTGTTAATAACTAATTAATGCTTAGCAGTAGAAATGGCATCGCGAAGGTGATACTTAACGTATTACATGCATGCATAGGCTACGGTAATCGATTTAGACCAAGTGGGGCGTATACTGGTATGCCTCCCGACGTTGTATAAAAATAAGTGATGTTCATGAGAAGTGATGACAGAAGTGAAACTTGAAACTCTACTTATAGTTTTATATACATAGTGCTGCACTTTATTTATTTCTTACTTGCTGTTGCATGCCAGTGTTGTAAAATCTACCAAATGTCAAGATACCCGACCATAAATAGCTCATCACGCATAAAGAAGTTTTCACTTCAAAAGTTTTTATAGCCCTAACTAAAGGCGCGTGTTTGTAACTACGTGTTTAGAATATATGTATATAATTTGAAATGCAAGTAACCGTTTGAAACTTGAATGTCAAATACAAATCTTGAATAGAAACTTGATCTCTCAGTAATGATAAAATATAATTCAAATTTCAAATTAAAAATATTTTATTGTGAGACACAGGTACATAGTATGATAAAGAAATAAATATAGACATTCTTTATTTGCCATTGGGCCCTCGCGTGCCTTTAAACACGTCTTAAATGCTTAAAATAATCATATCTAATTAAAAAAAAAACCTCAGTAGCTAACACAGTAAATTCTTAGGAGCTTACTAATGACTTCACTTACACGCAGGACCACAACAACCCTCCAGTTGTTATTTGG
The DNA here is from genome assembly GCA_947507595.1 of Pyralis farinalis. NCBI lineage: Eukaryota > Metazoa > Arthropoda > Insecta > Lepidoptera > Pyralidae > Pyralis > Pyralis farinalis. The sequence goes on along the minus strand of OX382259.1, from coordinate 5,349,123 downwards.
CTGCGGTTTTTTGGGAGGTGTAGATTTTGGGGACAAACTGCTGCTTTGATGCGCCCTACCTCTCTTAAAAAACACTCAACCAAGACAAACAGACATGTTCAAACAAACAAATGTTTGTCTTGAGTGGAAATCAAATCCACGAGCGTTAGTGTCAAAATAGTGTTACTAATCACTGCGTCACCAATCTCGTCAAAATACTCGTGAGATTACTCCGAGCTTGTAATATTTAATTTCACTAACTTGGTCTTTGATTAAATAATACTGGTAAACATATCTTTAGATGAATCTACATACTAGTAGCTACATGCTAAAAGTATTTTTCTAGTCGAATTATATTGTAGCATTTGTAAAAGAATTTAGTCCTTCTGATAATAAAACTCACGCAATAAAAAGAATTCTTCCTTACAAAAGCAAGCTTCTAAATATTATATAAGTTGGATGTTAGAATTACGCTTGGGCGACTCGTCAGTGTTCCATCATTTCGTTGAAGGAAAAAAATTGTGTTCCTATCACTGTCAGCAATCTGTCTTTATACATTACGCCTAGCCCATACGAGTATTTTGGAATTTTTATTATTGAGTTGGGGTGTAAATGATTTATAGTCATCTTAAGAGTTAAAACTTATCTCAAATGAGCGTGGCGCACCTAGCATAATAACAAACGAGACTGACGAAAGAGAGTTTGTTGTTGTTTTGTTAAATTGCTAAATGTTTTTATTTTACTAACCTAATGACATATTATTATGGAAGTGCGGCTCTTTTTGGCACAGGTGTTTTGTACACTTAAAAGAAAGAGTCAGCCATTGCTATTGTAAAACTTTGATGGTTAAGAAATAAACATTTTTTCATTTTTCATTTTCATTTTGTGTCTTTAATAAATAAGTAAATAAATGTATACAGTAAAATAACAAAAAATAAATGTAGCATGCTGACGCACTCACAATGTAGCTTTACGATTCGTAGGTGGCTAGCTCTTTATAACGACGAGTCACGTCTGTGCAGCGGTTCAAATTCTATTTGTGACTTCGAAAAGTCCCTACATCTCCAACGAGAATATTGCCAATAACGCCAGAAAGGCCAAAGTACGCTAGTTAATCTACTGTTATCTCTATCTACTGTTATCTCTATCTACTGTGTATATGTGCTAATTAAATAATTATGACATATCGCATTTGAATCTTGTGCAGGTGAATGCGAGTGCTTTCGTGTGCGTGTGTGTTTGTGTCTGGTAGCATAAGAAATTATCTGTACTACTTTGTAATTTTTTCGTCATTCTATTTCCTCGTGTGACATACCTTTTATTGTCTAAACTAAATCGTATATTTTCTATTTCTATGTCATAATAGCGTTTTTTCGAATTTAAACGGATATGTTTCTACAGGAGAAAATTTAAGACTGGGAAAATTTAATATATATAGCGATGTAGGACATAGTGTTAATCTATCACAGCTTACACTGTGTAGCAAGTATCGAGTTAGTGCTCCTTACCTGGGCTGGGCTCCAAGGATGTTTACATGCTTGTGAACATAGTGTATTTGAACCACAGCTGCATGGTGTGCCTGTATGTACTCCTTACCGACGTTACTTGCGGGGTGTGAACATTTAGTTATACTAACGATTGTTTGGTTTGCAGTAGAAAATTTGACGATCTAAATCATGGAGAATCAGGCTTATAACTAATATTATGCAAGTTAAATCGCTAGATAAACACATAATTTCATTTAGAAGAACGTAACTATATTCGCCGGCATAAAAAGTTACGATTTTCGTAGTCTTAATATTAATAATGACCGTAACATATTTTCTTTTTCTCCACGTCTGTACAAGATATAATAAATGTCTAACTCGAAAAGAATCTCTGTGAATGGGCAGTTTCGAAAATATCTCGTTAAGTTTCTGCGATCTTAATATATTTTCTGAGATGTAAGAAAACGTAGCGAGTAATAATTTATTAAATTTTCCCTATCTAACGTTCTGTTTATACAGTTGTGTCTTGATAGACGAGAAATATTATAATAATAACTTATTACCTACGTGGTTAAATATTACTCTACGCTTAATTACATATGGCATTTTTATATAGAATTCTAGTTGTAAACAAGTATTAACTTAAAAGATTATTTAGGCGTTATTTTGCGAAAGTCAAATTTACATGCAATTTGATCTAATCTGCTTTGTGTGCTTCCGCCACCAATCAGTTCATGCGGCCCAGCGCCGGCCCGCACCCACCTACTACTGTACTAGAAACGACCGCCGCTGGGGAAGACAGGTTCTCGAATGGCGATCCCGTATTGGTACACGCAGTGTGGGATGGGTCCTCAAGAGGTTTGTAGCGAGTCTGTAGAAATCGATGCTGGTGGCACAGGATCGAGACGAGTGACTTCCTGGGGGGGGGGGGGGGACGGACCTGTGTTAACCAGTGAACGATTACGAACTGAAATGATAATGGTGATGATTTATGGCTCACAGTTGTGATTTTACAGTCAAGGTGGATTTGAGTCACATGTGGTGCATCGATATCGAGCCTCTGGGTAGAGAAAGGTACGTCAAAGTGATATTTCACAAGGAGCAATACAATTGGAGAAGTACCTACACCGTTCGGAAAGTCATCATCTAATTTATTATTCTTTTGAGGTTGGTTTTGCGAGTGACTGAGGTTACTTGAGCCAGTAAGTTCCGAAGGAATTACTGTGCTTTTTTTGTGCAATGTCGGAACGCATCCAAGTATACGGCGCGGATGTAAATTGGTTACCGTAGCTTAAGAACGCTTACAATACAGTAAGTATTGCACGCGCGTTGCCGCCCTCCTTAGGATCTTATTGGTCTTCAATAAAGAACCTTCCCATAGATAACAAATCGAATGTTCGTACATTGCCGCCCAAGTTACTTACTGGTAACTCTACTCCCTCGCAGGACTACAACAACGGTCCAGGATGTTGTGAGTTGCTTTGATGCGCCCTACCTTTCTTACTACTTCAAGCGATACTTTTTCCGTTGCAAATATCCAAAGGGAATGAATACCGCTTCACATTTATTGAGACATCCGTTTGTTTGCTATACTATACTATAACTTCACGCCAAATCCCTTACATAGTAGACAGAGAGAATCGTGTGTCACATGACGCGGTCCTTACGTGCCTCACTCGCTTCTTTAACATAGCTCTACTCATGTACGTCCGCCGATTGCTAGCATCACCTGTTAGAAACCTCGCGACATCACCTTCCGATAAAAAAATCAATTTAGTCATGGTAGGTAAGATTTCCTCTGCTCCTTCTTCCTTCTACTTTTCTTTGGCTTTCCCGTGGTATTAGAAGATAATGAGATTCGAAAAGGCATCGGAAGCGCCGTTCTAATTTCCTTCTAATTTTACATCATCTTGCCTAGAAATTTAACCTTTAAAGCAAAGTACGGTCCGATTGGAAAATAAACAAATAGGAAAAAACCTTGACTGGAGAAACCATTGCCTTTCTTTTTTAATCTTCAATGAAGACAATGGAACATTTCAATAGTTAATAGATTCAGTCGTTACTTTGTGAAGTCGATGCGAAGTTTACTTGCGGTGTTATTAATTAGGGGAATAAATTGATGGAGGAAATACACAAAGCAAGTTAGATCAAATTAAATAAAAATAACAAACAATGTTATTGTTACTTAATATATTCAGGTTATTTTGCGAAAATCCATTTTTTTATACAACGTCGGGCTCTCATGCATACGGACCACCAGATGTAAAGTGAGCATATGAACGCTTGCAAGACATTATATATCACTCGCGCAATGCCATCTCTGATGTTAACACAGTGACTCTTTAGGAGCGTAATGGTGACTTCACTCACACGCAGGAACACGACAACACTCCAAGGAGTTGTTATTTGACTGCGGTTTTCTGTGAGGTGGAGATACTTGCCCAGACGTGCTTATTTGATGTCCACTACTTCAATTAAAAACATCCAGACCAAGACAAACATACATATTCATACACACAAATGTTTATCATGTGTGGGAATCGAATCGTTGGTGTGAAAGTAGCGTTACTAATCACTGCGCCACCGAGCTCTTCCATGCAACTTGATCTGAATTACTTTCAAGCGAACTGGCGCCGGCCGTCACCCACTCATTACAGTCAACAAATGCATGCCGTTGGTGCCATGGCTGCACTCGTCGTGTCAGCTTGGGCTGCTGTGATCATATCTGTAAACAATGCGACAGGCAATGCTCATGAGGATCTGAAAGAGGAATAGCGTACTCTGGCTACGCTGGTAATATGCTATATGTTATTTTAACGATTAACATCACTTGAGGATGCCTCATGCAGAGACGAAATACGTTGCGCCATGACAGTGAGCTCATGGCAGATTGAGGGTGGACGCCGACCGGCGCTAGTTCGTATGAACTAATTGATGACGGAAGTACGAAAAGTAGTTTATATCAAGTTTCCTGTAAATTTTATGATTCACTTCTCGAAAATCATAAACCAGTAAACTCACTCACTAAAATGTAGTAGTTTAGCGCTTAAATATCTCATTTGGGCATTGGAAGATATTTTAACCAATAAACCGATAAATGACGCAATGTGGATCCATAAACTAGCCACTAAGAGGTGCGCGTTTTACTTTACCGCACGACTCGTAGCGGTGGGTATATTTACTATGTAAAGTTATGTCATTGGATCTCCATAGGTTGCTTCAGTTATTTCCTTTATAATCTAAATGAATAAAAATCCTCACATACTATAGATACACATAAAAATTGACTTTCACAAATGTCCTTTTCAGCCTTTCAGTTAGCGGTAACAGAATTTGCGGACGATGGCAGAATGGCGTGTCGTTGCCGAGGGTAGACTATTCGATTTGTCGCGGTTGTCTGTCCGCGTATGCCTGTCCTCCCGGGCCGATTTTATCTCGAGATGGAAATACGATTTACTCTTATTTTCTGGATTGGATTCTGCGGAAAAGTGTTATTGTTAGGAATTGCCGCACTGAAAAATCTTTACAGTTTCAAAGTGCCACTTTAGGTTGGTTTAATATACTAAGTTATAGGACCAAAATATATAATAAATCGGTGACGAGCTCGGTGGCTCAGTCGTGAATGACGCGACTTTGACACCAACACTCGTGGGTTCGATTCCCATACAAGGCAAACATTTGTGTGCATGAACATGTCTGTTTGTCTTGGTCTGGGTATTTTCTATGTATAATAAGTATGTATTTACAAAAAAAAAATGTATTTACATATGCTTATCAGTTGTCTAGTACCCATAACACAAGCTTCGCATACTTTGGGCTAGATGACGCTGTGTAATTTGTCCGACAATATTTATTATTGGTCGTGTTTTATCAGAAGGTGATGTCAGGAGCGTTAGGAACCGGCGAGCGTGCATGAAAAGCGCTATGAATGGGAAAGAAGCGAGTGAATTGTGTAAGGACCGCGTCTTATGGCGCTCGGTTCTCTCTGCCTACCCCGCAAGGAACCTGGCGTGAAGATATACATACATATACATGTATGATATATATCTGTCTGTATATCTGTGGCATTGTAGTTTCTAAACGGATCGACCGATTTGTGTGTTTTTTAATGGTAGGTTCGTAGTTGGTTTAAGTAGAAGCTTAACAGAATTAAAGTTGCTTATTGCTCGACGTGGGCGGCAAATAAGACTCGAAAATAATTGGGCTCCAAAACACTGCAATTTGAGGACTCTCAACAACTTGTTCACAAGTCGGCCGAAACTCCAAACTCATTCGCAAGTTTTTCGCTTTTGTAATCCGCTTCATCATCCGCCAACTTTTTATTGACGTCAAATTCAATTCACGGCTGATATCTCGACCAAATTATTTGGTTCATTTATCTTATCCGGGGTCGGGTAGGGTTGACCGACAGTGGAAGCAATATCGTCCACAAATTGCCAACATACATTTGGATGAACATCTGCAAGTAAATGAAAAGTTATTGACGAAACTTAATGAACACTTTCTGTGACTCATCCATTCTCAGGAATACAGAAACTTGTCAGAGAGTTGTTATTTAGCTGGGGTTTTCTGTGAGCTACTTACTTCTACAGTCGCCGCTTTGATGAATCCTGCTTCTTTTGAAAATATCCACACAAATAGACATATTCTTGCACATAAATGACAGTGTCATTACTAATCAATGAGAGAAAATTTCACTGGTTCCTTAATTTGTTGGGCGACAAAATTTCTGCAATTAGATTTTTAAAAGTAAAAAAATAGTACCCTACATAGCTTGATACGTTGTCTTCTTTTTCTTCCTAACGTTATTCCGTTTCGTAATCCATTAGGATTTGCGGGGTCCGCTACTTAAGCCTAAAGATTACGGTGATTACGGCGAAGATACAGATTTTTACACGGAGATTTTACACGACTGCTGTTAGACCTCCAAAACCCAGATGGGAAACCAGACGAATCTTTGTTTAGATCACACTTCTTTCGAAATATAATTCCTTGGATAAGCGGGTTTCTTCACCATATGTTCCTTCACCGCCTTTCGGTCACAGTGATGCTATTAAAAATTAAAGGCTTATTTTTTATATAGACAAAGGCGCTGACTGGATTTTCTGTTACGAAGATCGTCGTCAGGAAGAATGACCGCATGACCGTTCTTGGATTAGGTCACAGATCTTTAGAAATATATTTTCATGGATGTGCGGGTTTCCTCACGATGTTTTCCTTCACCGAAAGTGGCCGATACTTTGAATAGAATTCAAATATAGTATTTATTTACAAAACTCGATAATTATCCCAATAACTTTCTCAATTATACTTTATTAAATGTAATTTTCTATGGGCCTTGTGATCCCAAGTTTGCCCTGAGTAAATCTTACAAATTTGAACACGTTAAGATTAAAAAACTGCTGTAACTTATACGTTTCGTTATGATCTGCTATGTTAAATGATTCAAAAACATTCCTTACCTAGAATTGTCTTTAAACTTTTCTTGAGATATATGTAAGATTTTCAAAATAAAATTTCAGGAGGCAATGCTTATTCATTTGGTTTTAATAAGGAGTTGAGTTGACTAATTTCAGTGTAAATAAGAATGGAATTTAGTGAGTCACTCATCTTTACTTCAGTGTAATTCCCAACTTACTGACTGGGTACTTTGATTATTATCTCGGCACCTCTGTTTGAATATTTATGCTCTTAATTAATGATGGAGATGTTCTAGTCTCTGTACATGAACTGCTGTTGTTATCCTCGAAGTTCTACCACCATCTTGGACTCGGTCATCAACTCTCTCGATCCTGTGCCACCTGCATCCATCGACACGGTACACCCTACTAACAAACCAAACACTAACAAAAGAGAGATAGAATTCATCAAAGCATCCCGACTGTGAAAGTATCTTCGGCTCACAGAAAAACACGTCCAAATAACTACTCCTTGGAAGGTTGTTGTGTTCCTGCGTGTAATTGAGGGTACCAATGAGCTCATAAGAAGTTATTGTGTTAGTAGCAAAGGTGGCAATTAATATGGCTTGATGAGGATGTGAAATGTTGCTAAAGAAATTTTGACAACATGTTTTCCCGTTTAACTTCCATTAACGACCAAATACCCAAACATACTTGAATCCTCATAAATCTCATTGCGTCTACCCCAAATCGCATTCGTCGGTTTACTCCATCCGAGCGGTGATACGTGAGGATCGCAGGTACCCAATGATTGGGTAATGAAAAGGGGAAATCCGAATTGGTTCGGGGCCAATACGTCAATTTGCCCTAATGTCCATTAGATGTTATGAAGATGGGTTGAAATGTATATAGGTTCTTCCTTTCCTTCCTTCCTTTTCCTTTAACGAAATATATTATGGAATTAGAGTAGAATGTAACACGGAGAATAATATATTAATAAGCAGAGATTTGACAATTCACTGCCAGGTTCTGCGCTTAAATTATTCTATAACTAACCTATCGCAGACATTAATAAACCTGGTTAACACGTTCGAGTTCCCATCAAACTCCGGTTCTGGGCGTAACGCCTTGTATATGGTATCCATGCTTACTATCTGACTAGATTTTATTTCCAAGTGAATCTAAAACTTCCGCCGCGATGCAGTCTCGCGGGAGTTAGCTCTAGCTCTAGGGTGAAAAATCTTGAAAAATTACACGGAATAATAAAATAAAATACAGGATAGGAAATAAGGAACGCGAGAATAATTCTAGTGCATTCGCATGAACTGCATCTCTGATTTCTCTTCTGAATCGATGTCTGGATTCACTACACTGGTCCTAGGTTCTTCTGTGTATACTCGACGAAGGCTTGGAAGCTCAACTTGCGGCGATTGGGAGCAACGATTTGTGAAGCTGGTGACAGATCGCGCACTGATTCGAGTATCCTACCACGACTGCGCCAAATAGGCCCCCCAGCCGGAGGATTAAAAAAAAAAAGAAATTTATCAAATATAAAAAATTACAATAGTTTATTACTGCTAATTAGCCTAGTACTCTTTCCCGAAGTTAGGAAATGAAATGACTCTAAATTAATTGAACGACGTGCTGCTGATGCGTCGCCGCGATATTGCAAGGCACGTTGCGCGTGCTTAGCTTTCCTTACTCGTGCCGTTGGAATTCGCAATTGTGTTAATCGGCGGAAATATGTATGTAGTAGTCGGCAATATTCTATGGCGAGGTAATTGTAACAAGTGTATTACACATGTTTATTGTAGTTGTATAATAAACATACATAAACATTTCATAAAATATTTCAGTATCCAATAATTACTGTTAAAGCATTTCACAAAAATAAATTGAGCTTCGCAAATTTATTGAAAACGTATTTTAGCAATTTCAGTCCGGAATATTTATGAATCTCTCTCCGTCCAATTAGGTCAGGTTCGCAGTTGTTCATTTAGCTGTTGGAACTTATTCTGTTTCGATTTATCTCAGGATTTATCTTTGTGTACTTGTGTTACAGGATGGTAATATTAGAAATTCGTGAAACCACATGTTTTTTTGTTCACAACGTCGGGTGGCAAACAAGTTATCGTAATCTATGAACGCTTGGAATACATTAAGTGTCACTTGTGCGATGCCACCTCTGCTGCTGACACAGCAACATCACTCACACGTAGAAACACAACAACCCTCCAAGGAATTGTTATTTGACACAATCGGTAACCTATTGGTAATTATATACCCATAGGCTATGATCATTGGGTTGCGTTTAGGGGAGTTGTTCGATGTGACGCCAACTGCTTCTTGCTACAAATGTACTGCTCACTGTCGGCGGGAAATTCATTTTCACAGTGTTTGTTTTACGACTTACTTACACTTTAAAAAATGTACCGTGGACGTTCCAGCAGGACTCTGCACTTGGTCACAAGGAACAAACTACCCAAGTCTGGCTCGAAACCAACGTTCGGGACTTTATAAGAGCTGAAGACTGGCCTTCGTCTAGCCTAGATCTGAACCCCTTAGACTACAAATTATGGTCAGTTTTAGAGAAATGACCAGCTCGAAACGACACGCCGACATTGGGTCTTGGAACAATAAAATTTGGAGCAAGCAGTGGCAAAATTTCCCATGGAAACAGTGCGTAAATCCATAGATTCGTGGCCAGACAGATTAAAGGCCTATATCAAAGCCAAAGGTGGCAATTTCGAATAGAATATTTTTTTATTTTTTGCTAAGATTTCCATAAATATGTACATATAAGTTTTATTAAGATTACAATACTTCATAAAAAAAACATATTCATTTGTAACATAATTAAGGCCGGACTAGGTATATCACAGTAGTGATAGCCTAGCAGATAACGCCCAGCATATTTACCGATTGGTCCCAGGTTCAAATCCAAAAGTATGGAGATATAGTACTAAAATCATGTTCACATATTTATGTACAAATTTCTAATTATCACTTGCTCGGCGGTGAAGGAAAACATCAAAGTCAAAGTCAAAATCTTTTTATTCCGTAAAAATGGCTACATTTGTTTGGAATCGTCACAATTTTTTTCCCTACTGTGCAGTTCATGACTAGGTGAGCACTGATAAAAATACTGCCAAAAAACTCAGGCATCCCTCTTTTGGTATCCAAACAAATTTACATATTTTATTAATTACATTATAATTGGATCGACTCATCATCGACATCGTCAGGTAACTTCCACATCTAAGAAATAACATTTCGAAAAATGTGTAATTTAATTTAAGAAATTTCTAGATTTTCCTTCACTGTGGGTTGTTGTCTAACGACACTTACTCCATGACAAAATCAGTTTTGATATGGAGGAAACAAGATAACGTTATGAATAAGAAATAGTAAATTTTTCCAGACAAATTACACACCGCCATCTAATCCCAAATTAAGCGAAACTTGTGCTATGCCTTCTATACATACGTAACTAAATGTTTTATGTAAAAAACATACTTATAATGCATAGAAAACACCCAAACCAACAAAAACAGACATGCACATGAACACACATGTATGTCTATTGACGAGCTCGGTGGCTCAGCCGTGAATGACTTTGACACCAACGCTCGTGGGTTCGATTCCCACACAAGACAAACATTTGTGTGCATGAACATGCCTGTTTGTCTTGGTGTGGATGTTTAAAGAGAGGTAGGGTGCATCAAAGCAGCCCGTCTGGGGAAGTACCTCCATCTCACAGACAACCGCAGCCAAATAACAACTCCCTAGAGGGTTGTTGTATTCCTGCGTGTGAGTGAGGTCACCAGTAAGCTCCTAAGGAGTTGCTGTGTAAGCAGCAGAGGAGGTATCGCGCGAGTGATAGTTAATATATTACAAGTGTTAATAGGCTACGGTAACTGCTTTACATCAGGTGGGCCATATGCTTGAATATCTCCCGACGTTGTATAAAAAAAAAAGTCTTAGATGATAATCGAACTCGATCCTTGGTGTAAAGGTGTCCATTACACTTGCCTACCAGGCTGCTTCAATTCATAATTTGTTGTTGTTATTTGTAGTTGTATTTTTAATTATGATACTGTTTTATTAACCGTATAAACAATTGATGATACTTGATTTTTTCTTCTTCTTTTTTTTTTTTTTAATAAATATTGTCGGACAAATTACACAGCGCCATCTAGCCCAAAGTAAGCGAAGCTTGTGTTATGGGTACTAGACAACTGATAAACATACGTAAATACATTTTTTTTTTCATACTTATTATACATAGAAAATACCCAGACCAAGACAAACAGACATGTTCATGCACACAAATGTTTGCCTTATGTGGGAATCGAACCCACGAGCGTTGGTGTCAAAGTCGCGTCATTCACGACTGAGCCACCGAGCTCGTCAATTTGTTCTTATTATGTATTGCCAAGAAAGTTGTATGCGACATTTGCCGATTTATCGCAGAGACGACCAAAGCAGCGGCGGTATGCACCTACTAACTGCCGTTGGTACTGGCCGGCGTTAGTTCGTACTGGTGGCGAAAGCACACAAAGCGGCGCAGTAGGCTGAAACAAATTGCTTGTAATTGCATTAATGTTCGGAGGCTTTTCGATTCCGAGTTACGAACAACACGTAACGTCATTATTTTATTACAACAGTCGCGGGATGAGGTTCATTAAGAGTTATGATTAATGCTCTCAAATAATTTTAATGGATTTTGTATTTCATGTTGTCGATTTTTTTTATACACAACCTCGGGGGGCAAATAAGCATACGGCCCACCAGATGTAAAGTAGTTACCGTAGCCTATGAACGCTTGTGTAACCTCACTCACTTGCTGAAATACAACAAACCTCCAGGAAATTGTTATTTAGCTGCAATTTCCTGTGAGATTGAAGTACTTCATTAGACAGGCTGCTTTGATGCGCCCAACCCCTGTTAAAACCAGACCAAGACTAAAAGACATGTTCATGCACACAAATATTGGTCTTGTCTGGGAATCGAACCCACGAGCCTTGGGGTCAAAGCCGTGTTATTTACCACTGCGCCACCGAGCTCGGCAATGTTTTCATATACTTTTAAAAATTCATATACATTCTGTGTACTAAGTATCGGGAATTTGTCAATAAAACAAAAAATACAAATTATTCATCTAAATTTATTTTATCGCCTTCAAAGTAGGCCCCATCGCTTGCAATACAACATCTCCACCGCTTCACCCAGTCTTCCATACATTTTTCATAGGCTATTTGCGGTATGGCCTTTAGCTCATTCAGCGAATTTTCTTTTATGGCTTCTATCGACTCAAAACGTTTTCCTCGAAGTGGTAATTTTAACTTGGGAAATAAAAAAAAGTCAGACGGAGCCATATCAGGTGAATACGGTGCTTGGTCGAGAACTTTTGTTGAATTTTTCGCTAAAAACTCTTTCACTATAATGGCTGTGTGTGATGGTGCATTATCATGGTGCAGCATCCATGAGTTGTGTTGCCACAAATCTGGACGTTTTCGGCGGATACTCTCACGCAAACGCTTCATGACGCCTAAATAATATTCTTTATTCACTGTTTCTCCCTCTGGAAGGAATTCGGAGTGAACCACACCACGGTAGTCAAAAAAAACTGTCAGCATCACCTTGATTTTGGAGCGACTTTGCCGCGGTTTTTTGGGTTTCGGCTCGTTTTCGAGACGCCATTCTGAAGACTGTTGGCTTGTTTGCATGTCGTACTCATAAACCCATGTCTCGTCGCCAGTTATTATACGTTTCATAAAGGTCGGATCCGTAGAAGCTCGGGAAACCATGTCTTCAGCGACATGCTTTCGCTGCGCTTTTTGAACAAAATTGAGCTCTTTTGGAACTAGTCGAGCGGCGACGCGTTTCATGCCTAAAATGTCAATGAGAATGTTGTGGACGGACTTAAAAGATATGTTCACCTCACTAGCCAACTCTCTCAGACTCATACGTCGATTTTCGAGCACTAGCTTCTTGATTCTGTCGATGTTTTCTCTGGTCGTAGCGGTTGAAGGTCTACCAGAACGAGGCAAGTCTACTACTACTTCTCGGCCTTCTTTAAAAGCCTTATACCATTCATAAGCCCTTGTTTTCGATATACACGATTCGCCGTAGGTATTTCGCAACATTTTTAGTGATTCACCACATGAAATATCATTTGAAACACAAAATTTAAGGCACACTCTTTGTTCAACAATATTTTCCATTGTAAAAATCGCCGAGGACTCAAAACTATGACCAACAAAAAGTGTAGTTTAAAACAAATTAAATGACAGATCCCGCTCAAATTTTGCGCGCTAAATCAGTACAGTGCTACCAACATGCAGTAAAAAAATTAGAACGACCTCTTTTACGCGGGTCTTTTTATTGACATATTCCCGATACTTTTTACACAGAGTAGTACATTTATTCTCTCACGGGTATTAGTCATTTGATAGGCGTGCGTGGGGATGCAACGTGCTTCTTCGAGAATATTGTTGTAATGTAGTATACCGCCGTGTCTCGCTCCAGAAGACATCAATAGGACAATATGCAATGAATAGATCTCGGCAGATATTGGGACTATTGCGAAGGGGTCGGAAATTATTGGGCTATTGAAATGAGATCTGGATAAATTATAGGGCCATTACAGAAGCGAGATGGACCGCCTGCCATAACTAAATGCTACTCACTAAATGGACCCAGAAATGCCAGACAAATTATTTTATTATATATTTTTTTATACTTATAAATCAAAGTCGGTAAACAGTAACCGTACCCTAAGGACCCTTGAAACATCAGCGAGAACCAGCATGAAACACGTGGGTTGTAAAGCCTGTTTCATGTCTTGTTTCAAGAACCTCATGCAGCAGAACCTCGGCAGGGAGTTTCCATAACTTAACAGATCTCGGTAGAAAAGTTATCTGGAATAACACAGTAGGTACACGTCGTTGTACATTGATTCCTGTAAGGGAGGAGTGAATTTCCAACTGTTAGCGAGCGGTGCAGTTGTAAAAAGAGGTTGTTATTAACACCTCTTCGGTATACTACACGTTGCACAGTCAAAAAACCACTCAAGAGAGGCAAAATCTCTCTCTAAACTCAAGGGCTTAATATCGTGTGTGAGCTTAGGATCATCAACAACTTTTACAGGTTGTCTCTATACCGAAACACACACAGGGTATCTGGTATCAATCTGGTGCTTCTTCCCAAAGGGGCTCTGTTGAGTGCATCAAGTTATTTGAACGCCAACTTGAATTTCTCCTCCGGATGACTTGAGAACTTTTTTATTTGTTTAATGAGCTCAAATTGCACGCTTCCTATTTACCATAGAGAAATGTCTACGGCAACCTTTGACCTTCATTAACATGCAAGCTCAATGTTGCCATCTTGCCATGTACCTTCAATTACGATTCTCGATTCCAAATACGGTTTGTATTTTCACGCAAGCCAGTTTCTCTATTCTTCTTTTAAGAGAGGCAGGGCCCATAAAAGTAGCCCGTCTGTCTCACAGAAAATCGCAGCCAAATAACAAGTCCCTGGATGGTTATTCTGTTACTGCGTGTGATTGAGGTCACCGGCAAGCTTCTAAGGAGTTGCTGTGTTAGCAGTAGAGGCGGCACCGCGCGAGTAATAATTAATGTATTGCAAGCGTTAAGGCTAAGGTAAGTTAACTGCTTTGCATCAGGTGTGCCGTATGCTTGTATGACTCCGGACGTTGTATAAAAAAAAGGTCCACTCCGTGTAGGGTGAGGTACTTTTTAGTTTTGATACTATAGGTTTGATACATAAAATACGGTTATATAAACAGATATTATAATTACAACAATAAGTTTCTCGTACTTTACCAACTTAGACATGCAAATGTCATGAAACACAAATATATATATATATATATAATAAATAACAGGCACGGTCATGTAGATAACTAATTTTAAAATTTCAAATTTTATCATAACGTTACGTCATACTAATTAATTTACATCATTTACATTTATAATTAGAAAACTCTTTCAGTGAATACAAATTGTTCTCCTTCAGCCACAGTAGGTACCAGTTCACGTTCAAACAATACAATATCACAATAATTAATTTCATTAGGTATAGAATTATATATTTTTAAACGCATAAAGTCACACTGTTTTTTTTAAATTTCACTTACACGTTCAGACATAATATTCCCTTCCATTCCGTAATTCCTTCATGCATTCATCGTCTTTCGATTTTGCCCATTTTTGAACGCCGGTGAAATTACTACAGTTGTTTCCGAACTTCCCTCCCCATACTGCATCAGTCCAGCCACGGGCGACAGCGAACTTCACAGCTCCACCTAGCCAACGCGATCCCATCGGCTATACAAAGTATAGCTGAGGAAAAGTCACACTGTTTCAGATAATAGGTTAGTTTTGGATTCATGCTATATACTAATTTATTCGGATATCTTACGCTTCGAGAATGGAGAGATGTTGTTTTAACAAAGTTAGCCACTTCCAGTACGTATAAACTAGGAAGAGATTATAATACCTAATGTTTTAAACGACCTCACGCGGCGATATTCCGCACATCGCTTATATAATTTTTTTCTGTGCAATAAATAGTGATTCTACGTCAGTGGAGTTACCCCAAACCAAGAGCCCATACCTGAGTATGAAAGCCACATAAACATGATAAGCTGTCGAGATAGCTGCTTGGTGAAAAGTATTTCGCAATTTTTTTAAAACATAACGATTCATTTTATGTCGTAGTGTTTCTATATGTTTCTTCCAATCACAACTTTCATTTATTAAAATGGCCTAAAATTAAGTTGATGAAAACAAAATGCTTTTAGATGAGGCTTTTAGGAGAGCCTTCAACGAACATATAATAATAATTAAAAAGACGATAGCATCAAATTCACCTTTAAAATGTACATCTATTTTTTACGTATGATAGTAAACAACAGATATGTATATCAAAAAAATCTTAAATCTGGTATATGTGCTTATAAACCAGGAAAGTCGTGTCGAATTCTCCCAAGAAAAGGTTCTATAGTTATGATGTTAATATAAAGTTATGATGTTGACCTACCCTAGGTAGCAATAAAAGGGATCACAGCTCGGTCAAGAAAGACCACAACTACCAACTAACACAACAACTACTAACTGGGTGGTTACCCTAGGCGGATGGTTGTGTTTCTGCAAGCTGGTAAACTCCCAAGGAGTTGTTATACTAGGTTGATACTCAAGCGATGCTTCTTGTATTGAAATCTATAGGTTATACAGTTTATATAAGGCGGGCCGTATGCTTATTTGCCATGTATAAAAACATTATAACATTTTTTATACAACGTCGACAGGCATACAATCATGAGGCCCAACTAATGTAAAGTTACTAAGATATCAGGATACATTTCAGGATTTTAGCCGGTGGTAGGGTAAATACCCGCCTGGTTGGCTACCACCGTACACACGGCGAAACACCCGTGAAGTGGCGTACCTATGAGTACGTCGCGTTTCGGGGTCAGCTGGTGTATAACCAGTGCTCGGGGGATTGTTGACGCGATATTGCGGGAACAGTGGTGGATTCTGTCCATCCATTGTCAGAAGGACTGAGCTGACCCGTCGGCCAGGGAGACCCGTTGAAACGGTTGTTCCGCTGGCCGCCCGCGGTATAGTACAGGGGCCCAATCAAGACTAACCACCTTGAGAGGCTGCCCTTTCATACCGCGCATAATCTCGGGGTAGATCGTCGTGCCGATTGGTGACCGGATGGTGGGGACCCGGCGACTACTTCCGGGGGGGTTCGGGGGCCCTTCCGTCCGACGGATCAGCACAGCTCCTTTGTCGACAAACTAATGGAGAAACAGTCCACCGCGTTTCTTCCCCAATGTCGTGGCAATTCTCTCCCGCTTCACGCTTCCGTTCTTTACATTACTCATGACAGCGCAAATAGGAAAAGATGGTCTAACAGCGGTGCACTCCCCCACCACCCTGTTCAAGGTTGAGTTCGCTAACATCCGCGGACTCCACTCTAACCTTAATGCCGTCCACCAACACCTAGAGACGGCACGGCCCGCCATGCTCTTCCTGACGGAGACACAGATTCAGCGTCCAGCGGACACGTCCTACCTCCAGTATCCCGGTTATGTGCTTGAGGAGAATTTCCTCGCGAAAGCCGGGGTCTGTTTGTTTGTCCGCTCGGATGTATGTTGTCGCCGTCTGCGCTGCCTAGAGGATTCCTCCTTTCCTGTCCTCTGGGTGCATGTAAACCTGGGCCTTCAGAGCCGTATTTACATGTGCCTATACCGACCCCATACTAGGGACACGGAGACAACTCGGCTCTTTGAGTACATGAGTCGGGCGGCAGATGAAGCGCAGGAGCGGTACCCTACTGCAGAGATGGTATGTTTGGGGGACTTTAACTCTCACCACGACTCCTGGTTGGGATCCTCCACAACTAACCATGCAGGAAGGACTGCCCACGCGTTCGCTCTTTCGCACAGCCTGACGCAACTGGTGCACCAACCCACCAGAATACCTGATGTTGCTGGTCAGGAGCCCTCTCTGCTAGATCTACTGCTGACCACCCACCCTGCTGGCTACCGGGTTGAGGTCGGGGCGCCCCTGGGCACATCTGACCACTGCCTAGTATCCAGCACAGTGCCAAGCGCGATTCCGCCACAACCCACAGAGGTTAGGCGTCGTGTCTGGCACTACTCGTCAGCAGATTGGGACGGTATGCGCGACTACTTTGCTTCCGTCCCATGGGGGCAGCGCTGTTTCAGTGAGAAGAATCTAACGGCGAGTGCTGCGGCCATTGTTGATGAGATCGGCGTTGGCATGGAATACTACATTCCCCACTCCGATGTCGTCATCAAAAGCCGGAGACGCCCTTGGTTTAATCGCGAATGCGCTGAAGCTGTTAGTAACAAACAGGCGGCGTATCGCGCTTGGATCAGGGGTCGCGCCCTTAAAGATCCGAATACTGACTCACTGAAATCAGCCTACAACACTGCCACCAAGATCTGCAAGAGAGCATACATAAGAGCGGACGCCCAGCGCGTTACACGTGTCGGCACGGAACTAGTGGCGCACCCTACTGGATCGCGTAGCTACTGGCGACTGGCCAAAGCCGTGCAGGCCAACTTCTGCCAGCCCTCGCTGCCACCGCTGCGATGCCCTGATGGCTCACTGGCTCATCAGCCGCAGGAGAAAGCCGATCTTATGGCCAGCCTCTTTGCGGCTAACTCCCGGATCGATGACTGTAGCACGCAACCACCAACAATACCCTCCAGTGGATCCGTTATGCCTGATATCCACATCAGGCAGCGCGATGTGCGTTTTGAACTACAGTCACTCGATGTCCAAAAAGCCATGGGTCCTGACGGTATCCCAGCGATTGTTCTTAAAAAATGTGCAGCGGAGTTGTCTCCGGTGCTGACGCGCCTCTTCCGCCTCTCGTACTCGACCGGTTCTGTTCCGGATGCTTGGAGAGAGGCCAATGTGCAGCCGGTCCCCAAAAAGGGAGACCGTTCTGACCCATCGAATTACCGCCCCATTGCCGTAACTTCAGTGTTGTGCAAAGTCATGGAACGGATCCTTAACAATCAATTGATCCGTTACCTAGAAGATCACTCCATAATCAATGATCGTCAGTATGGTTTTAGACCGAAACGATCAACGGGTGATCTTCTAGCGTATGTGACGCACCTCTGGGGGGAGGCAGTCGATAAATATGGCGAATCCATGGCAGTCAGCCTAGATATCGCCAAGGCGTTCGATCGGGTCTGGCACAAAGCACTTCTCTCCAAACTTCCGGCATACGGTCTGCCCCTCCAGCTATGTAATTGGATTGCTGGCTTCCTGCATGAGCGTAGAATCCGCGTCCTTGCAGATGGATGCGCTTCGCGGTTCATATCAGTGAATGCCGGTGTCCCACAGGGCTCCGTTCTATCGCCCACCCTCTTTCTTCTGCATATCAATGACATGCTGCCACTTGGTAATATTCATTGCTATGCAGATGACAGTACGGTCCATGGGCGATATTTCGGTCGGCCTGGTGCTGGTCGGACAGAAATCGGTGAGAGGCGTGAGAGTCTTGTCGTTGAACTGAATCGGGTTTTGGATCTCATTAGTAAATGGGGTTCCAATAACCTGGTTGAGTTTAATGCCGAGAAAACTCAGGTTTGCGCGTTTACAACAAAAATGTCCCCCTTCCTTCCCACTCCCAGTCTTCAGGGTGCTTCCCTCAGTATGCGTGATAGCCTGAATATGCTGGGTATGGGTATTCGTTGCGACCTTAACCAGCGTTATTACATCGAGAGCCTCATCTCAACAGCCTCAAGAAAGCTCGGAGTCCTGAACAGGGTGCGCCGGTTCTTCACGCCGGACCAACTTTGTCTGCTTTATAAGACACAAGTTCGGGCCTGCGTGGAGTATTGCTCGCATCTCTGGGACGGCTCCGCACAGTATCTTCTTGAGGCTCTCGATAGGTTGCAGCGACGGGCTATCCGCATAATTGACGACGAAGAGGTCACCAAAAACCTAGAACCTCTTCAACTCCGTAGGGACATAGGCTCTCTAAGCGTATTTTACCGCCTTTACCATGGCGTGTGCTCTGAAGAACTGTTTTCCCTTATCCCACCCTCACCCTTCCGTCATAGAACCACACGTGCGGGCTTGCGATGTCATAGTTCCACGGTTGAGGAGATCTCTTCGCGTACCAAAAAGTTCGGCAACTCCTATCTTTGTCGTACCATTAAAAAGTGGAACGCCTTGCCTGCACATGTGTTCCCTCCTTCCTACAATATGGGATCCTTCAAACGAAGCGTGAAGAAGCATTTTGCGGGTCAGCATGGCAGCGTCAACTGACAGGATACGGGATGTAGTATATTGTCAGTTGCAGTTGCGATTTGGGCTCCTCTTTCGCTTACCATCAGGCAAAGAGGGGCCACTATGCTGAACTACTATAAAAAAAAAAAAAAAAAAAAAAAAAAAAAAAAAAAAAAAAAAAAAAAAAACATTTACAGTTGTATATAATTTCTATGAAAGTCGTTATAGGATTGATTTTCTTCTTCCCGGCGTTAACCTATTTCCTAATATGATTTCTTAAGCTTACTGATGACCTTACAGGCAGGAACACCACACTCCTCCAGGGAGTTGTTATTTGGTTGTGTTTTTCTGTAACGTGGAGGTACTTCCCCGGACGGGCAGTTTATATGCGCCATACCACTCTTAAAAAGACCCAGACAAACTGACCTATCCATTCAAACAAATGTATGACTTGTGTGGGCATCGAACTCACGAGCGTTGGTGTCAAAGTTGGTAACTTCTGCGCCGCCGAGCTCGTTGAAGTACCGTATTTTCGCATTTATGTATTTATTACATGAACTGCAAAAATGCAACAAAAATATACGCTCCGCCGCGACAGTTTTCACTGCCGTGACCAGGATTCGAACCTGGGTTACTACGGCCACAACGTAGGGTCCTAACCACTAGACGATCACGGCTGTCGGAGCTGGTGACTGGGCCTCTCGAAAACATGACTGCATTCTCGGTTTAGTATAATCTTGCAAGTTGTGAAAGTTAATTATTGCAGCCATTTCTTGCCGATTGAAAAGCCTTCCGAATTTAGTTGGATTGTTCCAAAGTGGAGCAAACTTTCTACTCGGCAACCGCAACGGATTGCGTATTTTATTTGACGCTGTAATTGTAAAACATTGTTACACTTAATCAGTTTTTCATCTGCAGTTTGTTTGGGTCAATCGTATGAATTTGGCATTATGCAGTAAAGAATACGCATAAAACGCTATAGGCCAGATTCGAGGCCAGATTGGCAATATTTTATTTACAATGATATCGTTTTGATGATAAGGTGACTCCAACCTTCTCTATATTTGATAGGAACAATTCAAAATACCAAAGTCTAAGAGGAAGGAGCTCAGTCTACGACGTACGTACGACGGCGATGGTTTAGTGAACTCGGTGGCGCAGTGGTTAATAACACAACATTGATCAACCACCAAACTATAGTAAAATCAAATAAGTAGGCCGACTCGAGCCCCGAGCGAACGATAATAGCCTAAACACGTAGGGTTTTCGCTTATAGTTTATACAATCGTCAAAAATGCATAGGCTATCTATATACAAAACAATTTTCCCCTGTAGGGGAATCATCAGGGATCTCTAATACAAAGTTTTTTTAAATTATATTTTGTACATAGACCAGGAGCTGACTACAATTTTTTAATTACCTACGTCATGCTACCTGTTTAGTGATTTGAAAAATTACGGTCGAAATAGTATTAATTCAAACGTGGCTTTACTGAATCATGTATTTATTCAAATAAAATTAAATGATTATGAAATTGTATTGATGTTATATTTCTTTAGGCGCGTTATGAAAAAATGATGAGTGAAATTTTAAGATACTGTAACACAAAAGTAACAGGTTGAAGCTGCCCGCTAAACCGCTCATTAAGTCACGAAAAATATGCTCAAAACTGCAGCCAAATAACAATTCCCTGGAGGGTTATTGTGTTCATGCGAGTGAGTGACGTTATTACCTCACGGAAAAATGCAGCCATATAACAATTCCCTAAAGGGTTGTTGTGTCATGCGAGTGAGTGACTGGTACACTTTTAGCAGTGATACATTTTGTCAGTGTGTACGTGCGACGACGCATACGTACGGGCGCGCACACATACAAACCGCGTTCGGTGCGTATGTATGAAGATATCGTACTTATTTGATTTTACTATGACCAAACAACGCTCGTGAGTGCGATTCCCACACAGGACTAACATTTGTGTGCATGAACATGTCTGTTTGTCTTAGTTTGGTTGTTTTTAAGAGAGATAGGCATCAAAGCAGCCCGTCTGGGAAAGTACTTTTTCTGTGAGGTGGACCTCACAGAAAACCGCAGCCTGAAAATAACTCCCTGGAACGCTATTTTGTTCCGGCGTGCGAGTGAGTTCACCAGTAAGCTTCTAAGAAGTTGCTGTGTTAGCAGCAGAGGTGGCATCGAGCGAGTGATACTTAATGTTTCGCAAGCGTTCACACGCTACGGTAACCGCTTGACATCGGGTGGGCCGTATACTTATATGTCTGTGTAGGAATCGAACACATGAGCGTTGATGTCAAAGTAGTGTTATTAATCTCGTAATCGTAATAGAGCTCGTAAAAAGGGTAATCTTGGATAGTCACTAACATATTCTATTCAGTTCGAATACTGATGTGGGCAGGAACGATTTTATGGGGTCATTTAACTAAATGACAATATTAAAAAAAATATATATTATTACGTTTTTAACTAAAAACGTAATAAAATATATTATTTTTAATATTGTCGGACAAATTACACAGCGCCATCCATCCCATAGTAAGCGAAACTTGTGTTATGGGTACTAGATAACTGATAAACATATGTAAATACATTTTTTTCGTAAAAATCTTAATATATGTACATATAAAATACCCATACCAAGACAAACAGACATGATTATGCACACAAATGTTTGTATTGTGTGGGAATAGAACCCACGCGCGTTGGTGTCAAAGTAACGTAACAACGCGTTTCACCACTGCGCCATCGAGCTCGTCGTAATATTTTGAACTATCACTTACTCGGTAGGAAAGAAAACATCTTGAGGAAATCCGGGGGTCTAAGGACTTATATTTCGAAAGATATTAAAGGTCTGACGGCAGTCGCCAAATCCTTAGGGTCACGTAGCAGATCCAGCTAATTCTAGCAGACTCGAGATAACTCTAGAAAGAAGTACTCATTTATTTGATTGACTTTTTTGAATGAGATATCTATAACGAAGATGACTTTGAAACAGATAGCTTAATATCAATGCTTTATACTATGCTAGTAAATACGTAGTTGTCCTCTAATAGGCAAATTAAGGTAAATTTTCGATTGTCAATTTAAGTACTAAATTTATTACTTTTCTTCTGGTATTGTTAAATGTACGCGTGTATAACTCTCTTTATAGTGTTAAACTTGCATTTTCAATTTCTCGGCAGGTAAGATTGCCACTATCACTTCCTTTTACTTTGAGGTTAGTATTGACAAGTTTAGTTTTCCGTCGAACTTCCCCATTCAAGATTATATCCCTTTTCGTTATCACTCTGTATCTATCCACCATTGGATAAATGCCTACCATTTTCACATTCCTCATTCAGCCACTACTGACCCCTCGTCCTGGTCATCGATCCATCTAGAGAGGGATGCCAAATGCTTCGTCGAACCATATTCAACATTTCCGTCCCCATAATATACCTCAAAATCTCTCCTCAATCTAAAATTTAATTTCCATCTACCTTTACTTTTACGCCAAGTTACGATGAGCTCGGTGGCGCAGTCGTGAATGACGCGACTTATACACCAATGCTCGTGGGTTCGATTCCCACACAAGACAAACATTTGTGTGCATGAACATCTCTGTTTGTATTAGTCTGGATGTTTTTAACAGAGGTAGGCTAGGGAAGTCCCAGACGGGCTGCTTTGATGCGCCCTACCTCTCTTCCTCACAGAAAACCGCAGCAAAATAACAACTCCGTAGAGGGTTGTTGTATTCCTGCTTGTGAGTGAGGTCAAAAGTAAGCTCCTAAGGAGTTGCTGTGTTAGCTGCAGAGGCATTGCGCGAGTGATATTTCATGTATTTACAAGCTTTCATATGCCCCGTATGTTTGTATGCCGTTGCATAAAAAAGGCCATTAGTAGGCAGAGACAATCAAGCTGTACTTTTACTCGCTTCTTTAACATAACTTTAAGTTTAATTTCTTATTTCTAAAAATGAACGGGCAGTGTGAGAAAAGGTCACACTTTTATGTTTATTTTAAATGGGACTTGGTTTAGTAACCCTCATAAAATGTTCTGCACGTAAACCTTTCCATTGTCCTTTCACTCTGTTTATTTAAACTCGGGAAAAATACCCCCATATATATATCTACTGTTTTTCGGCTAATCCTTCAATTTTGTTGCTTTTTCGCGTGAATGATAAAAAGGTAGGGTCCTGTACTGTGGGCGAATAAAATTAAATTAACGAATTTCAAAATCTAAATTTCCTTTATTAATATGTAAAGTGGTATTTTTACTGAAAACTGTAATTATTTTATGTCACGTACGTCTGAAAAATATTTCAGCAGTCACATTTAGGTTCACCATAACTAGATGAGGAAGTGATTAAGGTAGTGATTTTTCCTAAATTTGTCAGGGATAATTGTAAAAAAATATTTATGGGAATCTGATATAATTCGCCTTTAAGTTACAGTTATAAATATACATATAGTGTGACTTTTATAATGTTACGAAACACTTTTCTCTAAAGATATTTATGGTAGGCATATATCCAACTGTGGATAAATATAGACTGGTAACGAAAAGGTATATAATCTTGATCGGGGAAGTTCGACCGAAAACTAAATTTGTCAATACTACTCTCAAAGTAAAAGGACGTAATAGTGGCAGTCTTACCTGCCGTGAAAATTTAAAATACAAGTTTAACGCTATAAAGAGAGTTATGCATTGGGATTTAGGAAAAAATATATGACCTCACCTCGGTCTTTACGTCTATCTGTATGTCGTAAACACAAGGAAGTAAAAGGTAGAAGCTATAATACAACCAGGAATTAGATAGAGTCCTAAACTCTATCTATCTATCTATAACTTGGCGCCAAATCCCTTGCAGGGTAGGCAGAAAGAACCGAGCGCCACGTGACTCGATCCTTACATACCTCTATCGCTTCTTTAACATTCATTGCAGTTTTCATGCACGCTCACCGCTTTCTAGGGCACCTGACATCACCTTCTGATAGAACATGACCAATTTAATCATGGTAGGTAAGTCTCCTACATCCTTCAACTTTTGCATTGTATATCTGCTAAAAGAAAATATATGTGAAAAATATATAAATTTAGAACTCGTTTTAAGTATTACAATAACTCCATGCTCAGGTTTATTTAATAAAAATATGTGATCGAAAATGACTATAATAAAAGTATTTCTCCGTTACGTGTTAATTAAAATTAAAAAAAAAGCACAAGTGCGGGTTGATTTAATAGAGAACTAATGAACTTTATATAATCTTATTCTTTTTTAATTGTTTCCTTGCCATGAAAGAAATGAATTGTTTGTTGTTGTGACCACAACTTGCAAACTACGATACGTATATTTTTCTGAACACAGTTATGGGGTGCGTATGAGAAAGACTTGGTTCAAAAAGGCCTATAATTCTATCTATCTATAACTTCAAGCCAAATCCCTTGCGGGGTAGGCAGAGAGAACCGAGCGCCACGTGACTCGATCCTTACATATCTCACTCGCTTCTTTAACATTCATTGCTCTTCTCATGCACGCTCGCCGGTTTCTATGCCTATAATTAATCTCTAAAAAAATTGTCTATATTCGATAAGTGAAAGAGTTCCACTCAACTATGGTGTATGCAGTACACATCAACAATATGAGTTGATGACACTTTGACATTTTGTAATGCATAATTTAATTCAATGCGTGCTTAATTAATAAAGTAGTGGAGTTTTTTTAAATGGATCTTATAATATCCCAATACTGACAACTACTTTTGGAAATAAGCATGCCCATACAAGAAATGAGGCACTTTTAATTTTATTTGCTTCAGGCATATGCGGTAAATATTTTGACTATCCTATATTCCCGAACAAGATATAATAAAAAGGTCAATTCATGCTTTGGATCAAATGAAAAATACCTTAAATTTGAGATTTATAACTCAATTCGTTACGAGCTAGATATCTGTGATATACTGTTGGACGAAGTTTTACACGGAATCATTTGTTTTGTCCCGGAATCGAAACCAGGACCTTTGGCAGTAAAGTGCCATTGTTAGGACTCGAACATCAGTGGTATCAATATAACGTCTCTTATAAGTAGGATTTATGCAAAATGTACTTCCACTCCAAGTCCCTAAGAGCCCAAGTTCCAGCGGTTAAAGGGTCATTTGGAGTGTTCTAAGTAAATTAAAGTTTAATCGGATTTAATCCTCTCAGTGCGTCTATTGTCTCAACTTAGAACTAATGGCGTTAAGGTACTTTTATATGGCGTAGGGTAATATAACCATATTAAGGCTCTGGTGCAGGCCAGTTCGGATAGGATTACATATAAAAAATGATACTTAATAAAGGAAATCTAATTCACAATTAAAAAAAAAAGTAATTTAATTTAGAGATTTCTGAATTTTTATCAGAAAAATAAGTATGTAATTAGATTTTTTTTATAAAATATATGCTAATACAACAGTAAATTGTAATTGGAAGGCGTTCAAGCACATACATCTTTACTAACATATAAAGCAGAAGAATTTAAAGAATAAATAAATAATACACGTTCGGGAATACGAGGAAGATGCACATGGTGTTTGTTTTTTGTATTAGTTGCTTTTACGAACGTTAATAAAGGACTATTGCATAATTAAATATACATTCGTTATTTTTCGTAGTAAATGACATAATATAAAGTCTGCAACCCACTAGATACGACCTCAAGAGGCTTGTAAGGAGTCAATGGATGCAGTTGGCACTGGAACGAGGCGAACGGCACTCTAAGATATATATGGCCTGAAATGATGATGATGATAAGACTTCTTATCAAGTAATTTACCATGTATAAATTATTTATAGATTAATAATACGAATTAGGATGAAGTTCTGAAATTAAAATGAACTAATATTAAGATCCTTTAAGCAGAGACGTAAGTAAGGGACGAGTCGTTAACCTGTCCTTAATACCTTATATGACCGGATTAAGTAGAGAATTTAATAGCATATATTTTATGCAATATGGGATACACATTTATATTTCAAGTAGCTTCCAAAAAGCGATGTAGTAGTAACTTTATAAATTGAGTCAAAGAGAAAATATAAAATATATACATATAAAAAAGCATATCTCTAAAAACGCCAAAAGTAATAAGTATACAGTATTAATATATAAAAAATGAAGTATAAAATTAATTGATTATTTAGATAAAAGGAAGCTTTAAACATATGATCATTCGAGCGGTAATACAGGTCGCGTCCTACGTCAGAGTCCGCTCAAAAAGCTTTGAACGTATATATGTTTTTGAGATCAAATAAATAATAATACATAAATATTGTAGGACAAATACTCAGCGCCATCTAACCCCAAAGGAAAGCGAATCTTGTATCATAGGTACTAGAAAGCTGATAAACATACGTAAATATACTTGTATTTTTTGTAAACAGATGCTCATTATACACAGAAAATACCCAGACCAAGACAAACATATACGTTCATGCACACAAATGTTTGTCTTGTTTGGGAATCGAACCCACGAGTGTTGGTGTCATAGAAGCGTAACAGCGCGTTTCACCACTGCGCCATTGAGTTTAGTTACCTTTCTAAGATTTAATATGATACTGCACTCGGTAGGTTCGTGAGATTTTTAAGTCTACACAATGTGGAATACGCCATATTTATATACCTATATAACACTACATATACATAACAAATGTACCTCACAATCTGTACAATACCTCATATATCTGAATCGGTTAAGCCATTTAGTAGTTATCGTGGAATAATAAAGGTAGAACTTAGGTAGGGCACACCAAAGTAGTCCGTACGCACCTTGCAGAAAGTTGCAGCCAAATAACAACTCCCCGGAGGGTTATTGTGTTCCTGTGTGTGAGTGAGGTTACCAGTTATCTAAGGAGCTACTGTTTTAGCAGCAAAAGTATCATCGCGTGACTGATACTTAATGTATTACCAGCGTTCACAGGCTACGGTAACCGCTTTACATCAGGTGAACCGTATGCTTACATGCCTCTTGTTGTTGTATAAAAAAAGGAACTCATAAACATCATAAGAATCATACATGAACCTGAAAACATTATACGCCTTTGGATATATTTTTTTTATGCAACGTCCGAAAACATACAATCATACGGCCCACCTGATGTAACGCAGCGGTACATTGTCCTATGAATGCTTACAAGCTTACGCATCACTCGCGCGATGTCACACTTATCGGTGAAGCATCATTTTTTCATCATCATCTCACACTTAGATCGGTCGCAGGAACACAAGAACCCACCAGGGAGTTGTTATTTGGCAGCCATTTTCTCTGAGATGGAGGTACTACCCCAATCGGCCCTGCGCGCGCGCCTACGCCCTGCCTCTCTTAAAATACCCGCTGTGTGCCTATTATTAGATCGTATTATGAAATCATAAAAAGATTTCTGATTTGTGCAGAGAGACAGAGAGTGATCGTGGAGGGCAGGGATTTGAATATTTCGAATAACATCACGGATGAGTTTACATTAGCCCCGTATAATACACGGGGCTAAAAAAACCGTTGCGTTGAGTTACAATGTTAGTTATCAAGATTTTTTTTCCTGGGTTAAACAGTGTGACGGCCTAGTGGCCTAGTGAACAGTTCCCCGGTTTGAATCAGGTATGCTGTACTAAATTCGTTTTTTATTTCTGTACATACTAGCTTTTGCCCGTGCCTTCGCATGCGTAGTTGGAATTTCGGCAGTTTTACTTATTTTTACTTTACTTCTCATTTTTAAGTACAGCTAAATAGTAAAAGTACCAAATATCCTTCTTTGTGTAGTAATGAAGATATGTCACAATCTGTTCGGTTTTCATTAACTATTTGATACTGACTGTATACACTCAAAACTCGACGAGCTCGGTGGCTCAGTCGCGAATGACGCGACTTTGTCACCAACGCTCGTGGGTTCGATTCCCACACATGGCAAACATTTGTGTGCATGAACATGTCTGTTTGTCTTGGTCTGGGTATTTTCTATGTATAATAAGTATGTATTTACAAAAAAAAAACGTATTTACGTATGTTTATCAGTTGTCTAGTACCCATAACACAAGCTATGCTTACGTTGGGGCTAGATGGCGCTGTGTAATTTGTCCGACAATATTTATTATTATTGTATTTATTTAAAGCACCTCTTTATACACAACATTGCCCAATTTAAGAACATAAAAGTTTCCAGTCACTAGTGTTGTCTTAGGTTTTCGCGATTGTTACACATTGAATTACACAATTTTTAACGGAAGTATCGCGTATTTTATTTATTTTGTTGAGTCCTCCTGCGACCACGGACGCTGCAAAGTGTTCGAAACGTCAACCAACGCTCCAACGCTCGTGGGTTCGATGGTCCCACACAATGCAAACATTTGTGTGCATGAACATGTCTGTTTGTCTTGGTCTGGATGTTTTAAGAGAGGTAGGGTGCAACAAAGCAGCCTGCCTGGGGAAGTACCTCCACCTCACAGAAAACCGCAGCCAAATAACAACTCCCTAGAGGATTGTTGTGTTCCTGCGTGTGAGGTCACCAGTAAGCTCCCAAGGAGTTGCTGTGTAATCAGCAGAGGAGGCATCGCGCGAGTAATAATTAATATATCGCAAGCGTTAACAGGCTACGGTGCCCGCTTTACATCAGACGGGCCGTATGCTTGTATGCCTCCCGACATAGTATAAAAAAAAAATAACCAAAGAATACGAGTACGTATGGCCACGTATCTAAATTTCGATCTCATCTCAAGTGGCTCTCTCTATCTCAAGTGGTTCGCAGAGTTTTTCCTAATATTTGTCTATTGTATTCCATTCTTTTCAATCCCGTCACGCCTGTTTACCTTAAGGAGTCTTTCACATACTTCAGCACTCGAAGTGCTCTCTAACTTCGCCTTAAAACCCTTGCCACTCCACTCAATCTTTTACTATGAAATTCTTTTGATATTAGACAAGCACAGTCATTGGGTGCACTTGTCAAACTAAGAAAAAAATCATTTTCCCTTTCAGCAGTTTCAATTTGGTTACAAGGAATTTCAAGAAGTGAGAATGAATATTTATCTATCACAATATTTTCATTGTAAGTTATATTTATGTATGTATATAATATATTTTGTAGATATTTTCTTCTTTCTAGTGTTATCCTGTTTCTTCATCCAGGATTGGTACGATCCGCTACCTAAGCATAAGGATTTGGAGGAGATACTGATTTTGACATTGAACGACTGCCGTCAGATCTCTACATCCCCAGAGGGAAAACTAGTCTTTTCTTAGGTTAGATCAGACCTCCTTAAACAATATATTTCTTGGACTTGCGGGTTTACTTACGATATTATCTTTCATTATGGAGGAAGTGACAAGCAATAAGACCGAAAACACGAATTCAGTGACACATACACCAGGCTTTGAACCATGGACTAGTAGTTTATTAGGCTTAATATTAAATTGAGAAACATTTATGGCGGGAATCAGTCTGAACCTAAAAATTACATTTCTATCGTGACTCGTGACTCAACATTTAGGCTTCTTCATCCCGAAAATGATTAAGGATCTTGTGAAAAACAAGGAAAAAACTGCATGCAGGAAAAGCCGCAGGGTAGTATTAAATAATTAAATCTTCAAATGGTACCGAAAAATATTCTATGTAAGGCTTATTATTGATTTGATAAATATATAACTGACAAAGATTGGAAATGATTCAGCACAGCCAACAATATGTCTTTAACTATTTCCTCTTGACATTATTATCACTGTATCGATAGGCTGACATAAATTTATTTATTGTATGTAACTGACGGTTTGAAAAAGCCTGTATTTAGGTGTATAATATATTTCGTTAGTTACTTAAAAACATTGCAAGGGTAATTATACAATCTTGCCATTCATTATTATAACTTACAAATATTTTTAATTAGGAAAGCCTGTATCCGAAAATTGTCATAGATGAAAAAGACAATTTTCGAAACATTGCTAAAATAAAAAAATAAATCGGTCAAGTGCTAGTCAGACACGAAGAGACAACTTATATAATGTTTTTTTATGGATATAACATTTTATCTAGCACCGGTGGCGCAGAGTAGATTAAGTGTTACTATTCTATTTCCTTCCTTGCTATTTCCATTTTGTTTTATCTAGCCTACGGTTCTTCTTCGTCCCGCTTCTATTTATAGCATATCCTATTTCTCAATTCATTAGGATTATGTCAGCTACCTTACGTTAAGGATTTGACGAAGGTACTGTTTTTCACATGGAGATAATATCGTCAGACCTCCACTACTAAGAGGGGATACCAGACTTTTCTTAGTTAGTTAATCTTATTTATCATCACGATTAAAATTATAAACTACTCAGTGATTTTCACTATCCTCAACTGTTAATCATATCGGATTAACAATTAATTAAGTATATTAATGTAACACATTCATGCATATTAAATTAATGATTTAAATTTGTGAAACCAAAATAAATTAATGATTTAAATTAGCGCTCATTACTATAAATATAGCCTCAAAATATGTAAGTAGAAGAATATAGCACTTAAATTATCCAGCAATTGCGAAAAAATATAACAGGAAATTAATGCTGAAATTATTCGCCCAAGTATACAAAATTATTCACGAATTTAACGGATCAATTAGTAATGCGGGGAGTATTACCAATTGATCCGTTAAATTGGTTATTTTCTCTACCAACAATGTTTAATCGGTCAAATTGTCCTGCTCCCTGTAGTCTCATGACTGTTACTCGTAACTGTCGTGATATTGTATTTTTGACTTTGAGATATCGTTTTACCTTTTTACCCGACTGCGCCGAAGCCAAAAATGGAGGATTACGTGTTTGACTTATATGTATGTATATGATATATTTGACTTATATATATGTACTTATATGTCCGTCACTATGTTCCCTCGTAACTGCCAAACGGCTTAACTGATTGTGATTAATGATATGTCGTTAGATTCGTTTTTATTTTTTATTCGTTTTAATTATAAATAACACAACGCTCCCAAAAATATAAAGTCATTTTCATACATAAGCAGAAATAAATTGCGTGTACCGGTACATCGGCTTGCTAAGATTGGTACGTCTTTTCTTGTAAATTGTATTCAATCCTATTAAAAATAACCTGCAACAGTTCATACAGGGTAGCCGGAACATTGACGTGCAAAAATATCGCCATAATAAGTGTCGTGGGGTATCTGAATTACCACCATGTATGTACCGCGACTTTTCATAGTTTTCGAGTCATCATTTTTGTTTAAAGTTTTGAGAATTTTCGACCTGAGCAACTTAAACAATAAAAAAAAAAATAGAAGACATTTTCGAGATTTTTTTGCAACTGAATCTTCATGAGTTGTACTTTTATGCATAAAATAATCAGTTTCGTAACTTTGATGAAAGTTATAAAATTGTTGGTCTAAAGTTAAAAAAATAGTACTGCAAGCGTTTATAAGCTACGGTAACCACTTTATATCAAGTTAGTCAGCTACTTTTCTTGATGTTGTAATAAAAAATAGAACTCCCCAACAGTTACTGATGCTCCTGTAAAAGGAATCCCTAAAGAATAAAAGAGTCAAAGACAAATTCGTGAAACGTTATCGAGAAGAGAAATAGGTTAGATTGGCGCTTCTCAATGGCAAAGTGAGCTTTCGATACAGCGTCGAATGAAGTGTTCAAAGTGGTGTAATCCGGGATGTATAATGTACCATTTTCAACCCTACTGCACTCGTAATACCATAGATAAACACACAATAAATCCTTTGAAAAAGAAATCAATGTAAACATACCTACTTTGTAAGCGTGAGCAAAACAAGAATGAAATATATCCATGGGCCGATAGGTTTTTGTTGCGTAAACAGACTGCTCAGCATTCGTATGAAAGTTTTTTGCGCATGGACAAATGTTACCTTATAATTGTTACCTTTCTACATATTTTTTTACTTTTTTTTTATATAACGTCGGGAGGCATACAAGCATACGGTCCACCTGATGTAAAGCAGTTACAGTAGCCTATTAACGTGTGTAACATATATTACTCACGCGATGCCTCCTCTGCTGCTTACACAGCAACTCCTTAGGAGCTTACTGACGACCTCACTCACACACAGGAACACAACAACCCTCTAGGGAGTTGTTATTTGGCTGCGGTTTTCTGTGAGGTGGAGGTACTTCCCCAGACGGGCAGCTTTGATGCGCCCTACCTCTCTTAATACTACTGTGATGACACTGGAAGTAACTATGATTTATTGTATCCGCTTCCGCTTTTACTTCACCTAGTTTCTTTGTACTACATAATGGTTGCGATATTCACAAATTTTAGGAAACTAGCCACACACGGTACATGCATGCGTTAAAAAGTAAATGCCATCAAGTATCAGAAGTAGAGTCATAATGCTTCTTCACTCGTATATTAAAGGAGTTAGACGATTGGAATAACTTCTGTATTTTACGGAATTTTATAGAGCACAATCGCAATAAGCTCATAATTATTGTGGTTGTTATATGTAATTGCCACAGGCACGCTGTCAGAAACCAGGAGATCGTTGTTTCGGTTGTGAATGGACATGACAGGCGCCTGTCAGGTGGAATGTTTAGATTTTTCAATGAGTAGTAAACACATTACCTCAAACAAGTTTGTTGCCTTTCCTGTATAATATTGACTGACATTATTAATAGTTTATTTTTCTATGCTCACGGGTATTGTGCCGGTCATTTGATAGGCGTGCGCGGGGATGTAGATCTAAAGCGTAGAGGCCTCGTTGAGTAGATTAATTTTATTAGTATTATATATTTTTTCTTTACAACTTTGTTACAATTTTAAGTAATTATACAGATTAAAAAAAGAACATTTAAAAATATAAAAAGGGAGCAACCGTCTGTAGCGAAAATCCAAGCTCCCGGTGGTCAGGTTCCAAAGTGAAGAATTTTCTTATTGTATCCAGAAGAACCGCCTTCTGAATCTGACTCAACTGCCGAGAGAGAGCTTCTCTAGATATTGGTCAAGGGCCGTAGCTATAAGCTCGTTTACGGTCATGACTATTATTATTATATATTTCTTCAATCACCGGTTATTATAACCCCGGTCATTTGATAAGCGTGTGCGGGGATATCAACCCAACCCCGGTCCCCGGTCCTGGCATGTAGCACTAAATACGTGTTTTCGGGTTTATGTACATATTTGTAATCGTCATTTGCTCGGCGTTGAAGTAAAACATCGTGAGGAAACCCACACATCTAAGAATTTCTATTTCGAAAGGTGAATTTGCTTACTAAGAATGGTCTGGTTTTCCCTTTAGGTTGTGGAGGTCTGCGGGCATGTAGATAGATAGATAAATCATTTATTTACTACTTTACTATTTATTTACATGCACACGCATCAATAAAATGTACATCGATATAACTACACTGTTAACTTAAAACATAGTTTCGCTATACTACAGGGAACGTTTTTAATTCAGGTGTGTGTGTGCCGCAGTTGCGCAAATGGGCTATAGCTCAGTGTATAGCGTTGCTTAAGAGGATGCACAAAGCTAAGTGGCGCCCTCATTTTGTTTTTATTAATAACGCTGTATTTAAGACCAATTCCAAAAAAAAACGCTCTAAAGGGCACTGAAGAACTATATTTACGTTTTTAGAAACATATCTTGTATTTATTATCTATGACAAGTAACCAAAATTTTAAATATTGCTTATTGTGGCCATTTATAGCAATAATCAAAAGTATGACTAATTCTACATAAATAATAAAAACAGAATATGTCTCAAAAACATAAATATGGTTCTTCAGTGACCTATAAAGCGTTTTTTTTTGGAATCTTCTTAAATAAGGTCTTAAATACAGCGTTATTAATAAAAACAAAATGAGGGCGCCACTTAGCTTTGTGCACCCTCTTAAATGAAACAACCACTGATTTTCAGCTATCACCCATGTAGAAAACAGAATCTTCACCAAATAGGCCCAGCACACGGACCCCGCCAATATTAATTAATTAGGAAATGGG
Organism: Pyralis farinalis; assembly: GCA_947507595.1. Classification (NCBI taxonomy): domain Eukaryota; kingdom Metazoa; phylum Arthropoda; class Insecta; order Lepidoptera; family Pyralidae; genus Pyralis; species Pyralis farinalis. The sequence continues at coordinate 5,314,462 of OX382259.1, read as the reverse complement.
TAGAAGAAGATTGACTAATATTATTAATGGAGTTTTGTATGTGAACAACTACACTAATTCATAATTCTGAAGTTGTATCATGATATGTGTATATTTTCGAGATTGAAACCGTAACAAAAACTCTCGGTCAAGTCTCCCGTTTATTGGTTGTCGGGTTTATTTATGTTTTGGAATCAACATTCTATGAAAAATGTACAAATTTCTGGTCCGTAACGTAACTTATTACATAAGATCCGTTATATACAAACGTAGATAGACAGCATAGTGACAGCAATTGGGTTTCAAGATCACTCCTCGGATTTATTGCAGAGATTTGCTCTTTGTAACGAATTCTTTGAAACTTTAAATCGTGGGCGCCTATTACTTGATCGGTGATGGAGTGCTCATCAATGTTAATTTTACACTAAGCCTCCGTTGTTCGTTCGTGGTATTCGTAGGTTCCCTAACATTTGAATGTATGAAAATATCTGTTTATCTTCAACTGAGTGTTCTAAAATGGAAGTAGCTCCACGCCGCAGAAAACCGCAGCTATATGATAACTTCGTGGAAGGTTGTTGTGGTCCAGTGATTGAGTGGTTAAATCATGACTACTTTTGTCATTGAAATCTAAAGTGGCGGCGTTAAGTAATTAATAGGAAATAAGTATGTACTCGTATGTATATACATATATCTTCACGCCAGGTCGCTTGTGGGGTAGGCAGAGGGAACCGAGCGCCATGAGACGTGGCCCGTACACACTTCACTCGCTTCTGTAACATTCATAGCTCGTTTTATGCACACTCTCAGGTTCCTATGGCTACTGGCATCACCATCTAATAAAACACGACCAATTTGGTCATAATAGTCTTGGTCTTCCTCGGTTCCTACATCCATCCACTTTCGCATTGTATATGTGTTTCGTCATTCTTACATCCCGCATTCTTTTTACATGTCCGAACCAACGGAGCATGCCTATTCTTATCTTAACACTAACACTCTCTTTCAGGCCAAATCTCCTTCTTACGTTATCATTACGAACGCAGTGAGCAAGCGTTATACCACAAATTTTACGCAGTGCTCGCGTCTCGACCGCATTTATTCTACTTTCATGCTCTCTCTGCTATACCCAGCTCTCGCTTCCATATGTAATCGTTAGGACCAGCACTGCATTGTGTATAGCGAGCTGTGCCTTCTGGTTTTTACTCCCAACGCTCTATTCACACTATTCCCAGCACTCACTCGTCTTTCGGTATCAGTGGTATACCTTCCATCCCTGCTGAAAGCGCATCCAAGATATCGATAGAGTATTTTTACTACGTAAAATCATGTCATTGAGTCTCAATAGGGCATTCATAGCTCCTACCTTCTTTACCCTATCTTTTAATAAAACACGAGCATTATACCCTATAAAGACATATATCTTGAAAACATCACAGTTCTTGTTTTGGGCAGTCGTGGAAAAAGGATACACAGACATGTGAAATGTAAGCCCTCGTAATTATGCATCGCTACAATTATTATAAAACGCAAATTCACGTAAAGCAATATTCGATTCAAATATTTCGAGATACTTTGTGACTTCAGGTGTCATTAACAGCTGGCGAGAATTAATTAGCGTAGATAATTCAATATGACAAATCAAAAGGTGGGCTCCCGAAGACGGCGACGTGTTCGAAATGGTAATGAAGGCACAAATTGAATTCACCGAAACGTTTAGTCGATTAGCACAAAATGTCGCATATGTTGTTGTATACAGAAGTTTCTGAGAATCATCATACTAGCTATTCTGATCTTAGTTATATTATGTGGATTAGAGGTCTACTACCTCTTTACTTGGTTTTGTGAATGAATTTATCGTTTACAAATATATGGATTTAATATTCCGTAGTTAATATAAATTGTGTGGGGTTCGTCATGAAAGACGTGAGGAGGTTATTACGGGGTCAGCAACGTCAGAGTGACATCCCTGGTGTTGCAAATTTCCACGGGCTACGGTGACTGCTTACCATCAGGCAGGCTGTACGCTAGTTTCCCACCTTAGTGGTATAAAAAATGTATACGTAGGTCACACTATAAGTTTTGCGTAACTTAAAAAAACAACATGTTATAACCAAAATATTATGTTTATTGCTTTTCAAAATACTCTCCTTTACATTTTAAACATTTTTTCATGCGATCGAACCATTTTTTAAAACAGGAGGACCACATAACATCTGAAGGCATGTTTTCTACGTGCTGATTGAACGCTATCACTGCCTCTTCGGAGTTGGTAAAAGTGAAACCTCTCATCAAATCTTTGATTTTGGGGAAAATACAGAAATCACAGATAACGAGTTGTACTTTTTCGTAAGTTAAAAATGACTTTGTTTTGTTGGCCGTGTGTGAAGAAGCGTTGTCATGATGTAGGATAACGCGGCTTTTTGGTCGTCTTTCGCGAACTTTTCCTAACACCCTGGGTAAACAAATGGTAGAATACCACTCGGTATTAACACTCTTTTGATCTTCAAGTGGAATTGTGCAGATGGGACCCGTAGCTGAGAAAAAAAACGCGATCATTTTTTTACCAACGTTTCTCGCCTGCCTCACTTTTGTTGGCCTGTTTTCATTTTCAAACACCCATTCACAAGATTGCTGTTTTTTTTCGGGTTCAAAACAATAAATCCACGTTTCGTCTCCTACATAGATTATTGACTGTGATCTTTTACATTACGTAAAATCGAGGAAGGTCGTTAAGGAAAATTCTAAATCCATTAAAATCTAGTTTGTACCCACGGCTTTGCTCGTGGTTAATTTGGAGTAATATAGATATCGTTTGACCGAGCTTTCAAATTACGGCGTGAAGTAATAACAAACAAACAAATATACTTACTTTCACATTTTAAATAATAAAAAAATATCAGCGGCAACTATTGAACTGTGATCGTACCAAGCGATTTAAGCATTAACTGATTTGTAATGATTAATTTTTATTTATTTTAATTATTTATCCTAACTGATTCAAAAAAATATTTAAAAACAGTTATCCTACAGGAACTATTTTTCCATGCACATTCACATGAATAGTTAGGATTTGGCGATTGCAGCGCCATCTACAGTAGAAAAATTATGCTTTTTTTTCATATGTAGATTGAATACATCAATTTGTAAAAGAAAATAAGTATGTTATCGAATTACTTTTTAAATAGAAATATATTTCTGAAACCCAAATGCTAAAAAACCGCAACTCAACGTAAACTTATACGTTGAAGTATTTTAAAACGGGGACATTAAATACAGAAATATATTGCACCATTCAAAGCATTTGTTAACAATAACAAAAACATCACTTGAAGGTTCACTTCTCAAAACAAAAGTTCTATTTTCTTTTTATTTGTCGAGTCGGTGCGCCGCGCGCTCGAGACTCTCGAGATGCCATGTGTGAATGATCTGTCCAAAACTACGGTCCAAAATAGCGAGTGCACTTTAGGCCTAGTCGGCGCCGGTCACAGTGCACATGAGCAGATAGTTTTGACTAATGACATCAAATAAATGACAAAAAAGGTGATATGAGTCTATGTAAATATTACAAGAAAAATATAACAATGTTTTCAAAAAGGACAAGTTTCTTAAAAACCATCAAAAAATAACCAAACTCAGTTATGCGATCGACATTATTTCACTTCAAAAATCAGATGATCGTGTATGAAATATCCTCAAATATGATTATTACGAGTGTTAAGAATCATGGCATGGTATAACAGGATGCGGCTTCTCTATAGTCTTTCTTTATTATACTGTTTTCTTTATTTTTTTAAGTGGAAGATATATAGCTTAATAACTATTTGCATGTCTATTACTATATGCTTAAATCCAACTCTGACTTGACCGCTTATATTAAATACACCAATGCCCTGCTCTTTTTTCACTAAAGTATATTTCGAATAGGTAAGTGTTCTTTGACTCTAAAGATGATGGTGAATCTATTATCCGTCTTATTTTCGATATAGTACAGCGTGTCTATTTTCATCGCTAACAAATCAAGATATTGCATCAAATCGCTCAGCACATATCACGCCAATATCAGTATACCTGGAACCACGTGTTTAATCAACGCCGTGTGGGCCAGATAAGCTCACTCCCCTCTTGATTGCCTCACGAATTTGTGCCTTAATTAAATACTACGCTAGCTACTTCGGACAAGTGAAAGTAGACTCAAATGTGGTGTCCATAAGATTCTGATTGGTCGGGAAAATTTTCGATATATGTCAGAGTGCGGCTGAAGTGCACATTAGAAATTCAAATGTATATACCTCGTTTATATTTGGATGATTGCAATAGTTGTTCATTTTTAGAGATTCGTACGTAAATAGTCAGATTTTAGTCTGTTGCGTCTTTTTTATCTCGAAAATGTCTGAATAAATAAAATCTAGCTAAATCATATATCATGTATTATCAAGGACTTTCGTCTTATATCCATGTATGAAAATTAATGTTCGTAACTCAATTCAATGTAAGGTAGAGACCATAAAACGCTTATTGTGACGAATTATTTTGGCGTATAAAGGTTATATATTAAAAAAAAATCTTTAAACTTTATCATTGTAGAATCCTCAGGGAACTAGTGTAACTCGCATCTATTGAATATTTTCTTTTTCTAACTACTTTGGATAACAAACTGTATTCTTGACGTAAAGCATTTACTATAAACCGATGAATTAAATTGAAACTACTCTTTCTTAACAAACGAAAATTCTACATACAGGGGCAAAATGTTAAACATGCAATATAAAAAAATACATTTACGTGTTCTATATATATAGATTCTTTATTTCTATCTCCAGCGCACGTACAACAATTTGTTACAAGTAGTAACTATGCTTGTAAAATGTAAGTTACACAAAGAAACATGAACACTGCCGGGGGATCATGTGTGTGTGGCACCGGAATACAAAATGGCTCTTTATCCTGCTGAAAAAAATATTATCTATCTAATTTCACGCCAAATCAAGTCAATACCGAGTTATAAAATTACTCTATTTACTTAAGTCAAGTTCATAACTAGGCATCGCTTAGGCGAAAACGATGATAATGAATATACATTTATCTAACATCGGGGAGAAATTTATAGCGTCATCTGGTCACAAATAAGGTGAAGCATGTATTATTTAAGAGCTCGATGGCGTTGATGCGCGTGTCATTCACACGCAGGTTAAGGAACGTCGACCGCAGTCTGTCTATGGATGGGTTTATCTATCTCTAGTTTCTCCATGCTTCGGAGGGCACGTCAAGCCGTCGATCCCGGTTGTTGTCGATAGATGACAGTCGTGAAGCTAAGTCGGTGGCCTTCGGTCGGCTTGAAAACATTGGCCTCCGCCAATCCGCATTTGAGCAGCGTGGTGGAGTACGCTCTAAACCCCTTCGGTTGAAGGGAGACCCGTATTCCTGCAGTGGGATGAGTAAGGGTTGATGTGGATGTATTTTTTGTAATAGATAATTGATGGTCACTGACGTGGTACTTTTATTTGAAAATACATACAATACGAGTATGTAGACTACACCCAGATCAAGGTGATTCATGCACACAATTGTATGTCTTGTGCCGGATGACCCTTGGTGTTAAGTAACCATTGCTAACCACTTAACCGACAGGTTCGTCTATTTTTCCTTTCATTGCTGTACTCTACTGTTTTTTTCGCCTGGACCTTTTTCTTTTTTCTTATTATTAAACGTCATTAAGGTGTTTGAGGCGATTTTCTCCATAATAATAAAAATAATAACAAGTAAAATCATGTTTGTTCATCTCTGATACTCATTGTACAAACCTTGTTTTATTTGGGACTAGATGTCACCGCGTATTTAATGTGACGAAAATCGACTCATGTATAAAGTACTGCCATGCTAGAAGCTCTCTTTCCCAGAATCAATATGAAGCCATTTTATTTGTCCCTTCCATTACTTTAGTAGGCTTTGGGGTCAATTACGTAGTAATATATGTGTTTTACGACTGGTACAGCCCTAAGTACAGCTTTCACATTACCGTCAGAACATTATGAACTTTTTAGGTCAATAGTTTGCTCACCTCTTAGGATTTCGTATGTTAAGGTTCAACTGGAACCAAATTATCAAATTAATTTGTGTCAGAAATCAATTATATCACTCTGATGTCTGCTTGTCTGTATGCCTTAGGTTTCTAGCAAACGATTTCAGACACAGTGCGTAATTATGTAATATTTTCAATCGATCGGCATTGTTTTAACTATAGTTACCAGAGATATCTTTGTTATTTATGACCGAATTTCATCTTTTTTCACAAAGCTATTTGTTTTTGTAATAGTTTATTGATCCATAAAAAGAAATAGAAATTATTTTACGAATAACAACGACTGAAGCCTAAAATTCTGAAGAAGAATAAAATTCTGTATATTTTATACAAAATGCTGACCCAATGTCGCATATTTAATTGAATATGCAATTACTTAAAGTAGGTACTTTTTATGACGGATACACATAAAATATATAGCCGTGTGGCCTCAGCGTAAGAATAGGTCATCCCATATCAAACCGGTGGGTGTCGTAAAAGGCGACTAAGGCTATTCAGGAGACGGGCAGCGGTGTCCCCTTATTTTAAAATACTTTAATTTAATAACTTACTGCGGTTGCCAACCCGCCTACTAAGCGTGGCAACTATGGCAAAAGCCCCCTCAAAACACATGAGTACAACATAAAGATAGCCAGTCAACGGCAGCCCCGCTGATCCTGGCTCCGGTAGCGGACAGAGTATCGGCGGGGCAGGGTGTGCTAAGAATCCCCGGCTCCGACACCGCGGCTACCACCACAACGAACTGGACCTGGCAATATACAACACGCGTACATTGTCGACCCACGAGAAGATAGTGAAGCTGAAAGAGGAACTTAGCAAGTTGCATTGGGATATAATAGGACTATCCGAAGTCCGTAGACAGGGGGAGGACACGGTGATCCTTAAATCCGGCAACTTGCTTTACTACCGGGAGGGCGACCATTTGTCCGAAGGTGGTGTCGGTTTTATTGTCTGTAAGCCCTTCGTCAGCAATGTACTAAAGATTGAGACTATGTCGGCGAAGGTTGCGTACCTTATACTCAAAATTACCAAACGCTATTCGCTGAATGTCATACAGGTCTACGCACCAGCTTTGATACACCCCGATGATGAGGTAGAGGATATGTATGAGGATATCTCTAAAGCTATACATACCTCTAAAACTCACTACACAGTGCTGATGGGATGGGTTGGATGGGATGCTGATGGATGACTTCAATGCAAAGCTGGCCACGAAACAAAACGATGAGCCAAGAGTGGGGCAATTTGGAATCGGGCAACGAAACCAAAGGGGACAACTGCTGGTCGACTTCATGGAGAAGGAGGAACTCTTTATGATGAATTCCTTGTTCAAAAAGCAGCCACAGCGCAAGTGGACTTGGGGTAGCCCGCATGGTTCAAGATAGACTTCGTCTTGATGACCAACCGGCATATGTTCAATGATGTCTCTGTCATCAACAGGTTGAAAACCGCAAGCGATGACCGGATGGCAAGAGGCACCTTGAACCTTAACATAAAACAGGAAAGGTCTCGCCTGGTGATATCTACGCTCTCCATTTCGTGTCTTGATCCAAAACCCTGAAAGCTTTCAACTCGAACTTTGTAATCGTTTTCAGTGCCTAGATAATAACACCGGGCGATGTCAACAGCAAGCTCGTGGAAGCTGTCGATGCAGTGGGAATCTCACACGCAGAATCTCATGCAGGTTAGACGTGAAATATGGTTGCAGTCTTCACAGCTCATACGTTAGAGTATAAATAGCTGAATAGGCAGATCTCTAAATGCATATGGCGAGACATGCGCCAATTTAATACAATTCGTATTAAAGAGAAGATAGAGCGGATCCAAGGCTTCAAAGACTTCGCCAAAGATCTGTCTATTGGCAATGTCAACTTACAAAGCTGAAGACCAACACTGGCGCCATTATTTCTACGAAGACTGAGATTCTGAGTGAGATGGAGAAATTTTATGTACTGCTGTACATATCATCGTTACAACCGGGCAACAATACTAATAATGATCCAAGAGTTAAGCTGACCCGATACTATACCGAAGATATTCCGGATATCAGTTAGTACGAGATCTGTATGGCTCTCAAACAGCTTTGTAAAATGGAAAAGCATCAGGTGAGGACTGAATAACAGCGTAGCTTCTGAAAGCGGGCAGAAAGACGAAACTTGTAGTTCAGTGGCTATTCAATTCCGTCGGCGTTCGGTGAAACACCGGAAGCGTGTAGCAGAGGCCTGGTCATGTTGTTCTTCGAAAAGGGTGATAAAACCCTTTTGAAGAACTACAGGCCGATATCGCTCTTGAGCCGCGTTTATGTACTGTTTTCGAGAGTCATTATAAACCATCTCGCACGCAGACTTGTTGAATTTCGAGCCACCCGAACAAACCGGATTCCGAAATGGCTTTATTATCGTGGACTACATACATACTCTCCTCCAGATTATACAGAAGACTGAGGACTACTATCTGCCCTTATATTTAGCATATGTGGACTACGAACTGGCCTTTGATTCCGTTGAGACATGGGCGATGATACAGTCCCTCCAGCGATGCTGAATTGACTATCGGTACTCGAAGCGTTGAAGTACTTATTATTGTAAGGCAACGATGTGTATCCGAGTACAAGACCAGAGTACGAAACCGATCCAAGTGCAAAAAGGTGTAAGACATGACGATCTTATATCCCCGAAACTCTTCACCGCAGAATTGGAAGATGTCTTCAAGCTCTTGGACGGGAAAGGATACGGTATAAACATCAATGGTGAATACATTACTCTCCTTCAATTTGCCGATGATATAGTTCTCATGGCGAAATCGGTGGAGGAACTGAGCGCAAGTTTTTCTATTTTCATCAACCCCATAAAAGCTCTGTCTTACTATCTACACCACCGCAAACGTTTAACGTAGACTGGGATTCCTTCGACCGCTATTTGCCTTTGTTAGGGAGACTCGACGTGACATGGGACAAATCGCGTCGCCGCTGGAAATATTCCTCATCCTCCTCCTAAAATAAAGATGAATTTCACGAGCTGGAAATTCAACTTTATTTATTTAATTAATTTTACAATGTTATAAGGTTACAAATTACAAATGATACAGGTCATATCGTCGTAAACAATATCGTAAAAAAAAATTGTAAAATTGTCGAAGACATCTCACGTATATCGGTGAATGCTACTTCAAAATCACGATGTATTACGAAAGGGTTCGCTAAGACAAGATGAACAAGCCTAAACGTTATTAAGTTACCTATGGTTATCATCAGATCAGTTCGATGGTATAAGTAACATAATATCATGTTATTGTACAGTAATTCAAATTACACAATTACCAAGTGTCATCTATCTACAACTACAAGGCAAAACCCTTGCGGGGCAAGCAGAGTAACCCGAGCGCTACATGACTCGGTCCTTGCACATCGCAAGTGGCATAAAAATACAATAATAAGTAGGTGAAATACTCTTGATCTATTATACAACGTCACTAGGCAAACATACATATTGCGTTACTGATGTAAAGCGTTTACCGTAACCTACGATCGCTTGCAATGCATTAATTATCACTGCCGCGATGCCACCTCTGCTGCTAACACAGCAACTCTTTAGGAGATTACTGGTGACCTCACTCACATGCAGGAACAAAACAACCATCCAAGGAGTTGTTATTTGACTAAGAATTCCATTTCGCCCAAAGCCAAGATCGTATTCTGAAAGATCAAAGCTGATTCAATTCGTCTTTTCTTAACAAATGTTCGTTATTAAGATTTCTTAAACAAAAGGGATTGTAATCGCAGATACAGTCACAGAATTCCACCAGCCTCAAAGCTGACATTACATTCTCTAATATCAAAGTAATTTAGATTTGTCTTAAGATTTATTTCACGTAAAGATTCCTTGTGTGACTTAACAAAGAGGGTGTATAGACTCTCAAGTGTATATTCAGGTGGTTTAGTTCTGAAACATGAAGTATTCTTTAAAACTCATATAAAGGAGTCGACCTCATTGTGATTCATGCGGCACTTCCTTTGTAAACGAAGCGGCTGTAACAAAAGGGTTGAACGACGACGGGCCGGGACAAATCTGTGGCACGTGGCACGGTGATGTGACACAACGGAGTATTAGGTTTTCTCAAATAGGATATTTTTATATTAGGTACCTATTTTTTATCACTCATTTCTTAGTTGTAGTTCTATCTTTGACATTTTCTTTTACTGTTTCATGAATACTGTTGTGGGAAATTATATCTATCTATATCTTTTTTACGAGCTCGCTAGCGGAGTAGTTAGCAAAGCTAATTTGAGACCAGGGTTCGTGGGTTTTGAGCAGTCAGAACCCGTTATATACGTTTTCCCATACATTTCGCGGTCGTATACGACCACCCGGGTTTCGAAGGGTTTAAGGGTGACGAAATAAATATTAATAATTTTTAATACTTTTAATTTTAATTTCTTAATACTTCATACATCATATGTATTAAGTATTAAGAACTTTTGTATACGGTTCTATAACAAACTTCCCAGCAATATAAGAGAATTGTCAATAAACAAATTTAAAACTACTATTAAAGCCAAATTGTGTAGCAGGGCATATTATAAAGTATCGAACTATATTTATTTATTTATATATTTTAGGATCAACAAACAGTGTACACAAAGTTACAATATTGAGCTTAAATACAGGTTGTACAAATATCGTGCCACCAACTCCGTTGACCACAAATAATTTTACAATAAAATGTCGGTGTGGTGGTAAAGACGAGAACTCCCTCCTAGGGTGAACGGAGTAATTTCAAAGAATAATAAAAAGTAAAAATAAAGAAGATGAAATGCTATCTCTGGTAGAGGTTTAACAATTAACAGTGAAAGAGAATTAAAAAAAAAAGAAATTAAAAATTAATGATAAAATATTAATGAAAACATTTTACAAGCCACGGCAGGTGTCACGTCTTGAGCTGAGCCGCTACCATTCTCTTAAAAGTACCAATACGTGTAGCAAAAATGTCTATTGAATTGAAATTCTTGTTATATGAGTCGACTAGTCTGTAAAGTGGTGAGCGCTTTCCAGCATTGGTACGACAAAAAGTGGTAGCAAATAATTGACAGGGATTTCGACAATGTGTTCTAAAAGGAACTCTGTAGCATAACTTGTTATGGAGCGATACACAATCGTATTTATTATGACTAAGATCATAGAGAAGCGTTGTCTCGAGTTGCAATCGTCTGGACTCTAATGTTAACATGTTATATTTATCCAAAAGGACCTCATATGATAGACGCCTATGGTAACATTTATAGTGCATACTGCGTAAAAATCGTTTTTGTACTAATTCTAATGCATTTATATACTTGTTGTAAAATGGATTCCATACGGGCACAGCATACTCTTAATTGTGAACGAATGAGTGATTTATACATATGAAGAAAGGTTGATGGTCGGGTATATTAATGATAAAAATGCCTGGGATTGAGTCGATCCAATTATAATGTAATTAATATGTATATTATATATATAATTGTTATGTAAATTTGTTTGGATACCAAAAGAGGGATGCCTGAGTTTTTTTGGCAGTATTTTTATCAGTGCTCACCTAGTCATAAACTGCACGGTAGGGAAAAAATAGTGACGATTCCAAACAAATGTAGCCATTTTTACGGAAAAAAAAGATTTTGACTTTGACTTATTAACCGTTCATGTTAATTGGGAACTCTAAAAATACGTTCTCATTTTTACATTAAAGTTTATAAGACTTTAAAATGGCGACAATTATGAAACTTTGATAAAATATTTTTTACGTATTCAAATAATTATGTTATATAAAAATAAATTATTATCGCTTTCTATTTTCTTTTTTCCAGTGATAACTTTAAACTTTTTACTAAATATAATTGTGTTCAATGAAAGTTTATTTCGTAAAAGTGATGCTTAAAATAACCTATCATATAGGCTTTTATATAACCTATTGTATTATGTACAATATGTCTCAAGCCCAATCGAATAAGTACAGACTCGGCTTAGTTGTATAAAGAATGTACCATGCTTTTGTACAGATTGGTTATTGTTGAACATAATTCGTAAAAAAGCTGTATAAAGTTGTTTTAATACTTTTACTCGAATGCTACAATTTGTTGTCGAATACTACGTGACAAACCCCTTATTAAACTTTGCGAGTCTCGCGGGGAACAATAAGTCCTATCGATTTTGGCTCCATTTCGGTTTACTTACTGAAAATCCTCTGGTTCTTTCCTTTTATATTATTACCTTGTTCCTTTCTGAACAGAAAATATATGTTTATTTATTTATGAAGACGTTTTGATTTGAAAATTTCTGCTTATTCTATTCGCATACAATTATTTCATACATGTATTTCTGGTAGATAACAAGCATACGACTCTACTGAATGTGAATAGTTTATCGTAGCCTATAAACGCTTGTAATGCAGGTGGTACGATGCGTTGCAATCCTTGTTTGCTAAGGCTACTCCTGCGTTAGTAAGCTCCTAAGGAGTTTCTGAATAGCAGCAGAGGTGGCATCGTGCGAGCATTAAATATTGCTCGCTACTTAATGTATTTCAAGCATTCGTAGGCTATTGTAAACATTTTTCTCCTCCCTACGTTGTATAAATCAGCACGTACCTGGGGACTTAATTTACCTCCAGCATCACGAGAAATGAAAAGGCTAACCTAAGGTATCCTGCTCGATCAGCTACTGCCTTATGAGAGCTTTCTTGCTTGCGGTCCCAACGGATGCAGTGCCAATTTGTGGAATTTAGTTCAGCATGCTCTTCTATAAGACTTTGGTCAATTAGCTGATCATCTGATCTTTCCCCGAACACGCTTCTGTGAGGTGGAGGTACTTCCCCAGACGGGCTGCTTTGATGTGCCCTACCTCTCTTAAAATAATTAATACGACTATTACATTGCAGTCATAGGCTTTTAGTGGTTATGAGGTTTCAAAGAACGCACGTAGATCGATCACGCTACGATTGGATTGGAAATTAATTCTGACTGTAAGGAGTGCTTAGATTTCAAGAATCTATTAATTTTGCTAATTACAATGTGAGGAGAATTTCTGATACAGCGTAAGATGTTGAATGTTGGTTATAAAGTTCAGTTTCGATGTCAGTTTAGCAAGTACGAGTAATCACTACCCGTCAAGGACCGTTATATACTGTTATCCATACATTTCGAGCGTCCTTTGACGCTCGCGGTCTTTTACTACTTGGCCGCTCTACAAATTTTTGAAACACTTTTTTTTTAATTAATCATTTTATCAGAAGGTGAGCGAGTAACGAATGTAACGACCGAGTTACGTGGCGCTGGATTCTCTCTGTCTACCCACAAGGGATTTCGCGTGAAGTTATAGATAGATAAATAAATTTTGTAAATACTACTATTACTACACCAACTTTAACACATTCCACTGCAAGGATACGGATCTCCCTTCAGCCGAAGGGATTTAGAGCATACTTCACCACGCTGTTCATCTGCGGATTGACGGAGGACAGTGCTTTCAAGCCATCGAAGGTCAGCAACTAAGCTTAACGACTGGGTATCGACAACAGCCGGACTATGACTTAACGTGCCCTTCGAATCCAGAGAAGCTCGAGACAGATAAACCCTTTCATATAGACAGGCTACAGTCGACGTTGTTTAACTTACGTGTTCGATTAGAATGACACACGCAACGACGATATCAAGCTCTCGAAAAAAGTCATATAATAATCACATATTAAAATTAATTGTACAAGTATTGTGTTTTATATACCGAAAAGGCGCGAAAACGATACCGTAACCAAACCGACTCAATCAGGACATACCCTAAGGCGTCTCGTAACGTACACATACCACCCGGTCGGTGCGAAAGATGTGGCTGAACTTACAGCTGAGGGACAGTACTCAGTTCTATATGTCTGTACATCTGCCCATATGGAATGTTAATGATGGATTGAAAACATAGACGATTGAGCTGACACGTGTAATGAATGAGAGATGACTAAATGCTTCATACATGCATAGATGAAGTGGAAGTGGAGCGATGATGATGATCTTCTCGGTGGCATGACGGGCATGGCATCTGAAGTCTCCTCTGGCATACGCCCACAAGTTTCTTAGTCCAAGACTTCTTTCAGTCCATATAAATCTGGAGATCATGAGAGTTTTACTGCACCTACATATAGCGTACACTTCCGTTCACCCTATATGTTACAACGTACGTATACATTTAATAAATGAGAAGCAATTATAAAATAATATGAGACTACGTTGGTAAATTACAATTAAAATATAGGTTGCTTTTGTTTAGCCGCATGTATATAGCCTGCTAAAATTATAAACCACATTTTGCAGAAGTTACTCTATAAAATGAATTTTAGGTGTTTCGTGGTGAGACTCCCTATACGATACTAATTAATATTAATCAAGGAGGAATTCAAGCCGAGGACATACACTACGTGTACAATTTTCCCCTTGTTAGTTATATATTACATGTGGATATCGTACCGTGTAAACTTGCATGTATGTATGTATATATTTACGCCTGGTTCCTTCCGGGGTACGCAGATAGAACCGAGCGCAATAAGAAGTGGTGCTAAACACCTCGCTCGTTTCTTTAACATTCAACAGCGTAAATTTATATCATTATTATCATATTCACACACGGTTCCTATAGATAACCGAGACTCATTGACATGAAGAAAGTTTTGCTAGTGAATATCGATCAAAATGAATGGGATAAAATGACAAGGGACCAAAATCAATGAGATGTAAGAGTATAAGCCAGATTTATTGCAAGAATTAAGGTTAATGATGTAGCGTTGGAATAATCCTGTGGTGTAAAGATTGCAGACCGTCTTCGCAACTGTGATGTAAGTACGTAACGATGACGTAAGTCCAAAAGACAACATTCGTACTAATTTAAAAAAAAGCCCTGTTCCGTTGCTGCGGGCGACATAGAAAGATGATCATGAATCATTGTCAGATTGACATTATGTTTATGTATGTGTAAGTATGTCTATGTATACTATCGCATGTATTATACAGTTATTATGTATGTAATGTTTATGTATGTATATTTACTGTGTAATTTTAATTAAGAATATCTAAATTTGCTTTCTTACTTTGTGTACCGTTTTCCTTTATATGTTCTCTTCTATAAGGTTGTCTGGTAGAGAATGCTATTAGCATTAAGTCCGCCTTTATACCCTATATATGTGGTAAATAAAGTTTAAATAAAGATATAAAGATATGGAAAGGCCTACCATGATCAAATTGGTGTTTTATCAGATGGTGAAGTCAGGAATCTTTAAAACAGGCAAGCGTGCTCAGATAACTATAAGTGTTAAAGACTCTGTTTACTCTGCTTACCCTACTTAGACTTAGTGACGCTATGTGTAGATAATAAATAGTAATAAATAATGTATTACTGCTGAGGTGCTTATAGAAAAAGAGTTTCCATTTTTCATTCATTACGTAAACACTAATAAAAAGACTCGAGACAACGGAATATAACTTCAAGCACAATGAGTCAACATTGTTATATAAGCCTGTACAAAATAGCTGTCGGAAAATCTAATATAGTAAGAGTTTGCTCGGATATTATTAAAAAACTTGCCGCTAACTTGTGACTAGACGCCTCGAATACAATGACGCTGGCAATTTTGTTCAATTTTCCCCATTTTCTAGCAAATTGAAAAACGTTAAGTGCTGACGGATAAATTTATTACGAATATTGATGACATTATGCCATTATCGCAGAGCTTTGATATCTACCTTAAGAAAGATCTATAGACATTTTCATTAATAGCACGAAAATCGTTATCATTGGGCTAGTGATCGTGGATTATGAGTTTCCTTAGTAGCAAATTAAAATATTAAATAAATTCAAAAGCTAAATTGGGCGAAAGTATCTGTATTCTCGACTAAGGCTTGTCTTTCAGACAAACTCTGTTTCTTACATCGTCATTGCGAAAGCGGTTCACAAATTTTGCGCAACGCTGCGACTGCTTTTATCCAACTTTCATGCTCTCTCTGCCATACCCAGCTCTCGCTTCCATAAGTTTGCATTGGGACCAGTGCCGCGTTGTGTACAGCGAGCTGTGCCTTTTAGTTCAAGCTTTTACTGACAAGAAGTTCTCCCAACGCTCCATTCACGCTATTCCCAGCACTCACTCGTCAGTGGTATTTTGCATTGTGTGATATCTAAATTTGACCTATTTTACCGGTAATTGTTTATACATTCTGTATATATATTCCTACCACTACAGTGGGCAAAAGTGGAAATCATATGGTCATATACAAACCCCTACTCCAAGCTCTCATACTAGAAATTAGATGTACAAGTTTTAGGAGAGACCCTAGTGGCCCGTAATACAGACAGGATAACAGTCTAGTATGGGCACCAGTTTCTCTCCTCATATAGGTTTTATAAAATGTTAAGAAGGCATGCATATTGTAAAAATGTAACATTTTTTATAGTACTAGATGCCCCATGCGAATACTTCGCATCGATAGTGGTTAGTTACGTAGTATAATAAAGTAGAAATAAGTAAATGTAAATATTTATTAATTTTAAATATTTTATTCAAATAACATAGTATAAAAATTAGTTTTATGTATACATTATACATAGTATTATATACGTATTTATGAGTTTTCATTGAAATGAGAGCAATTCTTACTAAGAATTGCTCTATGGGGTATTGGATATTTGTTCACTAAGAATTTCTTAGTGAACAAATATCCAATACCCAATAAACACTAAGTATAAATATACGAATATTGTAACAAATATTTCGTAATAAAATTTATTATTTTTAACAGTTCATAAATAAAAAAGTTATATCAATTTAAAGAAGGTTAAGCCCTTTCTGAGTTTAGCGCGCACAAACGCACAGACAAAAAATCTAATAATCACTGTTTTTGGTTCTATAAATATTATATAAAGTCCCGCAATAATAGTTTTTCTCATATATCTTCAACATACAGAGAGCGATCGGTTACATTTTTATTATATGTATATAGATAAGTACCAGGCCACTCAGAAAGTATTGCGAAAATAAGTTTTTATGTATGAGAGGCTGGCCAGTTATAATGTATTTTGAAATATGATTATTTATAAGTAAAAATAGGTATGTTCCAATTTCCAAATTTCCCTTCACATTTATTGCGAGCTAATTTAAATTATCGTGTCTCACTGAAAAATGGATCTGCGCCGGGAACATTTTCGCACTTTGATTTTTAACGATTTTAAGTGTCGCCTGAAACCGGACGAGTCGTACGATAGACTTCAAATGGCATTCATGAATGAAAGTCCTTCCAAGGCAACCGTGTATCGTTGATATAACGAATTCAAGCGCGGTCGACTAACTTTGCGGCATGAAGAAAGAAATGATCGCTCTTTAACGGCTGCTACAGAAGAAAACGTGCTAGCAGTGAAAAATTTAATCCAAGACAATAGGCGAGTTACGTATCAGGAGATTCAGTACATACTGCAGATTGGATCGAAAAGCCTTCAAGAGTCTACACTTCCATCTTTGCGTGAGGAGGATAATTTCACGCTGGGTGCCGCACAACTACACCGTTGCTCAGAAGCAGGCCCGGCTGGAATGGTGCCGTGATATGATGAACAAATTTGAAGCAGGCTCGTCTGGGCGTGTTTACGACATCATTACAGGTGATGAGTCCTGGATTCGTCGACACGAAACAGTCGAACGACAGAAACGAAGCGCTAGTCGACGGTTTGGGTGTTTCGGAAGGTTGGCGTTGATTGCTACCAAAGTGAAGCGATCTAGAAGCTGGGGGGAAGATTTTTCGCAAAACTTTCTGAGTGTCTCACGTACAGTTCCCTGGATACGTAGAATGTAACGCTACCAAAAAAATACAAAAATGTGGTTGATGTTTCTGATGCAATACCGTTTTGTGGAATTGCGTTTCGCGTATTTTCATTATGAATCGTCATCTTTATGATAATCAATATAGAGCGTTTAATACGAAGCTATTCGAGTGTTCTGTCTACAACAGCACTCGCAGAAAGGGTTAAAATCAATGTTACCAGAGGTCTAAGTAAATCTCCCCAAGAGCCTTCCAACGATAATACGATAATCGTACTAGCTGCATGTCTCCCGAAGATATATTTCCCGATCTAACATTTGCTTAGCTATTCACGTATCTTTGTTTCTTGTATTTGCTTATACTGTCGGCATATTCGGTCCGCATTTGGTGTGAAACACAAATTCGATTTATATACCCGTAATTGTCTAACACTCGTTACTAAGCGAAACATGCCAAAATACCGCAAATATTTACTTGTAGCCTAAGTGGTATTTTATTCTTAATTATTAATCATAATCGTCATGAATATATAATAATAAGTACTTTAACTTTTGAGCGACTAATCTTCAAATAGTAAAATTTTTAAACAGTTGTTCATAAAGTTTTTGTATAGTAAAGCTATTTTTCACGATCGCAGATTTGGTCGAATTAAGGGACGAAGACTTCGACTGACATTATTGAATAATGACTTTATTTTTTTATACAACCTCGGAAGCATAAAGTAGCTCTATAACTTTTAACTCTATCATTTAAAATTTTAACGGTTGTTTTTATTATTATTGTTGTTTACATTAGTACTCGTATTTGTTTTATATTTACCGAAAAAAAAAAATCCCGGTAAGTACCAACAATAATAATAAATCTCACTTATTCGCAGGAACCCCACAACCCTTCACTATTAGCATACTCCTGTCTAGCTTCACAACTATGGATTGGCGGAAGCCAGTGTTTCCAAGCCACTCGAAGACACCGGCTTAGCTTAACGACTGTCATCTATCAACTACAGCTGGGACCGATGGTTCATCGTATCCTCCGAGCTGAAATAAACCCATCCATATACAGGCTACGGCCGATATTGCATAACCCGCGAGTTTAATCAAGAGCCAAATCAATATTAATTCAATTGTTATTGACGTCGACAAGTTAAAACATTAAGTAAGTGATATAGATTGACAGGCATAAATTGTTAGAGAGCTCAAAGTAATTCAACATTACCGCCGCGGGCTTTACGAGCCTGTAAACACCCAGCTTCAGTTATTATATTACATGTAGAGACGTTTACTGGGTGCTTATTAATGTAAATTTACCTTGTTATGAGGAAACTTTAGCTCTGATATCTAGGCACCTGATCTGTCGCGGGTCCTATGACATAGATCTTTATTTATTTTTATTATTTTATTTATTTAGGATAACAAACAATGATACAGAAGATTACTTAATAACATTACTTATTTTACTCCAATAAGCAGTTGTGTGAGTCAGTTTACCCACTACAGAAATTATTATAAAAATATTTAAGAAGGAACTTTAGTGTCGGAATCACACAAAGCAGACTAACCCAAATTGCAGATACCATTGGGCTCACATTACTCAGTCAGAAAGGAAGTCTAAAATACTCTTCTTAAACAATTCTGGCTACAGTGCAAATAAATCAACATGTTTAAAGCAATCGTTGTATGATTTCATGATGCGCATTGAAGGAGTACGCTCACCCGCATTCGTTCTGCACTCTTTGGGTGCAAAAAGAAGAAAAGTCATAGTGCTGCACGTACGGCCCGCTCTGCTTGGCACCCGATAGTAAAGTAAAGTAAAGCTCTTTATTTGCACATAAATAGGGTAGATACATGTGATGTTGGTATTGAAATTTTAAGGTGGCTTAACCTATTTAACCATATTAGATTGCGCGCAAATATTATTTGATTTGTGTTTATTAATACTAACATAACATTTCAATACGGAAAATAATAAACTAGTTAGTTACATATATCAATTAAATTGCTTACAAGGCTTTTATCTATTTATAGGAAATGTCACAACGCATTAGTCTGTGGTCATTAACAAAATAATTATACACTGTAAAGTAAATTTGGTTATTAATGTCATCACAATCAAATTTGTTACAATAAATATTGTACAACAACATTTGATCCAGCCTATATAAGATATATCTAGGCTACGACTTCAAGAAGTTTGAAGAGATTCGATGGATGCAGGTGGTATAGGATCGAGACGGATTTGTTGCAACTCTTAGGAGCTTACTGGTAACCTTATTCACACACAAGAGCACAACCAACCCTCCAGAGAGTTGTTATTTGGCTGTGGTTTTCCGTCAGAGCTGGAGGTAACTTCCCCAGATGGGCTGCTTTGATGCGCCTTAATAACTTTTATAACTTTTTTATACTTAAATTTTAATACTTCACCCCTGGTGTTGCAAATGTCCATAGGCTACGGTAACTGTTTACCATCAGACAGGCCATATGCTTGGTTGCCACCTTACTGGTATAAAAAATAAATAAATAAATACAATTTTTTAATTACGTAATTTCATTATGTATCATATAAAATAACAGATATACAACGCGAAATGAGCGGGACGATATATTAAATTCCTTGCGTGTCACATCCGGGGTAGTATACTATTCTGATTTGGTGGCAACAAGGGAGAACTACCAGGCGTTTAGGCGGTTCTGCAATCTATATTATTGGAATCGATGTGTTAGGTAACAGCTCACAGTTTAGGTCCCAATAGTGTTAGATATTTGATAAACCGTGGTGCACGGCAGTTGAGCTTCACTTGACTAGCCATCTCTTTGAGGTTTTAAATGCTTTATTTGTCATATTGCTGTCTCTCACTTTGCCAAGAGGGGAAGTCAATTCCAAAACTTCCTACTCCTACAAATTTCTTCTGATTAAATTCGTTGTGAGTTCCAAGGCAGCTGTAGTTTAACCCCCGGGACGGCAATGGACTTCACTGTTCATTGCCTTTTTTGTGGTCGCCGCTGTTAATTCTGGCTACACAGGAGACACAGTGGTGGGTATGAGTGGTGGGCCTGTCCCGATAAAAAAAAAATACAACCCGAAAACAGAAGGATTATATATCCTGGAGCCGAGGAAGGCCGAGATTTACCTACCATAACTATATTGATCGTGTTTTATCAGAAGGTAATGATAGGACCCTTAGAAAAGCGAGCGTGCATAAGAAGAGCAATGAATGTTAAAGAATCGAGTGAGGTTTGTAAGGATCGAGTCATGTGCCGCTCGGTTCTCTCTGCCTACCTCGCAAGGGATTTGGCGTAAAATTAGATATAAAATAATTATGTAGTATATTATATTTTTATATACAGTTGCTAGGCATACAAGCATACGGCTCACTGATGTAAAGTGGTTACCGTATCCTATGAACGCTATCATAACAGGAAGTTCCTCCGCTGCCATCACAGCTATTCCTCAGGAGTTTAATGGTAATCTCTCTCACTCGGGGAAATATAACAACCCTCTAGGAAGTTTGGCTGCGGTTTTCGAAATAGAAAAAACACTTTCCCAGACTTCTTTCTACTTCATGCGCTCTACATCACTAAAATTTATATTTAAATATGGTAACAAAACAATTTTATTAAGTTCCATTGAAATTTAGAATTCTTGGTACCGGTAACACTGACAACAATGGCCGATTAGACGACTTCAACCAAGCGTAAATATTGCCTAATAACGTGTACAAATCTCAAAGAAATGTTCGTGTTTATAGAAGAAATGTGATTTTTTTTGTTTTACTTATTTTCCTTAGTAATTTCTGCAGAATTTAATCGAGTACATAATCATTTTTTATTATTTATTCACTGGACACAAAACGTAAGTACTGAACATCGGTACCATACATTTTGACAAATAACTTTTTGTTTGCGATTCGAATTTGGCTTTCCGATGCAATGTAAATACCCCCACTGATAACCATGAGCGAAAGGGATGCGAAACAGACTAATATTTGTCTGAGTTGGGCATGGGAAAACAGCCCAAAAAATAGGCCGTTTTCCCCTATCTATAGGTTTGAAATTAAAGAATACAAAATATTTTGTTTTATACTTTAGTTTTTCACTTTACATTTCTATTTATTGCCTCGCAAATATAACGAATGTACCACGGGTGGCACAGGAATTATAAAATCCAGTCTTCGCCATACAAATCTTCTCGTTTGTAATTCTCTCCCCGCCATTAGGATGTAATTTACTATTATTCGTCAGTCGTTAGACAATTCACATTGTTACGAAGATTCTATACTTTGATACCTTATGTGTAGAATTAAAAGAAGAATTAAAAGTTTATATTACACAATCGAGAGGTTTGCCAGGAACGACCTACATGGTGCTCTAATTTTCTCTGCCCATTCCATAACGATACAGTTATGTGTATAGATGTAGAGAGTTCTTTATCGATTTTTAGGGTTCCGTACCCAAAGGGTAAAACGGAACCCTATTACTGAGACTCCGCTGTCCGTCCGTCCGTCCGTCCGTCCGTCCGTCTGTCACCAGGCTGTATCTCATGAACCGTGATAGTTAGACAGTTGAAATTTTCACAGATGATGTATTTCTGTTGCCGCTATAACAACAAATACTAAAAAATAGAATAAAATAAATATTTAAGGGGGCTCCCATACAACAAACGTGATTTTTTTGCTCGTTTTTGCTCGATATTGATAACGGCAACAGGTAGACGCTTGAAATATTCACAGAATATTTAGTTATATATTCATTTTTAGAATAAATAATTAAATTAAAATAAAACAAATATTTACGGGGGGCTCCCATAGAACAAACGTGATTTTTTGCCCTTTTTATAGAAAATGGTACGGAACCCTTCGTGCGCGAGTCCGACTCGCACTTGGCCGATTTTTTTAGACCCAACAGTGAGGTTGGCATTCAGTACATTTGATGTTGTAAGCGATGGTACTAAGCGATGTTATCAAGGTCCGTTGATTTTACTTTTGTAACCTTAACTCCGTGATTGAAGGGAATGAAACTGTTACAGAGTGTAAGATCGGGGCTGAAAAGGGGAACAAAAATTAATTTGTGTATCTAAGTTCCATGTTTACGAGAGATGGGAAATGTGAGGGAGATATTGAAAGAAGATTAAAAGTAGGAAACCGTATCAATGGTGCTTTATTCTTGGTTTTGATGAGCGAAATTATATCCAGCAAAGCTCTCCTTGCTATTATTTAGGGTCTATTGACGCAGGATAATTAATCACGGGTATGGCAGAAGAAGCATAAAAGTAGAGTCAACGCTGATGGAATGAGAGCGCTAAGGAGTATGCGTGGAGTTAGAAAGATTGTTAGAGTAATAAATAGCACGATACGAGAACAATGTGGAATGAAAGATGACACGATTGATGATGATGGTTTTGTGACAAAAATTGAAAAGGGTTGCTGAGATGGTTCGGACATTTGGAAAGAATGGATGACAAAAGAGTTACGAAAGAAGTTTATCGAGTAAGAGTAAGTAGAGATATCGACCGGGGCTGGCCAGACGTACACATATGGATCAAATAGCTGATGCACTGAAAAAGGGGCAAATTAAAAGCACCTGAAACCGAAGAGCATGCGAGGAGATGTTGATAAGTGTGGAAGAGGAGAGAGAAATACGAGTATGTTAGAAACGCTACACTTGGCGTTCCATCTACGGTGTTCGCGTCTACCCCAATGGGAAACAGTCGTGATGATATGTATGTAACCTTAATTCCGTAGCTAAATAAACTGTAGAGCAAACTTTTTGTTATAAAACGTCGAGAGGATACAAGCCAACGGCTTACCTGATGTAAAGTGGTTACCGAAGCCTATGAACACTTGTAATACCTGAAGTAAACTCGCGCGTTGCTACCCCTGCTGCTAACACAGCAACTCTATAGGAGTTAACTCGCAACTTACAACTTTCTAGCGCTTCCTTTCAACAGCGAGCTATTGAAAAGAAGCGCTAGGAAGTTGAAAGCTTACAGCTATAACTAATGTGAAGCATTAGTTGTAAGTTTAAGCGTGATAAATATATTCTAGGTTTCCGAAATAAATTGACGATTTATGCGTAAAGTAATTTTGTGAACTATAAATGATCTGTATTTTTGACTGATTTCGCCGTGAAGGTACGTGATGGGAATTTCCCAAGAATATTCTCTTAGCGAGAACTTTGCGGTTATGTTCTCGAGAATGTTCTCCGAGACAATAATTCACGGGAACTTAAAATTAGAGTTGCACTCTTCACATAAAACCAAACTTAATGTAATCATGTGTCAAAATTTGACTGAAATTAGAAATATATGTATGTATGTAAGTATGTAAGTTTGTCGTGATGGGTTCTGAAACATTTCGTAAAATGAGCTACAAAAGACTATTTGCGAAAATAATATATAATATTAATTACCATTTTTTTTACTATTACGTATGATAGTAAGCATTCAAAACATTGTAAACATATGTATGTTTGCAATACCAGGGGTATCCGCCGTTTTTCAAGAAGACAGATCAAACGAACTCGAACACGGCGAGTTTACCATGTGTAGTTTAGGAGTTCCTATGACCACCTACCGACTTCACTATAAGACCCTGGGCACCCTACAATGTTATAGTTTTTGTCAAGTCAATCAAACAACCAAATCAAACAACCACAAGAATGACGGATTATCATGTGTATTTTAGGACCGCCTATGGCCACCTGCCGTCTATGGAGACGACACCTGGTGATGGTACCTGAGCAGCTGGTGGTACCATAACATTGCATTGTCATCGAATTTATATAAGTATGCCAAATTTCAGCTCAACCGGACGACAGCAAGTGGTTGAAAAATAGGAAGCAAATTTTGAAAGACTTCATTATAAATATTGCAATATTTATAATGAAGTCTTTCAAAATTTGCTTAAAAAGTTAAATACGAGTAAAAGCTTGTAATAAAAATATTTTTTTTACTTTAAAAACATTTTGTGTTAGATATAAATTACATGACAATTATAACAAAACTACGAAAGTTATCTTTTTTTATACCACTAGATTGGCAAACAAGCATGCGGCCCGCATTAGATGGTAAGCGGTCACCGCAGCCTAATGACGGTCGCAACACTACGAGGATGTTACACGCACGCTGCCTTGCCTTGCCTACCTTGTGACCTAAGGCTGTTTCGTCACAGTAATATAATATTAATATAGCTGACCGGTGGTAGAAATAGGTGAGACAGACGTCTCCCTCTGGTAATGGTATTTATCCATAAAAGGTGGGCAAATGCTTTGATTTTATTTAACAACAATACTCGTGTACAATGCGTACTGACTTCACATTACAAATCTGAAGGCCGTTCCTACCATAAATTAATAATAATGGATAATGATAGCAATTTATCAAGTGCGTCAGTCAAAATGAAAACTTTAGATTGATAGATTAGAGCTTTATTTGTTTTACATACCTATAGATAAAACAAAGACACAATAAGTACTATATATATATATATATATATATATATATATATATATATATATATATATATATATATAATATACATTTTAAAAAACAGCGTGTTTATTTGCAGCAATGCAGCATTTCAATACATATTGGTACGAAGTATTACATACAAAAAGGTGGAGGTATCTACTATATCTGCTTGTAGTTTAACAAATGGACCAGTGTTTGGAGTCATAGTTCTCGAAATCCGAAATAACCAACACTGTGATATAGCTATTAATGATTGTCTAGACTTTTTTTTTATACAACGTCGGAAGGCGTACATGTATGTACAGTCAACCAGATAGTAGTTACCGTAGCTTGTGAACGCTTTGTATATATAGGAAGTCTCACTCATTGCCACCACTGATACCAACGCAGCAAATCCTTAGGAGCTTACTGGTAACCTCACTCACTCGCAAGAGTACAAAAACTTTCCGGGAAGATGATATTTGGCCGCGGTTTTCTGTAAGGTGGAGGTACTTCCCTAGCCGGACCGCTTCGTTGCGATCTCTCTTAAAAACACCAGACCGACACAAATAGATATATTCGTGCACAAATATTTTCAAGTATACGGAATTAAACCCACGAGTATCCCTGTTGAAGTGCCTACCCACTCTACCACCTGGCTCGTCAAAATGTTACGTGTCAAATATTTCGTAAGTACAGGTATGGATAGATCAAGGTACGCGCCTATACATCTTATATCGTAGCAGGAAAGGTGAGATTTGCATGTTGCAAAGCTTGAGCTGTCGTCGTGTGTACAGTGAACTCATCGTGGCCCGCTAACACGTGTCATTATAATAAAAGTCGTGTAAATCCCCGTACCAGTAGATCCCAGCGAATCCCCCGACTCGCAACAGCCTGAATATCGTTTAGGGTTTCGTAAGCCACGCGGATATTAATATGATGGATTGCGTCCATCGCACGTATCCTGGTTGAAAAGTCTTCCTGTCTGAATGTTTTATATGGATATTTTCTGTTTAAACTCATAAGACTTTTTCATTTTAGGATAATAGATCTAAGGTAGATCGCATCAAAGCAGCCCATCGAGGGAAGTACCCCCCTCACAGAAAATCGCAGCCAAATAACAGCTCCCTAGAGGGTTATTGTGTTCCTACGTGTGTGTGAGGAGTTGTCGTGTTAGCACCAAATACGCTAGTAAAAATTGGTTCTGTTTATTATCACTAGTGATGGCAGGTTAAAGAGTTTACCTTCAAGCCGGCCGGCTTTATAGTTGTTTGTAAACGTTCTTATAATATAAGCTTTCCGAGTCAGAACATAGATGCCATTACCGCTCACAAAATGCTTTTCCTATCATGAAGGAAAATGATTCATCTGTATGTCATAATATAAAGCCGTAAACCAGATCGAACGTCTATAAATTACACGTAACTACAATAAATACAGATATACATAAGCCGGGGAAGGAAGCCATTTCTCTGTATAGGGATAGGATGGTGCTCGCAAAGCATTTCTCGTATTTCAATTTAAGTTTTAATCTTGTTTCTGCGGCGAAGTTACCGCCTGTTTGTTCTTTTATTAATTTACCTCAACACGAGTGCTTGCTATTTGATATCTCGTAGGTTTTATAACAACATTTCTCATGTGAAACATATATAGAACTTTCCAGACCGGATTTCGTATCCAATTAATAAAAGGAATGGCGAAGTAATTTTATTAGCCTTCCTTCCTTTAGAGTTCTCAAAGTCATTCTCAAAGTATTGTGATATTTACGTCAATTTAAATGATTATGAATTATTTTAAAATAATTATGAAATTATGACGACTTGTCTTTAGTTTTCACTGTTTTTGTAACTTTTTGTAACGTAACCATTTCTGAACAAAAACACAGCTGTATGTGACTGACCAAATGTCCGAGATATATATGTTCTACATCAATATTATAATAAAAAACCGGCAATCGTAGATACCAACTACGATATATACTATAAACTACTAGGAGAGTGCCTAATTGTGTGGAGTGTAGAGTCGTAGAGGACGTCCAACATTTGTTGATGGAGTGCATCAAAAGAAAGGCAAAAGATTAGCTCAATGCATATTGGCTAAACATAAGAACGAAGACAGTGGTTGTAATAATGTTCTGTGAACTGATTACCACATCTCAACACTGAGTTTCTATTAGGGTACGATGGGGGTGGCACATCTAATACAGATAAAAGCCCCTTCTTAAAATAAAGATAAAAAAGGAGATGGAGAACGCTACGCTAAAAAAGCTATATTTTTTTAAAGGTGAAAGTACTTGCCCCATTCGCGTTGTTTGAACGTGCTCTGCCTTTCTTAATACTCGTATGTACTTACGAGTATTATCGTCAATACATTGAAATGTGTACTTAATGTGCGTTGATTGTCGAGCTCGGTGCCGCTGCGGTTAATAACACGACTTTGATACCCATGCTTGTGGGTTCGACTCCTACACATGACAAACTTGTGTATGAACATGTCTGTTTGTCTTGGTCTGGGTGTTTTAAGAGAGGTAGAGTGCTGGGGAAGTACCTCCACTTCACAGAAAAACATTAGCCAAATAACAACTTTCTGGATGGTTGTTGTATTTCAGTGAGTGAGTAAACTCATAAGGACTAGCTGTGTTAGCGGCAGATGTTGAATCCCGCGAGTGCTACTTAATGTATTCCAAGCATTTATAGTCTACGGTGACCGCTTCACATCATATCATATGCTTCTAAGTCTCCCGACGATGTATAAAAAAAATTACAAAATTGAATATATATTTTTATGCTATGTTGTACAGCTGTGTGCACATTAAGGTTGACACTTTAACATTTATACCATTGTTAATCAGTACATAATCGCACTTTGAGTATCAATCCTCTGTTTTTAGCTGTACC
Organism: Pyralis farinalis; assembly: GCA_947507595.1. Lineage (NCBI taxonomy): Eukaryota > Metazoa > Arthropoda > Insecta > Lepidoptera > Pyralidae > Pyralis > Pyralis farinalis. Next base: position 5,286,249 of record OX382259.1, on the reverse strand, counting down.
TTACTGTTTTATCATGTCAGTATTCGCTCTGAGTTGCGGTCTCGCTACGTCTCTCGTTATTACGTGCCGGCCGCATTGCGGTTTCCTCAACTAGACTATTGCAGTTTAATTTGTGTATGTTTCGTGGCTGCTTTTAGTTAATCCCTTGTTCAACCGACGCAATACAATAATCCTATAAGGGAAGTTTTCTACACGTAAAGCGATTATTAACTTTTTAATTATGACGACCCTAGAGGTTTAGTGTACCAATAGTTTTCAATACAAGAAAAATGTTTGTGTAAAACATGATCATGTCCTGGATAGTCTTCCGTTATGGTGCTCAGGTTACTAATAATTAAAATATTTATCTACCTATACATAAAAAGTTCAAAGTCACTTCTTCCCGCGCTTTTGACGAGTGACATTGTTGGTATACTTGAAATTTTTACAATTCAGTATAAAATTAGTTTTGTGTGACAATTTTGATAGTATTTTGTAACATAAGTGCTAGTGAAATTATACAGTAATGAAAAAACTCAAATATAACGCGTTTATGTACTTTTTGGAAGACGTGAATAAGTTCATCAAGAAAACCTTGTAAAAATCACTATCGTTTTACGGGTGGTATTTAAACTGGGTTGATTGGGTCTAGGTACCCTTCCCAAATATTTTTTCAGCACAGTTCCTGAAGCTGGAACATAGAATTAAGATTTTCAAATGGTCCTATACTGAAGATTTTGACACTGGCATAAAGTCGCAACACTATTGCCATATATATAAAAAAAAAAATTAAAGTCCTGACTGACTACGAGTATCAATACACAGCCTAAACCGCTGGTCCTAGAGACATGAAATTTGGAGGGTGTGTTCTGTGACCAGTCAGAACTCGTTATATACGTTTTCCCATACATTTCGCGGTCATATATGACCACCCGGGTTTCGAAGTGTTAAGAAGTATCCGTATCCACTAAGTAAGGGGTTTTCGAAATTTCACCCTTAAGGAGGCAAATAGAATGTTAACCTCTACACCATGTAAACTAAACCGAACCTATTTTTATATGATTCTTGGTAATGATATACAAAGATATACTGCAACAGGTATAGTATTTCATGGTCTACAAGTCGTCGTAGGATGATGTAGGCCACATGTAGAAGTTAATAAGACGAGTAAAGCTGGCCGTTAGCAAATAACAACTCCCTGGATAGCTGTTGTATTCCGACGTGTGAGCGACGTCACCAGTAAGCTCCTAAGTGCGTTAGCAACAGAGGTGGTATCGCACGTGGGACACTTAATGTATTGCAAGAATTAGGCTACCCGCTCCAAATCAGGTAGGCCTTATTCTTACATGGCTCCCGATGTATAAAAAAATATGATTACATTACTTTTATTAATTTGATTGTACCAAACCTTTCTCATAGCATTATGCCATGGTCATATAATAATTACTTTCTTCTAGGTTTTGGAGGTCTGACGAGTCGCTCCATGTAAAAATCAGTATCTTCGCCAAATCCTCAGGCTTAGGTAGCGGACCCCGCCAATCATAATGGGTTAGGAAACAGGATAACGCTAAGAAGATAAAGATTGCAAAGTAGCTTACCTATCAAAGGTCTGATTTTCCCTCTGGGCTGTTTAGATCTGACGGCAGTCGCTCCATATAAAAATCAGTATATACCCCAAATCCTCAAACTTAGGTATTGGACCCCGCCAATCCTAATGAATTGGAAATGGTACGACACTAAGAAGAAAAGTCTATATTGAGTAAATATTAAAAAAAAACAGTAAATCCAAAATAATTTTCGAGGTTTATTTTGACTACAAGTAATAAATTTTAATTTGAAGGAAATAAGAATTAATTAGCTGGAAGGGCTCTCGACCGCTGACAGAGAGGAAGTTGTGTCAAACTTTCCCAATTTAATCATATTTAGGCATATATATTTACGCAAGAACGAAACTTATTATAAGAAAAATTGTACACATTGTGGCATAGCGCTTGCTGACCGCGTTCGAAATGATGACGTACGAAACAGAGTTGGACTGAAAGAGAGAGTCGGTGTTAAGATAAGAAGGGGCATGCTCCGTTGATTCGGACATGTAGAAAGAATGCAAGATGAAAGAATGACGAAACAGATATACAATGCGAAAGTGGAAGGATGTAGGGGCCGAGGAAGACCAAGACTAACCTACCATGACCAAATTGGTCGTGTTTTATCACAAGGTGATGTCAGGAGCCTTAGGAACCGGCGAGCGTGCATGAAAAGAGCTATGAATATGAAAGAAGCGAGTGAAGTGTGTAAGGATCGCGTCCAATGGCGCTCGGTCCTCTCTGCCTACCCCGCAAGGGACCTGGCGTGAAGATATACATACATATTGTACACACCTATTTAAACATTTTGGCATATTATAAATTACATTTAAACAATGTACTCACACTCTTCTGTTTCTTCTCAGCGTTGTTCCGTTTCCTAATACATTAGGATTGACGGGGTCCGCTAACTAAGCCCAAGGATTTGGCGAAGACAATGATTTACATGGGTCAATGAGCCGGTTCTTTAACGCTATCACCTCTCAGTCCTAATTATACATAACTCGTCATTTTAGTATATAACAAATATTATGTTTACGCATTCTTCTTCTTAGTTTTAGCCCATTTCTCAATCCTTTATGATCGGCGGGGTCCGCTACCTAAGCCTTAAGATTTGACGAAGATACTGATTTTGATATGGAGCGACCGCCGTCAGTCCTAACAACCAGGAGGGAAAACTAGACCTTTCTTAGGTTAGGTCACAGGTCTATCGGAATGTAAGTTCTTGTATGTGCGGGTTTCCTCGCGATGTTTTTCTTCACCGCCGAGGTAGTGATAATTATAAATATGTACCTACGTAAATCCGAAAATATAAATTTAGTGGTACATTTATTTTATACTAGGGGAGGCATACAAGCATACGGTCCACCTGATGTAAAGCGAGTACCGTAACCTAATAAGGCTTGTAAAATATTAAGTTTCACTCGAGCGATGCCTCCTCTGCTGCTGACACAGCAACTCCTTGGGAGCTTACTGGCGACCTCACTCACACGCAGGAACACAACAACCCGCTAGGGCATTTTTTATGCTACGTCGGGAGACATACAAGCATACGGTCCACCTGATATAAAGAGGCTACCGTAGCCTATTAACGCTTGTAATGTATTAAGTATCACTCGCGCGATGTGTCCTCTGCTGCTTACACAGCAACTCCTTGGGAGCTTACTGGCGACCTCACACGCAGGAACACAGCAACCCTCTTGGGAGTTGTTATTCGGCTGCGGTTTTCTGTGAGGTGGAGGTACTTCCCCAGACGGGCTGCTTTGATGCGGCCTACCTCTCTTGACATGCCAGGATTCGAACGGGAGACTAGTTGGTCAATAGGCCGGTTTTTTATCCACTGGGCTATCATCTGCTCTGCTCTTATTATTTTTACGCATTATACGTCACTAATGAGAAAGACTTTCCATGTTTTCAACCAATCAAAGCTGGGTTAGGTCCGAAAATAACAAATGATGCCTAACTGTATTTACACTACAGTGTGAAACTGCAAACTTTGTATCGTCGAGAGCTCGTGTGCGAGAAGCCTAAATAAACACGACCTTTAGGGTCTATAGTTTATGTACATAAACAAGACATTCGAAACCAGTGGGGTAATTACGTAGGGTTTTCGATCGAACGGCATTGTTTTAACCACGGTATTGAGCCCTTAGGATGGGCCGACGATATGATGAAAATGGCAGGGCGATGATGCAGCACAGGATCAATCGCTGTGGAAGTCTTAAGGTGTCTACGTTCATCAGTGGGCGTTCTTCGGCTGAAATGATGACTTGATTGAGCCCTTAAGCTTAAGGAATGCCTTTGGCTGCTTTGTGTGTTTTACTCATTGTGCAATGGTAGAGTTCTGATGATATGTATGTAGGGTCAGCCACGCATGAGTGACATCCCTGGTATTGCAAATGTCCATAGGCTACGGTGACTGTTTACCATCAGGCAGGCCGTATGCTTGATTGCTACCTTAGTGGTATAAAAAAAAAGAGTCGTTCGATTAGAAGTCAACAATTTTCTTCTTCAACTGCGCCCCTTGCCGCCGAACTTATACTCACACACTGGAACCACTATGGTTGCGTACTGTGTAGTTTCAGAGAAGATTTCTTTCGAGAACTTTTAAGTTGAGGAATGAAGTCCCTCCAATGGACTATTGCGTGAGCTTCTCCAAAAAATGGTGAAGATATTTCAACAGGATCATATGAGCTATAGTAATTACACACAGGATGTATGCTTATTTGTCAACTTAAGTTTTGGAGTGCTTTGATCATTTTAAAAGTCAGAGCAAACCGCACCTACACCCTTCTAAATAGCAAACAAGGGTCTGATGAAAGAGAGGTAGGGCATGACGATACCCCGACTGAGGAAGTACCTCTACCTCGGAAAAGAACGCAGCCGAATAATTAATTCCTGGAGAATTGTTGTATACCTGCGAATGAGGACCAGGATGTTGGTACGTTAGCAACTGGTGTAGCAACTCGCAAGCGACACTTCTTTTACTACGAGCGCCTATTGGCGTTGGTAACTGCTTACGTCAGGTAGGCGGTAGGCTTTTTTTCCACTCGATGTTGTATAAAAAATAAATACATGGTACAATAAATATCTGTGTGAAACCAATGGAAGCTTGTTCACAAATAATAAAGATATAGATTAGTCAAAGCAATGCCGATCGATAGAAAAGGTCACATACTTACCCTATAAGTTTATATACTAAATTTTATATCACTGAACAGTTCAACAATAAGCTACGTTACTATTAGCAATGTCGATCGATTGAAAACGTCACATAATTACCCTATAAGTTTATATACTAAATTTTATATCACTGAACAGTTCAACAATAAGCTAGGTTACTATTGGCAATGTCGATCGATTGAAAACGTCACATAATTACCCTATAAGTTTATATACTAAATTTTATATCACTGAACAGTTCAACAATAAGCTAGGTTACTATTGGCAATGTCCATCGATTGAAAACGTCACATAATTACCCTATAAGTTTATATACTAAATTTTATATCACTGAACAGTTCAACAATAAGCTAGGTTACTATTGGCAATGTCGATCGATTGAAAACGTCACAAAATTACCTTATAAGTTTATATACTAAATTTTATATCACTGAACAGTTCAACAATAAGCTAGGTTACTATTGGCAATGCCGATCGATTGAAAACGTCACATAATTACCCTATAAGTTTATATACTAAATTTTATATCACTGAACAGTTCAACAATAAGCTAGGTTACTATTGGCAATGTCGATCGATTGAAAACGTCACATAATTACCCTATAAGTTTATATACTAAATTTTATATCACTGAACAGTTCAACAATAAGCTAGGTTACTATTGGCAATGTCGATCGATTGAAAACGTCACATAATTACCCTATAAGTTTATATACTAAATTTTATATCACTGAACAGTTCAACAATAAGCTAGGTTACTATTGGCAATGTCGATCGATTGAAAACGTCACATAATTACCCTATAAGTTTATATACTAAATTTTATATCACTGAACAGTTCAACAATAAGCTAGTTTACTATTGGCAATGTCGATCGATTGAAAACGTCACATAATTACCCTATAAATTTATATACTAAATTTTATATCACTGAACAGTTCAACAATAAGCTAGATTACTATTAGGGCTACAATATGAATTAACGGTTTGTGAATTCCATTTCGAATATTTATAAACTGCCTAATGCAGCGATATGTTACATTATACTTATTTATAAAGTACCATAACGACTTTTAATACAACTGAAGTAGTGAACAAGCGTACAGATGTTAAGCACTGATGGTAAGCAGTTAAAATAGCCTGTGGACATTTGCAAATCAGGCGTATACATTGATATAAAATGTTTCACGTATATAAATAAATAAATACATAAACAGTCCTCGTTTTTGATTGTAAATCGTCATATGAATTAATTGTGAACTGTGGAATAAGAATTCTATTTTAGTTTAATGTCGTAAATCAACATATTTAAAACGTTTAATGCGACTTCGTAATTGGAATTAAGCATAGGGATGTACGTGATTCAATTTTATCTTTAGTGATAAAGCTAACCCAATGTGCATATGGTACCACTGGTAGCTAACAATTTAGGCTCTGGCACAAGGGAAGACACTGCAATATTCTTTAAGCAGCCTGAGGGACCTACTTAAAGTGGTTCTTAAATAAAATAAAAAACGGAATAGGAATCATTATCTGGCAGTAAGAGGGTTGTAAGAAATATGGTTACTTCATTTTTTATAAAATGCAGTTGGTGAAGCAAATATATGCTTGCATCAAGAGGTTCCGCACTTTATTTACAATAAATAACATGATGCCAAATAAATTGTGTTGGCTAATTTGTACATTACCAATGAGTAAAAAAAATAATTATTTGAATGTTTATCTTCACCCCAGGTCCCTTGCACGATAGGCAGAGAGAACCGAATACCATAAGATGAAGACTTTATATACCACACTCATTTCATTAGCACTTATAACTCTTTTCATGGACAGTCACCGATTCCTATGGTGAAAAATAAACACATATAATTTGTGATCGTGTCTCTATATGGGGGATTTTTAATGAATATCTTCGGTTATTTAATGAATATTTCACGAAGTTACTATTCAAAAAAATATTACAATAAAATTATATACTCGTAGTTCAGAAAAGGACTTTAAATTTCTTACTAAGTTTACTACTAGTACTATTGTTTAAAATGTAAAAATAAATGAACTGTTTGCATGTTACTCGTAAATATGCAAACGGGGTGTGTTAGAACTCAGTCGTGTGGTGCTCGTTGGAGCCTGCCTACCCGCGAGGGACTTGGCGCAATATGTAAATATTACTCACTGTTATTTCTGACGCTTGCTCTGTTTATATATTGAAAGTGACCAGATAATTAAAAATACTGACTACTATTTTAAGTTATATTTAATTGTTACATCAAAATAGTGCCTAACCTGAAATAAAAACATGCTCCGCCGTGACAGTTTTCACTGCCGTGACCAGGATTCGAACCTGGGTTACTACGGCCACAACGTAGGGTCCTAACCACTAGACGATCACGGCTGTCGGAGCTGGTGATTGTATTAGCGAAATTCACGATAACTGCAGATACTGTCACACGAAACGTGCAGTTTTTTACTTTCAACTTTACAATATCGACGATACGGTCGACCGAATCTTTTATTTTGTTCAATCGATTCTGATTTAGGGTTGCCAACTCCACAAACTGACTTAATGTTACATCTGCTAATTAAGTATAACTTAACGAAGCAGAAAGTATGTCTTTTTTTTGTAACATCAAAATAGTGCCTAACCTAACATAAAAAATGATGAATAAATTGTAGTTTTTTTTATATATTTAAGTACAATATTATAATAAGGAAATATCCTTTTTTAACAGGTCTATGATTTCTATGGCTAAGTATATATTTTGTCTTACGAGTATCTATCCCGTCTGTCACGTGAGTCGTCAGTGAGAAAATGTAGGTCACGGCTAAAGTAGTTTAACTCAAACTGAACTGTCCTTGGCAATTAGTCATATTATTCCTTCAGTAAATAATATTTGGTAAATAATAATAATTTCTAAAATATTATTTTTAACATGTAGTAATTGATTAAGCTTACGTGCAGGGGAGTCATTTCTACTTCATTATAGTTTTCTTTAAAATATATAAAAAAAACTGTAGATCAATTGAGAAATAATTTGCAGAATTAAATTTTAACTAAAACTAAAAAAAAAAATTCTTGATAATAATTTTGCCATGTTTAATAATTTCTATAAAAGTTATTAAATATGGCTACTTAAAAAAATTGCCATGTTATTAACTAGATTTAAACTATGCAACCTCACTATGTTGCTTCATTATACGAGTAGATTACTATATATACACTATATTAATGATATTATATATATTACTGCCTACCCCGCAAGGGACTTGGCCTGAAGATATACATATTTATATTAATGACACATGATCCAAAAGTAACTTTGTCTGCTCCTTTATTACCATTTCACGGCTATAATCTGACCTAAAGCTGAATTGTACCGAGGTGACCTAAGATTTGGGAGAAGCCATAGGTTATCTATTGTTACGATAACGGTATCCAAGCAGGTGAACTTGATCTGATTATATAGTCGCTAGGTGAAGTGTTTTAGACTGCAAAGCGAGATAGCAGATAAATCTACTTACGAAGACAAAAGATTATAAGTAAATTTTATTGAACGTACGTTCAAAACAATAGTTTGATTGCTGGGTGACCGTAAATTTCAAATTAAAAATAAAAACAAATGGTGATCACAGATTTACGTAATAACATATTTCCAGAACTCAGAGATTGCGACTCTTTGTGCATCCTTCTTTGTCTTTTTCATAGTGTAATCCCTTTGCCTAATTCATTAGGATTGGCGGGAATTTGGAGAAGATGCTCATTTGTACGTGGAGTGATCGCCGTTAGGCTGTGAAGGCCTAACGGCGGCCTAACCCAGGAGGAAAAGCAGGCCTTTCTTAGATTAGGTCATATCTTTCAATTGTAATTTCTTGGATGTGCGGGTTTCCTCACGATGCTTTTACACTACATTTTATTTATATTATAAACGTGACAATGTGTTTGTTTGTTTGTCCTGCTTTCAAAACGGAGCAACGTAGTGATAAGTTTCTTTGTATGGAGATGGTAGGAGAATCCAAGAATGACATAGGCTACTTTCTATTGCGGTAAAATAGTTCACACCCATGGAAAACACGTTTGGTTTCCCTTTGACCACGCGGATGACGCCGCGCGTAACATCTAGTATGTACATAAATTCCAAAATACTAAATTGTTGGTAGATACATGCCAGGGACCAACCAGGGACATTTTATTTTTCTTATACAACGTCGGGAGACATACAAGCATACAGTTTACCTGAGCGGTTACCGTAGCTTATGAACGCACCATATATACATTAAGTATCACTAGCACCGTGCGACCTCTCCTGTTAACACAACAACTCCTTAGGCGCTTACTAGCGACCTCACTCGCACGCAGGAACACAACCACCCTCCGAGCGATTTATTTGGCTGCGGTTTTCTGTGCGGTGGAGGTACTTCCCCAGACAGGCTGATTTGATGCACCCTACCTCTTTTAAAAACACCTAACTCAAAACAAACAGATCTATCCTGCTTTGTGTGCTTTCGCCACCAATTAACAACAGAAAACGGAAAACCGCAGCCATATAACAACTCCCTAGAGGGTTGTTGTGTTCCTGCGTGTGAGTGAGGTCACCAGTAAGCTCCCACGGAGTTGTTGTGTAAGCAGCAGAGGAGGCATCGCACGAGTGGTAATTAATATATCGCAAATCAGGTGGGCCGTATGCTTATTCGCCTCCCGACATAGTATAAAAAAATTAGTTCATGCGGTCGAGTAGGTACTAAATATTAGGGAACAATTAGAAATTAACAAACATAAAAATTTTAAATTTATCTACTCTTATAAATAAACAGATAGACCTAAGCAACTCCCCTCTATTAAATATCTTTTCACTCACCCCATCCATCCCTACCCTCAATACAGTATAAGGGATGGCACTACGATGGGTTTGTCACTTGTAGCATGTTATTTTAACGATCAACGTCTACAGCGCCTGAGAATGTCTGGTGGAGAGGCGAAACACGTGTCGCAGCGTGGCAGCGACAGTGGTGGGTACATGCGGTTTCTGTTCCAGATAGTGGACGACCGCAGCCGAGGCAGAGACTACCGAAGCAGCCATGGCAGCGTCGGCATGTTGCATCTACTAACGGTAGTGGCTGGGTGCTGGCCGGCGCTAGTCCGCATGGTGGTGGAATCACACATAGTAGATCAAATTCCATGCAAATTTGACTTTCGCAAAATAACGGATGAATCTATTAATTACAAATGCTTGTCCTATGTGGGAATCGAATCCACGAGCGTTCTTACCGTTGCGCCACCGAGCTCGTCCATTTGAAGGTAGTAGTAGTAAGTATGTTGGTTCTTTTCCATTAGGCTATCCTTGCTAATCCTTTTTTTGCATTCTCATTCAGATGCAATGCAAACAAGCTTCACGTAGGAGATTAATCGGGAATACCAACGAGCGAATAGAAATATACAGCTACCTATCGAATAAAAAACAACTACGAGCGAAGGAGGAAAGAACCGGCCAAGTGCGAGTCGGACTCGCGCACGAAGGGTTCCGTACCATTATCTATAAAAACGGCAAAACGAAACACGTTTGTTGTATGAGAGCCCCCCTTAAATATTTGTTTTATTTAAATTTAATTATTTGATCTTAAAGTGAATATATAATTAAATAGTTTGTGAATATTTCAAGCGTCTACCTGTTGCCGTTATCAATATCGAGCAAAAACGAGCAAAAAAAATCACGTTTGTTGTATGGGAGCCCCCTTAAATATTTATGTTATTCTATTTTTTAGTATTTGATGTTATAGCGGCAACAGAAATGCATCATCTGTGAAAATTTCAACTGTCTAACTATCACTGTTCATGAGATACAGCCTGGTGACAGACGGACGGACGGACGGACAGCGGAGCCTCAGTAATAGGGTTCCGTTTTACCCTTTGGGTACGGAACCCTAAAAACCGGCCAAGTGCGAGTCGGACTCAACGCACGAAGGGTTCCGTACCATTATCTATAAAAACAGTAAAACAATCACGTTTGTTGTACGGGAGCCCCCCTTAAATATTTGTTTTATTTTAATTTAATTATTTATTTTTAAAGTGAATATATAACTAAATATTCTGTGAATATTTCAAGCGTCTACCATTATCTATAAAAACGGTAAAAAAAATCACGTTTGTTGTATGGGAGCCCCCTTAAATATTTATTTTATTCTATTTTTTAGTATTTGCTATATATAGGGGTCGGTACCAGAAGCGTGCACGTCGCGACCCTGCCAGTCCAACACTTGGACTGCAATTCTGGACCCAAACCGCACAGACGCGCGGATTAGGGCGTCCCCCGGAGGCGACGCGCACCGATCCGCCCCCGTCGGTGCGAAATCTAGGGCATGCGGCGGTGGGGGCCGCCACCCACCACGCAACGCCCATCCCGGCGGGTCGAGGGGAGCTGAGTGTCGTATAGGCACATGGAATGTGAGAGGTGGTCTAAAAGATAAGATGAATGAGTTGATAGATATAATGAACGTGAGATGCCTAGATGCTTTGTGTGTATCAGAGACCAAGAGAAAGGGAAGCGACACCGAAGATCTGCCCGGTGGCATGATGGCCCTGTGGTCCGGGGTGGACCAGGACGTTCATGCCAGCGCTGGCGTAGGTGTCGTGCTTTCATCTCGCTTGGCCGCGGGTGTGAAAGATTACGATTTAGTAGGTCCAAGACTTCTCTGGGTTAAGATAAAACTGGGGATTACGCGAGTGTTTTTAGTTGCAGCATATGCTCCTGTGAGCTCTGCTGATCCCCAGGAGCTCGAGAAGTTTTGGGAGACTGTAAGGGGTATTCTGGATTTGGCCGAAGCGAATGAACGGATAATTATGTGTGGTGATCTGAATGGATGGGTTGGGACCAAGCGAAGCAGTTATGAGGCTGTGCTTGGTCCATACGGAGATAAGAGAGTGAACGATGCTGGTAAGTTACTTTTAGACGTATGTATGGAACGAAACCTCCTTGTGTCGAACACGCTCTTCCATCACAAGGATATTCACACTTACACATGGAGACGGAATGAACAGAAAAGTGTGATTGATTTGATTTTGATAGATGGACGTCTCCGAAAGTCGTTAATGGATACAAGAGCCTTCAGAGGTCCCACTCTTGAAACGGACCACTATCTGGTGATAAGCCGATTTGTGGGGCTTTTCAAGAAGTGGAGGCACTGGCGAGTGCGTATTCCTTTCGGAGACCATGAAAGAATAAGAAGTGAAAAATTGGAAGATGAAAGTGTGAGGAGTACGTATGTACGTCTAGTCAGTGAAAGACTTGCGAACGCGAGTCTTTCCGACTCAGATGTAGACGAATGTTGGAAAGTTCTGAAAGAAAGTATGGTGGACAGTGCGAAAGAAGCATGTGGATGCGCAAAGAGACGTAGAACACTAAGAGGAGATGCCTGGTGGGATGCGGAGGTTCAATCTTCCGTGGAAAAAAAGAGGAAAGCGTGGCTGGATTACGTATCATCTTTGCACCAGAGTGATGGTATGAAAGAAATGAAGAAAGAAATATACCGTCGATGTAAGAATGACTCCAAAGCTTTAGTGAAAGAGAAGCGTGAAAGACTACATATGATTGAGGAAGAGAAGCTGACGAAGAACTTCGAGGCAAATACCAAACTCTTCTGGAGAGAGGTAAAGAAGTCTCGAAGTGGTTCGTCAGCATCCAGAATGGACAAGATAAGATGTAAAGCTGGTGGCATTCTTGCTAACACTCAGGAAGTATTAGAACGGTGGAGTGAATATTTTAGAGAAATGTATGATTATGTCCATGACGCTGGCATTGAGAATGAGTCTGTGATAGACTCGGCAGTGCCAGCGTACCATGAAGACATTACTATGGATGAGATTGAATGGTCGATACGAAGTTTGAAAGATGGAAAGTCAGCGGGAATCGATATGGTAACAGCTGAGATGATCAAGCTAGGTGGTACCTGCGTTAGGGACGCCTTCTGGTTTTTGAGCAAATTATGCTGGAGAACCGGAAGGGTCCCGAGCGATTGGAGACGCGCAGTCATCGTGCCCTTGTATAAAGGCAAGGGCTCACGTATGGACTGCGCCAACTATAGGGCCATCAGTTTGATCAGCTTAGCAGCTAAAGTGTATGGAAAAATCATTGAAAGGAGAATGAGGGTGAAATCCGATGGAATGCTTTGGGAAGCACAGGGTGGATTTCGAAGCGGCAGAGGATGTACGGATCAAGTTTTTTCACTCCGCAACATCGTAGAGAAGCATCTGGCTTTGGATCAGAAGGTTTTCTGCGGTTTTGTGGACTTTGAGAAAGCATTTGATAGAGTCGTGCGAAAGAATCTCTGGAACATTTTGCCCGGATATGGGGTTGACGGTGACCTACTCCGTGCTGTGCAATCCACTTATGAGGATTGTACAGCATGTGTGCGGGTGGACGGCAGCTTGTCGCCCTGGTTTGATGTCAATATTGGTGTCAGACAGGGATGCGTGCTGTCGGCTCGGCTGTTCATCCTGTATCTGGACAGTTGTCTTCAGAGAATAAGAAATATGAATGTGGGAATGCGAATGGGTGACTCAGTGGTCAACTGCCTGCTTTATGCAGACGATGCGGCATTAATAGCAGAATCACCATCCGAACTGCAAACACTAGTTACAACAATGAAAGATGATTGTATGAAGAAAGGCTTACAATTGAATGCGAAGAAAACCAAGATAATGGTATTTGAAAGAGAGACAACCAGAACAAACGCTAGGATTATGGTTGATGATGTAGTGTTGGAGCAAGTGAATGAGATTGTATATCTTGGAAGTGCTTTTAGCAGCAATGGAAGGTACACCGCTGATGTGGAGAGACGAGTGAGTGCCGGGAATAGGGTGAATGGAGCGTTGGGTAAACTTCTAGGCAGCCGAAATCTAAGCCAGAAGGCACAGCTCGCTGTACACAACGCGGTGCTAATTCCAACGCTAACTTATGGAAGTGAGAGCTGGGTATGGCAGAGAGAGCATGAAAGTAGAATAAATGCGGTCGAGATGCGAGCATTGCGCAAAATTTGTGGCATAACGCTTGCTGACCGCGTTCGTAATGAAGACGTGAGAGAAAGAGTTGGTCTAAAAGAGAGTGTCGGTGTTAAGATAAGAAAGGGCATGCTCCGTTGGTTCGGACATGTAGAAAGAATGCGGGACGAAAGAATGACGAAACAGATATACAATGCAAAAGTGGAAGGATGTAGGAGCCGAGGAAGGCCGAGACTAACCTACCATGACCAAATTGGTCGTGTTTTATCAGAAGGTGATGTCAGAAGCCCCAGGAACCGGCGAGCGTGCATGAAAAGAGCTATGAATGTCACAGAAGCGAGTGAAGTATGCAAGGACCGTGTCTTATGGCGCTCGGTTCTCTCTGCCTACCCCGCAAGGGACTTGGCGTGAAGATATACATACATACATACATGCTATATATATAGCGGCAACAGAAATAAATCATCTGTGAAAATTTCAACTGTCTAACTATCACTGTTCATGAGATACAGCCTGGTGACAGACGGACGGACGGACGGACGGACGGACAGCGGAGCCTCAGTAATAGGGTTCCGTTTTACCCTTTGGGTACGGAACCCTAAAAAGAGAAATAGATCTATTTGCTCTACATATATATAAATATATACCTTTCGACATACCTAGAAGTTCGTTCGTACCTCAGTGCGTGAATCTGACTCGCACTTAGCCGGTTTTGTAATATGGATCTTGTGCTACATATGTGTGCACTGCGCAGGGGTCCGCCTTGTAGGCGATATTATAAAAGATAAATGAAGTAAGCTTCATTAGGAAGGAGGTCGTATTTTGACAATGAGTGGAAATGTGTCAACGGAACTCCTTGTACTGCTCAGATATGCAGTTCCCAGCCAACAGGCTATGTGCTTATTTGCTTTCTAACAGCTAAAAAGAACAATATTCGCAGTGACAAATATAAATAAGAAGATAAAAAAATTTGGTGTTAGAATACGAAGGGGCATGCTCCGTCGGTTCGGACGTATGGAAAGAATGGAAGGACAGAATTACATAATTTATATACAACGCAAAAGTAGAAGGATGTAGGAGCCGAGGAAGGCCAAGACTTACCTACTATGACCCAATTGATCGTATTTTATCAGAAGGTAATGTCAGGAGCCTTAGAAACCGGCGAGCGTGCATGAGAAGAGAAAAGAAATGAACGCTGAAGAATCGAGTGAGGTGTGTAAGGATGAAGTCATGTGGCGCTCGGTCCTCTCTGCCTACCCCGCAAGGGGTTTGGCGTGAAGTTATAGTAGTAGTAGTAGACTATGATGAAGAATCATTTAGAGTGACCCAATAAACAGTATTGATATTAGCAGTCAGAATTTCGAAACTTGAGATTTACTTTTGAATACAAAATCAAAATCTGTGCAATCAGGGGATCTTAAGAGGGTGCTTATCTCGATTATTTCTCGCCTTTCTCGTCACTCTCAGGTGACGAGATACGCCCAGATACGCCAGCTTGACGAGCGCCGCCGCCGTCTCGCCTAATAACCGCATTTTATTCCTTTAAAATCTCGCTGCCACCTTAATGAAGCTTTTATTCTTATTGTGGATTTCTGAGAAACAAAAATGTTTTTTAAAGATAAGGATCATTGGAGATTTTACTTAGGTATATAAACAAATCCGATTCTATATACTTTACTTATGATATTTAATTAAATTATGAGAGATCCATTTGTATGTTCTGCCAACTGTTCTAGGGTATGTACAAAACAGTTGTACGACATGATGACCACAGCTTAAAAACATCCAGACCAAGACAAACACACATTTTTAACACAAATGTTTGTCCTCTGTACGAATCGAACCCACGAGCGCTGGTGTCAAAGCAGCGTTAAAGCTTGTCAAATACCGTCTATCGATCAATACAAATGGTGTCACTTTGCTATCAGTTGTATATAACTTAATTAAAACTGTCAATGTGCGACCGTTTTGTTTCGTTAACAAGTCTCTTTATCTGGCGCGAAGCCTATAGTTGGTCTGAACGTTCTCACTGTTGGCTAAACGAAAACAGTTAGGGTGTTCACAGCTACGTGATATCCAGCACGTGCTCCTTCATAAATACGTGCTAAATCGGTTTTAATGGTTTAAAGAGCAAAGCTCATGTGGAGTTCTAAAATTTACTTAGTGTCACAGAAGATTTCTGTGCGTTAAATAAACGATTATTGATGTGTAACATGTTTCCTCTCATTTCCTTCAATCTGTAGGAGTAATTTCGTGAAAAGAGATGAAAGTGTATAACAGGAAATCGGGAAAGCGCGTGCTGCTTGAACAAGGATTAGTAAGAAAGCTGCGAATTGAAAATTTGTTTTAGTGTTATTTCATAACTAACTTCCATTTAATGACTTTTATATATATATTATAGATCCATCGATTTATATAATTTTCCATTCCAAAACCCATATTTATCCCATTGCTAGAATGTGGGAAAACCCGTTCAATCGAATGTATTGAGAATATAATCCGCAATATAAAAGGGGACGAAGCATTTATAGGGTCGGTAATGTACTAGGATCCAAAGGCAATGGTAACTGCTTAGTATCAGTGAATCCGTACCAGGTTGTGAACTCAGAGTTATAAAAAAATGCAGCTACTTGCTCTATTACAAAGTAGCGAAGGCCACTTCAAAGCACGAAGAGCCTCGAATTTTTTTTTTTAAATAATACATTATGAAAAGCAAGCATAAGGGCCGGTTGATGTTCTATTTAGATATCTTGTTAAGATGTTTTAACGAGCTCGGTGGAGCAGCGGTTAATAACGCGACTTTGTCACCGACGCTCGCGGGTTCGATTTCCATACAGGACAAACATTTGTGTGCATAAACACGTCTGTTCCAATCGGTCTAGGTGTTTTTAATAGAGGTGGGGCGCATCTAAATAGTCCGTCTGGCAAAGTACCTCCGCCTCAAGAGGAAACCGAATAATATCTCCCTGGAAGGTTATTGTATTCCTGTGAGTGAGGTTGTCATTGAGCTCCTAAGGAGTTGCTGAATTAGTAGTAGAGTTGGCATGGCGCGAGCGATACTCAATGTATTGCAAGCGTAGATAGGCTGGGCTTAGATCATATACCGTAACCATTACATCAGATGAGTCATATGCTTGTATGTTTGCCGTTGTCAATGAAAAAATTACTAAGAAATACGAGTATGACGTTTCATATCAACGTACATTTAAAACATATACACTTTTTCTAATAGCTCCTCGGTAATTACTTTAATCAAACCCAAAGGCAAGATACTTCAATTACTTTCTTTTACTTCTAGCTATCTGAATGACAGAGATAGTTACATAGTTTTACGATACGATTGCATTAATTTATATCTGTATGTATATATGATACTTTCTTTAATCAAACCCAAAGGCAAGATACTTCAATTACTTTCTTTTACTTCTAGCTATCTGAATGACGGAGATAGTGACATAGTTTTACAATACGATTGCATTAATTTATATCTGTATGTATATATGATACTTTCTTTAATCAAACCCAAAGGCAAGATACTTCAATTATTTTCTTTTACTTCTAGCTATCTGAATAACAGAGATAGTGAGATAGTCTTACAATACGATTTCATTAATTTATATCTGTATGTTATATATGATACTTTCTTTAATCAAACCCAAAGGCAAGATACTTCAATTACTTTCTTTTACTTCTAGCTGTCTGAATGACAGAGATAGTTGTAATGTACGTGGGTAGGGAACGGGAGAGCAGTAAGAAGAATGCGTGCGTACGTCTCAACGATTTATTCTCGACTGAACACAGTACCCGTAACTTATAATATCTACCCTACTCTTATTACTAAATAATACCCACATAACACTCCCCCACATTAAATAAACACTTAATTCTAAATATATTAAGATTACACTATCCAAATTTTTACTAGGTAAGTTTCCTTATTCTACACGTCCTAATAGGGCGACTACGTAACGGCGACAAAGCATCGTGGATTGCCGGCGATACCGGGGTTACAGAAACAGGAACAACATCGTCCCCTTTCTGAGCGTCGTCGTTCTCGACTTCGACTGCCGCCGTCGTCTCCTCCATCGCCTGCTCCGACTGCACCTCGTTGTTTATCAATGGGCTACGTTCTCTTACGTATGCCTGAGAATCTGCGTTCGAGTTTTGCTTTTGGTTTGACTGAGCAATGGAGCATCCAAGTGACAATCTCGAATGCCTCCTTTTTAATTGGTCTATATGCCTATGTATTGTATCTCCATCCTTATTTTTAATTCTATAGTTACTTGGACCTAAACGATCTATTATGTGTCCCGGGGACCATTTCTCCCCCTTTAAATATTGCCTATACCATACACCTTCGTCAGGCGTTAACGTCCTATCAACTCCCCCAGCCGATTCCCGCTGACGTTGCTGAGCCTTGCAGACTTTACCTTCCCTATCAGGCTTTAAAATATCCAACTTGGTACGCAGCCTCCTCCCTAACAATAATACCGCTGGTGTTTCGCCGGTGGTGGAGTGCTCTGTGTTTCTATAATGAAGTAGAAATGTCCAGAGTGCTCTGTTTATGTTTTGTTTTTCGAAATTAGCTTTTTTAATTACTCGTTTTACCGTTTTTACTGCGTTTTCCGCTAAACCGTTGGAGGCTGGGTGGTACGGTGCTGTAAACGTGTGTTCAATACCGTGATCGCGGGTAAAATTAGCAAATTCAGTACTTGTAAACGGGGGGCCGTTGTCCGTGACGATTTGTTTGGGGAGGCCCCACCTGCTGAATAACTCGCTTATCTTATCTAAAACCCCCGTGGCTGCTGTACTCGATACGGGAAATACTTCTAGCCACTTGGACATCGCATCGACTACCACTAAATACGTCCTACCCAGAATAGGACCCATGAAATCCATATGAAGTCTTGACCACGGTCTGTTAGGCCAAGACCACATACGAGGAGCTTGCTTCGGCGGTGCGTCCGCGTGAGCCGCACATATTTCACATTGCTTACATAACCGCTCTATTGCTTCATCTACCCCAGGCCACCATACGTAGCTTCTCGCCAAAGACTTGGATTTTACGATACCCATGTGAGGTTCATGAATCATACGTAACACCCTTTCCTTACATAGCTCCGGGACTACTAACCTATGCCCCCACATAATGCATCCTAATTCCTCGTAAAGTTCATCTTTCCGATTAAAATAGGGTTTTAAATTATCAATACTACATTCCTTAGGCCAACCATCTCGCAAATAATATCTAATTCTACATAGCAACGGATCGCGATCAGTCTGACATTTTATTTCGTTATAATCTAATAATAAAGCCTGTTGAATAAAATGTAAATATGTTTGCTCCGGAGGCGGTGGCGTCGCGTGAGTCATCCCTGCGCCCGACACCGGCAGCCGCGACAAGCCGTCCGCCCCGTTCGCATCGGTGCGTACGTACTCGATAGTGAACGAATACGCGGACAGTATTATTGCCCACCGCTGCATTCGGCTAGCGACCATCGTAGGTATGCCTGTATGCGGACCGAAAATAGATACTAGTGGTTTGTGATCGGTACGTAGATTGAAATGACGACCGTACAAATATTGATGGAATTTGTTTACCGAAAAGATAATCGCCAGCGCTTCACGATGTATTTGTGAGTAGTTCCTTTCCGCGACGTTAAGCGTGCGGGAAACATAGGCTACCGGCCGCTCGACGCCGTTCCGGTCTCGCTGAGAGAGCACCCCCCTACTCCCCGTGCGCTGGCATCACATGTTAGTATGAGCTCCAGATTTGGATCGTAATGCATTAATACCTCCGCACTAGTTAATAATTTTTTTACCTCGATGAACGCCTGCTCACACTCCTTCGACCAATGCCAGTTACGATCCTTCTTAAGCAACTCATACAGCGGTACTAGTTTAGAACTCATGTTTCTAACGAATTTGGCGTAAAAGTTAATTAATCCTAAAAATGATCGTAGCTCTTTTACGTTACTCGGTCTAGGTATTTTAGTAATGGCTCTAATTTTCTCCGGGTCAGTTTTAATACCATCTTTGCTTAATACGTAGCCTAGATAACGGACTTCATCCACTGAAAATACGCATTTATTGCTCTTCAGCTTTAAACCGAAATCCCGCAGGCGGTTTAAAACCGCTTCGACAGCTTGTAAATGCTCCCGTTTGGTTTTCCCGCCAATCACTACGTCGTCCAAAAAGACTTCCACATTAGGAATATTATGGAATAAATTACACATTATACGCTGAAAAATTCCACCGCTGGACGCTAGCCCATACACTAAGCGATTATATTGGAACATACCCCTGTGTGTATTGATGACAGTATACTTCTTAGAATCGTCTAATTCTATTTGATTGTAGGCCTGAGATAAATCTATCTTTGAAAAGTACCGCGACCCGCTTAAACGAACTAATAAATCTTCAATTTTTGGTAAAGGATAACGATCTACTAATAAAACAGGATTAAACGTGGCCTTGTAATCGGCGCAGATTCTCAGGGTACCGTCCGTTTTATTTACCGGTACAATCGGAGACGCCCAGTCGGAGCAGTCGACGGGCTCGATGACGCCGTCGCGCAGCATGCTGTCGAGCTGCGCGTCGACGCGGTCCCGCAAGGCATACGGCAGGGGCCGCGCGCGATGGAACACGGGTACCGCTCCGTCCCGCAGCCTCAACGTTGCTTTGCCGCCCGTGTACCGTCCCAATCCACCACTGAAGATATCTTTATACCTGTTAATCATATTTTTCAATTCGTCATCTATTTGTATATTCTCTGTAACAATATTATAACAGTTGCTAAATGATGGTATTTGTATATTTAATTCTGTTAACCATTGTCTTCCTAATAACGAGGTTGTTCCCCCCTTGATAACAAAAAGTTCTAATTCTTTTTTTATGTTACCATAACAAACGGTGGGTTTGATTATACCTAATGGTTTAATTTTTGATCCATTATAAAAATTTAATTTTACATTTGTAGTTTCCACACAAATATGACTAAAAAATTTATCGTATGTTCTATCACTAATACACGATATTGCGGTGCCGGTATCTACTTCCATTGTTATAGGTACATTTTCTATTATCACTGTTAAACTCACCGCCTTATAGTCGTTTAAGCACAGTTGGTGAAATTCGCTCAGCTGCTCCTGTGTTCCAGTATCACCTTGGTCATCCGCGTCTCCAAAATTAAGCGAGGCACCTCGGCCCCGCTGACCCTCCGTCACCCGCCGCGCCGTACACACGCGACGTAAGTGCCCCGTGCACTTGCACCGGCTACATGTGTAGTTACGAAACCGGCACGACTCATAGTCGTGGTCGATGCCGCCGCAACCCCTGCAGTTGTAGGCCTGTATACTGGCCTCATTTATTTCCCGGCGTATTGTCCCGCGACCGCCGTAACTGCCGCCGCGACCGTTACGGCCACGCCCTGTCCCGGGCGCCCGCGCCGCCGGCACCGCCGGCCGCTGCCGCCGCCAACCGCCGCTCGCGCCTAGCGCGTGTAGGTCCGCACCGCTCCCAGCACTTGGTGCATCCGTATAACCTGCATTCGCGTCTACCGCCGCAGCATCCCGCTCCGCGGCTTCCAGTGACGTTGCTAATCGTACAGCATTAGCAAAACTGAGTGAGTCGTCTTCCGCAAATAATCTTTGGCGTATTACATCGCTTCTTAAACCGCACACGAATTGATCGCGCAGATATTCTGCTAAGTTGTCAGCCAACTTACAGTGACGTGTCAACTTTTTTAGTTCCGCGACGTACTCTGCCACACTTTCATTTGGGGCTTGCCGCCTTTGCCGGAACCGGTATCTCTCAGCTAACGCCGACGGTGCTGGTTCTAAATGGCTGCGTAGCGTGTCGACCGCCGCCTTATAGGTCAACTCGGACGGTTTCTTCGGACTCGCCAGATTGACAAGCAGCTCGTATGCCTCGTCCCCCATCACTGATATGAGCGTAGGTAGCTTCAACTCTGGTTTAACGCCATTTGCCGTGAAGTACATTTCGAGGCGCTCCGTGTATGATGACCACACTCCCGCCTTCACATCAAATTCGTTCACTTTTCCGACCGACATATTTCGACCTTTACACTTTTAATAATACTCGCGTGATCCTTCGTCCATCAAATCCTCGTTAGCCACTGTAATGTACGTGGGTAGGGAACGGGAGAGCAGTAAGAAGAATGCGTGCGTACGTCTCAACGATTTATTCTCGACTGAACACAGTACCCGTAACTTATAATATCTACCCTACTCTTATTACTAAATAATACCCACATAACATAGTTTTACAATACGATTTCATTAATTTATATCTGTATGTTATATATGATACTTTCTTTAGTCAAACCCAAAGGCAAGATACTTCAATTACTTTCTTTTACTTCTAGCTATCTGAATGACAGAGATAGTGACATAGTTTTACAATACGATTTCATTAATTTATATCTGTATGTTATATATGATACTTCCTTTAGTCAAACCCAAAGGCAAGATACTTCAATTACTTTCTTTTACTTCTAGCTATCTGAATGACAGAGATAGTGACATAGTTTTACAATACGATTTCATTAATTTATATCTGTATGTATATACGATACTTTCTTTAATCAAACCCAAAGGCAAGATACTTCAATTATTTTCTTTTACTTCTAGCTATCTGAATGACAGAGATAGTGACATAGTTTTACAATACGATTGCATTAATTTATATCTGTATGTATATATGATACTTTCTTTAATCAAACCCAAAGGCAAGATACTTCAATTACTTTCTTTTACTTCTAGCTATCTGAATAACAGAGATAGTGAGATAGTTTTACAATACGATTTCATTAATTTATATATGTATGTTATATATGATACTTTCTTTAATCAAACCCAAAGGCAAGATACTTCAATTACTTTCTTTTACTTCTAGCTGTCTGAATGACAGAAATAGTGACATAGTTTTACAATACGATTTCATTAATTTATATCTGTATGTTATATATGATACTTTCTTTAATCAAACCCAAAGGCAAGATACTTCAATTACTTTCTTTTACTTCTAGCTGTCTGAATGACAGAGATAGTGACATAGTTTTACAATACGATTTCATTAATTTATATCTGTATGTTATATATGATACTTTCTTTAGTCAAACCCAAAGGCAAGATACTTCAATTACTTTCTTTTACTTCTAGCTATCTGAATGACAGAGATAGTGACATAGTTTTACAATACGATTTCATTAATTTATATCTGTATGTATATATGATACTTTCTTTAATCAAACCCAAAGACAAGATACTTCAATTACTTTCTTTTACTTCTAGCTATCTGAATGACAGAGATAGCGACATAGTTTTACAATACGATTGCATTAATTTATATCTGTATGTATATATGATACTATCTTTAATCAAACCCAAAGGCAAGATACTTCAATTACTTTCTTTTACTTCTAGCTATCTGAATGACGGAGATAGTGACATAGTTTTACAATACGATTGCATTAATTTATATCTGTATGTATATATGATACTTTCTATAATCAAACCCAAAGGCAAGATACTTCAATTATTTTCTTTTACTTCTAGCTATCTGAATGACAGAGATAGTGACATAGTTTTACAATACGATTGCATTAATTTATATCTGTATGTATATATGATACTTTCTTTAATCAAACCCAAAGGCAAGATACTTCAATTACTTTCTTTTACTTCTAGCTATCTGAATAACAGAGATAGTGAGATAGTCTTACAATACGATTTCATTAATTTATATCTGTATGTTATATATGATACTTTCTTTAGTCAAACCCAAAGGCAAGATACTTCAATTACTTTCTTTTACTTCTAGCTATCTGAATGACAGAGATAGTGACATAGTTTTACAATACGATTTCATTAATTTATATCTGTATGTATATATGATACTTTCTTTAATCAAACCCAAAGGCAAGATACTTCAATTATTTTCTTTTACTTCTAGCTATCTGAATGACAGAGATAGTGACATAGTTTTACAATACGATTGCATTAATTTATATCTGTATGTATATATGATACTTTCTTTAATCAAACACAAATTCAAGATACTTCAATTACTTTCTTTTACTTCTAGCTATCTGAATAACAGAGATAGTGAGATAGTTTTACAATACGATTTCATTAATTTATATCTGTATGTTATATATGATACTTTCTTTAGTCAAACCCAAAGGCAAGATACTTCAATTACTTTCTTTTACTTCTAGCTATCTGAATGACAGAGATAGTGACATAGTTTTACAATACGATTTCATTAATTTATATCTGTATGTATATATGATACTTTCTTTAATCAAACCCAAAGACAAGATACTTCAATTACTTTCTTTTACTTCTAGCTATCTGAATGACAGAGATAGCGACATAGTTTTACAATACGATTTCATTAATTTATATCTGTATGTATATATGATACTTTCTTTAATCAAGCCCAAGGCAAGATACTTCAATTACTTTCTTTTACTTCTAGCTATCTGAATGACAGAGATAGCGACATAGTTTTACAATACGATTTCATTAATTTATATCTGTATGTATATATCATACTTTCTTTAATCAAGCCCAAGGCAAGATACTTCAATTACTTTCTTTTACTTCTAGCTATCTGAATGACAGAGATAGTGACATAGTTTTACAATACGATTTCATTAATTTATATCTGTATGTATATATGATACTTTCTTTAATCAAACCCAAAGGCAAGATACTTCAATTACTTTCTTTTACTTCTAGCTATCTGAATGACAGAGATAGTGACATAGTTTTACAATACGATTTCATTAATTTATATCTGTATGTATATATGATACTTTCTTTAATCAAACCCAAAGGCAAGATACTTCAATTATTTTCTTTTACTTCTAGCTATCTGAATGACAGAGATAGTGACATAGTTTTACAATACGATTTCATTAATTTATATCTGTATGTATATATGATACTTTCTTTAATCAAGCCCAAGGCAAGATACTTCAATTACTTTCTTTTACTTCTAGCTATCTGAATGACAGAGATAGAGACATAGTTTTACAATACGATTTCATTAATTTATATCTGTCTCTTCTTTATTCTATGTGACACATGTAAAATAAGAAGCAATAGGTCGTTGTAGTATGAGATTCACTCCATACATTTTTTATTTGTAAACCACCACCACATCAACCCTTATTCATCCCACTGCAGGGATACGCGTCTCCCTTCAACCGAAGGGGTTAGAGCATACTCCACCACCCTGCTCAAATGCGGATTGGCGTAGGCCTATTTTTACAAACCGCCCGAGGACACTGGCTTAACGACTGTCATCTATCGGCAAACAGCCGGGACCGACGGCTTAACGTGCCCTCCGAAGTGGAGAAACTCAAGATAGATAAACCCATCCATAGGCAGGGTGCGGTTGACGTTGCTTAACCTGCATGTTCGGTTAGAATGACACGTGCAACGACACTATCAAATCTCTATTTGTGAACCAATTTATATATTTTTTTCTTTAATAACTTGCTTTAGTCAATAATTTATTATTTTTTAAAAATTGGAATCCATTTATAAGTAGCAGAAATATGGACTAAAGGAATAAAAATGATTGATCGTAAATGATATTTATTTATCCCGCAGACATAGTCGAGCTCGGTGGCGCAGTGGTGAAACGCGCTGTTATGCTATTTTACCACCAACGCTCGTGGGTTCGATTCCCACACAATACAAACATTTGTGTGCATGAACATGTCTGTTTGTCTTGGTCTGGGTATTTTCTATGAATAATAAGTATGTATTTACAAAAAAAAAAATGTATTTACGTATGTTTATCAGTTGTCTAGTACCCATAACACAAGCTTCGCTTACTTTGGGGCTAGGTGGCGCTGTGTAATTTGTCCAAAAGAAAGAAAAAAAAAAATAGTAACTATACTATCAAATTATACATTTCAACATAATTATCTCCGCTGTGCGAGTATTCCATGACAGATAAATCAAATATTTCATCTTTCCCTAGGTTATTGGCATCGGGAACGGAATGAAACGCTGAATTACATGTATCATTAGGAGTGACATATTTTTCTGATAAATGGGATAATTATTTTCGATAGAATAATTAGTTTTCGATCGGTCGACTGATAGTCCACATCATTGCTTTTTGTCAGCGAATTTCTATTTTAAATAGTTAATTGATCTAACCTGCTTTATGTGCTTCCGCCACCAACTAGTTCATTTGGACTAGCGCCGGCTGGCACCCACCCACTACCGTTACTAAATGCAACAGGCCGTCGCTACCATGGCTGTTTCGGTTGTCTCTGCCTTGGCTGCTGCGGTCGTCCGCCATCAGGAACAGAAGCCGCATACACCGGCCACCATCGTTGCCATGACTATCCTAGTCGTCGCTGCGATACGTGTTTCGCCTCTCCACTAGGCATCCTCATGTACATGTTATAGAATAACATCTACAGCGCTTGCCGCCTGACGCCAGCGTATACCAGGACAGTCGTGGCAGCGACGGTGGCGTGTGTATGTGGTTTCTGTTCTAGATGGCGGGCAACCGCAGCAGCCAAGGCAGAGGCTAACGGAGCAGCCATGGCAGTGACGGCATGTTGCATCTACTAACGGTAGTGGGTGATGCGTATGGGTATGATGATAAGTTCGACAGAAGACCCCGATACCAGCGCCTTTGCCATCTAGGCTTTTTATTCCAGAGCCTGCGATATTCCTCACCGACATGCTTTATGTAACAGAAATAAACCACTCCAGGTTGCATCAAAATTGACGTTACATAGTACTGGGCCCTATTCAATGTCCATAAAAATCTACACTGAATTACCGGCGACGATAAAAAACGAAACAAATTAATTGGAATTTATTGAAACCATAAGACGACTTTTAATTGGCAAAACATATTATGCCATAGACGAATACATGAACGAGAAATGGTTAGTGATTCAAAAGATTGTATTGTGACCCAAGCCTTTTAGACCAAGTAACTATAGCTAGCTACAAATTTAATGTCTGCCTCTCTCTCATTCACTTGCTGTACCTACCAAGGTGCATTATGCGTATTGACACTGTTATAAGATCCTAAAGATGTGAATGACATAATGTAGTGCAATGAATAAATAAATAAATAGGCTGCCTGTGCCTCACGTTGACTCTCAATCGCCGAAGCCCAGCGGTGTGTTAGATATACTAGAAGATCACCAATCGAACGACCGTCACAGAAGAAAATATTTATACATATAATAAAAATAACGTTTATGTTTACTGACATATTACTATACGAAATATGTAAATGTCAATTTAGTTATACAAGTAATATTATGTTTATAGGATAAGAAATTATTTATGGAGTAAAAGCATTTCTCCATCAGCCATTCTATTAATCAAGTTTTAAATATGTTCGCAAATATTTTTGATAATTTTATTATAAACCCTTATTTTTATGTCCTATTATCGTAGTATGTGCTTCGACCCATGTTTAAGTTGTTCTACCGACTATTTGGATCTCGTTATCGAATCCCCCAAGGTATGTTTAGAGAGCACTCGCGCAGTCCCACCGCGGGCTCAGTACAATATTTACTCACTTAAGGTCCGGCGAGAACTTTGTCATCAATTAGAGTGAGTATTATATTTTGCGTTGGACTACCTTGATTTTGTTGTATGACTGAAGGAAAGACATATTATTTAATTTCAAAATCACTAATAGTGAATTACCTAAATAAAGCCACATGTCTAACTGTTAAAAAATACTGCCTGTACTCTCTCTCTCAAGCCCCTTGCAGTGTAGGCAGAGAGAACCGAGCGCCACGTGACTCAGTCCTATGGAGGTATATGGACACATATCTCGATTCTTTAATATTCACATCTCTTTTCATAAACGCTTGCCGTTTCCTAGATCATTCCACAACATCTTCTGACAAAACACGAGAAATTTGGTCATGATAGCTGCGTCTTGCCTTTCCTTGAAACTATATCCTGCTACTAATGTATTGCATATCTGTTTTGTCATTCTTCCTTCATGTCAAAACCAATGGAACAACGGATTTTACACCGCAGATTTTGCGCGATTAAGCTCTCTTTGCCAAATCCAGCTCTCGTACAAAGAAATTTTACAAAATACAAAATATATACATACAATTTTGTTATAAATGTCTGTATTTAAAATCATTTATATATATTAAAATTGCAATTGCAATTCGTGAAAAAAAAATAGCATTAGCCGTGAGTAGATAATGTGTGTGTAATTTACGATCTTGCAATGTCTAAACTAATACTGTTGGATTATGAGTATATTAGATTTTCCTAGTGGATCCATTACAAATAATCATGATGAATATTGAGCTAGAACACAATGTTCGAAGTGACGACGAAAACAAATATACGACAAGAAAAAATAATGAAGATGATTAAAAATGTGTTTTATTTGTTTTGATAAATAATCTAAATATATAATAACTTAATAGTCAAGATATTATAAGCTAATATCTAAATAAGTCAAAATTACATTTTTTATCCAATATCGAGAGCAAACAAGCTTACAGCCTCCTTGAAGTTGTAGATAGAAGTTCTCATATAAAATAAGAAGTGTCGCTCGCACATTTGCATAAACAGACATGTTCATACAGACAAATGCTTGTCGAGAATAGAACCCACGATCTTTGGTTTGGTGGTGGTGGTTTGGTAGTCATCGCTTGCTAATTTACCATCGGGTTCGTCCAATAATTTATCATATTCTTTCTTTGTGTGTACGATTATAATAATAAATAATAATAATAAATATTGTCGGACAAATTACACAGCGCCACCTAGCCCCAAAGTAAGCGAAGCTTGTGTTATGGGTACTAGACAACTGATAAACATACGTAAATACATTTTTTTTTTTGTAAATACATACATATCATACATAGAAAATACCCAGACCAAGACAAACAGACATGTTCATGCACACAATTGTTTGTACTGTGTGGGAATCGAACCCACGAGCGTTGGTGTCAAAGTAGTGTAACAACGCGTTTCACCACTGCGCCACCGAGCCAATTGTAATCTAAATTCGATCTTTTTAATGACAAAGTTCTTCTCAGGCCTTTATGAAATTTGTATATGCCAACGTCATTGAAATTCATTCTCAGGGTTTTAAAACCTTTTGCACTTATTGTGTAAGTTTTGATCTATCTACTTAAGTAGTACTTTTGTGAAGACGCAAGATCGCACCAACCCTTTTGGAATTTGAAAGTCCTCCAAGAATTTCGAAGTATCGACTAAAATTCCTTTCATCTGTCTGTTTGATCCAAGATGTACTTTGGTCGTCGCGTGTCGAGAATTTGTTAAATTAAGATGCAAAAAATCTTAGTAGGAGTTATAAACATGAGTAATTATGTAGAGGGGTTGATCAACCGAGATTGAGGTACATAACATTTATATTCAATGACAGTTGATGGAGAGAACAATAATATTGCGTGTTTTATTTACTGAATGTAATTAGTACTGTATATTCCATTGGTTGGCATCTTGCCACTTTTTCTGACTGTACGAGAAATAAGTATAAATCTGATTATACGAAGATAAAGTGACGGCATAGATTTATATACACGATTACTATACGGATGCTTAATATTATTTCAAAGAGCTTAGTGGCGGAGTGGTTAGTGACGTTTCTTTAACACCAACGCTCGTGGGTTTGATTCCCACACAGGGCAAACAGTTGTATGCATGAATATGTATGTTTGTCTTAATCTGGATATTTTAAAGATAGGTGCATCACCACAGGCCAAACGGCGAAATAACTTCACAGAAAACCACAGCCAAATAACAGGCCCAATAGGATCGTTGTATTCCCAGGAGGTTGTACAACCAGGAGTTGCTGTGTTACCAGCAGGGATGGCAACGCGCGTGTGATACTTAATGTATTGAAAGGGCTCATAGGGTATAGAAATCGTTTATATATATATTGTATAAAATCGGCAATATACTTGCCTTCTACGCATGTCTCCCGACGTAGTATAAAAATCTTTAAAGAATGAGTAGCAAGCGGGAATAATAAAATCCAACATACATTGAGATAACCCTAGCTCCGCCTATAGTTCATTTCCACAGTCGCGGCAGGTTCAAGTTTGTGCGTGAAATATTTTTTGTGATACAGTCACGCTGCACTGAATTATTGAAACAGAAGCTTAACTAATTTTTTTAAATATTTCTGCGGTTGTCTACGGATGTGTCACGCAGTGGCAACGGGTTTTGATGAAATATATGATTTTAATTATTAATTATATACACGATGATAGATTACAACTGAGGGGCTATTTTATTTTGGATTGTTGAATAAGAAGTGAACACGAAACTACGAAATATAAAGAAATACTTCACGCCAAATCCTTTGCGGAGTAGGCAGAGGGAACCGAGCGCCACACTTACTTGCTTTTTTAATATTCATAGCTCTTCTCGTGCACGCTCGCCGATTTCTAGGACTCCTGTTCCATTTCATCTACTGATAAAACATGATCAATTTGGTCATGATAGGTAAGGCTTGGCCTTCCTTGGCTCCAACATCTTTCTACTTTCGCGTTGAATATCTGTTTCGTGATTCGTTCTTCCTGCATTCTTTATACATGTCCCAACCAACTAACTGATCATGCTTGTTCTTATTTTAACGCCTTTTGTATTTTTATAATGTATTAAATTCATCATACTTTTAGCAAAAATACAACCCCTCTTTGTTATCATGTGTGCACTTTTATATTTATTCACTACTCTATATTCCCTATTTGAGCCTTCGTTCACTTGACATTTGGGGTTTCAAGAGCTTCGCACGAAAATTTCGAACACTTTCCATATAAAAAGTACTCTAAATGTTAACTCGGGATATCAGCTAAAATTAAGTAAAATAATTAAATCCACTTAGTTTTTATAGAACGGATAGACAGACAACGATTTAAAAAGTAACTATTTTTGTTTCGTATCAAAAAAAAAATTTCATGTACAGCTAAGTGTAGCTCAATCTTTACACTTTCACCTTTTGTCATTCTTATGCTGTTCGTGATAAGAGTTACAATCACATTTCGAGTGTTAATTATGATCTGCTCTTAGCTCTACAAATTCACTATGCTACGGTACTGTTGTATGTATAGAATATGTGTTACAAATGTATTTGATTGTGTATGCAGTCCGTTTGAGGTGTACTGAGGGCGTGTAGAAACTATATGCTAATTCAACCGCCGCACCTTGCCTTGCCGATCTCCTAAGAAATAATAGTTTAAACATATCCTATGTGGCACCTTCATCTGAATATGCAAAGACGGTCAAGAAGGGTTTGGGGCCCATTAGCGCAGGTAGAAATAATAATATATTTAGCACAATATAATCTAACAGTCCGGTATTACATACCGTAATACGTTGGCACCCAACGAATTATTGGCACTGATACATTTATAGATGAATAAAATCATAGTCCAATACTTTGGATATAATGTACCTGTAATTGGGTTTTAGCGTATAAATAACTTAAATCTTTTTTCATATAAACTAAGGTATTAAGATTGAAAGTAATGTATCGACAAAAAGTTTGAGAGGCTTGTTCACATTCATTATAAGTATTTTTAATCGTATTAGATTTCATTTGATGTTAAATATTTGTAGTTATTTTAAAATTTAATTTTAAAAGTATCCATAATTTAAAGAAAAGAGAGCCATGTAGGTAATTTGGAATCTGCTGATAATGGATATCGGGTAAGTATTAAAATATTTTGAGTTATTTAAAGGGACAGTAATAAGTAATTACTGCTGTCCCGTTAAATAACTCAAAAACTTTTCCTAATTACCTTTCTTTCCAGAAAGATACGAATTGACAATTTGAATGTTGTTCTTTTGGTGTTATTTCATAACTAAGTTCAATTTAACGACGTTTTTGATAGATCTAACGATTTATATAATTTTATATTCCAAAATCCATATTTATCCCATTTCTACAATGCAGGGATACCCGTTCAATCGAATGTATTGAGAATATAATGCGCAATATAAAAGGGGATGAAGTGGCATTTACAGGGTCGGTAATGTGCTAGTATCCAAAGACTATGCCAACTGCTTAGCATCAGCGAATCCGTACTCACTTTGTCAACTTAGTATGTATGTATATCTTCACGTCAGTTCCCTTGCAGGGTAGGCAGAGAGATCCGAGCGCCATAAGATGCGGTCCTTAAACACTTCACTCACTTATTTAATATTTATAGATCTTATCATGCCCGCTCGCCGGTTCCTAGGGCTCTTGATATTGTCAACTTAGAGCTATAAAAAACGCTACTACTTGCTCTATTACAGAGTAGCCAAGACCACTACAAAGCACGAAGAGCCTCGAAATATTCTTTTAAATAATACATTATGAAAAGTACGCATATGACCCGGTTAATCTTCTATTTAGAATTTCTTGTATTCAAGAAGTTAAAACAATCTTTGACGTGATTTTGTTGCTGCTGTTTCATGTTTTCATACTGTACACACTTCTCGAGCTTTTTTCAATTCGACGTAAGTAAAACAATATTATTTTATAATATACGTTGACGACTGCTATTATGATAAAATTACTTCTAATAATACTTTCAATGAATTATCGACTTTCGTCTTCAGTCGGACATTTGGCTCGTTATTGGTATCAAAATTTCAAGAACGGAAACGGAACGAACCAAAAATGCATTATGCGTTCTCCAGAGGTACTTAGTTCATATTTGTACTTGATATAACCTGCCGTCTGTGCTGTGTGCGCGATAAAACTCGCATTCAATAATAAAGCCCAATTTCGATTTTTCTATGGTCACGAAATTAGCGTTACAAAAAGTCTATTGATCGGCGGGAAAACAAATGAACAACAGATTGTTTTAAAAGTAACATCTTAATTCCAATATCAAATTCCTTTAAATTTGGTATTCTAATTGAATGAAAGATACGAACCTTTAATTAAAAATCGCTACTTTCCTAGATTAAAATATATATAATACCGAACTGTTAGAATATATCGGTATACAATTTGCGTTAAATATATTATTATTTCTACCTGGGCTAATGGACCCCAACCCATCTTAACCGTCTTTGCATATTTAGATGAAGGTGTCACAAAGGATATATTTAACATACTATTTCTTAGGAGATCCATCTAGCGGTTGAATTAGCATATAGTTTCTACACGCCTTCAGTACACCTCAAACGGACTGCATATACATTCAAATATATTTGTAATACATACTCTTTATATAGGTATATAACAGTATCGCAGCAGGTTCTAATTTGTACATGAAATATTTTGAAAACAACAGTAGTGATTTTTTAAATCGTTGTCTTTATATATTATACCTTATATATACTTTATACATTATATAGTAAACGGATTACATTATTTTACGCAATTATAGCTTACGTCCTACGTCAACATTTAGAGTATTTTTTGTATAGGAAATGTTTGAAACTTTTCCGCGTAAAACTTAAAAACCCAAATGCCAAGCGAGAGGAGGAATAGAGAGGAATAAGTATGTATGTACTCGTATATCTTCACGCCAGGTCCCTTCCGGGGTAGGCAGAGACAACCGAACGCCATAAGACACAGTCCTTACATACATCACTCGCTTCTTTCACATTCATTGCTCTTTTCATGCACGCTCGCCGGTTCCTGGTGCTCCTGACATCACCTTCTGATGAAACACGACCAATTTGGGCATTGTATTGTATTGTACATTGTAACTCACGAGCGTTGGTGTTATAGTAGCATCGCTAACCACACCGCCACTGAGCCATAGTACTGAGCTCATCAACATAATATTAAGCATTCGTATAATAATCGTATATATAATAATATATATAAATATAAGCCGTCACTTTCTCTTCGTATAAGATTTATACTTATTTTTGTACAGTCAGAAAAAGTGGCATATATATATATATATATATATATATATATATGTATATATATGTGTGCGTGTCTATTCTAACTGAACATGCAGGTTAAGCAGCACCGATCTCAACTTGCCCATGGATGGGTTTACGACTCTCGACCTACTCCGGGCTTGGAGGGTACGTTAAGTCGTCGACCCCTGCCGTTATCGATAGATAACAGTCGTTGAGCTAATTCAGTGACCTTCAGTCGGCCTGAAAACACTTGTTTTTATTTTAGGACAAGACAAATAAAATAAAAACAATAAGTCCTCTCGCCTACGGCGTCTAACTCTGAATCCAAACGAATCTATATGAACACACCTATAACATATATTACTCGTATATAAAATATTACAATTTCTAGACTTTCTCAATAGTCTATTCTTTTTGCACAAATATTTGTAAGGTAAAAAGACATTTTACATGCCGATATCATCTCACAGGGATAAGGATAAAGGTTTACGTTATTCCCTTTTGTAATTTCAAACATAGCCGCACCTTGTCCGCCCGAGGATATCGAGTCGGTACTGTACGCTGTACGAATAGCCGGGGCGGGGAGAAATATTGGAATACTTACAAGTATATAATGACTGGCGAATTGTGAACATGTACGCCTATTAGACAATTTTACCACATCGTCCTATACCGACCTCTGTTGGGATATGTTTCTTATCAATCCGATCTCAAAGATAAAACGTACTGAGTACAAAGATGTAGGAGCCGAGGAAGGCCGAGACTAACCTACCGTGACCAAATTGGTCGTGTTTTATCAGAAGGTGATGTCAGGAGCACCAGGAACCGGCGAGCGTGCATGAAAAGAGCTATGAATGTCACAGAAGCGAGTGAAGTATGCAAGGACCGCGTCTTATGGCGCTCGGTTCTCTCTGCCTACCCCGCAAGGGACTTGGCGTAAAGATGTACATACAAGTACAAAGCTACGAGTCATTTTTAGGGTTCCGTACTCAAAGGGTAAAACGGAACCCTATTACTGAGGCTCCGCTGTCCGTTCGTCCGTCTGTCACCAGGCTGTATCTCATGAACTGTGATAGTTAGACAGTTGAAATTTTCACAGATGATGTATTTATGTTGCCGCTATAGCAACAAGTACAAAAAAATAGAATTTAATAAAATTTAAGGGGGCTCCCATACAACAAACGTGATTTTTTTCTCATTTTTACTCCATATTGATAACGGCAACAGGTAGACGCTTGAAATATTCACAGAATATTTAGTTATATACATATTCACTTTAAGAATAAATAATTAAATTATAATAAAACAAATATTTAAGGGGGGCTCCCATACAACAAACGTGATTTTTTTTGCCGTTTTTATAAATAATGGTACGGAACCCTTCGTGTGCGAGTCCGACTCGCACTTGGTCGATTTTTGTACATTTGCAGCACCACTTTTGTGCGTGCGCCGTAAGAATGGCATAAAGGTTAAAAAGTCTAGCATGAGATGTCGCTGTATGTACATGCAACTTCTCTGATTGGAGTGACGATCTACTTATGGCTACAGTCGGTACCGACGGATTATTTATATATTCTCTTCTTTATTAAATATCGTTGCTTAAAATAAATAAATAAAAATTAAGGTAGTTTAGTTTAATTAGGCTACAATATTTCTCTATGTATAGATAGATAGGTAGGGAAATATCGTAGCTTGAACGGAAAATTATTTTTCTCTTATAAGGTACCATTTTTGGTATTATAAGGTCTAAGAGAGAGAGCAAGGAAACATTTCTAGTTCCTCTCTGTCTAACTGCAAACATATCCATATATACACGGTATACGGTTCACATACTACAAGATCGAACAAACGTGAAAACGGAGAAGACGACGAGAAACATCAACATATCAATCTAAAGATATATGTACCTATATATAGGTACATCTTTATATTGACATGCATTTGAAGCGCTCGGTAGCGCCGCAGTTAATACCGCGACATTGTCACCAACACCCGCGGGTTTGATTCCCACACAGGACAATTATGTACATTAACATATCTGTTTGTCTCAGTCTGGGTGTTTTTAAGAGAGGTAGGGCGCATCAAAGCAGCCCGACTGGGGAACTACCTCCGCCTCACAGAAAACCGCAGCCAAATAACAAACTCCCTGGAGGGAGGTATGTATTCCTGCGTGTGAGTGAGGTCACCAGTAAGTTCTCAAGGAGTTGCCGTGTTGCAGCATACGTGGCATCACGCGAGCGAGATAGCGTGATCAGTTCAGGCGAATCCAAGCCTTATAAATCATCAGTCAATGTTTTGGTCTGCTTCCAAGAATTGTATCGTGATGTTGCCTATAGCTTTTCTAAAAAATTGGACTATCAAATGCAAAAAGAACTTATCAAAACCCACTGGTGGTTCATGAGAATAGCCCGTTCAAACCTACAAATAAACACTTATTATATATTTATATATATATCATTATTATATTATTATAGATATTACGTAAACCTTTTTATAATTATAACGATATTAAGCAAGTTATACAGGTCAAAATAAAACCATAATTTGTGGCTTTCTTGTATTAGCAAAATTTGAAGAAAAAGGGGTCTTAAATAGTTTCATAAGTACGCAGCATGTTCAGTGAATCATTGTGGCCAAGAAGCCATTGTTTCAGAGGTATTCAAGCGTTCAGCACAATGGAGCGAAGTGACCGTGAACACTTTCAGAAAGATATTCAAAAACGGTTTATAACTTTTTTCCCGACAGCTTTAAAACTTCTTTGTTGTTGATATTCGCTTTTATACGATGTTAAACATAAAGGATAAAATTCAATTCTCTAAAAGTGAAAGTTCGTGTATCTAAAAGTATTTTCATTTAGGTATAAAAGTTCCAAAATATCTTTTCGGAATATTTTTATATTTCGCACTGTCGGTGACTTTACTCCCGAGGATCGAGTTGATATTTTAGATGCTGTGCTCGGCGAAACTACAAGAAGTCAGTGGCGTTAAAAAGTAAAACCAAAAATTATTTATTATTTAAAAAAGCGAGTGAGATGTTTTGTGTGAGTTTTTACCAGAGTTTGTACAAAAGTCGTCTGCGTGGGTATCTCTGTCTCACCTATTTCTACAGCATTTTTTTTTTGTTTTTTGCCCAAGAAAATTGTAGACCCACAAAAGAAGGACTAACCCACACACGCGGGTATGCTCATTCTTCCGTGAGGGGCACTCTCCGGAAAATGGGAGGGAGGAGGTGAGATCTTCCAAAGATACCATTTCGTGCGAACGAACTGATGATGTCACATTTCTACTGACTAAAACACCCCCTGGGACTGGGACTTTAGCCGGGAAGGCTACGAAGGCTTCATCTCAAGCGATCACCCCAGGGAACGGGATGACGCAAGTATTTCTACAGCCAAGCGGCTTTATTTACATACCGTTCCGGTTTGAAGGGTGAGATATGGCTGAGATACAAAATGTATTAGACTCAATATTAAGAAACAGTAATATAATACTCTAAGGTGAAGCAGAATTTGCGAAGTTATGTGGACATTGGCTATTGCTCCTCGCGTTACACTGTTCCCCAAACCATTTTTTTTTTTTTTTTTTTTAATAGAAATCACATCCACAGGCTCTTTGACCCGTGCCTTTTTTTGTTTGTCACGTTTTGTTAGTTTAATTTATTGTTCGCTCCGCAAGTGCTTACAATAAGTGCTTATGTTAATTAATGTTAGTTTTGCGTGTTTTTTTCCTTTACAGGCTTAAAGCTAGTCTTACAATTGTTAACTGAAGTGAGGGATGCGGGCAGACCAGTCCCTCCGCGCGGCACCCGTTCACGAGTTGACGCGGAAGGCAGCCATCGCCGTGCTCAACCATATTTTAGGGAACTCGGCGACCCGCCCCCGACGCCGCCACGCGTCTGGACAGTTTAGTGAGCATGACTGCTCGCTTCCCTCAGTTCAGCTTTCGTTCATTTTTTTTTTTTTTCCAGAATTGAAAGGAAATGGCGCCCCAAAGTTGCGCCAGTTTGCCCTTCTTTTCTTTCGTCTTTTCCGTTGTGAGGGAGGAGGAGGAGGGACCGCTCCCTGGGTCCTCAGAGCTTTGAGTCAACGTTTTGATGACCTTTTCGTCCCTCGCCCTCATCGCCATCTTAAGGTTATAGTCCCTGATGTGTTCCGTTGTCGCGGTCTCGGCTCGCTGGATAAACCGAGCTGTCGCGTCGTTGTCGGTACAGTCTGTGTGGTATACACAGCTGTCCGTGTGTCTAGAGACCGCGACAACGGCATGGGGGACACTTTGGAGGAGGTGGGATTTTTTGGAGCTTGTACGCACAATAATCACTGACTCGGACGTTAGTCCCTGTGCTTGATGTATGGTTAGGGTGCGGGAACCCGAATTTGCTCCGTAGCCCTGGCTGATAAGGAGTGCCTTCCCAGCCTGGGTGTGGACAAGGTAAAGCGTGTTGTCCTGTTTCTGGATCCGCACCCCTGTGAACCGCTTCAGCGATAGGGATTTGGGGCGAGTCTTGGCCGAGTATATGCCACTGTAGATTTCTCTAAGAGCATACGCTACGTCCTGTGGATTTCTGTACGTACAAAGGAGATTTTGGGAGATTGACGTCACAAGGTTGGGTCTGTTATATAAGGTGTTGAACAGATTGTTCCTGTCGATGTAGGGAAGCTGGTTGTCGTCTCCGATTAGCAGGGCTTCACTGGCTCTGGCTAGTTGTATCGCCATGACTATGGATCCGAAATGGTTCATAAGGGCTTCGTCCACCATTAGGCGTGTACACGATTCGCCCTTATGTAGTCCATTTACTAGTAGGGATGCCATAGTCCGCACTCTCTTTTTGGCTAGGTCACCAAAGCGCGTTTCCAGTTTTTCCCTGAGATCGGTGGCGGCCTCAGTTGTCGTTGTCACTATGATGTCTCTAGCCAGGTCGGCTTGTGACACCACCCACGTGGATTTCCCGCAGCCGGGAACTCCGTTAACCCATGTGATAGTGGGTCTCACCCAGTGCTTCGGGCTTCCGCCTTTAAACAGGTCCCCCGCTATGGCTTCTGCCATATCGAGGATCCTGTCGTCCAGCATTACCTTTGTGCACTTGGCTACCACCACTACCGGGTCTTCGGTCGGTGTTTTAAAGGTGATCCTCCCTTCCTCGCTCTCCTCGTCCAGAGGCACAAAAAATTAGGATCCCCAAACCATTAGGATCAGTGGGGTTCGCTACCTAAGCATAAGGATTTGGCGAAGATACAAATTTTGACATAGAACGACCGCTGTCAGTTTGACCAGTTCGATGGCGTGGTGTGTAATCAACGCTAATTTGACACTAACCCTCGCTGGTTCGTTTCCCACACAGGACAAATATGTATGTTTGTCTTAGTGTGGGCGTTTTTAAGAAAGGTAGGGCGCATCAAAGCCGTCCGTCTGTGGAAGTACCTCCACTTCACAGAAAAACCGCAGCAAGATAACAGCTCCCAAGAGGGTTGTTGTGTTCCTGCGTGTGAGTGAGGACTCCAGTAAGCTCCCAAGGAATTGCTGTATTAGTAGCAGAGCTGCAGCAGAAAGCATAGTGAAGAAGAGGGAAGTTATGGAAGCTGACCGTTCTTCCTAGCGTTATCATAATCCATCAGGATCGGTACCGACAAATCTGTATCTTCGCCAAATCCTCATGCTTAAATAGGGAATCATAACGATTTGGCGATGATACAAATTTTGACATAGAGCGATTGCCGTCATTTTGACGAGCTCTATAGCGCAGTAGTTAGTAACGCTACTTTGACACCGACCCTCGTGGGTTCAAGTCCCACACAGGACAAACATGACTGTTTGTTTTGGTTTGGGTGTCTTGAAGAGAGGTAGGGTACAACAAAGCACTCCCTCTGCGGAAGTACCCTCACTTCACAGAAAACCGTAGCCATATAAAAATTTAATTGGCAACAGTAACGGTTTTACATCAGATTGGCCGAATGTTTATATGCCTCCCGAAGTTATATATATAAAAACAATTTTAATTATTTTATTTTATATTTTTAAGGTTACCAAAAAAATATACGTATATATACAGCATTCTGTTTTTCTTGGTTAATTTTTGCAAACCTCTTTAGCATTTTTTGACGAGCTCGGTGGCGCAGTGGTGAAACGTGCTGTTACACTACTTTGACACCAACGCTCGTGGGTTCGATTCCCACACAATACAAACATTTGTGTGCACGAAAATGTCTGTTTGTCTTGGCCTGGGTATTTTCTATGTA
Organism: Pyralis farinalis; assembly: GCA_947507595.1. Classification (NCBI taxonomy): domain Eukaryota; kingdom Metazoa; phylum Arthropoda; class Insecta; order Lepidoptera; family Pyralidae; genus Pyralis; species Pyralis farinalis. The sequence continues at coordinate 5,246,382 of OX382259.1, read as the reverse complement.
TAATAAGTATGTATTTACCAAAAAATATATATTTACTTATAAATAAATATAAATAAATAAATATAAATTATAAATAATAATTACACAGCGCCACCTAGCCCCAAAGTAAGCGAAGCTTGTGTTATGGGTACTAGACAACTGATAAACATACGTAAATACATTTTTTTTTGTAAATACATACTTATCATACATAGAAAGTACCCAGACCAAGACAAACAGACATGTTCATGCACACAAATGTTTGTACTGTGTGGGAATCGAACCCACGAGCGTTGGTGTCAAAGTAGTGTAACAACGCGTTTCACCACTGCGTCACCGAGCTCGTCTTATGTTTATCAGTTGTTTGGTATATATATATTTATTTATTTACTCATTTGTATTTTCGAAGCGTCGCCATTTAGAGATCATTTCACTGCATCATAATTCCATTTTGGCATAACTTACGTATATAAATACGTCTTCGTAACCAGTAAATGGAAGACCATTTACCGGTTACGAAGACGTATTCACGTAAAACTCACGGCCGCGTCCATATTACAGCCACACCATTTTTTCCTCATTGGCATGCCACCATCACATCAACCCTTACTAATCCCACTGCAGGTATACGAATCTCCCTTCAACCGAAGGGGTTTACTATCCTTATTGGTATGGAACCTAAAAATAAATTAATCAAGTAATCATAAATAAGCAACTATATAAAGCCAGTTGCCGTTGCTAGTCTCCAGCAATATTCCCTGATAAAAATCAACTTAGAATTATTAAAAAAATATATAAATTGCTTTTCATAAAAAAATATATTCATAATGTTTTCTTAACATTTTCCCTTGGGTGGGTGGAAGGAAATATAGACATATTTCTCGTCTCATTCATTAAATTTCATACCAAAAAATGAAATATAAAATGTAATTACAAATATAGCAGACTATTTTGACGATAAAATTTTATGCTTATTTTCAGAATTACCCAAAGAATAATTTTAATCATAAAAAAGATAAGGAAGAAATTTTAATAATACACGCTCTGCCTAGTTAGGACGCCGATGGGCATAATTACTTGGGTAAATACTCTATGAGCTATGCATGCGATAGAGATGCGAGTTTTTTTATACCACTAAGGTGGCAATCAAGCATACGACCTGCCTGATGGTAAACAGTCACCGTAGCCTATGGACATTTGCAACACCAGGGGTATCACTCATGCGTTGCCGGCCCTCTAAAAACCTATTCACGCATTTTCTGAAGAATTCCAGGCTGTAGTCCCTCGGAAAAACATCGAATATTTTTATAGAGTGAAGTGTGTAAGGACCGCGTATAATGGCGCTGGGTTCTCTCTGCCTACCCCGCAGGGGACCCGGCGTGAAGATCTACATACGTGTAAATACTTGTTATCTCTTCGGAAAAATGTTTCCACTAGAAAGAGCATGACAGTAGAATAAATGCAATCAAGAATGCAAGTGAGAATTGTGCAATATTTGCAAATTAATGCTTACTGAATACGTTCGCAATGACGGTGTAAGAAAGATAATTAGTCTGAGAGTGTCTTTGTTACCACAAGAAAAGCCACGCTCCGTTGGTTCGGGGCTGTTAAAGAACGTACAATAAAAGAATGACGAAACAGATACATAATGCGTGGAAGGGATCCGAGGAAGGCCAAGAACTCACCTACCGCGACCAAATTGGTCAAGTTTTCTCAGCAGGTGCTGTCAGAGGCCCGCGAACCAGCGAGCGTGCCTGAAAAGACCTATGTATGGTAAAGAAGGTGTGTAAAAACCGTCTTATGGCGCTCAATACTCTCCGCTTACCCCGGCGTGAAGATGTTGTAGTCATAAACTGATTAAGAAATCATTGTTGTACTTGAAACACGGACTCCTAAAAATGTAGAATGAAGTCATATTTAATGAAAATGAAATTCAGCGACCGTGGCAATTTTTTATCGCATATCTCGCCGTATCCGCCAAGTTATCGGGTACCAGCTTCAACTGGACCGCGAGGAATCGCCGCCTTCCGGACCGTTACCTTTGACCTTTGTGTCATTTTAGCTCAACAAACGTAAGGTACACATGTGCCCTTGCCTGTTTTAACGCTCGTAAATAAAACATAAACGTATATTTTAAATACGTTGTGAAAAGTGATAGTCCAGTGATAAAGAACTAATCTATTGACCAAGTTATCGTTGAATCGAATCCTGGTGTGTGTATGTACCTACCGCTAAATTCGCGTTTTCGGTTTTTGTAATTATAGCTCGGCGGTGATGGAAAACCAACGTTAGGGAATCCGCACGCCCAATAAATTATATTTGAAAGACGTGTTATCTAAACCTAACCTAAAAGAGGTCTTGTTTACCCTCTAGACCGTGAAGGTCTGACGTCAGTAGCTTCATGAAAAAAAAATGTTAGGCTTAGGTAGTGGACTCTGCGAATTATATTGGTTTAAGAAACGGGCTATCGCTAGGAAGAAAAAGGTGACTTTAGTTAACACTTTTTAGAGGTACATGTCTTAAAAAAAATAATGGTTTTTAGTTAGGTTTGGCATGGTTTTTAGTTAGGTTTGGCATTTAGACGACATGTTTATTTTATTAGGTTTCAAATAGAAACCCCGCCTCCATCACCTTAAGGCGATTAGTTACCCGAAATTAACGCAAACATTGAAAAAAGAATGTTACATTTCCTATGTAACTTCTTCTTCTCCATTGATTTATCTCGTTTCAAAATTTTTTTATAGTAGTTCAGCATAGTGGCTATGCTTCGCCTGATGGTAAGCGAAAAGAGGAGCCCAAATCTTCTAAAGAGCGACTGATAAAGACTACAGTATCCTGTCAGTTGTCGCTGCCATGCTGACTCTTCTTGAAGGTGCTTCATCACGCTTCGTTTGAAGGATCCCATATTGTAGGAAGGAGGAAACACATGTGAAGGCAAGGCGTTCCACTTTTTAATGATACGACATAGATAGGATTTGTCGAACTTTTTTAGTACCTGAAGAAATGTTTTCAACAGTGGAATAATGACATCGCAAACCTGCACGTATGGTTTTAGGAAGGAAGAGAGAGGGAAAACAGTTCTTCGGAGCATGGTAAAGGCGATAAAATATGCTTAGCGAACCAATGTTCCTACGAAGTTGAAGAGGTCTGACGGTTTTTAGTGACCTCTTCGTGGTCGACAATGCTGATAGCCCGCCGCTGCAAACTGTCGAGAGCAAACTCACACTCTGTTTGAGGTTTGTGTTTTTTTTTAAGAAAAGGCGATGTGTTTAAGTTATTAAAGAAGCGAGTGATGTGTGTAAGGACCGAGTCATGTGGCGCTCGATTCCCTCTGCTCACTCCCCAAGGAACTTGGTGTGAAGGTGTATGCATACGTATGTAGTTTTCGTCAAGGGATATACAATTTTAGTTTAGTCTGCTGAAAAAAATTGCGATAACTGTTTCATTTTCGGGTTCCAATTACATACGTTTACTCAATGTATTTACATGAACTTTCGCTCCCCTTTTCGCCAACTCCCATTTAGATTGAAATCTGTTGCTTGAAAAATATACGAACACATTTTGTTGTATAAACTTTTTAGAAACTTATTTTTCAATGTTTATGAACAGGGATTTCTGTTTATTAAGTTATGGCCTGCAGCTATAAAACTTCCCTGTGCTTTTTTATGACTCCAAGTAACTCACATTCGCCTGTAGCATGTCACTTTGTTCCTGCATTATATTATTGTGAAGAGTGTATTCCTCGACGTTTTATGTTTAATTTGAGTCTGTCTAGAAAAGCACGTGACTTATAAAAGTGTGTGTACTTTTTAGTCAGGAGGTAGTATACGAAGGCAAGTATACGGCCTACCTGATGTAAAGTGGTTACCCTAGCCTATAAACACTTGCAATACATGAAGTATCGCTCGCGCGGTGCCACCTCTGCTGTTAACACAGCAACTCCTTAGGAGCTCCCTAGGAGCCAATTTCCAATAAGCATTGGAAATTGGCTTAGATATTAAATAATTTAGTATTAGTATTCTATTTCTTTATTTATCTCCATTTTTTAAACATAAATTGATTACAAAAGAAATACATTTAAAAAATATAAAAAAGGGGGCACCCGCCAGCAACCAAGCGAAGACCCAAGCTACCGGTGGTCAGGGCTCTAGAGTGAGAAACCTCCTCACAATGCGGACCGTGTCCAGAAGAACCGCCTTCTGTATCTGGTTCTTGACCCAACTACCAAGCGAGAACCTCTCAAGATAACGGTCGAGGCTTTTCGCAATAAGGCCGTTTGCTGTTACGACTATCGGAACAGTACTCGTTGAGTCCACATGCCACATGGCGGCAACCTCGTGAACCAAGTCCAAGTACTTAGAGAGTTTCTCTTTCTCGGCCTTCTTGAGGTCGTCGTTATGAGGAATGGTGACGTCAACAAGAACTGCACACCGTATCTCCCGATCTATTAGCACTATATACGCTCTCGTCCGAGGGGAAGAAATGGCTATATATTTTCTTACCAATCAATATATAATTACTTTCCTACCCATCGATGGGTAGAAAAGTTCCAGCGTGGAGACAGCGTGGACGACGGAGCTATAACCTATCTACGGAGTCTGCTGATTCACATCACCATCTCACGATGGCCATCTTACTCAGCAGATATGGCAGCTTCCGATAAACATTTCATAAATTCTATCTAACTTCACGCCAAATCTCTTGCGGGGTAATGAGAGAACTGATTGCCATAAGATGCGGTCCTTACACACTTCACTCGCTTCTTTAACATTCATAACCCTTTTCATGCACGTTCGCCGGCACCTACATCCTTCCACTTTTGCATTGTATATCTGTTTCGTCACTCGAAAGAGTCATCCTGAATTATTTCTACATGTCCGAAACAACGGAGCATGCCTTTTCTTATCTTATTACCGACGCTCTCTTTCAGACCAACTCTCTTTCTTACGTCATCATTAAGAACGAGGTCAGCAAGGTATACGTCATTAATATCATCTTAATAAAATCTCGCATTAATCTCTTTCGGTGGAAGACATGAATAATTTAAGATACATTCTGTGTACTAAGTATCGGGAATTTGTCAATAAAACAAAAAATACAAATTATTCATCTAAATTTATTTTATCGCCTTCAAAGTAGGCCCCATCGCTTGCAATACAACATCTCCACCGCTTCACCCAGTCTTCCATACATTTTTCATAGGCTATTTGCGGTATGGCCTTTAGCTCATTCAGCGAATTTTCTTTTATGGCTTCTATCGACTCAAAACGTTTTCCTCGAAGTGGTAATTTTAACTTGGGAAATAAAAAAAAGTCAGACGGAGCCATATCAGGTGAATACGGTGCTTGGTCGAGAACTTTTGTTGAATTTTTCGCTAAAAACTCTTTCACTATAATGGCTGTGTGTGATGGTGCATTATCATGGTGCAGCATCCATGAGTTGTGTTGCCACAAATCTGGACGTTTTCGGCGGATACTCTCACGCAAACGCTTCATGACGCCTAAATAATATTCTTTATTCACTGTTTCTCCCTCTGGAAGGAATTCGGAGTGAACCACACCACGGTAGTCAAAAAAAACTGTCAGCATCACCTTGATTTTGGAGCGACTTTGCCGCGGTTTTTTGGGTTTCGGCTCGTTTTCGAGACGCCATTCTGAAGACTGTTGGCTTGTTTGCATGTCGTACTCATAAACCCATGTCTCGTCGCCAGTTATTATACGTTTCATAAAGGTCGGATCCGTAGAAGCTCGGGAAACCATGTCTTCAGCGACATGCTTTCGCTGCGCTTTTTGAACAAAATTGAGCTCTTTTGGAACTAGTCGAGCGGCGACGCGTTTCATGCCTAAAATGTCAATGAGAATATTGTGGACGGACTTAAAAGATATGTTCACCTCACTAGCCAACTCTCTCAGACTCATACGTCGATTTTCGAGCACTAGCTTCTTGATTCTGTCGATGTTTTCTCTGGTCGTAGCGGTTGAAGGTCTACCAGAACGAGGCAAGTCTACTACTACTTCTCGGCCTTCTTTAAAAGCCTTATACCATTCATAAGCCCTTGTTTTCGATATACACGATTCGCCGTAGGTATTTCGCAACATTTTTAGTGATTCACCACATGAAATATCATTTGAAACACAAAATTTAAGGCACACTCTTTGTTCAACAATATTTTCCATTGTAAAAATCGCCGAGGACTCAAAACTATGACCAACAAAAAGTGTAGTTTAAAACAAATTAAATGACAGATCCCGCTCAAATTTTGCGCGCTAAATCAGTACAGTGCTACCAACATGCAGTAAAAAAATTAGAACGACCTCTTTTACGCGGGTCTTTTTATTGACATATTCCCGATACTTTTTACACAGAGTAGTATACCTGATGACCTGCCACAATGAGTCCTGACGCCGCATTTTCCGTGTAACAAATGGTGAATATGTCCAACGTAATATTCATGGGATGGTTTTATTACGTACGTTCAAGTGTGATTTATTAGCTTGCGTGAATCATCATTTTGGAGACAATAACATAGCAGGAAATTTTCGTGAAATGTATCTAAGAGTGGCTGGTATCAATACCTAATTTATATAGACATCAATGGCGTTCATGGATTTTTAAATGGATTATTAGTGAAAAATATTGTGTGTAAAAAAATGTGACTTGACCTAAGTCCGTGTAGGGTAAGTGAGATCCTGCTAGTGAGGTTACCAGTAAGTTTCTAAGATGTTGCTGTGTTAGCAGCGGGGGTAACAACGCGCCACATCTACTGCTAACAAATCCCTGCAGGTTAAGTGTGTTCCTGCTAGTGAGGTTGCCAGTAAAATTCCTGAGAAGTTGAAGTCCGCAGCGGGCGAAAGCAACAAGAGTGCGATTCTGCCTGTATTCATATAAACGTTCATAAGCTGCGGTAATCACTTTACACCAGGCGGGCCGTATGCTTGCTTTCTCCCGACATTGTGCGTAAAAATGTATTATGAACATATTCTCTACGTAGTCACGATATTTTTCAAGGGATTCTTCAACATATTCGGTATTTGGTTTCGATATCTATCTGACATAGGGTGCATAGGGTGACTGGTGTGCTCGATTCCCGCACAAAACAAATATTTGTGTGTCTGTTTGTCTTAGTGTTTTTAAGAGGAGCAGGGCAAATAAAAGCAGTCTGCCTGGGGTAGCACCCGTATGTCACAGAAATCCGCAACCTAATCACTTTCTGGAGGGTTGTTGCGTTCCGGCGAGTGAGTGAGGTTACCAGTAAGTTCTCTAAGAGCTATTGTGTAAGCAGCAGCGGTGGCTACGCGCGAATGATTATGCTGTATAACAAGCTCGGCGGTAATGCTAACTTTGACATCAACGCTCGTGGGTTCGATTGCCACACATGATAAACATTTGTTTGTATCAACATGTCTATTTGTCTTGATCAGCTTTTAAGGGAGGTAGGGTGAATAAAAACGAAATAACAACTCCCTGGAGACTGTAGGTTGTTGTGTTCCTTCTACTGGGTGAGATTACCAGTGAACTTCTAAAGAGTTGCTGTGTTAGCCGCAGTGAAATCAATGCGCAAGGAAGTACTTTCTATATTGCGAACGCCATAGTCACTTAACATGGTGGACCATAATATTGTATGTCTTCGGGCGATGTATAAAAAACTAAGGTACAAAAAGAATAGCAAATTTGAGATAGGTATGTAATCGAACATTATTTTCCGTACTTTTCCAAAAGAGACTTAATACATTGTTCGGGGCGTGTAGCTTACTATTCTTACTATTCTGGCATTAAACTGCCAGGATATCTGAATAACGTGTTATTTCTCTATCAGACTCTGATTGGAGGGCGGATAGACGTGGGTAGTAAAATATGGTCCCTATGTCACATAGATATCGCAATCATATGTACGAATTTCTTGAAAAATAAAGTGACTGAACGATAGAGAATATTTTGTACATGTATTTTTATTTGCAATGTCGAGAGAAAGCAAGCATGCGGCCTGCCCGACGTGACACTTAACGTAATTACCGTACGTTTATACTATAAACGTTCCTAAGCTAAAGTGATTACCGTGCCTTTATTATTTAAACGTTCATAAGCTAAAGTACGTTTATATTATTCTCTGCTGCTCCGTCACGAAGCGTAAACGATTCTGCTTGTTTCATGTAAACTTTATATGAATACAAACGGAACCGCTCCCGCTACAGACTCATCAAATTCTTAGAAACTTACTGGTAACTTCACTAGCATACACTTACCTTCGGACTTCTTCCCGTGCTTTTGACGAGTGACATTGTTCTTATACTTGAAATTTTTACAATTCAGTGTAAATTAGTTTTATGTAACAATTTCGATAGTGTTTTGTAACATAAGTGCTAGTGCAATTATACAATAATGAAAAAACTCAAGTATAAGACGTTTATGCACTTTTTGGAAGACGTGAATAAGTTCATCAAGAAAACCTTGTAAAATTCCTATCGTTTACGGGTGGTATTTAAACTGGGTTGATTGGGTCGAAGTACCCTTCCCAAGTATTTTTTGAGCACAGTTCCTGAAGTTGGAACATAGAATTAAGATTTTTAAATGGCTCTAAACTGATGACGTGGCTGTATGGACTAGATCCCTTTGCCTTTCCCCTCGGGGATAAAAAGAACCACACTTACCTTCCAGGAATTTGTTAGCAATAGATGCCGTACGTTGCCTCTCCCGCTTCTGACTCAGTCTGCTTAGATAAGCCCTACCTTTCACCATTGCCTCACTTGTTATTCGGCGAGGTTGTCATTGACTCTAAATATGGTAGAGAGCCAATTGTTACGGGTCTACGGGGTCCAACATCTTCGGGGCCCAAGTCGACCTCACCTGCAAGTTGATGCACCTGCTGTTTAACAGACGAAGATCTGGCGCTGGCTTTCCTCTAGGTGTTGGAAGGTCGGACGGCAGTTGCTCTCGTAAAAGCTACATTAAAAGCCATGACAATGGTAGAGAGCCAATTGTGCCCTAAATTTACTATTCAACGCGTCAAACACATGCGTGTTTTAGGGTAGGAATTATTTTGACGAGCTCGGTGGCGCAGTAATGAAATGCGCTGTTACGTTACTTTGATACCAACGCTTGTGGGTTCGATTCCCACACAGGGCAAACATTTGCATGAATATGTCTGGTCTAGGGTTTTTAAGAGAGGGAGTGAGGGAGGTCACCAGTAAACTTCCAAGGAGTTGTTGTGTTCTCAGCAGAGGTGGCTTGCGTGAGTGATACTTAATGTGTTGCAAGCGTGCGTGGGCCGTATGCTTGATTTCCTGCCGATGTTGTATAAAAATAAATTGTTTTAATAAATTCATCACAATGAGCAATGCAGCAGTAGTTATAATAGTTTCGATTAAGATTTCTCCCGTTTTCTCGGCAATTACCACTAAAAAAACGTTTTACCATTTAAAAGCTTGCGTTTTTACATTTTTAAATGGTAAATGGTAGCACTTTCGAAAGTATTATACGTATTCCACGTGCTTGTAATTACTACATCTGTAATTGAGCGTAGAGACTCGAGCTTCCTGAGACTTCGTAAGGGTGCGTTCATATTAACGAATACGCCGCCATGTCTGTTTATGTTCGAACCAACGTAAAGTATCAAAACTACCATTGGGACCGATAATAATCACTGCAATGATCTTCAATAGTCGTTGTCCAGTTTGCAGCAGGAAATGTGGTAGAGTTATACACTTAAAACAGGCAATTCGTGGCTTAGCGGCATATCTATGGAGCAAAGTAAGATGACTTTCGCTTACTTATACTTCACAAGAGAACCTCTTGTACGCACGGTTTCTGTGAGAAATCTTTATAAGACACTTGTGATTTGTGAATTTTGGGTACTTATTCCCTTTTCCATCATTTCTATGCAGACCGGGTCACTGAACTTCTTGCTATTTTTTTAGCGAGACCTAAGGTTTCACAATAGGAGACTTCTTCCCTATTGTGGTTTAATACTGGACAGCAATTGCAATTAACGCTGCGGAGGTGGTAGGATTTCTTCCTAATTCCCCCCCTCCCCCTTACCTGTGTATGTAAGCCTAAAAATGATGAGCCTGTTGATACTGTACACAAGTTCATCTCATGTATGAAAAAGTTTAAGAAAGATGCTGTTTTAAGGAGTACCTTATATATTTGATGATATTTGGCGCAGATTCGAGCCTCTTCACGATGTTACGAGTATATCTGAAAAATAGGAGACATGAGTAGATTAAAAAAAGGTGTTCATTGTTCCTGGCTGCAGGAGCAGAAAGCTAGTAAAAAGTAAGAAAGAAAGAAATAAAACGTCGTAACACAAACACTATACACATATAAATAATACACAATGGATAATGATACAACAAAAGTGCTGTGTGGCAGCCCAAATAAGTCCGATCTCAGCATACTGCCGTGTCAACACATAACCCGGTGCTGATTTTCTGATAACACTTGTTTGTGACACCACGGACAGACAAACAAGCACAAAACAGATCAAATTAATCACAACAAACAATTTTTTTTACTATTTTCTAAAGAGACTTGTATCCAGACATTAAAAATAATTAATTAAAACTATAAAAGTAGTGATAGCCCAGTGGATTATGAAGCGATCTATTTACTAACTGGTCCCCGGTTCGAGTTTTGGCATGTACTAAATACTATGATTTGTGTACATATTTATAATTATCACTTGTTCGGCGGTGAAGGAAACCATCGTGAGGTGACCCGCACGTTCAACAAATTATATTCCGAAACACGTGCGGACCCTATGTAAGAAATATCTGGTTTTTCATCTTAAGTAATATCTACATGGCAGTCGCTCTATGTAAAGTATCTTCACCAAATCCTTAGGCTTAGGTAGCAGACTCTGTCAACACGAATAATTTAGAAAATGGAATAACGCTAAGATAAAGCTCATTCCTGGCTAACACAAATGCGATTTCATATGCGAAAGGATTTTATATGAACGGTCACTTAGTAAGCATAAAGAACGGCACAGAAGAGAAGGTAACCACATTTTTCTATTAAATTCGTTTGTATACATTAAACAACGCACAGTGTAGGTGTTAAATTATACATTGAAGTCGTTGAAACCTATTTAGCTTCTCGTCCTCATTCACGGTCGAATGGGAGGATATTTTGATCAATAAACCGAGAAGTTTTTTTTTATATTATATATTATATACAACGTCGATAGGCATACAAGCATACGGCCCACCTGATGTAAATCAGTTACTTTAGCCTATTAGCGCTTGTAATATATTAAGTATCACTCGTGCGATGCCCCCTCTGTTGCTTACACAGCAACTCCTTAGGAGCTTACTCTGGTGTCCTCACTCACACGCGGGAACAAAACAACCCTCTAGAGAATTGTTATTTGGCTGCGGTTATCTGTGAGGTGAAGGTACTTCTCCAGACGGGTTGCTTTGATATGGCCTACCTCTCTTAAATCATCCAGACCAAGACAAACAGATATGTTCATGCACACAAATGTTTGTCTTGTGTGGTAATCGAACCCACGAGCCACGGCGTTGGATGTAAATCAGTTACCTTAGCCTATTAGCGCTTGTAATATATTAAGTATCACTCGTGCGATGCCCCCTCTGTTACTTACACAGCAACTCCTTAGGAGCTTACTCTGGTGACCTCAGTCACACGCGGGAACAAAACAAACCTCTAGAGAATTGTTATTTGGCTGCGGTTTTCTGTGAGGTGAAGGTACTTCTCCAGACGGGTTGCTTTGATACGGCCTACCTCTCTTAAATCATCCAGACCAAGACAAACAGATATGTTCATGCACACAAATGTTTGGCTTATGTGGGAATCGTATCCACGAGCGTTGGCGTCAAAGTCGCGTCATTCACGACTGAAGCACCGAGCTCGTCTGACTGAGTGACGCGATGTTGATTCATGAACTAGCCAACAAGACTTGTGCGTTGTACTTTTCTCCCAACCCGTATCTGTAAGTTGAGTTACAATGCAAAATCGTTTTGCTATACCCTCAACCAGATTCACTACGTGTCGCCTACATTGCGAGCCAACGCGGCGAACTATCAGCCAGGAACCGACGCCACAGGAACTTGTCTTTTTCTAGACGAGACTGCTAAACGTTTCCGGTAAAGCACGACGAAGCCGGATGAGTTTAAATAGCCTTTTAAGGGTGAAATGCTGCGTTGTTTCAATTCGGAAACTGTAGCTATTGTCGTCTGAAACTTAAATAGTATAACGAGCCCGATGGTGGAGTATTTAGCAACACTAATTTAGCACCTAGGCTCGTGGGTTCGATTTCCATATAGGAGGAAAATTTGTGTCATGCCTGTTTGTCTTTGTATAGGTTTTGACAGAGGCAGGGCACATCAAAGCATCCTGACTAGACAAGTACCTCCTCATAGAAAACCGCAGCCAAATAACTTACTGGAGGGTTATTCTGTTCCTGCGAGTGAGTGAGGTTACCAGTGAGCTCGTAAGGAGTTATTTTGTCATCAGTAGGGGTGGCAACGTACGAGCGATACTTGCTTCATGATTGTATTATAGAATTATATATAGTCGTAGGCATTAATTAGTACATAAGCATTAATTAATGCCTATATTTATATTCATATATAATATATATATATTTATATAGGTTTATATAGGTGTGTCATATTTTGGGGCGTGTTACATACTTAGACTTTTATAATATGATCGACCACCATATTTAGATCAAGCTCACTTTGTACACGCTGGTTATCAAACGAGGCTCTGAGAGATACGACTGTACTATTATAAACAGCCCGTATATCAAGTTTACGATCTACATTCATGAAAGTGCACATACAAAAAATCTTGAATAAACAATATATACCATCTTGTTTGTTGGTTCAGTTAATTAAAAGCTTCTTTAGAAGTAATTTAAATATCATATTTCGGTATTACTTGATACGTGATGCGGGTAATGTATCTTCATCATAATACAAAATTAAATGTTGAAATAAAGTTTAACCACACAATATATTATGAATCACCAGTGTTGCTTTGTTGAAAATGTTCCAACCTTGTATAGTACTCGTAAAATAAATTGCGTATACGCTTTGAAGTGTAGCGCCGACCGGCACCCACCCAATACCGTCGTTAGTAGATGCAACGTGCCGTCGCTGCCATGGCTGCTCCGGTAGCCCCTGTGGTGTTCTTCACGACCGCCCGCCATCTGGAACAGAAACCGCATGCAACCGCCACCGTTGCTGCCATGATCGCCCTGGTCGTCGCTGCGACTCGTCTTTCGTCTATCCATGAGATATCCTCAGGCGCTAGAATAACATGCTGCAAGTAATAAAGTAAATAACCAAAAACGAATGTGTCATTGAAAATCAAGAGTTATGCGAGGGTTATTTATTTTATATTATATTTATTGTACTATTGTGTTGTTCCCACTAGCTCATGGCCTGATCGACCGAGAGTTGTGGAAATAATTAAAATTAACTTTGCTGTCTCCCATATTAATTAAAGAGTTAATAAAAAAAATAAGTTAATAGTTTAAGAGAACGAAACGTGACAACGCAATTTTTTATATATATATACCGCGTAAATATATTATTTACTTGAATCTAAAACCTCGATCGCCGTTTACGCGAAACGAAATGATGAGAGGTTTGGATTTATTATGCAAAAATTAAATATAAAAAAATTATGCACGTTAAGAAATGAAAATAATGCCGATTTTATTGCTAGCATGTTAGAATACATATATAAAATTAAGGCGTGGTCCGGGCTGCGTATTTGTATAGTAAAAGGAATACAAAAATGAATAATATTGACGACAGATGTGTTATTATTAATGATTTTCATGTGTTGCCCACTAGTGGCCGCGCGGGCATTAAGAGAATGATTAATAATATAAAGAAATATGATTTTAGGCCAAATATAGAGAAAGACGTAAGGAATTTTGTGTCAAAATGTGAGCAATGCCAGAAGAATAAGTTGTTGTTGTATAAAGCTTTATTGTACAGTAATAAATATTACAATGATTAAGTACATGGTTTGGTAGAAATTAATATTGTACAATGGCGGATAAGTATTCAGTTTCTATAAAACTACCGACGAAAATTACGAGTATTGCACAAGGCGGCTTAGACAATGTGTTTTTAGACGTAGTGGGTCCGTTGCCCAGGGGCGACCATGGTAATCGCTACGTACCAACGTTGCTATGTGAGCTGACAAAATTCGTAGAAGCGTATCCACTACGCACAAAAGACGCGACAGTCTAGCAAGAGCAAGAGTCTAGCAAGGTCATTCACGAATCACTTAATTCTACGTTATATCTATATATATATATAGATCGGTACAGACCGAGGTAGTGAGTTTATGTCGAGTACCGTGAAAGGTGTATGTGAATTATTAAAAATTAACCACATAAACTCAGCAGCCTATCATCACCAAAGTCTATGGGCGCTCGAAGTTTTACGTAAACATATGGGGGCGTATTTACGTATAAATTGTGAGAATCACACCAATAACTGGAGCGAATAGTTGCCATATTGGTGTTTTTCGTACAATAATACAGTACACTCGGAAACTAAGTATATGCGTCTCGAGTTAGTGTTCGGTAAAACGTGCAATATTTCCAGCAATTTGAAACAGAACTCCGTTGATCCTTTATACAATATCGAGAGCTATCCTTTAGAGCTTAAATATCGGTTACAAGTAGCCCAAAGCGATGTTTATAATAATTTATGCCTGAGTAAAGAAAAAAGGAAGAAACGGTATGATAAAAATATAAACCCCGTTAGCTATGATAAGGGTTATTATGATAAGTTATGCCTGGTAAATAAATCCAATAGGAGTCTGGGAAGATATGAAACCAAATGTCAAATTTTGAAAAATGATTTAGTAATGCAACCAGCTGATGTAATCTTGAATTGGATATTTCACTAAGAACTTGAAAATTCAGTTGCAAGATTTAACATGAACATATAAACATTGCAAATCAAAATTAAAAAAAAAAATGTAAAAATAAAAATAAAAAAGCTTGTAAAATAGAAACTTTAATAAAATTTTACAATGTGGCAGCTTATATTCCGAGTCAACATTTAAGCAAGCAACATTTAGTCGAGATTATTTTATGTTTTCGTATACATTCTGTGTACTAAGTATCGGGAATTTGTCAATAAAACAAAAAATACAAATTATTCTTCTAAATTTATTTTATCGCCTTCAAAGTAGGCCCCATCGCTTGCAATACAACATCTCCACCGCTTCACCCAGTCTTCCATACAT
Source organism: Pyralis farinalis (assembly GCA_947507595.1). Classification (NCBI taxonomy): domain Eukaryota; kingdom Metazoa; phylum Arthropoda; class Insecta; order Lepidoptera; family Pyralidae; genus Pyralis; species Pyralis farinalis. The sequence continues at coordinate 5,231,163 of OX382259.1, read as the reverse complement.
TTTTCATAGGCTATTTGCGGTATGGCCTTTAGCTCATTCAGCGAATTTTCTTTTATGGCTTCTATCGACTCAAAACGTTTTCCTCGAAGTGGTAATTTTAACTTGGGAAATAAAAAAAAGTCAGACGGAGCCATATCAGGTGAATACGGTGCTTGGTCGAGAACTTTTGTTGAATTTTTCGCTAAAAACTCTTTCACTATAATGGCTGTGTGTGATGGTGCATTATCATGGTGCAGCATCCATGAGTTGTGTTGCCACAAATCTGGACGTTTTCGGCGGATACTCTCACGCAAACGCTTCATGACGCCTAAATAATATTCTTTATTCACTGTTTCTCCCTCTGGAAGGAATTCGGAGTGAACCACACCACGGTAGTCAAAAAAAACTGTCAGCATCACCTTGATTTTGGAGCGACTTTGCCGCGGTTTTTTGGGTTTCGGCTCGTTTTCGAGACGCCATTCTGAAGACTGTTGGCTTGTTTGCATGTCGTACTCATAAACCCATGTCTCGTCGCCAGTTATTATACGTTTCATAAAGGTCGGATCCGTAGAAGCTCGGGAAACCATGTCTTCAGCGACATGCTTTCGCTGCGCTTTTTGAACAAAATTGAGCTCTTTTGGAACTAGTCGAGCGGCGACGCGTTTCATGCCTAAAATGTCAATGAGAATGTTGTGGACGGACTTAAAAGATATGTTCACCTCACTAGCCAACTCTCTCAGACTCATACGTCGATTTTCGAGCACTAGCTTCTTGATTCTGTCGATGTTTTCTCTGGTCGTAGCGGTTGAAGGTCTACCAGAACGAGGCAAGTCTACTACTACTTCTCGGCCTTCTTTAAAAGCCTTATACCATTCATAAGCCCTTGTTTTCGATATACACGATTCGCCGTAGGTATTTCGCAACATTTTTAGTGATTCACCACATGAAATATCATTTGAAACACAAAATTTAAGGCACACTCTTTGTTCAACAATATTTTCCATTGTAAAAATCGCCGAGGACTCAAAACTATGACCAACAAAAAGTGTAGTTTAAAACAAATTAAATGACAGATCCCGCTCAAATTTTGCGCGCTAAATCAGTACAGTGCTACCAACATGCAGTAAAAAAATTAGAACGACCTCTTTTACGCGGGTCTTTTTATTGACATATTCCCGATACTTTTTACACAGAGTAGTATAAGTATACATAAAATTGTGTATGTTATCACATAACGTCGCGAGGCATAGAGACACACGACACCTGATATTAAGTGGTTATCGCAGCATATGAAGATTTGCAATATGCCACCTATGCGCTGGTACAGCAACTACAGGATGTTACTGGTAACTCACTCACTCGCAGGAACACAGCAACCCTATAGGGAGTTGTCATTTGGATGCAGTTTTCTTTGAGATACTGACAGACTTTGATGCATCCTACATCTCTCAAAAAACACTCTGCTCACAAACAGACAAGTTCATGCACACAAAGGTTTGACCTGTATGGGAATCGAATCAACAAGCTCTGAGATCAAAGCTGTGTTACTAACCACTGCGCCACCGAGCTCGTCTATAAAGTAAATTATAATAGAAATGTCAAAGATAATAATGGAATTTATAACGTATTACCAGTAGTCGACTATGTTATATAGATCTATGTTATGTAGACAATTTAATATGCAAACTATTCGGCGATAAGCGCCATAAGGGATAATATTGTTACTTCACATTTGCCTGACCCCTGTCAATACTGCCATATTGTAATATAGGGTACACTAAATCCATTGAAATCTATTGGATTGTTTTTTTTTATTCTACGTCGGGAGGCAGAAAAGCATGCAGCCCACCTGATGTAAACGGTCTACCGTAGCGTATTAACGCTTGCAATATATTAAGTATAACTCGCGCAATACCTCATCTGCTGCTTACACAGCAACACCTTGGGAGCTTACTGGTGACCTCACTCACACGCAGAAACACAACAACTCTCTAGGGAGTTGATATTTGGCTGCGGTTTTCTGTAAGGTGGACTGTAAGGGTACTTCCCCAGACGGGCTGCTTTGATACGCCCTGCCTCTCTTAAAACATCCAGACCAAGACTATTATAAGAATTCTTAAGACAAACAGACATGTTCATGCACACAAATGTTTGCCTCGTGTGGTAATCGAACCCACGAGCGTTGGTGTCAAAGTCGCGTCATTAACGACTGAGCCACCGAGCTCGTGCTCGTCATAATAATAATTGTACAACATTGATTGTCTTTTCGAAGGGGCCTCTACGCGTTGGATCTTTATCCCCACGCACGCCTATCAAATGACCGGGATTAATGCCCGTGAGTGAAAAGATATATAATAATTGTACTAGCCCTAGCATTACTTATAAGTTTAGTTGCTTTAATTCTTTGTAGTAACTTTTATACAACGTCGACGGGCAACCATACAATCGTACGATCGCACAGTTCGCCCTATGTAAAGCGGTAACTAAAAATTACAAGGAATTACGCTAGAGCATTGTATCTCGTTGCTAATACTACTACATAGTAATTTTCTGGGAATTGTTACTTGGCTGTGATCTGCACTGAGTTGAAAGCACTTATACAAATAAAGTCTACTTAAAGATATTAGTCCATAACTGTCACAGTGTAACTAATGTGAACAATATCAGCCATATTCAAAGTATAAAAAAGAGGCACTTTTCATCGCTTATATTTTTCAGTAAAGATAATAATGGTGAACCCGAAATAATGGTGAATATTCCCCGATATTGCGGAGGCTGTCGGCCCGATTTCGATAATTTAACATGTATTCCACTATTCTATTCTGAAGTTAGTTACATATAAATTTGAGTATTAATTAAAACGTTCTTTAAATAGCTTTGTCTATATATAATTTCATCTCTCGTAAACGACTCTTTATATAGTTAGTATTTTTATGTTTTTATATTCTCTATTTATATAGTGAGTGGACCTGGAAACAAAGACTATTATTATTAATATAAAATGTTTATTCAAAATGCCGAGAGACAAAGAAATCATTTTTTATACAATTATACAATACAAGCATACCCCCACCGGGTATAAAGTGGTCGTCGTCGTTACACACTTGTAATACATTATTGCATTGCGTTGCATTTTTTGTCAATCAATAAGTTACTAAACTTTGACAGGTATTACAAATAATACAATCAGCCAAATTATGATAATAATTGAATTGACTTTGTAATAAGTTATGGAAATATATTTATTTATTACTCATACTGTAAATTATATTATCAATATTACCTGCCTTTTGAAAAATGAGTTGGTATAATTGTACCATCTGACGGCAAACTCTACCACCGCGCGCGCTCATTTGTCAATCAAATAGAGCGTCCCTGCCTTGCGGTTATATATCCTTTTCACGAAGTCACTCCCACAGATTGCAGGAAAGCGAGAGAAAAGACGTTAAACATTAAATATACTAATAATAATATTGTAACGTTGAACACAGTCTGTTTGTGTATAGGTTTATCTATCTCGAACTTCTTCGAGTTTCGAAGGACACGTTAAGCCGTTGTTCCCTGCTGTTGTCTATAGACGACAATCGTCAGTATCATCGTAATCGATAAGCTAAATAAGTGACTTTCGGACTGCTTGAAATCACTGGCCACTTGCTGCTTTAACCCCATAGGTTGAAGAAAGACCCGTATTTCTGCAGTGCCATGAGTAAGGCTCGGCGTATACCTACTGGATTAATTAATTATCGATGAATTTATTATTTACTACTCGTTAACATTTAGTTTAGATTTTTCTGTTCCATTGTTATATTTATCATTAATTAGTGAGATGTTTTAAAGCTGGCAAAAGACAATGTAAACCTGAGTAATAGTAGCGAATGTAAATTTTATCTATGTTATACATATACAGGTTACAAAGTGTGGCATTTCAAGCCTTTTTGTTAACAGGTAAAGCACTTCGAGGAGTCGAAGTTGTCCCCAGACGCAATAAAAGATTAATTGTTACACGAAACACCCAACGGGCTATATATGTTACTAGGTGAAAATGATGACAAATATAAATGTTTGTAATTATCACTTACTTGGCGTTGAAGGAAAACATCGTGAGGAAACCCGCACGTCCAAGTAGTTATTATATTTCGTAAGACGTGTGACCTTACCTAAAGAAAGGCCTGGCTAAAAATCGGCATTTACGCCAAATCTAAGAACTTAGATAGCGGACCCCGGCATATGGTATTTCATATTTGTCTACCTGTTAATCTTTGTGGCAAATCGTGATGGGCGAGTCTTGATCTTCCTCGGCTTCTACTTCCTACTTTCGCGCAGTATATAGCTCTTTTGTCATTCTTTCTAAAAGTTTGAGCAAACGGATTTCATCTTGTCTTGACACCGATATTCTCTTTCAAACCAACTCTCTTTCTTATATATTAATGCGAACTCGCGCTTCGTGTGTTACGCCGAAGATTGTGACTTTTTTTTTTTTTTTTTTTTTTTTATATTAGTTCAGCATAGTGGCCCCTCTTTGCCTGATGGTAAGCGAAAGAGGAGCCCAAATCGCAACTGCAACTGACAGCATACTACATCCCGCATCCTGTCAGTTGACTGTTTAAGCATTAGGAAATATAAAAACAAAATTTTAAATTAAGTGATAAATAGTGTATCAAATAATCTACTAATTAAGAATTACTTTGCGTTATTAATTAAATACGTGAACAATCGGAATGCGAACGCGACAGTCGAAATTAATTATTTAAATTGAAACTCAATAATCGGTAAATTAAATTGAATTCAAATAAGCCGCGCTCTCAAACAATGGAAACGCTGAAATCTCAAACGTTCGTCGCTAATACAATTTAATTTAGAAATAATTAATTTATTCTAATACATCTTTGTTCCAGTTTAATACCGAATGAAGAGAAGAACTTCAAAGAAGATTAATATATTATATAGACAAATTTTATCTAATTGAAATTATTACAAGCGAGTATTAAAATGCTTTCTAGCTATCGATGAGCTCAAGAAATTAATTTCAACTTATTATCGGCGAAGTTTAAAGACAGATCCATGACAATTTCTTACCTAAATGTATCAAAATTATTTTTTTTCCTCTTAAATCTTTATTCGTTTATCCGCAAATGTGAATAAAATCTTTATAAATGGCATAGAGGCTCGTCCTTACCGAACGACCTTATCGCGGCGAATTCCTAAGATGCTTTCACCCGACGGTTAAAAAAAGAGTACAGTAGAAATGTTTGTTCCAACTAAGTTACTACAACTACAATCCTTCATTACACATGAATAAGTTATACACTTAATTACGAACGTTTTGCTAGTCGATTCAAGGCGTATAACTAACTTGCATATACCCGAAGTTCATCAAAGGCACGCGTGCTCTGAAACGTAAATAATTTGCATGAGAATGTTTAGTGTATAAAATTAACTAAATAGTTCGGAATTTGTTTAACGTTGCATCAGGTTATTTATAAACTCAACACGATTCGCATGTTTACCTGCGTTTCGTGATTACTGATGGTGCACAAAGGCATTTATTACAGGAATATTAACAGGTTTATATATGTTAGCGATATACGCATTTACTTGTTAATTATTTTTCACTATATTTTCCATGATTAGACTTTATATTGCTATATGCTATATTAGACTTAGAAAAGTTATCATTCACGTATTTAAATGACCTGTCATATTATTTTTTATACAACGTCGCGAGACATATAAGCATACGATCCACCTGATGTAAAGCGGTTACCGTAGCCTATGAACGCTTGTAATACATTAAGCATCACTTGCGCGATGCCACCTCTGTTTAGCAGCAAAGGTGGCAGCACGCAAGAAATAAGGAGTACAAATGTTAGCACACTTCTACTCCTTAGAACTACTGCTAGACTGGAAAGAATACGACATCAACATAAATGGCAAGTACCTTCGATTTACTGACGATATAGTAATCAAAGCAAAATCGCAGCAGGGCACGAGCGCAATGCTCGAAAGACTTGTTAGAGCATCCCAACAAGTGGGTCTTAAGATAACCTCACTTCAGTTTCAGATAGGAGCTCGATTCTCGAAGTTGTTGACGAGTATGCCTAATTAGGACAAACAGTCCAACAAGGTAGGTTCAACTTAGTGGAAGAGGTTTCTCGTCGAATTCAACTGAGAGGGGAACATTTGGAAAGTTGCGAAAGATTTTTTGTCCAAAATTCCTCAATATCTCAAGACGAAAGTCTTCGACCAGTATGCCGGTGTTGACTTACGGCACAGAAACATGGTCGCTTATTATGGTCCTCATACTCAAGATGATTTCAAGTTTCTCTGCGAGACAGATTGAGATGAACACATCTATAATAGAACTAGAGCTACGTGGCTCTAAGGGTCAGCAAGCTGAAGTGGCGGTAAGCTGGCCACATTGAAGAACCGATCGCCATTGGAGGAGAATGGTTCTATAACAGCGATCACAAACCGGAAATTGCAGCGTAGGACAGCCTCCCCTTACGGTGGACCGACGATCTTGTGAAGATCCCTGCAAGAGGCACAGGGCCGATCACTGTGGAAATCTAAGGTCAGGCCTTTCCATTTGTATTACACAATCATGAAAATTGAATTGAGTAGTAAATCAACATATTTATCATTTTTGATGCGAATTACTTACATGGGATTGAATGGAAGCACCTATCCACATACATTGGGATTATTAAATTAAGTTATTTAATGTTCTAACGTGTTTTTTTACCTACAACGTCTGGAAACCTGATCACGGCCAATCTGATGTGAAATGCATCTGAATCTAAACTCGCGCATTGCCACCCCTGCTGCTTACACCTTAGGAACTTAATGGTAATCTCACTTACTCGCATGAACCCAACAACACTCAAAGGAGTTATATATTATATCGGTTGCGGTTTTATGTAAGGACGAAGTGGTGCTTTGCCCTCATTAAACGGTGGCATTCGAAGGTAGTTTTCGGTACCAAGCCACTAAGTGTTGGAATAATATTCCACCACCACTACGGCTATTGAAGTCCAAATTTACATTCAAAAATGAGTACAAAAAGTTTTTATTGTTTAAAAAAATTTAGGAATTCCTAATATTTACAGGCTAGATCTGTTTGTTTCGTAGCTTGCTTTCCATGTCAGATCAGATGGCATATATTTTATATGATTTCGTCATGACCACAAAATATCCTCGAGTTTTTATGGACACTGAGTATATAGTTTATTATTATTATTTTATTTACAATTACATTATAATGTGCCTCGATTGTAACACTCCATATTCGACGATGTACCTATTCAATATATTACCGTAATTATGTATTATCACACTACAGTGGGCACATTACGACTTTGATGATTTATTTAATTCACGTATTCATTTACTCCCCATTTTTCGCGGTTGGTTTGCGGCTGTAGCAGAATAATCAGCGTTTTGTTCAACAGGACAAAACAAGTAGCAGAGTTACAGCCATTTTGTGTTACAGCGGCACACATATGATTTTTCCCCCCTCTACAGTGAACATGTTTCTTTGTATTGCTTACATTTATAAGCATAATTGTTACAAATTGTTATGTGTGTGCTAGAGATACAAATAAAGAATCTATCTATCTATCTTTGATACTCGTACATCCTACCTCTCATAGAAACAATCAGACCAAGACAAACAAAGAAGTTCATGCACACAAATGTTTGTCTTATGTAGGAATTGATCCCACGAGCGTTGGTGTTAAACTAGCGTAACAACTCCACCATCGTGATCGATAATTATTATTTCAAAATTCTTACGTCGCCGATTCAAATTTGATGAGGTCGGTAGCACAGTAGTTATTAACTCTGCTTTGCAATCAGAGTTTGCGGGTTCGATTCCCACACAGGATAAATATGTGTGTGCGTGAACACGTCTGTTTGTTTTGGTGTTTTTAAGAGTGGTAGGTCGCGTCAATACATCCGACTGGGGAATCACCTCCACCTCACAGACAGTCGAAGCCAAATAACAAGTCCCTGGAGAATTGTTGTATTCCTGCGAATGAGTGAGATTACCAGAAAACTCCTAAGAAGTTGCTGTGTCAGCACCAGAGGGGTTATCGCGCAAGTGATACTTAATGTATTACAAGCGTTCATAGGCTTAGGTAATCGCTTTACATCAGGTGGGGCGTATGCCAGTATGACTCCCGACGTAGTATATATGTAACAGCGGGACACTCCTCTGCTGCTAACAGCAACTCCTTAGTTGCTTACTGGTGACCTCGCTCACAAACAGGAACACAGAGATTTGTTATTTGGCTGCGGTGTTCTGTGAGGTGGAGATACTTCCCCAGGCGGGCTGCTTTGATGCACCCTACCTCTCTTAAAACATCCAGACCACGACAAACAGACACGTTCATGCACACAAATGTTTGTCTTGTGTGGGAATCGAACCTCGGGGGTTGATGTCAAAGTCGCGTCATTCACGACTGCGCCACCGAGCTAGTCAAATGTATAAAGCAATTTATTGTTTGTATGTGAAGTTCACAACTTCTGTTCCTACTGATTATTGTAATTGTAAACATGCAAAAACTTCGCCAATAAACGTAACATTAATGTTTTGGACAAATATAATAAACTTGAAGAGCTATCAATCAAAATTGAGGGTCCGTCATAATGGAGGGATGGGTGACGGCAGTTCCAGCGAGTGAGGCGACATCATTCACGTCTTATGTCTCATACAATACAGATCGATTGGTTATCACTATATACATTGATGTACTTGTTATAAGCTTTTGTTTCATCACTTTCTTCATAATTTTCTTCGAAATGATGACGTACGAAAGAGAGTTGGACTGAAAGAGAGTGTCGGTGTTAAGATAAGAAAGGGCATGCTCCGTTGGTTCGGACATGTAGAAAGAATGCAAGATGAAAGAATGACGAAACAGATATACAATGCGAAAGTGGAAGGATGTAGGAGCCGAGGAAGACCAAGACTAACCTACCATGACCAAATTGGTCGTGTTTTATCAGAAGGTGATGTCAGGAGCCTTAGGAACCGGCGAGCGTGCATGAAAAGAGCTATGAATGTGAAAGAAGCGAGTGAAGTATGTAAGGACCGCGTCTTATGGCGCTCGGTTCTCTCTGCCTACCCCGCAAGGGACCTGGCGTGAAGATATACATACATACATACATACTTTCTTCATACATTTCGTGCTTGTTGAGTTGATTTTCGAGTGCTTTATAGCGGCTGTAATCATCTGAACTTCGGGCGGCAGGGCTATAGAGTGTAATCGGTAACAAAACAAGACAAACCCTGGTTTAATAAGATTTTGTTATTAATTCCTTAAAAAAAACACAAACCTTAAACCAGAGTGTGTCTTGCAATTTGATCTAACCTGCTTTGTGTGCTTCCGCCACCAACTAGTTCATGCGGCCTAGCGCCGGCCGGCACCCACCCACAACTGTTAGTAAGTGCAACATGCCGACGCTGCCATGGCTGCTCCGGTAGTCTCTGCCTCGCCTGCTGCGGTCGTCCGCCATCTGGAACAGAGTCCGCATGCCCCCACCACCACCGTCGCTGCCACGACTGGCCCGGTCGTCGCTGCGACACGTGTTTCGCCTCTCCACGAGGCATCATCAGGCGTTGTAGACGTTAATCGTAAGAATAACATGCTACAAGTCAGCAACTCTGCTACAAGAGTTTGTCTTGTTTTGTTAAAGCAGAAGAGTGAATTGTGTAACGACCGTATGGTGTGGGACTCGCGTTCGTCTGCCTACCCCGCAAGGGATGTTTTGGCTTGAAGTTATAGAGTATATATATTTTTTTTAAATAAATTAGTAGTCGATCTTAGAACTGAAGTCGCTCCAGCTTTCACCAACTAATACACAATAATACAAATAACAATTCCGTGAAAGGTTGTTGTGAATGTAACCGGTTTTGATAAGCTATGTGTTTTGATAAGTTACGATGAAACGGAAGTCCTATTCGGCTAGATTGAATATTGTACTGTATTATTGTTTGTTGTTCAGCTTTTTGTTTTCTCTTGCTTTGATAACTACCATTTTTGATTTGTTATATATATGTAGAAGAAATAATTGATACATTCGCACACACCCCCACACACACACGGACACACTGACTTTCGTACACACACACACCCTTCCACTCATGAACACACAAACACACAACTATTATTATTATTACTTTTTAGTTATAAATATGAGAATCCAATCAGATTTCTTTAACCGGTTATATTATAACATAGTTTCGATAGACCTACTGTCAATGTGATTTTGTTATGAAGAGCGATGTCCCCTAACACAAGTATATAATATACTTAAAAGGAGTCCCCAACAAATTGTTGTTATTTAATTTAAGACAGTTACTGAATAAAGAATTTATTTATTATTTATTATTATTTATTATGTGGCGCAGTGGCTTACGTTACTTTGACGAACGTTCGTGGGTTCGATTCCCACACAGGGCAAAAATTTGTGTGCGGAAACATGGCTGTTTGTCTTGGTCTGAGTGTTTTTAAAAGTTGTAGAGCACATCAAAGCAGCCCTTCAGGGGAAGAACTTCCACCTCACTGAAAATCGCAGCCAAATAACAACTCCCTGGACGGTTTTTGTGTTCCCGCGTGCGATTGAGGCTACTACTAAGCTTCTTAGAAGTTGCTGTGTGCGAACGCACGAGTGATACTTCATGTATTTGCAAGCTGCTGCTGCAAGTAACTACTTCGTAACATATGGGACACATGTTTCCATGGCAGTTCCAGTAATAAACATTTAACCCTTCGAAACCCGTGTGGTCATATATGACCGCGAAATGTATGGGAAAAGGTATATAACGGGTTCTGAAGGCACTATTTACTGTAATCAGTAATTGCTTTTATACAAACTTACTTACTAACTTATGGAAGTTAGGTATGGTAGAGAGAGCATGAAAGCAGAATAAAAATGGTCGAGATGTGAACATTGTGCAAGATTTGTGGCATAACGCTTGCTGACTGCTTTCGCAATGATGATGTACGAGTAAGCAAGATAATTGGTCAGAAAAAGACTGGTCTAGCTACGAAAAGGCAGGTTCTGTTGGTTCGGGCATAAAGAAATAACGCAGGATGAAAGATATCGAAACAGATATCAATGCGATGGATTTAGGAGCTGAGGAAGACCAGGGCTCACGTAACCTGATCAAATTCGTCGTGTTTTATTCGAAGGTGATGTCAGGAGCCTTAGGAACTGGGAGCGTGCGTGAAAAGTGCTATGAGTGATGATAAAACGAGAGTGTTGTGCAAGGACCGTGTCTTATGGCGATCGGTTCTCTCTGCCTACACCGCAAGGGACCTGGCGTGAAGATATACATACATACATTTCCAGCTATTTAAGTATTAATACGGCATTATTTTAAGCCAGTTGCGTTGCGACATGATATGCTTGTTTGTGACAGTACGAACAGAATTTCACCGAATTCATTAGTATGCGAGGATTAATTGTGCCCGAGCTTATGACATGACACGTTTCACGAAGATAAAGTATTCTCGCGACGAACCAGCATAAATTAAATGAAACCAAAAATGTTTATAGCTCTGGCAATTAATGAGAGTGAGGGGTGAAAGTAGACTGCCTTAGGTGCAGATCGAAAATTCAGCTTAGTGAACGCGCTTTGCGTCCCTCAACTACCAAACGCAGATCTGGCATCTGGCATCATTTGGCATTGCTATCCCCGCTGTCAACACAGCAACTCCTCATCTTCTGGGGACCTCACTCATTCGCAGGAAGCCAGGAATGCAACGACCCTCCAAGGAGTTGTTATTTGGCTGCCGTCTTCTATGAGGTGGAGGTACTTACCCAGTCGGACTAACGTCGTGCCCTACCTCTCTTTCGCCAGAGCCTCATCTGCTAATAAGCAGGGTGCACCACGTGCAGGTGAAGTTGGTTTTGACTCTAAAGTTAAGTTTTGGTTACATTGAGCCACTTACACTCCAAAATGAAATATGAGATTACAACTCATTAACACAATATGATAATATAATAACGAAGTGATTGATAGAGTAGAAAACAGCAAGATACGAGAACTATGTTTAATGAAAGATTGTGTAGTGACAAACATTGAAAAGGGTATGCTGAGATGTGTATCAGGTAAGAGGAAAGGGAGATATCGGTAGGGGCCGCCCTAGACGCACACATATAGGTCTAATTAGTGTTGAAAAAGGATCAAATCAAAAGCACCCAAAACCGCAGAGCATGCATGAAGAGGTTGATGAGTGTGAAGAAGTGATAGGGGCATGTTTGAATCGGTGCACCTGGCATTTCATAGTCTCCGCCTACCCCAATGGGAGACTGGCGTGATGATATGTTTACGTATGTATGTACTTTGCTCTAGTTGATTCACTGTTTAGATATAGACTTTCGTGTTATGGGCTTTTTGCCTTTTTGCAATTTGATCTAAACTACTTTGTGTACTTCTGCTAGCTATTAGTTCATGCGAACTATAACATGCTGCGACGTTCGTAGCATGTTATTCTAACGACTACCATCTACAGCGCCTCTGGGAGATGAAACACGTGTCGCAGAGATGACCGGAGCAACCAGGACAGCAATGTCAAAGTCAAAGTCAAAATCTTTTTATTCCGTAAAAATGGCTACATTTGTTTGGAATCGTCACAATTTTTTTCCCTACCGTGCAGTTCATGACTAGGTGAGCACTGATAAAAATACTGCCAAAAAACTCAGGCATCCCTCTTTTGGTATCCAAACAAATTTACATAATTTATTAATTACATTATAATTGGATCGACTCAATCCCAGGCATTTTTATCATTAATATAGTCAGATACTTTATAATATGCCCTGCTACACAATTTGGCTTTAATAGTAGTTTTAAACTTGTTTATTGACAATTCTCTTATATTGCTGGGAAGTTTGTTATAGAACCGTATACATTGCCCCATAAAAGAATTACTTATTTTGTGGAGACGGCTTGCATGTAACACAAGATTATGCTTATATCTAGTATTTATGTTATGAGTATCACTCTTTTTACAAAATGAGTCTATGTTTTTATGGACATACAAAAGATTTTCATAGATATATTGCGATGCGACTGTTAGAATATTTATTTCTTGGATAAATATTCTAACAGTCGCACACAACAGTTAGAATATTTTTTTCTTAATGGTGGCGGGTGCACGCGATTCATGTTTCAGATGGCGGACATTCACAAATACGACTGCAACAGAGACAGAGACGACCGGAGCAGCCATGGTAGCGGCAGCATGGGTCTACTGCGTGAGTGGGTACCAACAGGCGCTATTTCACATGAACTAGTCGATAACGTATAATAATATATAACGTATTCGCAATGATGAGGTTAGAAGCAGAGTTGGTCTGAAAGAGAGCGATGGTGTTAAAATAAGAAGAGGCATGCGCCGTTGGTTCGGACATGTAGAAAGAATGCAGAATGAAAGAATGACGAAGCAGATATACAAAGCAAAAGTAGAAGAATGTAGGAGCCGAGGAAGACCGAGACTAATCTACCATGTCCAAATTGGTCGTGTTTCATCAGAAGGTGCACACAGTGACCATTGCGACTTCAATGTGTAAGATTGAATTTCCAGCCGTCGTCGGCGAGCAGTGCGATTGTAAATCGAAGCTGTTGGCATTATATTGAACAACCCTTTGGAACACAACCCATTGTACAATTGGTAGAACACACAAAGAGAGACAAAATCTCTCCTTAAACTTAACAGTTCAATGAGGTGCCTGAGCTTAGTATTATCGACAATTCTCGCAGCTCATCTTTGCACCAAATCACAAAATCCTAGCTGATATGCAGGTGCTCCCGTCGAGAGATGGCTACAGTACTCCATGTCCGGTCTAATGAAACTTTTACAACAAGAGTATTTGTATCGAGTTGAAGTAACTGTTGCCCTCCATAGACATACATCGACTTAAATCGATATTTAATATATAAAGCAGAATAGTTTGTTAGTTTGAACACGCTAACCTCTGAAACTACCAGCCAGATTAAAAAAAATGTAATTGCATTTGATAGGCCTATTCTTGAAGAAGGTAATAGGCTATTGAACATTACAATACAACTCTTAGAAGTCGAGGAAAAGGAAAGAAAGTAAGTAAGCACAAGCTGTTCCCACGGGATACCAGGATATGCGCGAACGAAGTAACGGACTGCAGCTAGTTAACCTATAAAATCTATAATACAGAGACTACACATGTCTATGTTTATGATTGACATTCTCTGCTGAGTTTATACATATGCATAAACGAATGTTGAACCTTGGACAAGGATGAATTACGGTCACCGCATCCCGCCATGTTAGTGCCGTGTGTATTCAGATGTGAGGTATAACCTATCCCAATGGAATATTTCTAAGATATTTTGGTCCGGGTACAAATAGTTGCATTTTAACCGACTGCAAAAACGAGTTGTTCTCTAATCGACTGTAGTTTTTTTTGGTGTTTGTGTTTGCGCTGAATCATAACGAAAAAACACTGAATCATAACATTCACTCACAAATAATTTGAACAGTGATTTTTTTAAAGTTTGCGATGGCTTTTATAAATTTGATAAAGTTCTGTAGGCCGATTCTCCTAAAAAACTGCAACAGCACTGCAGCGTGGTGTGTGTCAAAATGCGTACATTTTGACGGTCGTTAAGCGATCTGACAGCAGCGACGTTTAACGAAACGTCAAAATGTACACATTTTGACACACGCCGCGCTGCAGTGCTGTTGCAGTTTTTTAGTAAAATCGGCCTACTGACGTCGCTGAAGTTCGGATTCATGGTTTTTAAACCTTTTTCATACAACGTCGGAAGGCATAAAAATGCTTGCGATACATTAGTATCACTCACGCGATGCCATCTCTGCTGCTAATACAGCAACTCCTTAGGAGTTTACTGGTAACCTCACTCACTCGTAAGAACACAACAAACCTCCAGGGAGTTGTTATTTGGCTGCGGGTTTCTGTGAGGTGCTTTCCCAGATGGGCTGATTTGATGCGCTCTACCTGTCTTAAGAACACCCAGATCATGAAACAGACATGTTCATGCACACAAATATTTGCCTTGTGTGTGAATCGAATCCACGAACGCTGGTGTTAAAACAGCATTATTAACTACTGTGCCACCGAGCTCGTCGTATTAATTTTGTTCGTTCGCAGGTTGGGTATACCAAAAAATCGGCCAATCGTACCATTATCTACAAAAACGGCAAAAAAAAATCACGTTTGTTGTATGGGAGCCCCCTTAAATATTTATTTTATTCTATTTTTTAGTATTTGTTGTTATAGCGGCAAAAGAAATACATCATCTGTGAAAATTTCAACTCTCTAACTATCACGGTTCATGAGATACAGCCTGGTGACAGACGGACGGACGGACGGACGGACGGACAGCGGAGCCTCCGTAATAGGGTTCCGTTTTACCCTTTGGGTACGGAACCCTAAAAACTATTACATTTATCATTTCTAATATACAGCACACTACGGAAATCTCCGTCACGAACATGTGCCATTGAGGAAACGGGATAGCGCTAGGAAGAAGCCCCAGCTTTGTCCCATTTCCTCATCCATTAGGATTGGTGAAGTCCCCTATCTAAGCCTAAAAATTTGGCGCAGATACTGATTTTGACATGGAGCGATTGCCGTCAGACCTTCACAACCCTGAAGGAGAACCAGACCTTTCTTAGGTTAGGTCACACGCTTATCGAAATATAATTTCTTGGCAGGTTTCCCCAAAATATTTTCTTTTACATACAATTTGATCTATGTTCTAACGAGTAACGTTTACAGCGCCTGAGGATGCCTCGTGGAGAGGCGAAACACGTGTCGCAGCGACGACCAGGCCAGTCGTGGCAGCGACGGTGGTGGTGGCATGCGGTTTCTGTTCATGATGGCGAACGACCGCAGCAGCCGAGGCAGAGACTACCAATGCAGCCATGGCAGCGTCGGCATGTGGTATCTACTAACGGTAGTGGGTGAGTGCCGGCCAGCGCTAGGCCGCATGAACTAATTAGTGGCGGAAGCACACAATGCAGGTTAGATCAAATTGCATGTAAATTTGACTTTCGCAAAATAACGCCTGAATTTATTAAAATATTTTCTATCACTGCCAAGCGAGTAATAATTACAAATATATACATTAATCCGAAAATACAAATTTAGTGGTACATGCCAGGATTCTAACCGGGGACGAGTTGGTCAAAAGGCCGTCCTTATCCACTAGGCTGTCACTGTTCACGAACATCGACCATTAGCCACACACAATTCTGAACAGTTTGAAGCCTGTACCTGTTTCATCCCATACTTACGACCCGGTTTCAAGCTTGTTAAAAAAAATGTAGTTCGATAAAACTGGATGCGAACGGCATGTGAATACATATCTCTTTCAGTGTTACAATCCTGTCCCAATTAAGCCAACACGCGGATATTGCCGACGCAAAATCTTCAGCCGTATAAGCGAAATTTACCGCAGGAAATAACAAGACATTTTGTTAATATTTACTTTATTTTATCTGTCAGTATGGCAGCAATTTAGCAGGGGTCGACATCTACCACGTATCAAATAAACTCTGCGGGATCATTAGAAATATCTACTCGGGTTACTGCGTGACTCTTTTATAGTAATTGACCCTTTTATAGCAGCAGAGGACGCATCGCGCGAGTGATACTTAATATAACGCAAGCATTAGTAGGCTACGGTACCTGCTTTTCATCAGGTGGGCTGTATGCTTGTATGCCTCCCGACGTAGTATAAAAAAAATGCAAAAAGCAGTGGGGGTGGCAACACGCTATTAAAACACCTTGTAATGCAAATATTAAGAGGTTATCGTAGTCAGTTTCCAACAGACGGGGCGTATCCGTATTTGTCACGTAACGTAGTTTTAACATATTGAATGTGCGGAAAGGCAGAGAAATATGCGAGATGCCTCATATGAAGCGGTAACCGCAAATTTGTAATATTCGTAGTTTTATTCATGTGTATCGCAGGAGACAAATACCAACTCGTCAGCTATTATTTTGATGGAGTTTTCTATAAGCTGCTACTTGCCCAATTGGGCTGCTTCCTCATTTGTCAGTTAATAGGGTGCATCACCTGCAATTGTAATTGTCCTTGACACCCCTTATTAAAAACTAGATTTCCTTTCGAATCCTCAAATGACACAATCGATAGGAAAGAAGCTTGCGCTAAGTATCCTACCGACTGCGCCATGTGTTACTTTTAAAACATCTATATATATAAAAATGAACGTTTGTCTGTATGTCCTCTATGGACTCAAAAACGGCTGCGCTGATTTTGATGAAATTTTCAGGGAATCTTCAAATCAGTCCAGCGGATGATCCTATGAAGTTTGGTAGCGATCAGATCACTCGTGCGAAGCCGGGGCGAGTAGCTAGTTTAGTATAAAAATGTATGTTTTAAATAAAAATTATCTATCAACAATTCGCGTTTGTCTTTCGTAAGTATGAAGCATTATTCTAGCATTACAGATAATAACTCACGCTCAATAAAACACATAATAATAAGTGATCAGTTCAAATTTCAAGAAGTAATTCAAATTAAAAATAGTGGATATTCATCCCCAAATATAATAAAATTATGAGTAAATAAACCTATATAGCCCCAAAGTATGCTTAAAGATTACTTATCTAAAAATGCAGCGTAAAAAACAAATGACGTCAAAGTCAAAGTCAAAGTCAAAATGTTTTTATTCCGTAAAAATAGCTACATTTGTTTGGAATCGTCACAATTTTTTTCCCTACCGTGCAGTTCATGACTAGGTGAGCACTGATAAAAATACTGCCAAAAAACTCAGGCCACCCTCTTTTGGTATCCAAACAAATTTACATAATTTATTAATTACATTACAATTGGATCGACTCAATCCCAGGCATTTTTATCATTAATATAGTCAGATACTTTATAATATGCCCTGCTACACAATTTGGCTTTAATAGTAGTTTTAAATTTGTTTATTGACAATTCTCTTATAATGCTGGGAAGTTTGTTATAGAACTGTATACATTGCCCCATAAAAGAATTACTTATTTTGTGGAGACGGCTTGCATGTAACACAAGATTATGCTTATATCTAGTATTTATGTTATGAGTATCACTCTTTTTACAAAATGAGTCTATGTTTTTATGGACATACAAAAGATTTTCATAGATATATTGCGATGCGACTGTTAGAATATTAATTTCTTTGAATTTTTCTCTAATGCTCTCCCGGGGACCAAGTTTGTAGATAGCTCTTAGGGCTCTCTTTTGCAATAAAAAGATGGTGTTAATGTCCGCGGAGTTACCCCAAAGAAGAATTCCGTATGACATAATACTATGAAAGTAGCTGAAATAAACTATTCTAGCCGTATCAACATCAGTGAGCCGTCTAATAGTTTTCACTGCATAGGCTGCAGAACTTAGTTTTCCTGATAATTTTTCAATTTGTGGGCCCCATTGTAGTTTGGAGTCAATTGTTATACCCAAGAACACAGTTGTCTCCACAGGGGCTAAATTAGTTCCATTAACATGTACATTGGTAGTCACCTGTTATACATTAGGTGTTGAGAACTTAATTACTTTAGTCTTTTTATCATTTAAAAGCAGATTATTAACATTAAACCAATGCATAACTTTAGAGAGAGCATCGTTAACTTCGTCATAATTACCTAACTGTCTATTAATTTTGAATGTCAAAGAGGTATCATCCGCAAACAATACAATCTCATGTTTATCCTTTACATAATAAGCTAAGTCATTTATATATACTAAAAATAAGAATGGACCTAGAATTGACCCCTGTGGGACTCCCAAAACTACAGGGGACCCCGAAGATCTTTTACCATTAACATCGACCTTCTGTATCCTATTGCCCAGATAAGAAGACAGAAGTTCGAGAGCCTTGTTCCTGATACCGTAGTGGTGTAATTTTCTGACAAGAGTGTCATGGTGCACGCAGTCAAACGCTTTACACAGATCACAGAAAATTCCCAAGGCATCTTGCGAACCTTCCCATGCCGCGAATATACTTTTAAGCAAATGAATCCCTGCGTCTATAGTTGAACAACCTCTCGTAAATCCGAACTGTCTCCTATGAAGCAAATTATGTGTATTGAAATGTCTGAGCAACTGGCTAAGCATTAGTTTTTCAAAAATTTTACTGAGAATGGGCAGTATGGAAACAGGTCGAAAATTCGAAGGGTCCGAACTATCACCAGATTTAAATAATGGAATGATTTTACTATGTTTCATCAAGTCAGGAAATACACCAGATGCCACACAACAATTGAAAATTGTAGCTAAATGTGGAGCGATTGAAATAATAATAGAAGATATGGTTTTGACAGATAGACCCCACAGATCTTTAGTGTTTTTCATATTTATTGATTTAAAAGCGTTCAAAACATCTATTGGGCTTACAGCTGAAAATTCAAATATTGTGTCGCATTCTACCACGCTCTGTTTGAGAACCAGTTCAGCAGCTATAGAAGAAGACCTAAGATTTCTCGTAGTAATAAGAGGAATATTAGAGAAATATTTTTCAAACTCAGTCGCAATTTCTACATCATTTTTGATATCTATATCATTTATCTTTAACTGAAAGTCTCGACTACGTACTTTCGCTCTACTCGTCTCATTATTTATCATATTCCAAACAGATTTAATAATATTTGTTGAACCAGTAATTTTATTTCTTAAATATATAGACTTAGCATTGGAACAGGCTCGTTTAAATATTTAACGTCGACGTCATTTCT
This sequence comes from Pyralis farinalis, assembly GCA_947507595.1. Taxonomy (NCBI): domain Eukaryota; kingdom Metazoa; phylum Arthropoda; class Insecta; order Lepidoptera; family Pyralidae; genus Pyralis; species Pyralis farinalis. Next base: position 5,211,432 of record OX382259.1, on the reverse strand, counting down.
ATGTAAACTATAAGTCGTTAAAACTATTATTTTATTCCTGATATTAAAGCTATATGGAAGTATAGCACTTAACTAACTCGTTTGTAACTTATTTTGTTTATTTATCAATCAACTGTGTTAATAGCTTTAACGGCTGGTAGTTTGTTTACGTACAAATGACGTCACGCGTTTCGAGATCAATGCGCCATTTATAAAGCATTTTTAAGTAAATATATTTTTTAAATACTGTTTTATGTTATTTAAAGATATATTTATTAAAAATACCAGATTACTAGAGGGAGACTTTGTACAAAAGTCGTCTGCGTGGGTACCTCTATCTCACCTAGTTCTACCGCCAATCAGCTATATTTATATAGCTGTGTTCCGGTTTGAAGGGTGAGATATGGTAGAGAAATTACTGAGTATTGTGACGAAACATTCTTAGGTCACAAGATTGGCAGCGCGCGAGTAACATCCCCGTGGTGTTACGAGCGTCAATAGGCTGTGGTGACCGCTTACCATCTAAAGCAAGCCGCATGCTTGTTTGCCAATCTAGTATCATTAACAAAGAATATATTTACAGGCAACTTTAGGTTCACCTCAAACTGAAAACTAATGTAATGGTTAATATTACGGTTTCACGCGATTTTAATACAAACATGACGTCTGTCACCGATCTTGTTCTGTTGTAGCATATTACTTCCTATAGATAACTAATAATGTACATTCTACAATATAAACGTAAACGTAACTTGAAAATTATGCTTATGTTTGAACTTCACGTACTGTACAAATTCTACTCTACTATACATATACTTATATATCTTAGATTTTTTTATGAATTGGATGTTAGTGTAATAGATTACTTAGTGAAATAGATTGATTAGAAATGTCTTTTTTCGTCACCGAGACTTGTCAACAACCCCATAACATGCTCGCAAAGCGTGAATAATAAATACTTAATAATTATTTTAGCACTCTAATTTATTATTTTACACATTTATTATACAAGCGACCCCTCTCGGCTTCGCACGGGTAGATATAAAGAAAGATAAATTAGTACTTTACAAATTTCTATTTGTCATTATTATTCATTTGTGAATTTATCTTTCTATAAACTTTATATAACAGCAACTCCTCATGAAACTATTTAGTTGGATAAGGATTTATCCATTATACATATTCCACATATTCATCATCAGTCATCGTTGTTTCTACCATACCGTCGTGTCATCTATCGTTGATTCTACCCGCGTTTGAGTGACTGATTAAAAAAAAGCGATTATCGTGACTTTATTTAATGTGGGTATTATAAACTTATAGTATATTATTTTATGTATCATCAATAAGTTTCGTAGCGCACGCCAAATAATTAGTTTTGCACGCAAATTTTTGGATATTTCTTGGGCAATTCCATGGGTATTGCAATTTACGTACGAATCTCTAATTTGTTGAAAATAAAATATAGCCCCTGTTCCCCGCAGATGATGTAGCTTTCTATTATTTTGAGTTAATCCATTACAATAAAAATATATAAAAAATATATTTTTTTCCTCTTTATAATATTAATTTTAGATGAAATTCCAGGCGAAGTTTTAAAATCAATTAAAACAAAATCTTTTTACTGGTTTCAATCATTGGCCATTGACAAATTATGTACAAATATTCTACGAATTAAACTAGCTGCAGCCTGCGACTTCGTTCCCGCGTATCCCAATATCCCGTGGGAACAGCTTTTTTTACTTTATTTCCTTTACCTCGGCTTCTAATGGGCATGTTTAATAGCTTATACACTTTTTCAAAGATTGGGCTCTAAATGCATAAAGATTTTTTTTAATCCGTTCATAGTTCCAGAAATTAACGCGTTCAATAAACAATTAAACAAATTCTTCCGCGTTATACATGTACTAAATATTAATACTTTTTTTTAATTAAGAATTTTACAATTTGTTAAGTTTTTAAAGTATTTTACAATTATTTACTGTTTAAATGAGGCAGATTGTGCCTGAGTTTGTTTTTGCTTGTTATATAAAACACTTTAGGAAATAAAACACTTAAATTATCTGTGTTGTAAGATTACTGCTTTCACATCAATGATATAAGCATCATTGTTTTATAAGCAGTAATCTATTGTTCATACCATAGAATGAAAAATTAAAGATGCATTTACTGCCATTTTACTTGTTTTTCTACTTTTTTATCTTTTCTATTGAGTTTTGGCGAAGTCTAAAACATTTTATTACTTAACTGTGTTTTACATTTAGTTATTTCGCCTCATATTTTTATATATTCTTCGCAAATATGATGATAATACACGTTGTATGTTGTAACACAGGTGGTACAAGAATTACGAACTTGATTCTATGAAGTCGAAGCCAGTGATGATACACCAGCACCTCAAGGCCAGTGAATTAGATTAATGAGTGTCATCTATTGATAAGATGGCTTACGAGCCCACCGGGAAAACGGAGGAACTCAGACCATTAAACAAATCCATAAACAAACCGCAGTCGATGCCGCTTAACTGTGTTTGATTACAGTGGCACACCCAATGGCGCCATCGAGCTCCTTGCAGTATAATTGTAGTGACGAGCTCGATGACGCAGTAGTTTGTAATGCTACTTTGACACCAACGCTCGTGTCTTCGATTCCCACACAGGTCAAATATTTGTATGCATGACGTGTACGTGTACTGGTCTGAGTGTTTTTTAAAAGAAGTAGGGCGAATCAAAGCAGTCCGTCTGGGGAAGTATCTTACAAAAGCTGCAGCCAAATAACAACCCCCATAAGGGTTTTGTCACCAGTAACTAGCTACTGAGGAGTAGCTGTGGTGGCATCGCGTGAGTGGTATGTAATGCAAGCATTCATAAGCTATGGTAACCATGTTACGTCAAGTGGGCCATATTCTTGGGCATTCATAAAAAAAACTAATATTACAGTTGATATTTAAAAATAAAAAGTCTAAGTGTTAAGAAAACTGTTCTAATAACTGTACAAAACAGACAAACGTTTATAATTGGCCTCAAATTACCTTCATTCATTGTTTTTGACAAAAGCTGTATATGTATGATGTAATTGCTTTTATCAAAACCAATTAGGATTAGTTTCCACGGCTCGGCCACGGCTGTATGGCTTAACATAAACAGAACTAATATCTATAACTTTTCACCAAATCCCTTACGAGGTAGTTAAAGAGAACCGAGCGCCACATGACTCGGTGCTTACCTCAATCGCTTCTTTAATATTCATAGCTCTTCTCATACACACTCCTGAAAACTATTACCAATTATTATCTTAAGGCGACACCTCGATCGTGAAGCTTTAAAATGGCTCCGCCCAATCACCCCGCGCCCCTCAAGTGACACTCCACGCTCGATTTGTAAAATTTGAAATTAGCGCCTAATAGGTAACCTGGGGTCAACGTATAGTCAATGCAAACGAACAGAAAAGCTACGGAGTCGCGTCACACCTAAAAAAAATTATAATATCAATGTTTAATAAAAAATATTGATTTAATTATTATTTAGCTTTATACATACTGAACCAAACATATTTATTTAAGCTAGACGGAAAACAATAGTAATAATAGTAATAAAAAACTACAGAAACGTATTCACTTTTAAAAGTTTATTGAAAGAGAAATCAATGACATCGTTTTATGTTTATATCTCTACAAGTTAACATGTCTCGGTATCTATGTTGTTCTTACTTAGGTCTCGTTCAGTGGCACCCTCATTGAATAAAAAATCATATCATAGCATAGAAGATAAACATTATGAAATCCTATGTTGCATTTATTACGAAGATAGTAAAGTATTTTTACGTTATTAAACCAACACTCAAAATATTCCACTATCGTTGTTATAAGCAAAAGTGCTAAAAGAGGCCGTTTTTGGCAATTATGCCTATAACAACGAAAGCAAAACATTTCAATTGTTGGTTTAATGACGTAAAAGTACGTTATTGTATTTGTAACACACGCAACACAGGACTTTATAATGTTTATCTTCCACGCTATGATACGATATTTTATTCCTTGAGGCGCCACTGGATGGCATGTATCCCCCTTAAGAAGAATGAAACACCAGCTACATAATACAACATTGTTTATCGAGAGGCTAAAGCGGGCCATTTGTTGATTCGGGCACATATGTTCGAGTGTCATAATGGCTGATAGCGCCGAGTAAACACAGGATTTTTTTATTTCGAATAAATAAGAGAAATAAAATTATCAGATTGAATTAGAGAAAGTATTCCCGCTATTACTACTAGTTTTTATATAATTTTCGCAACACATTAACATAATGTGACCTCCAGGATTTTTTTTCTTTACAAAGAAGTTAAGGGCTATAACTTATAACACACACTTTAGCCCCTCTACGTTATACCTTTAATGCTATTTTTTTAGAGCACGAAGAGTAAACATGTTATTACAAGCTTTTAGCAACTTTTAGTGCATAAAATGGTATACGGCATCTACACAACTTTCACGCGTCATACCTAACATCGACGAATATATCATTCAGGTATCTACTGAAAGATTGCGTACCTAAATGATAAAGAAATTGTATATTTTGATCATTAAATGTAAATTTAACCTTTACCAAAAATTTATCAAGCACTTGGAATCCAATCAGCGAAATGTGAAAAAAACACAACCAATATTTTAGGGTATCCTTCGAAAGAATAAATTATAATGATTAATTTCATCTAATGATATAGATTTATAAATTTATGGAAAATATTTAGATTTAACATTCAATTATCACTAAGATTTTAAAAATTGCTGTTTTTGACCCTAACCGTTATGTAGCTAAATAAATTGATAAAATTATAATTTATAAAATTAATTTTTATTCCTTGAGCCTCTTCAATAAGCACAAATCTTGATTTGGTGCCTTCACCACCAGACTACATTCAAGCTATTTCACGTAATATATATAACCGCTATGAATAAACAAACGTCTTGAAGTACTCGTTTATCCTTGGCGCTAATTTTGGATTGGGATTGCAACAAACATATTTTTAAAGAGTAAATAGCTCTAGCCATCCACCTTGCTTGATGCATCGCCAGGATCCAGGAGGTCTGATTTTAATTTTTTTCTCATTATCTCCTCCTAGGAATATAATGGATAGTTCAATTACTTCCCGATAATCGTCACGTACAATGTTTTTTTGTAATTCTTGATTATAAAATATCAACAATTCTTTTATTATTGTATTACCAAAATGTTGTGTGACAATATCGGTGTACGATTGAATAGCAGCAGGATTAATAGTTTTCCAGTCGTCTCTAAATTTTTTGAACATTGGGATATCAGGGCTGCTTGTGACTTGGTGGAGTTTTGATTCGATTTGACACAGCTTTACCTTGATCCTGGCCGGAAGAGCTCTCTAGTTTGGGTACAGCCAGAAGTTGTTCATTTTCTCTAAATGAAATTAAAATTGGCAGGCGTTCTTCTTTAGGGCTTCTCACGTCCAGACCAGGTAACAATTTCCCATTCCAGTAAACGGTCACCATTTTAGAGATATTATTTTGAAAATCTGATTTTATTTATTTATTTATTTATTTATTTATTTATTTATTCAAACATACACAGTATTGAACATTACAAATTTAAAAAAATCCAATGCGTTCAACAGTGTTTAAATGAAGAAACGAAAAGAGACAAATTACATATCATTAATTAATAATTTTCAGCGAACTTTGTAGCTTCTATGTGAAATTCGCTCCTTGAGCAACTAAATAGATCAAATATTGAGTTTTTAATTAACATTTCATTAAGGAGGCGCAGCGCTCTAGTCAATGGAGCGTGACTCGCCGCTGTCGTCCTCGTACCCCGGCAGGCGAACAACTTGTGGGAACGCGCTCTAATGTAGTTGTCCGGTACATATAATACAATCTGCTCCAACACTGCCGGGTTGTGTGTGAATCCCCTGAGAAGACCGAACACAAATTCCATCAGTGTGACGGTTCGCCTCACTTCTAGAGAATTGTATCCGGTCATACCCAGCAGGAAAGCACTGGGATACACGGCTGGGAACCCGACATAATACCCATAATGCTTATGGTACAACCACCTTATGAACTTCTTTTGGAGTTTATCGACCATTGAAACGTATTTGGCTTCAAAAGGGTTCCACACTACCGCGTTAAACTCTAACTTGCTCCGTACGTATGCATTATATATTAGCTTTATAGCTATAATGCAGTCGAGATGACTCGCCTGTCGCAGCACAAACCCTAACGCTCGGTAGGCACTTTTACAAATATTATCAATGTGATTGCGAAATGTAAGGTCACTGCTCATTACGATGCCTAAGTCAGTTATTGACGATACTCGTTTCACACAGTCGCGACCAACACGATAGTTAGCTATGTGGGGACTTGGTGACCTACTGTATGAAACAATGAAGCATTTGTCTATATTAAAATGCAGGTCATTGTTCACACTCCACCGGACAACATTATCGATGTCACGTTGAAGCGCCTCGCAATCACTCTTATCACGTATCTCCAAAAACAGCTTTAGATCGTCAGCAAACAACAGACACTGTGCTGCACTGACTGTCATCGGCAAGTCATTTATCAATATTAAAAATGCCAAAGGACCCAAATTCGAACCCTGACTCACACCTGAATACGTGAAATACATCTCAGATTCACTTCCGCAGTGCTGCACGTACTGCCTTCTATTACTCAAATACGAAGAAAAGAAATGGAGCAGTGCAGGAGTGAACCCAATCGCTGCACACTTTTTTAACAATACGTCATTATTAACAACATCGAAGGCCTTACGAATATCGAGATAGATTGAATCCACCTGGACACCCGCGTCTGTGTTATTACAAGTGTAAGTCCAGAACGACATGAGGTTACTAACAGTCGATCGGCCGTGCCGGAAGCCGTGCTGAGCATCACATAAGCGAGCTTCTATTTGCCTACTAATCTTATAATGCAAGACCATTTCGAATAACTTGCCGAAAACAGACAGTACCGCTATAGGCCTGTGATCCTTAACCTCAGCACTAGAGCTGCTCTTGGGGACAGGTATCACTCGCGTTGTTTTCCAAGCCTCTGGATATATATTCTTCTTGATACATAAATTAAATAAATACAATAAAGGATATTTAAATACTGATCCGCAGTCCTTAACGATGTAAGGCGGGATACCGTCAGGCCCAGCCGACTCCTTAGGTTTTAGCGATATTAACGCACGCTCAATATCCTCGAGGAATATACAAGGTATATGGACCCAGCTAGCATCCGCATCAATTGACGCCATCGCTTCCTCTACACACAATTTTGGCGGATTTTGAGTATAGACAGAGCAGAAGTAATCAGCAAATGCCTGCGCCGTATCCTCCGAAGGGACTAACTGACCATCTTTCAAAATTCGTTTACAAGTACGTTTGGAATTATTTTTAGCATTTACATACCGCCAAAATGAAGAGGGATCTCTCTTTATATTACATTCCATTGTTTTTTTATATTGCCTAAAATCATTTCTTATACCTATCTTTACAAGAGCTCTGTAACGAGAAAATAATGCACGATCACTCTGAGAATGAGATTTCTTATACAATTTGTGATAGAAATGTTTAGTTTTAATATTACGTCTGGTTTCGGCCGAATACCATGCCGGGTAAGTATACTTCGACCGTACCCACCTCTTTTTTATTGGTACACAATCGTGTATACACGTACGAAGCAAGTTATAAAAATGCGCGACCGCTTGTTCTGGTTCAGAAAGTTCATAAAGTGGTCCCCAATCTATTGTTGAAAAACGGGAGTATAGTTTAATAAAATCGGCTTTCCTAAAATTCCACTCCCGGTAATGTAGCCGAATGTAGCCGAAATCTCGAGGTTTTACATTACTATGAGTGTACTCCTTTTCGACTAAAACAAATAGTGGCGGGTGGTACACATCAGCCGGCACTAAACTATCGAGTTCACGCTCCACTGTCACCTGTCCTAATGACGAACTACTTAATACGAGATCCAGTGTTACACCATTGCTATTGGGAACCCTATTTGCCTGATTCAAATTACACATCGACAGTACACATTCAAAACGAGCATTTATAACAGCTGATGCCGAGTTCAAATTAAAGTCGCCGCACACTAAAAAATTTTGATATTGAACACCCATACGTTCTATTGTCTCGAATACGACTGAATATTCATCTTCGCTAGTGCCCGGCGGAATGTACACACACATGCTAACAAGCAATAAGTTATTATCGCGATACAAACCACCGCACACTATTTCGCAACCGGTTTCTCCGCATCCAACGTCGATATGCCGCAATTCATAAGCGGGAGCGGAAATCAGTGCGACTCCTCCCCCACGTCTTGCACCTGGTCTGTCGGTCCTTAGAAGTGAATAACCTAATGGTACGACCTCGGCATCTCTTATACCCTCTTGAAGCCAGGTTTCCGTAATAAAAAACAAATGAGACGATGATACCGCTAATGATGATGAAAACTGACTAAGCTTAGTACGAAGACCTCTCACGTTTTGATAGGAGACTTTTAATAGCCTTTTATTGGTGCGATCGTGTCGCATCTTGACGCTCGTCGGTTCTCCTATGGTAGTTTCTTTTACGAAACCATTCATTAAACTGAGTATTTGGCGGCCAACTACTTGGGGTCATGAAATACTCAAACACACCTTCCGGCACAGTAACTACAAATGAGGCGTAGTTCTGGTGTTTTAGCTGCAGCTTTTCCACAGCGTACGGAGCTTGTTCTGGTTTTTTCTTTGCCATATACGACTGCACATTTTCCGCTGTAACATCGCACTTTAAAGACCACAAATGAATTTGTCTATGCTTTTCGACACCAGTCAGTTCTTTATCCTCCGCTCCGGTACCGCGATTGACTAGCCTTCGATGTTTATAACGGACGGACGTGAACTCATCGACACCATTCTCGCTGTCGCTCATAACTTGGGCAGCATCCTCCTCTGCAACTGTTGGTCTGCATGACGTAGCTTGCAATGCGGCGGCGGCGGCGCGCGCTGAGGCCGATCCCGCCGATGAAGAAGCAACGTTTGAGCCCACACGACGATGATCCGGGGGGCTGGGAGGGTTGGCCGCTTTCTGCTTACGAGTTTGCACCGTCGACTCGGTTGTTGCAGCGCTGCGACGGGCCGCCGGGGCGCGGGGGGATTTCCATATACTGCAGCCGTTGCGGGTGTTGTTGTAGAAGTACCCACATTTGGAGATTGTTGAGCACTCTGCAGGCGATCTATTTTAGCTTCCAGAGAACGAACTGTATCCACAAGGGAGTTAATTTTTAGCTCCATTGGAAGAAGCAACCCCTGAATTGTTTTAACCAATTGGTCAGCTATATTCTGGTCCATTTTCAAAACAATTATAATATATTAACACAGAACAAACACTACACGTCTTGTGTTAAAGAGTACCCGCGCGCGTACTCTTTAACACAAGACGTGTAGTGTTTTATAGATTCCGCTCTATCTTTTCTACTCTGAGTGCTAATGCGTTGATAGACGATTTGTTTATCGGTAAATCATCACAGCTAAAATCTAGTGCTTCTACTACAGCCCGGTGTATATAGACAGAATCCCTTATGCTTAATTGAGATCTATCTAAATCTGCAACTAACATAGGCGTGATAAAGTCTTCCTTCCTCGTAACACATTTGGTCATGTCTGTTTAGGGTTCCGTACCCAAAGGGTAAAACGGAACCCTATTACTGAGGCTCCGCTGTCCGTCCGTCCGTCCGTCCGTCCGTCCGTCCGTCCGTCCGTCCGTCCGTCCGTCCGTCCGTCCGTCCGTCCGTCCGTCTGTCACCAGGCTGTATCTCTTGAACCGTGATAGTTAGACAGTTGAAATTTTCACAGATGATGTATTTCTGTTGCCGCTATAACAACAAATACTAAAAAATAGAATAAAATAAATATTTAAGGGGGCTCCCATACAATAAACGTGATTTTTTTGCTCATTTTTGCTTGATATTGATAACGGCAACAGGTAGACAATTGAAATATTCACAGAATATTTAGTTATATATTCACTTTAAGAATAAATAATTAAATTAAAATAAAACAAATATTTAAGGGGGGCTCCCATACAACAAACGTGTTTTTTTTTTTGCTGTTTTTATAGATAATGGTACGGAACCCTTGTGCGCGAGTCCGACTCGCACTTGGCCGATTTTTTTTCTCTTCTTTTAATTTTCTCTGTTTGGTCCTTTCTTCTTTTTCGGCTAACTTTTTTTTGTGCGCCTGCTAAACATCCTGAATTATTTATATAAATATTTTGTCTTCTTCTATTGTAATCCGTTCTAAAGTATCAGCGTGTGCTATATCGAATAAACTATCTAAATTATTTTGAAAGTCCTCACGGCGCTTGTAAACATCTTGTATTTTTTTTGCAACTCCCTCCTGGTGAAGATTCACAAGTTATTTTACACAGTTAGGTATATCTCTGGTAGGGATCCTAGCTTTTTCCCTAAATATAATACACTCTCGAATGACTAGGTATGCGCTTTCACTAACAGTCAATTTAACTTCGCGAATTTTATAAAAAAGTACAGGAAGAACATGACGGTTAGACTGTAATTTTGCGCCTATTATTTGATAATTTACGTCTCCAACTAAGAAAATACTTGATTTATCGCTTCTCAATTCCAGTGCCATCTTATAAAAGTTAAAACATTACGTATTAATCACGAGAATAACTGACATTCAAAATTAATAGACGGTTAGGTAATTATGACGAAGTTAACGATGCTCTCACTAAAGTTATTCTTTGGTTTAGTGTTAATAATCTGCTTTTAAATGATAAAAAGACTAAAGTAATTAAGTTCTCAACACCTAATGTAAGACAGGTGGCTACCAATGTGCATGTTAATGGAACTAATTTAGCCTCTGTGGAGACAACTGTGTTCTTGGGTATAACAATTGACTCCAGACTACAAAGGGGCCCACAAATTGAAAAATTATCAGGAAAACTAAGTTCTGCAGCTTATGCAGTGAAAACTATTAGACGGCTCACTGATATTGATACGGCTAGAATAGTTTATTTCAGCTACTTTCATAGTATTATGTCATATGGAATTCTTCTTTGGGGTAACTCCGCGGATATTAACACCATATTTTTATTGCAAAAGAGAGCCAGAAGAGCTATCTACAAACTTGGTCCCCGGGAGAGCCTTAGAGAAAAATTCAAAGAAATAAATATTTTAACAGTCGCATCGCAATATATCTATGAAAATCTTTTGTATGTCCATAAAAACATAGACTCATTTTGTAAAAAGAGTGGTACTCATAGCATAAATACTAGATATAAGCATAATCTTGTGTTATATGCAAGCCGTCTCCACAAAACAAGTAATTATTTTATGGGGCAATGTATACGGTTCTATAACAAACTTCCCAGCAATTAAGAGATTTGTCTATAAACAAATTTAAAACTACTATTAAAGCCAAATTGTGTAGCAGGGCATATTATAAAGTATCTGACTATATTAATGATAAAAATGCCTGGGAGTGAGTCGATCCAATTATAATGTAATTAACAAAATATGTAAATTTGTTTGGATACCAAAAGAGGGATGCCTGAGTTTTTTGGCAGTATTTTTATCAGTGCTCACCTAGTCATAAACTGCACGGTAGGGAAAAAAATTGTGACGATTCCAAACAAATGTAGCCATTTTTACGGAATAAAAAGATTTTGACTTTGAATTTGAACAAATGAATACCGCGAGTACGTGCGGCACTGCCGCGCAACTTGTATGAACATGTTTCGATGTAATTCGGCACGGATTATCGTAATCCAAATAAGTTAAAAATTAATTTCCGAGTGTTTTAAAAGCAAATGAACAAAACTAAGACCTATGCGTTAGAAAATAAAAACTTTGAAAAATAAGGGACACCCTAATATACATATATACAAATAGATTTTATAATCTATTCATATTTAAAAAAAACATGTGACAAATGATTTTCTTGCTGTTTCATAACTTTAACTTCAGTATAATGACATTTATTGTATTTTACTTATGTATACTCTGTGTTTTGTATTGTTGTACGTTTCCTTGTTATTTATTAAACTCTCAAGAAGAAAGAACCAGGACCATCCCTGATGTTGCAAAATAAATCTAATCCGTACAATAGTTCAATACTAAACACAATGTATAGAATAGATGATTTTTTTGTGTTTTCAGTGTTGGTTCATAGTAAATATTATTTGTTTTCACAAGTACCATGGGTATAAGTATACTATCTATCTATATCTTCACGCTAAATCCCTCGTGAGCGCCACATGACTCGGTACTTACACACCTCGCTCGCTTCTTTAACATGAAACATACCGAGTTTTTTTAAAAACTATCAAAATATACTATTTTACTAGTAATTATTTTAATAAAAAAAAAAAAAAAAAAAAACCTCCTTTGGTTTTCTATCTTCTGATTGGATAAATTTCCAACGTAAACTAACCTTCACCTACGTACAATGTCTAAGTCGGAGTTCGGTGAGCTTATAATGGTTACTATGAGTTTGTCGTCCCGTATGACACTTACGTTAAAGTAGCATATAAATCGAGTAGTGATTCTTCTAGTGGAATATGTTTATTTAGTAAGTTTCTCCTAAAAAACAAAACAGCAAAAATATTCTATTTTATAAGTTTTTATTTTAATACAAAGAAATAAAGAGTCTCCACTGGTTGCTATGTGCTGAGAGCGCGAACCTTATTGGTATAAATTTCCAACGTAACCTGACCTCCACCGACGTACAACTTCTAAGTCGGAGTTCGGTCAGATTATAATGGACATAATAGGAGTTTGACGTCCTATATAGGTACGCGGTCAGCCTGTGGATAATGTATACCAATTATCAAATGTTACTGTTTATTCCTGCAAAAAATAACTCTTATTTAATGCAGTTTTATATAGAGTTATTAAGTTAGCAAAATTAAAAAAAAGTTTGAAGAGGAATTAAATAGCTTGGGCCAACCATACCTAGGAACTGGTCTAAAAACTAGAAATATGTCTACACAATGTTATTATAATGAATGAATGTTGAATATAATAATTAAAGAAAATAAATACCTTGTCTTGTTCGCCTCCGCCATTCTACGAACATTTTCTTTGTATTTTTATTCTATATATTTTCTTTTTAGTGTTCCCCATTATTACAACAGTATAATAAATATATATAAACCTATAATATTATTTACTACTTATATCTAATAATAATACACTTACGCTAAATACTATAATATTGAATATTTACAACTATTAATTATAAAAACTTCGGTGTCGCGATGTTAAATGGAGCGAGCTCGAGCAGACAGTCGACATAGGTCTCACCTCGAAGCGGGCTGCAGCCGGACTGGCTGGATGTAGTTAGTCAACGCGTTTATAATCCTCATTACCGCACAATAAGGTCGAAAACACATAGCACCCAAGACGAATGTGATCGCTTAGAAATTGTCAGAAACTTAAAATATTTTTAAAAAATTTCATGTTTCACTTATCAAAATATGCAGCAACCATATTATAAACATAGATATTACTAATAGATTTAAGTAATTTTGAAGCGTATAAACAGACCAACTTCGTTGTAATTTCAAAAATAATGAATTTCAGGAGGTGTTTTCGAAAGTAATTATTATCGAATCAATTTTACACAATCGCGTATTTGAGCAAGCAAATTCAAGATAAAGAAATGAAGTTATTTATATTAAAATCTTAGATCCGTCAGTTTAGTCATTAGCCTATACTATTCGATGAAAGTTGGTCTAATTTTTCGATGTGTCGCCTTAATATATATAAAACACAAAAAGGTTTATACCTATGTCCGTTATAGACTTTGAAACCATTCATCAGATGGTGATGAAAGTTCTGGGTTATATTCAACACATTATTAGAACTAATTTAGTTTTGTAATATCTGTATTCATCTCATGTTTGACAAATTAAATCGGAAACTAAATATAAATTGATTCTTACAAAAGATACCTTACAACATAATAAGATTCTTTCAGTTAAAACCTGTAACAGTGTCGTGTTTTCCCACAACTAAAAGTCACATAACGTGGGGGGAAGAAATAAAGAACAACTTTTCAGAACATACGCTTCAAGTACTATTGGGTACGAAAAGTCAAAGTTCGTGCGTACTCTGGTGAGATTTGTGGTTTGTCCTCATATGTGTAGGGTTACCATCCATCCGTATATGTCCGGAATTTTTTAATTTATTCATATTATTTTCTTAAAAGTGGAAAAATATTATAAATAAACTTAAAAAATCAAACAATAAGAACATGATGGATGCGACTGGTTCATGCCAGTGAATGCCGGCTTCCCACAGGGCTCCGTCCTGTTGCTCACTCTCTTTCTTCTTCATATCAATTACATGCTGGCACTTGGTAATATTCATTCAACGCGATATTTCGGGCGGCCTAGTGCTGGTCGGGCAGAAATCGGTGAGAAGCGCGGGAGTCTTGTCGTCGAGCTTAATTGGGTTTTGGACCTCATTAGTAAATGGAGTTCCAATAACCTGGTTGAGTTTTATGCCAAGAAAACTCAGGTGTGCGCGTTTACAACAAAAATATCCCCATTTCACCCTACTCCTATTCTTCAGGGCGCTACCCTCAATTTTTTATTTTATATATTTGCTAATTCTGGATATTTTTAAATTTCTAGCTATTTGACAAGATTTTTCTATAGATATATGTATGCACAGATATCTATTATGAATAGAACGGGTGATATCTCGGATGTGGGGAACTACCGCACAATATCGCTAGCAACAACTGTTGCTAAAGTGTTGGACAGTGTGTTCAATTCTTATTTAAAAAAATACTCAATACTCAAAACAATGATGCACAGTTCGGATTTCGATCCGGATGTTCAACTGAGAGCGCAATCATAAGTCTTAACTAAAGAATAGTGTCCAATCCTACACAGACCGCAAAACACCGATATACGCCTGTTTTATTGACCTCTCCAAGGCCTTTGTCTTTAAAAAAGGTTACGGACAGGGGTGTGTCGGTCGAGGTGTTGAATATATTTAAATTTTGGTATGCTAACCAAACAAACACTGTTAAGTGGGCTGATGCTCTTTCTGAAACATATAGGTTGGAGACTGGGGTAAGACAAGGGGATTTGACGTCTCCCACACTCTTCAATAAATATGTGAATGATCTACTGTCTGGGGCTGTGCAGCATGTGTGTCGGTTGTCGATTAGACGGCGTGAGTACCTATTAATAATTTAAGCTATGCTGATGATATGGCGCTGCTCAGCCCAACGGTGGGTGGAATCAGGGAGATGTTGAGGCATTGTGAGACCAATGCTTTTAAACATGGGCTCGTATATAATGTAAAAAAGACAGAATACATGGTATTTAAAGCTGCCGGCAAATGTCCCGATAACATAAACAGTATTACCCTCAACGGCATGAACATTAATAAAGTAAAAAAAATATATATCTGGGGCATATTATTACCGACGACCTTAGGGACGATACCAATATCGGAAGAGAACGTAGGGCTCTGGTGATTAGCGGCAACATGCTGGCTCGCAGATTCTCTCGTTGTACTGACCAAGTCAAAGTCACACTTTTTAAAGCCTACTGTCAAAATACATACACAGGAAGTTTGTGGGACGGATACGCCAAAAAAATCTCTGGACGCCCAACGTATACAATACAATAATATATTTAACAATGCAGGGCACACTCCAACTTTGCCCTGCGAATTTACACGGACGGCAGCAAGATTGGGGGCCGTGTTGGCGCCGCTGTATCCATATGGAACGGCGGCGCGGAAACCAAGGCCGTCAAGCTTGCTTTGTCGTCCTACTGTACCGTCTACCAGGCGAAACTCCTGGCTATCTGCACGGCGGCCGAGTACGCTTTGAGCTGCGATGGACCCAGTATCGGCATCTTCAGCGACTCCATGGCGGCGCTCCAGGCGGTGGCGACCGTCGAGTCCCCCCATCCCCTGGCGGTGCAGACATGGGACGCTCTTAAACTGTGCAAAAGCCAGGGTAAAAGCGTCTCGTTGTTCTGGATCAAGGCACACGCGGGGTTGGAGGGGAACGAACGTGCCGATGAACTCGCCAGGAACGCCGCACTGGGGTTGCAGAGGCGGCCAGATTACGACCGCTGCCCTGTCTCATTCGTCAAAGGTATGATCCGTAAGGGGACCATTGACGAATGGGACAGGAGATACAAATCGGGAACAACAGTTTCGACGACGAAACTGTTCTTCCCGAGTGCGGCGGAAGTGTACGGCATCGTGGGCAAAATGGTGCCGTCGAGCATCACCACGCAGGTCCTCTCGGGGCATGGTGGGTTCTCCGCGTACTTGCACAGGTTCAAGTGCGCGGATGACCCATCCTGCTTCTGCGAGCCCGGCGTGGACCAGACAGTGCAGCACATATTGTTTCGGTGTCCCGCATTCTCCAAACAGAGGTACGATTTGGAGCAGGAGTTGGGAATGCGGGTCACCGAAAACACAGTCTCCGAAGTGGTAACGGGGAGAAGTAGGTCGAAATTTTTAAAATACTGCGTCGGTCTAGCCACGGTCGTCATAGATCGTAATAAGCAGAGCAGCTCCACCTAGGACTAATGTTGTATACCGAGATCGCGGTGGCTAGGTGGAGCTGTGAAGCTCGCTGTCGCCCGTGAACGGACTGACGCATTATGGGGAGGGAAGTTTGGCAATAGGTACAAACGTTTCACCGGCGTTCAAAAACGTGCAAATCAGAAAATTTTTGTCAATAAAACTGAAAGATGAATGAAGAATGAATTGAGGAACGAAAGTGTGTGATGTATGAATGTGTTATTATTTATGTGTATAGTAGCGACTTAAAAAAAAATATTTTGATATATAAATAAATATATATTGCAGCAATAAGTGCCTTGCCCACGGCAGGGGTGTACGATTAAATAAATAAAAAAATATATATATTTAAAATGATGATGCGACTGCCTCGTATTTGTAGCGCATCAGCGATGTTTGCAGAATACCAAATTGATAGCTTTGCAACCATCATTCGCAAGAAAACAACATCGCTGATCTGCAAACTGCGGGACGGTCGCGGCAGCATCCTCGATACGATAGCGGACCGGTACACTTCACCGCTGTGGAGATTGTGCGGAGGGTGATCATGGAAGCTCACATGCCTCTCTGATTATCCTCGATATATGCGCTTCACCACCCACATCATGACTTATAAAAACTTAAATTACCAGTAATAATCATATTTCTAAGTTTCGTAACTAACATCGATTTTTTTATTTTTTTTATTTTATTTCTATGATTTATATATTTTTTCATTTTTTTTATTTCTATGAATTATTTAGTTTATTTTTTTGCAAATTCTGAATGTTTTGAAATCTCTGGCTATTTGACAAGATTTTTCAAATTTCGTAATGATAATCATATATGAATTACAGGATTTTTATGCAATTTTATCGTACATTTTCTTGTTCACAACAAATATGGAGTTGTTCTAGAAGAAAGTGACGTGTTACCAACCTAATAAAGTTTTAATTTTCCTCCAAATCGTCGAGATCTGACGGTAGTCACTTCATGTATTCAGTTTCTTCGCTAAATCCTTAGGCTTAGGTAGTGGACCCCGCTTAGGAAACTGGATGACGCAAGGAAAAAGAAACAGAGATCTTTTACATTTCTGACTATATTATACATTGCCCTTATTTTGACATACAATTAAGTTGGTAACGCATATAATGGCACGACCAAATAGATCGGGTGTTATCAGAAGGTGTTAGCATCTGGGGAGCGTGCATGAAAAGAGCCATGAATGTTAAAGAAACGAGTTAGATGTGTAAGGATGCTCGGTTCTCTCTACCGACACCGCAAGGGGCTTACCGTGAAGTTATAGAAAATTATGGCGTCGTCTTATGGCGCTCGGTTCTCTCTGCCTACCCCGCAAGGGACCTGGCGTGAAGATACATACATATAGAAAATTATATGTACTATGGGTATCATATCATAAATGCCTAAAATTTTAGTATAGTTATTTGATGTTTACAGCATAACATTATCGCGTTCCGGTTTGAAAATGATAAGAGTCACTGGTTTAACTGGTTTAAATTATTTAAGAAGATATAATTTAAAATGTTGTGATTGAAAAAAGTCCTTGAAACAGACTTTTCTATTGAAACTCCAATTCCCCGTCACTTGTTCCCTTTACCAGTATTACCTGCTCCCGGAACCTATTGTGTGTCGCATGACTGGATACGCTTTCGATACCCGATGACAATGGTATATGACAAAGGGAAAGAAAATTACTTGAATATTGCACTCGTAAATGTACAGAAAACCGAACAAATTTTATTGAATCCAGGTGATTTTATAGATGGTGGATATAAATATGATTACATTCATAGCAGAACAACTAATCGCCCAAAAAGGTCTGCTTCCAATTAGTTCATGCGAACTATCGCATGAACTAATCGGTAGCGGAAGCATACAATGTTAGTTAGGTCAAATTGCCTGTAAAATTGACTTTCGCAAAATAACGCCGGAATCTATTAACTAGCCTAAAGCCAATATCTCTACTTAGTTTAATACCGAAATAAGATAGTTTCCCTTAAATAATAACCAATAATACAATTAATTAAGTAAGTAAATTTGTAGTAGCTTCAATTTATAATTCAGAATAAATCTGAAGAGTAGAGTAAAATTTAAATCGTAATCAGAGTAAAGCATCATCATATCATAGACTAGTTATATTTACTCGAAAACCTGTTACTGAAAGTACGTGAGAAATACTTATGGAGAAGGATTACTTAATCACAGGTACAATGAAAAAGAGGAAAATGTGATTACGAAACGCTGCGAGGATAATGGCTAAAGCTATTACGTATTTATTTACTTTGTACTGATTGCACTATTAAAAAAACACCTTATACAATTACTTACGTTAATTCACATTACATTATACTTTCATTCCAATACTGAAAATTCGATGTACCTACATATTATTTTACGCTAAGTCACACAAATATGTAATGTTGCCAACATTTTGTACAAAATGTTTTACTGTCATTGCTTTTTTAATTTGAAATACTAACAAATATATATATATATATCACACTATATCAGTTGTTAACACTTCATTTGCTCATTCTAAGTTTCTCATGTACCCGGAAGACATGAAAATATATAAGTAAATTAACAACACAGACGACTGTGCTGTACTGCAACGGAATTTGATCAGATTTGAAGAATATTGTAAGCTTAAAAAGCACGAAACTTAATAATTTAGTCGTAAACCAAAAAGATTTAACGTTATATAGTACGATAACTTTAAATCGTCAAAAAAGTCAAGCTTTTAAAAGAGTTGATAAAATTCGTAATCTGGGAATTATACATAACTCCAAATTAACTTATAAAAAACCTATTGACTATATAGCTAAAAAAGTCAACAAGGCGCTAGGATTTATTCTTAGATCAATTTCTTAGTTTTCAAATGTAAAAATAATCAAATTACTATACTGTTCTTACGTGCGTAGCAGCCTCGAGTATTGTTCGCAAGTATGGAACACCCGATATAATATTCACATAAATAGGCTTAAAACTACACAACGAAAGTTTTCAAAGTTTGTTCAATATAAATGTAATTCTAATGTAAGTCACTGCTTGGCGAGATGTAAAAACAACATATACTTCCCCTCGGCGAGAAAAGGAATATTGCGCTATTGTTAAAAATAACTCAATCAACAATTGATTCACCACATCTCCTATCTCTCACATATCTCCGAGTTCCCACCAGAAATCGAAGGTAGCCTAATATTTGTCACGGTCCGGTAACAACTCCACCAACTACAGAAGTAACTCTTTCTTTGTACGATTCGCAAGCTCATTTAACAAATTGATTGACTTCCCTGAGCTCGACTTATTTCATACTAAACCAAACACGTTTAAATCTACCTTGTTAAACGCAGGTTTGACGTGACTCCTATCTCTAAACTATTATTTAAAATATGTAAAGATTCAAAATGTGTATACTCTGTAAAAAACAGTATTACATACTACGTTTTTGTGATACCTAGTTAATAAGCATTAAGCATATTGATACGCGAAAACTGTAATAAAGATGAAAAGATAAAATATTTTATTTTTCTTTAGACTCCCAGTGGCCATTAGACAGGTCTTACATTCTCAATATTATATCTTATTAATTTTTCATAGTTTTGATTTCTCTTTTTTAATCTACCAATAGCATATAAATACCATAAGAATTATTTAGGTAGATATATATATATATATATATATATATATATAATACTGTAAGTTTTCCGAATAAAATAAAACATTTATCTGTAAGTTCACGCCAAGTCCTTTGCGGGGTAGGCAAAGCGAAACGAATGAAACTTGACTCGGTCCTTACGTACTAACATTCCTCAGTTGCTCGGCTTTTACATCCTTCTACTTTCTAAATATAATTGATGAGCTCAGTGATGCAGCGGTTAGTAACGCTACTTACTACCAACGCTCTTGGGTTCGATTGCCGCACAGGACAAACATTTTGTGTACATGAACAGGTCTGTTTGTCTTGGTCTGGGTGTTTTCTATGTATCATAAGGTATGTGTTTATAAAAAAAAATGTATTTACGTAAGTTTATCAATTGTCTAGTACCCATAACATAAGCATCGCTTACTTTGGAACTAGATGGCGCTGTGTAATTTGTTAGAGACTATTTATAATATTATAGTTATAGGCCATAGATCTAAGAAAAATATTTAATTTACTTCAAAATCAAAGGACGCGTCGCGCAAATGAGGCTAGACAAAGTCCCCAATAAACGCAACGTGCAAATAACCCATTAAGTTCTATATCCTCAAGAAATACTCGAAGTAGATGTTGAGGACTTTAGGTCTCGAATGACGCGACACTTTGAACACTAAGATTCGTTGACCTGTCTGGAGTAGTTAAGAAGATAACATATATGAAGATATTATTTTGGCAGAACTTATTTTATAGTTTCTTGGTTAATGATTGTGAATATCTGTATGTTTGTTTTTATCTGTATCATATTTAGTTAAATAATATAATAAATCTTATCTTGGAAACGCTTTTAGCTGTGATGGATGGTATACTGCTGATGTGGAGAACTTAGTGAATGCAGGCAGCAGTATGAATGAACCACTAGGAAAACTAGTTAGTAGCCGAAATCTAAACCAGGAAGTCTAGTTCGCTGTTTACAAGGCGATGTTGACAGGTATGAAAGTCAAAGCTGGATGTGACAGGAAGAGAATGAAAGTGGAAATAAACATCGTTGAGAGCATTGTGCGATATCAGTGGCGTAACGCTTGATGATAGCTTTCACCACGATGATGTAAGAGAGTTGGTCTGAAAAGGAGTACATGAAAAGAGAGGCAATTTGATCTAAACTACTTTGCTTCCGCTCCCGATTAGTTCGTGCGAACTACTGCCGGCCGACACCCACCCACTACCGTTAGTAGATGCGTGCCGCCGCTGCCATGGCTGCTCCGGTCGTCTCTGCCTCGGCCGCTGCGGTCGTCTCTGCGAGTGCTTGGCTTCTGAAATGTGAACCGTGAAGATGAATACTCGCAGATACGACTGCAGCAGCCGAGGCACGAACTAATCGGGAGCGGAAGCACATAAAGTAGTTTAGATCAAATTGCCTGTAAATTTGACTTTCGCAAAGTAACGCCTGAATCTATTAACTATATACATGAAAAGAGTTATATATGTATCAGGAACTGGCGAGGTTTGCATGGACCGCGTAGTCTGGAGCTCAGTCCTCTTTACCAAGCTCAAGGTACCGTAAGGGACCTAGTGTAAAGATATACGAGTATAGGTACATATATGGATTTTCTGCCTTATTTGTGCTTGTACACACGAGGTGACAGTAGCAGCAACGAAAGCTCAGTGGATAAAGAACCAGCCTATTAGCCCACGCTAATAGGCTGGTTCTTTATTTACAATTTAGTGACATTGCCAACGCCAGGATTCGAACCAAGGACCAATAAAGGAGCAATATCACTAAATTTGTCTGTTCCGATTTATGTATATATTTGTAATTATCAATTGCTGAGCGGTGAAGGAAAACTTCGAGAAAAAACCTGCACGTTCAATAATTTCTATTTCGGAAATTTATGACCTAACTTATGACAGGTTTGATTTTCCTCGGGGTTGTCGAGGTCTAATGGCAGTCGTTCCGTGTCGTCATTAAGAGAGGTAGGGCACATTAAAGCAGCCCGTCTGGGGAACTACCTCCACCTCACAGAAAATCGCAGCTAAATAACAACTCCCTAGAGGGTTGTTATGTTCCTGCGTGTGAGTGAGGTCACAAGTAAGCTCCTAAGGAGTTGCTGTGGAATCATCAGAGCAGGCATCGCACGAGTGATACTTAATATATCACAAGCGTTAATAGGCTACGGTACCCGCTTTAGATCAGGTGGGCCGTATGCTTGTATGCCTCCCGGCGTAATGTAAAAAAATGACAAAATAAAAAGTATTTTCGCCAAATCCTTAGTTTTAGGTTAGTAAATTCTAACAGATTCGGAAACTGGATAATGCTAGGAAGAAAAAGACACACAAGCTGATGATACCAGATTAATAGGCTTGTTACACAACGAGTGACGTTTGTAACACTTTTGTAAGCATATATGTAAGTTTTGGAAGTCATATATCACAATGCCGAGACGCATTCCCCATAATTATGAGCAATGGAATGTAACGGAATGACGAACTTGGTGGCGCAGTGGTTAATAACGCTGCTTTGATACCAGAGCTCGAGGGTTCGATTCCCACACAAGACAAATATTTGTGTGCGTGAACATGTCTGTCTGTCTTGGTCTATGTGTTTTTTAAGAGAGGTGGGGAAGTACATCCACCTCACAGAAAACCGCAGCCAAATAACAACTCCCTCGATAGTTGTGCTCCTTCGAGTGAGTGAGGTTAACTTCTAAGGAGTTGCTATGTGGTACATAGGTGGGATCGCGCGAGCAATACTCAATGTATTGCAAGCGTTCATAGGCTACTTTAGAGAGAAAGCCAACCTCCTGTCCTAATGAGGAAAATATTCTATCGACTTGAGCAGTCAGAACCCGTTATATACGTTTTCCCATACATTTTGCGGTCGTATTCGACCACCCGGGTCTCGAAGGGGAAGGTAGGAGAGTGAGAAATTGAGATATAATTAATTATAATAAATGCATACAGAGTCTAACCATCAAATAATAAATTAATTAAATTTTCTGTACGGAGCTTATATTAGTTTAGTTATAACTAAAGCCTCTACGAAATATAATTTCCAATTAATATTAATTGGTTTAACAGCTGTTGTAAACACATTGTTAATTAAGTGGATACTGTAATAAGGAATTTACTAGTATCTTTATTTAAGAATATCTCTTTATATAACTATGTATGTCTTTACAACCGGTTCCTTGCTCGGTAGGCGTATAATCTGAGCGTTACAAGAGTCGCTCCTAAAGCACCTCACTCGCTTCTTTAACAAGCGAAAATAAGAAAATGTAGTTCTCACTTCTTTCTTTAAATAGAATACTAATATGTTATATCATTCAATCTGCCTCTCTGTTATGCACATACTCCGTAAAATCTAATAAACGAATTCTTTGAAATTTTAGGGAATGACAGCATGACAACATATATAGGAGTAGCAAGGAGTACAACAGAAGTGCATGGTTATATGTTCTTGTAAAGCGTAATACATTTGGACATTTTGCGGATTTTTTTACTAAAAGAGACTATGGAGAGATAAAAAGAGGTATATACTTATATTAGTTGTCCCGACACACGTTGTTTTGCTATAAATTAAAAAAAAATCTAACTTGGAATTGCACCACCACCTACCGGTTCTGTTCGAGGGTCTAAATCATCCAAGAACCCCATTTGGGAGGTGTTCAGGACACATGTACAAAAAAAAATTATATACCTATATATGAAAATTGGGCAGGACTATGTTTAGACTACCCCAGTAAACTTATTCTTCCTCTAAAAACATTTTTTGTAACTGCATAAAGATTGATAATCCACTCAACTCGGACGGTACAACTAGTACCAACATTTAAAAGCAACTTCATATTAAACTATTTGTGTACTACCGCTCGCAACCCACCCACTATCGTTTGTTAGCATGCAGTCATTGTAATGGCTGCTCTGGTCGTTTCTGCCACGGCTGCTGTTGATAGCCATCTGGAAAAGTAAACGAATTCATGCGCTACTGTTGCTGCCGTGACTGCTCTGCTTGCCTATATTTCTCTTCTTTGCGCTGCATCATAATAAATTTTACACTACCTCTAAAAGATTTCCAAAAACCATCTATTAGAGGTGGAAAGAGCACAAAGGGCCATACTTAACTTTACTTTACTTCCGATACCCAACAGCAGATCTGTACAAGAGATGGGATCTACTAACAGTAAGAAAGTCCTATATACTTCGCACGGTCCTTAAAACACATACACAACTACCATACGACCCTAATTTTCAGAAAGATAAACGAAGAAAAGACATAGTCTGCCAGCTACATAAAAACAATACAGCTACCGCACAAAAATTCTTCGGTTTCCTTGGCCCCTACCTCTATAATAAACTCAAAAAAATCCTAAATATATACTTACAAAATAAAGCTTGCTGCAAAACGACACTGATGAAATATTTAAGAACATTAGATTATGAAGATATCGAAAATTTTATACGCCCATTAACTTGACGATATATAAATATTCATACGTACAACACCAAACAGAATCATTCAACCACCCCAACAGAAACCCAAGCGTACCTGACTATCGACCCGTACTCTAACCTCATAAACAAACATACACTTTTACACACTTACACACAATCATATATATATGCACTTCACTCACCCACGCACACACGCTCAAATAAATATAACATAAAATTATTAATACTTCTTATTAGTTCATAGCTGTAATTCAACATTTATAAATTAGCTATGTCACTAATCATTCTATGTCCTCACTTAGTCATACAAGACTAGCATTATAGTACTCGTATGTTCGCGGGAGGGCCTGGTCGTGTTATACAGGTTCTTCTGAACCCACGTCAGGCACCAGTCTCTCACAAAAAGAGAGAGGTTAGTTATTAGTGTATCTACTAATACTCTTTCCAGACAACAAATGTATACATCTTAAGATACAAATGTATTGTATAGTACTTCTTTTGTGAGAGAAAATAATAAACATTTTTTTTTCTATAGACAAAGGTTTAAAACTAAAGATTAGGGAACAATTGGAAATTATTAAACATAAAAATTCTAAAACTACTCTTAACAAACAGACCGATATAAGCAACTCCCCTCTCTTAAATATCTTTTCACTCACCCCATCCACCCCCCACCCTCAATTAAATATAAGGGACGGCACTACGATGGATTTGTCACTTGTAGCATGTTATTCTAACGATTAACGTTTACAGCGCCTGAGGATGCCTTGTGGAGAGGCGAAACACGTGTCGCAGTGAAGACCAGGCCAGTCGTGGCAGCGACGGTGGTGGGGGCATGCGGTTTCTGTTTCAGATGGCGGACGACCGCAGCAGTAGAGACTACTGGAGCAGCCATGGCTGCGTCGGCATGTTGCATCTACTAACGGTAGTTGGTGGGTGCCGGCCGGCGCTAGGTCACATGAACTAACTGGTGGCGGAAGCACACAAAGCAGGTTAAATTGCACGTATATTTGACTTTCGCAAAATAACGCCTGAATCTATTAACTGATGAATGGTTTATAAAAATAGAAATACAAAGTCGGAAGTCAAGTACTCTGTGAAAGCCTGGAATATAAGAAGTTGCTCCTATGCTATCCCACCCTATCCCTGCAGCTAACCCAGCAACTCCGTAAGAGCTTACTGGTAGCCACACTCATTCGCAGGAATACAAAAATCCTCCTCGAAGACTTTTTTGGCTACAGTCTTTTGTGAGAATGTCTCTTGTTTCGCTTTCATAAGAACCTAGTCTGTAAATTACCAGGGTATGTACAAGCAGGTGAAAGTGTGTCTTACTAGCGTCGGTCCAGCTTACCTAATATATACAATATATATATATATATATATATATAAATGTGTATCTTTCGACGTATTTTTTTTAACTACCGGAAGGCATGCAAACATACGGCCCACCCGATGTAAAGCGGGTACCGTAGCCTCTTAACGCGTGTAATATATTAAGTATCATTCGCGCGATGCTGCCTCTGCTGCTTTCACAGCAATTCCTTGGAAGCTTACTGGTGACCTCACTCACACGCAGGAACACAACAACCCTCTCGGGAGTTGTTATTTGGCTGCGGTTTTCTGTGAGGTGAAGGTACTTACCCAGACGGGCTGCTTTGATGCGCCCTACCTCTCTTAAAACATCCAGACCAAGACAAACAGACATGTTCATGCACACAAATGTTTGCCTTGTGTGGGAATCGAACCCACGAGCGTTGGTGTCAAAGTCGCGTCATTCACAACTGAGCCACCGAGCTTATGTATTGTATCTTATGTATTGATAGAGCGATCGTGATTCTTTACATTTCCAATGGTCAACTGGTAGAGAATGCAATTGGCATTAATCCCGTCTAGTGTACCATAATGTTGTGGTTAATAAGTTTTTAAATAACTAAATATCACTAATTCTATGACACTTACCCTTAGTAGAAATTAAATTCGATTGTTTCTCCAATCCCCTTTCTTTTCTAATTGATACTTCCATTACAATTGATACTGTAAAATTGACTTCACATCAAATATCAAATATTATTTTTATTGACATAAACTTTACGCATAATATGAAATAGCTTAATATTATAAGGATTTTACTAAAACGTCACACTTTTTACATATTTACAAACATCGGACACACACTAAATTAGTCTAACCACAAAGAATAAACAACTATTCCTTGATTGTAATAAAGTTTAGATCTTATTATCAAAAATTTCGCGAAAATGGAGAGTTTACTTGGGCGGGCGGCGTGCATGCACCTTGGCTGACGCAAATACACTGAAGCGAGGAGAGTTCAGTATACATGCGATACGATTTACGTTTCAGTATCACATCCAGATATGTTTCTATACTCCTATTTCATTGTACGTAAAGTTGAATATGGCACGGTATGTAACTGTTATGGTAGTTTTCATGTAACGTAAACAAATTCGTCGCCAGACTCTACGTAGAAAATACAAGAGTATAAGAGTCCTTGTGAAACCGAATACCAACTTCGAATGTATTCTACATTTTCATTTAGTAGGATGTAGTTTTGTTACTATAAATTTACAACTAGATTTGTTTATTGCCAAGTTGGCAAACAAGCGTGCGGTCTGCTTTATCGTAAGCATTTTGACGAGCTCGGTAGCTCAGTCGTGAATGACGCGACTTTGACACCAACGCTCGTGGGTTCGATTCCCACACAAGGCAAACATTTGTGTGCATGAACTTGTCTGTTTGTCTTGATCTGGATATTTTAAGAGAGGTAGGGCGCATCAAACCTCACCATCACCTCACAGAAAACCGCAGCCAAATAACAACTCCCTAGAGGGTTGTTGTGTTCCTGCGTGTGAGTGAGGTCACCAGTAAGCTCCTAAGGATTTGCTGTGTAAGCAGCAGAAGAGGCATCGCGCGAGTCATAATTAATATGTCGCAAGCGTTAATAAGCTACAGTACCCGCTTTACATCAGGTGGGCCGTATGCTTGTATGCCTCCCGACGTAGTATAAAAAAAAGCTGTTTCAGTAGCCTCTGTGCACTTGCAACATCAGGGCCGTAACTAGCGTATGGCCGACCTTTAGAACATCTTCTCTTTTTGTCCCTTAAACATATGTAGATTCTATTGGTGTTTCAGAAACCAAAGTAATAATTACACTACAGCAATTACAAGGGAGGGAAAAATACTACTTACCTCAAATATTAAGCTAGATGCGTGGAAAACGGACAGACTGATAAAACAAAAACAAAGGCCAAGGGTCAAGTTTCATCTTTAATCCAAGCTGCACGACTCAGTATTATGAAAGTAAGCTGCCAGGCTAACCTTGTGTGATCAAGTTGCAGCTTCACTTTAAACAAAGAGACGTGGGCCAGTATCGAGAGAATAATTTGCGAGGCAAAGCTTGTGCCGTGACTCTACATTAATCGAATCTGCTCGACCAGCTTTATCGAATCCGGTTGTGGTTACACTTTGAACGGAGGCCTGTGGCTATACTTTAAACAAAGGCTTTGTTTTTATATACAACTAGACTGCCAAACAAGCATACGCCCCGCATCAGACGATGAGCGATCACCGCAGCCTATTGACGCTCGCATCACCACGGGGATGTTACTCGCGCGCTGCCAATCATGTGATCTAAGGTCGATTCCCACAGAAGACAAACATTTGTGTGTACAAAAATGTCTGTTTCTGAGTGTTTTTAAGAGGGATAGGGCCCACCAAAGCAGCCCGTTTGGAGAATCAGTATCTTCGCCAAATCTTTAGGCTTAGGTATCAGATTCCGCCAATCTTAATGGATTAGGAAACGGAATAACGCTAGGAATCAGAGATCATATCAAGGCCAAAGTTTTGAATCCCACACAGTACAAACATTTGTGTGCATGAACATATTTGTTTATCTTGGTTTGGGTATTTTTAAGAGGGGCAGGGCGTATGAAAGCAGTCGGTCTGAAGAAGTACCTCCACCTCTCAGATAACCGACAAATAAACAACAACTGTAGGGGAGTTGTTGTATTCCAGCAAGTAAGGCAGATTTCCAGTAAGCTTCTAAGGAGTTAGTGTGTAGTAGCAGAAGTAGCATCGATCATAGGCTACGATATCTGTTAATATATTAACTATAATGTTATATATATGAAAATTTTATGAAAACTTACGTCATTATAGCTGTTCACTGTTTCACCCGCGTGGCCTTTGGTTTTTCATGTTTTCCGCAAAAACTGTAAACATTTCTGCCATAAAACCTAACCTGAATAACGTAATCCGTCCAAATGTTAACACCTACCCAATTATCCTATCCTTACATTTATAGATAAGTAATTATAGATTAATTTATTGATAAGTAATAAGATTCCAATACTTGGATAGAATGTGCCAAAAGTTTGATTTTGATAAATTGGTATTGGGAACTAATGTATCGATAAAAACTTATCCACATTCATTATAAGTAATTTTAATCGTATTATTTGACATTAAAAATTTGTAATTATTTCAAGGTGCTTCTTAAAATGTCAATATTGGGTGGTAATCCTATTAACTCAGGGTGTCACTATGTAAAATATTCAATATCCGTTATGCACTTTTTGTTTCATGTTTACATAAAAAAATTGACAAACTCACAGACAAAAAAAGAAAATTCTGTACTGTCTTTCACACCAACATTTCAAATATTTCGTATTATGAATGTGTATAGAAAAAGGGATGGATGCAAAGGAAGGCGCGTGTCCAGACATGGACGATTACGGACTGAAATATTAATAAATAATATTAATAATAAATATTGTCGGACAAATTACACAGCGCCACCTAGCCCCAAAGTAAGCGAAGCTTGTGTTAGGGGTAATGATAATGATGTAAAAGCGGACTTATAGCTAAGAGGGATCTCTTTGATTTTATTATAATATATAATAGATATCACTCTTGTACGTACGTATGTAATGAGGGATGCCTGAGTTTTTTGGCAGTATTTTTATCAGTGCTCACCTAGTCATGAACTGCACGGTAGGGAAAAAAATTGTGACGATTCCAAACAAATGTAGCCATTTTTACGGAATAAAAAGATTTTGACTTTGACTTTGACTTTAATGTATGTATAAAGATGCAACGATGAGAGATATTACAGGTTTTATAGAGTTAGCCTAAATCCAAACAAAATAGCTTCGAAAATATATTAGCTTATTGTGGACTGATATCAATTTTTAACCGGCAATTGAATTCATTTTTAAGGAGCTTTTTTGGTTTAAATTTTGTCGAAATAGTACATACTGTTTCATTTGTATAACTCTCCTTTATATAACAGTGTTATATCGGACCGTGTCAAGTAGTGAAACAATTGAATTTGTCATGGCGGTCTTACTCTCGGCAGTGAGACATGGCGCTTCTTTAAACTAGAGCCCTGATGAGACAAGATTGGCTGCCCGGCATACTGTTATTTTTTTTATACAACGTCGGGAGGCATATAAGCATACGGCCCACCTGATAAAAAGCGGTTACCTTAGCCAATGAAAGCTTGTAATACATTAAGTATCATTCGTGCTACGCCACCTCTACTGTCATTAAGTCCTTCAGAGCTTACTGGTGATCTCACTCATACACACAACAACACTCTAGGGAGTCTGTTTGTCTTGGCCTGAGT
Source organism: Pyralis farinalis (assembly GCA_947507595.1). Classification (NCBI taxonomy): domain Eukaryota; kingdom Metazoa; phylum Arthropoda; class Insecta; order Lepidoptera; family Pyralidae; genus Pyralis; species Pyralis farinalis. The sequence continues at coordinate 5,181,114 of OX382259.1, read as the reverse complement.
GTTTTTAAAAGAGATAGGGCGCATCAAAGCAGCCCTTTTGGGGAACTATATGCACCTCCATCTCACAGAAAACTACACCCAAATAACTCCGTGGTGAGTTGTTGTGTTCTTACGTGTGAGTGAAGTCACCAGTAAGCTCCTAAGGACTTGCTGTATTAGCAGCAGTGATGGCGTCGCACGAGTGATACTTAATGTATACGTTTATAGGCTACGGTAACTGTTTTACATCAGGTGAGCCGTATGCTTGTAAGCCTACTGACGTTGTATAAAAAAACTAACAGCATGCAGGCATGCAGGGCAGCCAACCTTGACTGATCAGGGCTCTACTTTAAAGACGCCCCACCTCTCACTTCCGAGAGAGTAAGACAGCCTTGAAAATTTCAATTCTTATACTACTTTTAACGGTCCTGTATAAAACTATTATATAAAGGAGAGTTATACAAATGAAAAAGTATATACTATTTCGGCAAAATTTAAGCCAAAAAAACCTCCTTAAAAAATAAGTCAATTGCATAATAAGCTAATATATTTTCGAAGCTAGCGTTTGTTTGGATTTAGGCCAAGGCTATAAAACCTGTAATGTCTCCCATCGTAGCATCTTTATACGTACATTAAACACGTACACATAAGAGTGATATCTGTCTATACATACTACGAGTATAATAAAATCAAAGAGATCCCTCTTAGGAATAAGTCCGCTTTTACATCATTATCATTATTCTAGTCCGTATTCGTCCACAGGGCCTGCCAGGACTAGACATGGGCCTGCCTTCTAGAGAGCCAGCACTGAGTCCCCTGCATTCATCCTGCTTTTATATACACGTTTAATACAAAAATCTGTCTCTATGTTTCTGTACATTATAGATAATACAAAGAAATTAACAAAACAACGTTGCTACGGCGAGTTTGCGAATACGAAATATTTGAAATATCAAAGGTATTACAGAATTTTCTTTTTTCATATGTCTGTTTGTCATTTTTTATGTAAGCATCAAACATAAAATTGCAGAGAAAATTGAAAATTTTATATAATGACCCTGAGAGTAACCACCCATCAATGTGGATAAGTGGAAAATTTTTATCAATATTAGTTTCGGTCTTAATAATTTCTAACCACTAATTTACCAAAACCCAACTATTGGCACATTCTGTATATTTAAGTCTTATTATTTGTCTACACACTCTAGAAATAATAATAGAGAAATACCAAGAGATGAGAAGACCACTCTACATTGTCTTTATTGATTACCAAAAAGCTTTCGATACATTATCGCACGAAAGTATATGGACAGCTTTGGAAACGCAAAAAGTAGAGATCAAATTATTGACTGTAATCAAAAGTATTTACAGTAACACAAAAAGCAGGGTTCAACTAGAAACGACCGGTCCTTGGTTCCCAGTAAAAAGGGGGGTTAGACAGGGTGACCCACTATCGCCGAAACTATTCATAGCAGTAATGGAACAGATTATAAAACAGCTAGAATGGAAAACAAAAGGTATATATATCAATAAAACCTATTTAAGCCACCTGCGTTTTGCGGACGACTTGGTTTTGCTATCTGAATCTAGTAAGGAGATACAAGAAATGATACTATCTCTTAATGACGCCAGCAAACAAGTAGGTCTAGAAATGAACCTTACAAAAACGAAATTAATGACAAATAGCACCAGAAAAACAATAACAGTCGACAACATTCCTCTAGAATACAATGAGCAGTATGTATACCTTGGCAAACAAATTGGATTTGATATAAAAAATAACGAGCTAGACATTGAACGCAGGGTACAATTAACCTGGAATAAGTACTGGAGTTTAAGGGAGATATTCAAGAGCAATCTACCAATAAATATAAAAACAAAAATATTTAACTCATGTCTTCTACCATGCTTGACCTATGCTTGTCAGACGTGGAAATTTACCAACCAGGCCAAAAGAAAAATAATAACATGCCAAAGAGCTCTGGAACGTAGTATGCTGAAAATACGAAAAATCCAAAAAATCCGTCACATCGATATACGCAAGTATACAAAAACAGCTGATGCATGCACTTACGCTAAATCCCTAAAGTGGAAATGGGCTGGTCACGTGGCGCGTCTTCAAGACATGAGGTGGACATATAGAGTGACAAAATGGAACGGACCTCACGGCACGCGTAGACAGGGTCGACCTAGAGCAAGATGGGAAGACGACATAAAACAAATAGCTGGACCAAACTGGCTTAATATAGCAAAATGTAGAGACGATTGGCACACCTTGGAGGAGGCCTTTACCTGCAGAGGGGTACTTGCGGAAAATTAAAATTAAGTATTTTTTAAGTAAACTTTAAATTATAATCTTTTACTATAGTGTAATAAATATAAAACAACTAGGTAACTACTAAACCTTATTTTTTCCCAATTCATTATAAATGTAACGTGTACTAACCCTAGAATAAGCTTAGGATAAATAAAAAGATAAATATGTTTACTGATATAACCATTGTTAATTTTAAGCAAGAAATAAAAGGCTTTTTTATTTTATTTTATTTTTATTTATTTGTCTATAAATGTATAGATAAGGATATTTTTAATGGTTAGGTTAAGTTGGGGGACCTGACGTGAAAATATACATACATACATATCTCTCGCGCGATGCCTCCTCTGCTGCTAACACAGCAACTCCTTAGGAGCTTACTGGTGACCTCACTCACACGCAGGAATACAAGAACCCTCTAGGGAGTTGTTATTTGGCTGCGGATTTCTGTGAGGTGCTTCCCCAGACGGGCTGCTTAGATGCGCCCTACCTCTCTTAAAACATCCAGACCAAGACAAACAGACATGTTCATGCACACAAATGTTTATCTTGTGTGGTAATCGAACCCACGACCACGTTGGTGTCAAAGTCGCGTCATTCACGACTGCGCCACCGATCTCGTCGAACCTAGTCCAAGACAAACAAATATATTCAAGCACGCAAATGTTTATCCTGTATGGGATTGAAAACATTGGCCTTGATTCTATTACTAAATTCTCCGCCACCAAGCTCGTCAAAATATATCTATTAAAGTTAGCAATACAAATAGTTTCATTGGCCTTTATAGAACCCAAATGACGCAATAACTGGCTTGCGACGACGGACTAATATCCGCACATCTTCTACAATCGTCTACGTAGACAAATAGCTTTACTCGGGGTGGGAAGGGTGACGCATTTTATCGAACGTTACTCAGAAACAGAAATATTTTTACATTACACTATTCTGTTACACATTTTAATACTGGAACAGTGTAGTGTTGTTCGTACTAAGATCGTTTTCACTGAACGATTTTATTATTGTTTATATTATCTCTATCTCTCTATACAATGCCTAATATTTTAATGAATGTGGATTGATGGATTCAACGCTAGAAATATATTACGCTAGAGGCTTGCGTAGCAAAATCCACCTATTCAAAAGTAATGTTCGTTTACATTCTTGCGATTTAATTGTAATTACAGAGACTTGGATGGAATCAGTAGTTGTGAGTTGTTCGATGATATATGCTGTTTGGCGACGCAACAGAGGTCTAGACACGCGGTAGCGTGCCAAGCCAAGTTCAAGTAACAGAACTGGCGAGCAGCACCGTGTGTAATATTACACGAACCATTTGGAGCCACTTTTGACCCCCTCATAACTCAAAAACTATTTCACATTGTTAATGTGCTAATTATATTATAGCCTTCGCAAGTTCTAAACCTGTTACTTGTTCGGTTCTTATTTTATTATTCCGAAAATTTGGCTTGCTGGTAGAAACTAGCCATCGAACATAATAATTCGTATATGAGAACTAGCCAAGTCAGACCATAGGCTACAATATATTATCCTAAGTTAAAAGAAGAAATGATATTTTATGTTGTTATAAATACATTTCAGGACTGACCATTGAACTTGGCACCCATTTAGATCTCACTTCTTTTGTCGTTGAAGTCAACAACCAAGGCATATATCATAATATTGAACTTGGCTCTCATTTCACATTTATGTTTTTGATGGGATTATAACTTTACTGTAATCCCGCGGGGAAGAGGGCCTCGACCGGAATGGCACTCTTCTGCAGAGGACCTATGAGTCACTGTCACTATTAAAAGTAGTCAGCGCTACTTTTAACGAACAACATTTTTTCTGACAAACTTAATGATATTTTTATGAGTCGTCCGAATAACGAGTATATTATCGTAGGCGATTTTAATTTAAATAACATACATTGTTCAAGAGATTCCTAATCTTATTTAAATCCTACAGATTCGAGTATTGACGGTGATAGCAAGCATCAATTTTTTGATATTATTACTCAATGTATTATTACAATAAAATCATGTCTTGAATACTAATAATAGACTGTTAGAGCTTGTTTTCTCAACGAATGAGGTTGAAGTTGCGCATAGTGATGAACCCTTATTGCGCGTAATATTCCCATCTTATGCTATAGGTTTTAAACTTAGGATCTCGCACGCCCGCCGTCTCACCTTCAAGTCAATGAGAGGCGTAACTATTATTGCGCGCAGGGAGATTACGATGCCATTAGCGCAAGCCTCGACTAAATAGAATGGCGAGACGAATTGTTGAACTGTCCATTGGAAATTGGAGTTATTGTCATACTTTATTTTTACAAAGTCTTATTTGGACTATGAGAGAGACATACCCTCTAAAGTTACATCTGATATGTCTAAATCTCATGACACATTCGCGCAGTGTACTGTATCAGGGCAATTACGCAGTGTTACACTTTGGATATTTAGTTTCGTTATTGAAATAGATATAATTATAAGCAATAAAGTATAAAAAAAATAGTTATACCTACTAGCATTTACTAGTTATAAATAGTATTAGACTAAGCAAGCAAATATGGAACCCTACACTGTGCGTGGACCGACATGCACTTGGCCGGTTTTTTCGTCTATTCTATTACGTCGTGGTCAAATAAGCATACGGCCCACCTGATGCTAATTGATTACCATAACCGGAGTGTTGTTCGTGCGTTATTAACCCCTTCTGTAACAAACCAACTACTAAGGAAATTGTCGTTAATGACACTCACACGCAGGAACGCATCAAATATCCAGAAGTTATTATTTGACTGCGATCTTCTGTGACATGGAGGTACTTCCGCGGGGAAGCTGCTTTTATATGCCCTACGTCGCTTTCACTAGAGCTTCATTTGTTTATTGTAAGGGTGCACCACGTGCTGGTTCTAAAGATGATAGTGAGCCACTTACACCCAAACATCTAAAATCGTTATTCGAACAGCGAAGTACCTTCCTTATTCAGTAGACTGAAGCAAAATTCTGCTCTACAGGAATGTTGTTCCTGTGAGATCACCTAGCTTCTGACAAGGTTCAGTGTTGGTAAAGGTGTTAGCAACACGCAAGTGATACTGCTCGTGTGGCAAAAGTCTGTAAACTTAATAACTACTGCTTTCAGGCAAGCCTTGCGCTTGTTTACCGCGCATCGTTGTCGACAAAACGTATAACCATGTAACCGCTACATTACGGTAAGAATGGCTCGGCTGAAAAATACGTTAAAATGGAAAAATACGCGCGAAACGTGAGATATAGGCGTATTTTTTAACCCGTAACCAATTAAGCCGTTGTAAACCTGAAGCCTGTTTATCTTGGATATTTACCTAAGGTTATAAAGGATTAGAGATTAATGAGAAGTAATTATCAGGGGTTTCTGAGGTAGAAAAGATAAAAATAAATCTCGAGGTGATTTAAACATAACTGATACTTGTTAGCATTTCTGATAATTAATGGAACCTTTCGTTCAAATTGCAATTTTGTCCGTAAATGGGCTCACGTGGGTTGTATATTTTAATTGAGCAGATCGCCGACAGGGAATATAAATAATATATTTTTAAAGTAATATTGACTAGAACTGGAGCGTTGGGTAAACTTCTAGGCAGCCGAAATCTAAGCCAGAAGACACAGCTGCGCGGTGCTAATCTCACCGCTAACTTATGGAAGTGAGAGCTGGGTATGGCAGAGAGAGCATAAAAGTAGAATAAACGCCGTCGAGATGAGAGCATTGCGCAAAATTTGTGGCATAACGCTTGCTGACCACGTTCATAATGAAGACGTGAAAGAAAGAGTTGGTCTGAAAGAGAGTGTCGGTGTTAAGACAAGAAAAGGCATGCTCCGTTGGTTCGGACATGTAGAAAGAATGCGGGACGAAAGTATGACGAAACAGATATACAATACAAAAGTGGAAGGATGCCGAGGAAGACTGAGACTAACCTACCATGACCAAATTGGTCGTGTTTTATCAGAAGGTGATGTCAGGAGCCCCAGGAACCGGTATAAAAAGAGCTATGAATGTCACAGAAGCGAGTGAAGTATGTAAGGACCTCGTCTTATGGCGCTCGGTTCTCTCTGTCTACCCCGCAAGGGACTTGGCGTGAAGATATATATACATACACATACATACATAATGACTAGAGAGAAATGAAAGTAATAATGTATGCTACTTTTTTAAGGCTCTGTACAGCTCGATAGCTATTCTCAATATTACGTATGGATTCCGCTGAGTAACGCTACGTCCCATACCTAATGGGCCCTCTGTAAACCTCTAAAAGATGATAATAAAATAACATGGTGCCATCGAACTTCTATATGAAGGTCAGAAAGTGATCGACATTATTGTATGGTTATATTAAAATATGCATTATGTTTGGATTTGTTTGACTGGTTATAGTGAGCTAATGCGAGTGGATTATCTCCAAGTCTTTTTTCTTTTTCGATTTATCTGTATGTAAATAGGCAAAGACAAAACAGTTAATTAACTTTTATTTTTTGTATGTCAACCGATTATTTATGTTTAGTAGCTATTGACAAAATTCACCCCTAAATTTCGTCAATAGCTACTAAACAAAAAAAAATCGGTTGACATAAAAAAAATTGGAAATAGAAAAAAAAATTGGAAACATGCAAATTCATACGTTTGTTTGGAAATTTTCAATAATGATTAACGTTGATTTTCTTTGTTGAGAAAATAATCCATGGTCAATAGATGAGACTGATTTTACGTAGTAACTCAATTCTCCGTTACGGTTACGTCAGAGGCTAAAGAAGAATGCGCTGCTCTTATTGACTAGTTCACGGATCAACATTGCGGTGCTTGTCAGTTTATTGCTGAAAATATTCTTCTATTGAGCAGTATGCTCAAATCGCTGAGATATTTAGACGTTAAAACACAACGTTTTTGCGAAGACGGTACCTTCATGCAGAGTCAAGTGTTTTATTGGTTTGTGAAGTACGTACCCAATAGTTTAGTGCCTCTTTTCGTCTCATTGTTAACGATTTTCATTTTTATTTACAGGAACACCGTTCCTGTATGAAATCTATATGTTTGTCTGTGGGTGTGTTTGTCTGTGTGTGTGTTTGTCTGTATGTGCGTTTGTCTGTGTGTGCGTTATTTTCGAATTTTGACTTTAGATTCGGATTCAGCACAAAAAAGTAGAATAGGAATGTTCAGGAACACCGTTCCTATCTCTTAAGGAACATGGACAAAATGATCGATAAATTAAAAAAAAATTTTTGAATTGTTATATACTTGACGAGCCAGGTGTTCCTCTGGCAATGCAAGCTTGCGCATTCCCAACGGATTTATTTTGTAGGTATTGAGGCGCTTTAGTGTTAACATTTAGAAACAAAAGAAAAAATGTTTGAAACATGCAAATTCATATATGTTTTCCTCAAATTTTCAATAACGATTACTGTTGAATTTCCACTGGAGGTACTGCCCAGTTTGGCTGCTAATATGTATCCTACCTTTCACCAGACTCTCTTTTGTTAATTATCAGGGTGTACCAAGTGCAAATGTACTTGGCTTTAACTCTAAGATGATACTGACCCACTTATATCTCAAAACATAATATAATATACCGTAATCAGTCCAAACGTTGACTTCCACCTAATTATTGGCATCGTTACATTTATAAACAAGAAATATTCCAATACTTTGTATAGAATGTGGTGCCAATAGATGGGTTTTAGCGTGTGGGTAACTTATTTTTTTTATATATTAACTAAGTGTTAAGACTGTATGGAATGTATTGACAAAAAGTTTAACAGACTTATCTACATTCATTATAAGTAACTTTAATTGTATTATATTCCATTTAACATTAAATATGTCTAATTTAAATTAAAGTGCCAATAATTGAATGGAATACCCTTTGTAAGTATTAACAAAAAAAGTATAATTCAGGTATGCTTATCAATCGAGCTTTGCTTACTTTACTACTAGACTGTAATTAGTTTTTTTTATATATTAAGTCGGGAGGCATACAAGCATACGGACAACCAGATTTATAGCTGGTACCGTAGCCTATTGACGCTAGCGATATATTAAGTATCACTCGCGCGATGCCTACTCTGCTGCTTACACTGCAACCCCTTGGGAGCTTACTTGTGACCTCACTCACACGCAGGAACACAACAACTCTCTAGGCAGTTGTTATTTGACTGCGGTTTTCTGTGAGGTGGGGGTACTTCCCCAGACGGGCTGCTTTGATGCGCCCTACCTCTCTAGAAACATCCAGACCATGAAAAACAGACATGTTCATGCACACAAATGTTGCCTTGTGTGGGAATCGAACCGACGAGTGTCGGTGTCAAAGTCGCGTCATTCGCGACTGAGCCCACGAGCTCGTCGAAAAATATATACTTATGCCAATGCTCAACGATTACTAAACTATTTATCTCCACAACTACGAGTATATCACATAAATCCATTGTAAAATGTTATATTAATATTCACAACTACCCCAACGGATTCTTGTTACGTAGTTGTACCGAAAAATAATAAAACTGCGCTTCTAGTTCGTACAAATGAGACTTGAAAGCAAAGTTTGATTTTCCTGGAAATTTGCTGGGTACTGCGGTCGGTAAGCTTCTTGCCAGCTTAACTGCTTTTTGTGCATTTTATTTTCGCAGTACGACCATTACTCACCACTCCGTAAAGATATAAATGAAGAGAAACGATTAATACATAAGTTTAGTTAAGTAGGAATGTATTTTTTTTAAAGGATTACGGTTGATGATGAGAGTATTGGAACAAGTGGATAAAATTGTATATCTTGGATGCGCTTTCAGCAAGGATGGATGATACACCGCTGTTATGGAAAGACAAGTGAGTGCTAAGAACAGTATGAATGAAGCGTTGGGAAAACTTCTTCATAGTAAAAGCTTGAACCAGAAAGCACTGCTTGCTATACACAACACAGTGCTGCTCCCAACGCTAACTTATAGAAGGGAGAGCTGGGTATTGCAGAAAGAGCACGAAAGTAGGATAAACACGATCGAAATATGAGCGTTACGCAAAAATTGTGGCTTGTAGTTTGCAATGAAGATGATAGAAACAGATATGATGATAGAAAGAATAGCCATGTTCCATTGGTTCGTACATGTAGAAATAATGCAAGAAGAAAGAATAATGAAATAGATATACAACGCGCAAATAGAAGGATGTAGAAGCCGAGGACAGCCAAGATTTACTAATATTGTGTCCAAATTGATCGTGTTTAATCAGAAGGTGATAACAGAAACCCTAGAAACGGGCGAGTGTATATGAGATGAGCTATGAATGTCAAAGAAGTGAATTAGATGTGTAAGGATCGAGTTATGTGGTTCTCTCTGCCTGCAAAGATATTTTTGTGAAGTTATAAATACGAGTATATAGACAGATATTTATTTACTTTATTTTTTAAATTAGGGAAGGGACTCGTTACCTGCAATCTTTAAAACTTAATGTGGGTAAGAAGATAAGATAATTAGGCGTTAAAACAGTAAGTTTTGCTGAGTACAAATGCCTTTATGCGTTTTCAAGCGATCTGTCTAATAACTAACTATGTCTGTGGGCTCAAGGCACCAATGGCCCATAACAAGCAAACAGCCCAATGCATTAATCGCTTTAACGTAAGTAAAAGTGCTCTCAAGCAAACTTACATTCTAAAAAACCCTCACCGCTTAAATAATTATACGGCCCAAAACTCAAATAAGTATATGGTCCAAAGCTCTAACCGCTCAAACAGTTACACGGCCCAAAACTCAAATAAGTATATGGGCCAAAGCTCTAACCGCTCAAATAGTTACACGGCCCAAAACTCAAATAAGTATATGGTCCAAAGCTCTAACCGCTCAAACAGTTACACGGCCCAATACTCAAATAAGTATACAGACTAAAGCTTTTAGCGCTCAAATAAGGACACAGTTCATAGGTTCATTCTACTTGCCTTAACAGCCGTACAGCCTAAAGCTCTGCACTTAAACAAGCATACCACCTGAAGCACTAACTACCCAAACCTCAGTGTGAAAGGCGTATTTCCTCTTCAAATAGTTGTTAAGTTCTTTTGTAATTCACATCTAGTCGGACCAGCAAGCGTGTGCCGGCATCGACGCTTATTAAGCCAGTTTCATATCTAACAGAGTTTTTATTCCATAACTAGCTATCCGCTCCGGCTTCGCACGGGTGATATGATCGCTACCAAACTTCACATGATCAACTGCTGGGCTAACCTGAAGATTCACTGAAAAATTCATCAAAATCCCCGCCCCGCCGTTTTTGAGTCCATAGAGGACATACAGGCAAACATTCATTTTTATATATACAGACTTGTTAGTTTATTGTCGAAGCTGTGCCAAATATCAACTAAAATTGGAACATCTCGGAAGAACATCACAGAGCACTGGTAGCCCAGTGGATAAAGCACCGGCATATTCATCAACTGATCCCCGGTTCGAGTCTAGCACTTCATCTACCACTAAATTCATATTTCCGGATTTATGTACATATACAAATAATTGATTTCTTAATTTCTTAAATAATCTACATTGAATTAACTTTTTTTAACGGAAGTATCGCGTGTTTTATGTATTTTGTCTTGTTGCAGAGCTGCGTTAGCCAGCGAAGCTATATAACCGAGAAAATTGTCTTTTTTGCAGTTTTACGGTTTTCGACTGTTACACGTAGTACTCCTTCAGTTTTGAAGCTAGAGAGCTGATTGTTCGACGTGAATGTACCTTAAGTATTGTAGATTCCCCTAAAATAGATTAAATTTCGATTAGCTCAATAAAGGATATCGATAAGTGATGTTATCGCCCCAAAAACCGTTCCAATACAAAGTCAATTGGAGCGCGTATGGCGAGAACTGAAAAACAACAACACGATCACTATCGCCGTCTAGGGGCAACAGTGTGCCGCTACAACAAAGCGGGTGTTGTGGCTTAGGGTTAGGGTTAGCAGCTCTGCTTACGCAGCTTGCTGTTATTTACTTATTGTGCAAAAGCAGCTCTGCCAATGCGCCGCAGGCCCAGCTCCCCTAGTAGCCTTCCTGCGACCACGGACGCTGCAAAGCATTCGAAACGTCAGGTTCAACAAAATAAATAAAACACGCGATAATTCCATTAAAAATTGTTTAATTCAATGTATAACAATCGCGAAAACCTAAGACAATAATAATCCACATCATAATTAAATGGAAAGGTATGAAAATAAATGTAAGGAAAGGTATGAAAATAAATGTAATAAAGACGAAAGCGTTGGTGATTTAAGGAAATAAGCTGTTACAGTGGCATGGTAGAAGAAGCATGCAAGTAGGTGAAATAGCACTTTGGCAGGAGCCACCTTAGACGCACACATATTAATCAAATAGCTGATGTGCTGAAATAGGACCAAATGAAAAGCACCTGAAACCGACGAGCATGCCAGAAGAGGTTGATGACTGTGGAAAAGGCGATTTTTGGATCGGGGCACCTGGTTTCAATAGTCTCTGCCTACTCCAATGAGAGACAGCCGTGATGATATTATAATTATCATATCGCCACAAAAATTTTGGCCGCCACTTCTAGGCCTAACCACCTTAAACTAAATATATTTAAACTATTCTATAACGTTCAACTTAGTTTGCAAAATAATAATAACGATGCACGGTTAAAATATTATAAGGAACAAAAAATCTACTTAGCATGTAATATGTAACATTTGTACACAGACTCTATATAAATAATTCTAAGTGAACACTTACCCATTTTATATTTATTCTTCGCCAATGAAAAGACCAGATTCAAAATAAGAATTGCCAAAGTGTTTCTTTGAAAAGCTATCTTCAATAAATTTACATAATAATAGGTTACAAACAGAAGCGGCTGCCATATCTCTGAGTTAAAATGAGATTACAGTTGCCGGAATTGTGATTAAGATATTGTGAGTGAAAGTTTATTTAATATTAATGCTCGGTTAAAAAAAGAAGCATAGCTAAGGCGAATTATGGCCACTTATAACATAGAATATCGCTCACTGTTTTAAGACGGGTAAGTCGCATCAAAGCAACCCATCTGGGGAAGTACCTCCACTTCAAAGAAAACTGCAGTCAAATAACAACTCTCTAGAGGGTTGTTGTGTTCCTGAGCGTGAGTGAGGTCACCAGTTGCTGTGTTAGCAGCAGAGGTGGTATCGCACGAGTGGTACTTAATGTATTACCAGCGTTCATAGACTATGGTTACCACTTTACATCAGGTGGACCGTATGCTTGAATGCCTCCCGAAGTCGTATAAAAAAAACTCTTTGTTGCCCTCGCTACTTGTGACAACATATATCACCTACCATAATTGGACACAAATAAGCAATAACATGTCAACTAACATAGCTGCCATTTTGAATAAATAGTCGTTTGTAGTTTGTGAACTATAATGAAATCGTTTTGTATGATAGATTTCTAAATATGCCAACGTCATAGCTATTTCTTTCTTTAGGCGAAGATAATTCCGGCGCTTATTATGAAATTCACTTCGGTTGATAGAACACGTTATCAATTCAGCGGTAACATAAATTAATTCGTCAAATTTTGTAGGTTAACATGTTATTGCTTATTCGCATTCGATTAGTCATACACTAAAGTTCGGCGCCCATCTGAGTGAAGTGGGACGTGAATTATACATACATATCATCACGCCTGTCTCCCATTGGGGTAGGCAGAGACTATGGAACGCTAGGTGCACCGATCTAAACATACCTCTCTCACCTCTTCCACACTCATCAACCTCTTCCGGCATGCTCTTTGGTTTCGTGTGCTTTTGATTTGGCCCTTTTTCAGCACATCAGCTATTTGATTTCAATGTGTGCGTCTAGGGCGGCCCCTACCGATATCTTCACTCACTCTTGCTCCATATACTTTTTTCGTAACTCTTTTGTCATCCATTTTTTCTAAATGCCCGAAAGATCTCAGCATTCCTTTTAAATTTTTGTCATTACATCAACTTTCATTTCACTTTATTCGTGAGACGTGAGTTATTTAGCATACAAGTCGTCTATAAGTATTTTTTTAAATACATGAATCAATTTCAGCTTCCTGATACTTTTTACACTAAAGTGATTTTGTTTGTTTATTGAATTTGTGATAAACGAAGCATGATTTTGAATTTGTGATATTTTAAGTTCATTTAAGAATTGTGCTTTTTCAATGTCGATTTTAGAAGTGTCAAGTTAACGTTCTTTATGTTAAATCGGGAACATCAGCGTACACTGTGGTCTCTTGTTCGACGTTAATACAGCACTGAAATATCTTCTCTTTTCTAAGCTTCTGCTGCATCGAGAGCAACGTTGCTTTGCTCTATGTACGCGCAATTTTTCTTCAAACTTATTTAAAATATCTTTGTACCATCCAATGACTGGATCTGCAAATACAACAAAATCTATTTATCATCATCATCTTTAGTGACAAAGTCATACTACAAAGAAGCAGAATGAGATCTGACACAAGTAGTCCAGTCAATAAAGCGGGAAAATAAAAAAGTTTCTTATAGGAAGATGGATCAAAAAAATTCTTTTTGCATTACCTTCTATGAGTCCTCTTAATCATTCATGACTAGCAAGCGAACCCCAAAACTCAAAATTAACCCTGAAAATGTCCCCTAGTAGGTTTTCGGGGTCGCTGATCACGAACCCACCATTAGTTTTCCGGAAAATTCATACGGGGAGCGGAAAATCGGAAAATTTAGTTAATTTTCCTACTTTTTACTGCTTTCTTCGGTGTTGTCAAATTGGGCTCGCACCTGAAGATGAATAATGATGTTTCTGATGTCAAGACGTAAATTTCGAAAAACTGTGGAAAATCTTCGGAAAACTGAATTTTTTTTAAAAAAAAATTAAATTTTTAATTTGGGCGATATGAGCGTGTAGCAGGTCAACATATGGGTTTTTTGGGTCGCTGATCATGAATGTGCTATCAATTTATCAAAATATCACCTTGAAAAGTGGAAATTTAGAATTTTATGTTTATTTATATACTTATTTTTTTTTTCTTTACTGATAATAACGTGCTCCAAATTGCCATCCAGTGTTACGTACAAGTTAAACGAAATTAATTTATGAAAAACGGCAGAATAAGTGGAAAATGTTTTTTTTTATACCTGGAGTTTTTTTTTCAGGGGGTCAGTGAACCACTTTAGACTACGTTCCTATAACTACATATGCAGATATTATAATACATACATACATTAATAAATAAGTATATGTCTTGATGAAAATATTTTTTTTTTATATATCATGGTCATATCAAAAACATTTCCCGCTTCCCATGTGGATTTTCCGGATAACTAATGGCACATTCATGATAAGCAATCCAAAAAACCTATATAATGAATGACCTGCTACACGCTCATGTCGCCTAAATTTGAAATTTTCCTATACCAGATTTTCCACAGTTTTCCGACTTTTTTGATAATCTTATTTCGTTTAACTCGTTCGTAACACTGAACATTAATTTGGAGCACATTATTATCAGTAACAACGAATAAAAAAAGAAAATAAACAAGATTTTCCAATTTTCCACTTTTCATGGGGGATTTTCCAGGAAACTGATAGCACATTCGTGATCAGCGACCCAGAAAACCCATATAATGACCTGCTACACGCTCATATGGCACAAATTTAAAATTTTCTTATACCAGATTTTCCACATTTTTCCGAAGATTTTCCACAGTTTTTCGAAATTTACGTCTTGACATCAGAAACATTATTATTCATCTTCAGGTGCGAGCCCAATTTGACAACACCGAAGAAAGCAGTAGAAACTAGGAAAATAAACCAAATTTTCCGATTTTCCGGAAAACTAATGGCGGATTCGTGATCAGCGACCCCGAAAACCTAATAGGGGTCATTTTCAGTCCTTAATTTTCACTTTTACTATATTTTGCAATTTTTTTAAAAATGGGGGGTGAGAAAGTGGTTAATTTTGAGTTTTGGGGGTGTTGGGGGGGGGGGGCTAGTCACGAATGACCTAGAGGACTCATAGAAGATAATGGAAAAATATTTTTTTTGATCCATCTTCCTATAAGAAACTTTTTTATTCGGTCGTTTTCCCCGCTTTATTGACTGGACTAAAGATTGTCAGTATGCAATATTTATCAAGCCACTAAATCACTAAGAAGGGTCCTGGCCTTCCGTCTGGTTTATGGTGCTCTGACAGCAATCGCTCCATGTACAAATGAGTATATTCGCCAAATCCTTAGGCTTAGGTAGCGAATGACGTCGACATAATGGATTAAGACACGGTATAACATTAAGATGAAGAAGATGTGGTTTCCCAAGCGTTTTATCTTAAAAGACTTAAAGTAGATTTCCATAGCGAAAGAACTACAAGAATCTGATATCTGGTAAAATCAGTGGGAAATATAAACTATTTTAAGTATAATAAATTTACAAAAAACGTGCTAA